>JAGDQO010001352.1:0-707500 GCA_018342035.1 Solanum appendiculatum | reverse complement strand
AAATTACCAATAAATGTAGTAACCATAAATCTAACAATTGAGTATATTTAGATATTTAAAATGTGACGTAAAAAATATTAAAATGAAAAAATAAATTAAAAATAGGAAAATATTATAAAACGCTTCTGAACGCATAAAAGTAATGATAGAATACATATTTGTACAAATAAAAGATGATTCAATATCGTATGAATCGTAAAAGAAGTGAAAATCGGTACGAATGAACCACGTCGGGCGGAAACGTTGAGAATAGCTGATGGAAATTAGATGGATATGCCCTATATTAGACGTTGTTATGCATGAAGGGTGTTTAATGCTATTTTGATTTTTTTACGGCATGGATGTCCGCATGTTGTCGACTAGACATCGATCGATGTCGCCGCGGCTGACATCTCCTCGGCCGACATCGTTTGTCCGACGCGTGCAGGCCACGGACGATGTCTCCTTGACTCAGCCGACATCGGGTGACCGATACGCACAGGCCACAAACGATGTCCACTTGCTTCGGTCTATGTTTGTTGGCCGATGCATGCAGGCCACGACCAATGTCGTCTGGCCAATGCGCACAGGACACGACCGATGTCGGGACAGGGTCGATGTTGCCTGGTCTCAGCTGGGCGATGCGCACAGGCCATAATCGATGTCTCCTAGCCTCGGCAGACGTATCCTGGCCTTGGCGCACAGGCCTTGGCCGATGTCGCCAGTGTAATACCCTGGACTCGAAAGGGAGGGAAAATTTCAGATTTTCTGGGTTAGTGCCAGCAACGACGAAAGCCACCTACGAATCGTAGGATTGACTTATGGCCTCTAGTTGGCAGGCCCAAGTCTTCAAAATAACAAGTTCTAGAACCTCAAAGATGGCCTGCCAGGACAGCCCGTCTTCTAGTGTACGAGCCGTAGATGGGTCTCGTAGGTCCTCTCCAAACTTGGTAAAATTCTTAAGCCTCAAGTTCAGATCTACGGGTGCCATGTACGGTCCGTCGATGGACCCACGAGCCATACATGGTGACCCATCGTTGGGGTTCCAAGTTGGAAAACTCTCTGAATCTATCTACGGAGGAACAGGACAGTCTGTAGGTTGACTTACGGACCGTAAGTTCAACCGTAGATAGGGTCCGATCGTTATTTTTCCAGGGGTTTTTATGTCTTTTTCCAATTCTTTTAAGCCTTTTAAATTATGACTTTTCCCCTAAATTGACCCACTATATAAGTTTTTTATTCAAAATTTCCCTTCATTATTCTCATTCTCAAACTCCCCAACTTCCCAAATATTTTCTCTCTAGAAAAGTTCTCTCATTTCTCAAGGAAGAAAAAGGGCTAGGATCCTCCATTGAAGGTCATTTATTTCTTGCAAATTCTTGTGGGCTTTGTTGAGGTATGTTCGCATTCACCATTTGGAGCCCTTTCCTGCAATGGGTCCCTAGTGTTCTTCAATTTTCAAGGTTCCATTTCCCCAAATTGAATTAGGATTTTTTTCAATTCTTATGGGTTCTTCAATTATGATTCCAATTGTTGGTTTTATGATTCGTAGTGCACGATCTAACGTGATAAAGTAACTTAGTGCACGATTTAGCGTGATTTATATGATTTGATGTAGAAGTTGTATGAACCCATGCATGAGCCATGAGTCCTAGTTATGAATTCATGATGAAGTATAATCCATGCATTTACGAACTTATGAAATTGATGAAAATATGCATGATTCTAGTTTATTGCATGATTCTAAGATGAATTCACATGTGCCCACACTAGATCATGATTTATGAATATATGAATAGATTGCATAAGAGATGCATGTATATGAATGGCTTGCATAAGAGATGCATGTCTATGAATGGCTTGCATAAGAGATGCATGTTTCATGAGAATTATGCTTATAATTGCTAGGATGCATATAGATGATGGCATCCATGAGTTGTGAAAAGGCTTTCTTCACAATAAGCAAAAAATATGAATGTGAAAGGTTTTCTCACATAAATTAGGGTTCATATGGTTGAAAGGCTTTCTCACCTATGAATTAATTAGGAGCTATTCTAATGACATAAGCTTGGGCAAGCCCATGGTAGTTGAAACGTCTTGATATGATCTTAGCTTGGATTTGGTAACCCTAGATGTACCTCTTCCTTGGATAAAATATGAATAAGCTTAATTGACTATTCCTTGGGATTTTACTTAGCACCGAGCGGGCTTTTGGGATGAAGGTTTCCGTTTAGAGTCCGTGGACCTTTAGTATAAATCCTTAAGTCCCATAACTACGTGCCTCATAGGTTTTGTCTCAAATAGACATATAGCTAGTGGATTCACGTAAGCTATAGATTTATGGTCCTTACCTTGGCAAGTAGGACACCCCTTCTAGTGGTGTGGGGTAGACATCACTCCCCCTTTCGGTGTGGGGCAGACACTGGATTCCATGTTATTGCTCACATGGTCTATGTCGGTTGAATGTAAAAATCCCATACGGTTGAATGTAAAAATCCCATAATAAAGAACTAGGGTACTAGAAGTATCTCACAAGACTTATGATATGACTAGCTTGCATTGACCATGTTTATGCATTGAGTTTCTAACCCTTTTGTAACATGATTTAGTTGGTCATTGCATGTTCATGATGATATCTCACTAGCATGATTTCCTATATGAAAGCATCCCATTGGCATGATTTATGTGATTCTATGCATTTTCTTCATACATAGTACATTCCATGAACTAATGCATACTTGTGCCTAAATCCTCTTATAATGTAGGGTCAGACACTCATCATTCACACTCTCGTGATTAGTTGCTTTCAGAGTTTGAGCTATCAGCCTTGGTAATTCCTCATTCTTCGGGGACTAAGAGACTTTATTGCTTTTCTTTACTTTCAGTTTCAGACTTGTATATGATGTACGAGTTACGTCCCGATAATTCTATTGTATTAGATGGCTTTTGAGACATAGTCAAGACTTCCACTTGTAAGCTATTACTTTTATGAGATTGCCTATTATATTCCTCATTTTCGTCTTTACCTTATGTATATGTATGCTAAGTGGCTTATGTGGGGTCTCTCGGGATCCTATGCGCCATGTCACACCTAGGGGGTATTTTGGGTCGTGATAAACTTGGTATTCAGAGCACAAGGTTTAGAAAGGTCCTAGGATGTCTCAAAGCCACGTCTAGTAGAGTCTTGTTCACAAGTGTGAAGCACGCCACATATATGAATAAGACGCTAGAAGATGTTAGGAAACTCCACTTCTTTCATATTCTAAAATCGTTCTTTAGAGCTTAACTCTATACGTTCCTCTCCTAATCCATGTCGTACGCTTTTTCAGGATATGGCACCTAGAAGAGATTTTGTAAGGAGGAACGCAAATGAGAATGTGGAGCAAGAGGCTAACCAAGTTCCGACCACTCCTTTGGCCGAAGAGATTACTAATGCGGAGTTCTGAGCCGCTTCCCACACATTGACCCAAGACGTGACGGCCCAAGCCAATAGAGAAGTTGTGGTCCCCGTGAACCCACATGTGGGTACGGCAGTGGCAAGGGTGAGAGATTTCACAAGGATGAACCCTCCTGAATTCCATGGCTCCAAGGTGGAAGAGGATCCACAAGAGTTCATTGAAGAGGTTTACAAGATTTTGATGATCATGGGAGTCACGCCGGAAGAGAAATTGGATATGGCCTCTTACCAAATGAAGGGTGTGGCCCAAGTGTGGTTTAACCAATGGAAAAGTGAGAGGGCTAGAGATGCGGGTCCTCTTGAATGGGAGAAACTTAAAGATGCTTTTCTTGATCGATTCTTTCCTCTTGAGATGAGAGAGGCTAAGCTCTTCGAGTTCATTAACCTGAAGCAAGGTGGTATGAGTGTCAAAGAATATGCATTGAAGTTCACTCAATTGTCAAAATATGCACCTTCCTTTTTGGCCGATTCAAGGGCCAAAATGAGTAAGTTTGTGTTGGGGGTATCCGACTTGGTGGTCAAGAAGTGTAGGACTGCCATGCTTATTAAAGAAATGGATATTTCAAGGTTGATGGTACATGCACAACAAATCGAAGAGGAGAAGCAAAGGGAGAGGTCCAAAGTGGCAAAGAGGGCTAGGACCGATGATGGTGATGTCTCAAACCAATGGACCGGAGGACATAACCGTTCTAAGTTTTGGCAAAGCTTTTCAAACCAAGGGTCTTCAAATGCTCCTATGCCTAAGTTTGACAAGAATGGGGTATCTAACCCTAAGCCTCAAGGAGGCAATGGTGGTGGGGATAGGACTCTGATTCCCCCATGTCAAAAGTGTGGGAGGAAGCATGAGGGGAGATGCTTAGCCGGATCGGATGGTTGCTTCACTTGTGGAAAGAGTGGTCACAAAATGAGGGATTGTCCAATGAATGTTACAAAGGGGAAAGATGGTAAACAAGGTGCTCCTAGTGGTTCGGGCTCTAGTGCTCCCAAGCAAAACCGATTTTATGCACTCCAAACTCGCCAAGAGAAAGAAGGTTCGCCTGATGTGGTTACGGGTATGTTGAAAGTCTTCCATCTTGATGTGTATGCCTTACTTGATCCAGGTGCTACTTTATCTTTTGTGACACCATATGTGTCTATGAGATTTGTTATTGCCCCGGATGTGTTGATAGACCCCTTTTGTGTCTCTACTCCTATTGGTGATTCTGTTGTGGCTAAAAGAGTTTATAGGAAGTGTCCCATTTCCTTGTTTCATAAAGTCACCTATGTTGATCTCATAGCGTTAGATATGATAGACTTTGATGTCATTCTTGGCATGGATTGGCTTCATTCGTGTTATGCCTCGGTTGATTGTAGATCCCGAGTGGTGAAGTTTCGGTTTCCTAATGAGCCTGTCCTAGAGTGGGAAGGGGGAAATTCTATGCTTAAAGGCCAGTTTGTTTCTTGTCTTAAAGCTAGAATGATGATCTCCAAGGGTTGCATTTATCATCTTATTCGGGTTAGGGATATAGATTTTGAAACCCCTAGTCTTGAGTCGATTCCCGTGGTAAATGAGTTTCTGAATGTGTTTCTCGATGATCTACCCGATGTTCCTCCCAAAAGGGAAATAGACTTTGGTATTGACCTTCTCCCCGATACGCAACCCATCTCTATTCCTCCTTACCGTATGGCTTTGACAGAACTTAAGGATTTGAAGGAGCAATTGAGGGATTTGTTGGATAAAGGTTTCATCCGACCGAGTATTTCTCCATGGGGTGCTCCGGTGTTGTTTGTTCATAAGTAAGATAGCTCTCTCCGTATGTGTATTGATTACCAGCAGTTGAATAAGGTTACCATTAAGAATAAGTACCCGATTCCGAGGATAGATGATTTGTTTGACAAACTTCAAGGTGCTAGTTTCTTCTGTAAGATTGATCTCTGGTGGAGTGATCACCAATTGAGGGTTAGAGGTTATGATATTCCAAAGACGGCCTTTCGGACTATATATGGCCATTATGAGTTTGTGGTTATGTCGTTTGGATTGACTAATGCTCCGGCAGCCTTTAAGGATTTGATGAATAGGGTGTTTAGACAATACATTGATATGTTCGTGATTGTATTCATTGATGATATTTTGATTTACTCCCAAAGTGAGGAAGAGCATGCCGATCATTTGAGGATTGTATTACAAACTCTTAGGGATCGTGAGGTATAGCTAAGTTCAATAAATGTGAGTTTTGGTTGAGATCTATGGCTTTCCTTGGTCATATTGTGTCCGGTAAGGGTGTTGAGGTAGATCCTAAGAAGACGGATGTCGTTAGAAATTTGCCTAGACCTCTATCTCCTTCAGATATTCGCAGTTTCTTGGGACTGGCCGGATACTATAGGAGGTTTGTGGAAGGGTTTTCTTGTATTGCCTCTCCATTGACCTCGTTGACTCAAAAGAAGACTAAGTTTGTATGGTCTGAGGCTTGTGAAAAAAGCTTTCAAGAATTGAAGGATAGACTTACTTCCGCTCCAATATTGACATTGCCAGAACGTTTCGATGGCTTTGTGGTTTACTGTGATGCTTTAAGGGTTGGCTTAGGGTGTGTTCTTACGCAAAATGGGAAGGTGATTGCTTATGCTTCAAGGCAACTTAGGGTTCATGAAAAGAATTACCCTACCCATGATTTGGAACTCGCGACGGTTGTCTTTGCTCTAAAGATTTTGAGGCACTATTTGTATGGTGTCCATGTTGATGTATTTACTGGCCACAAAAGTTTGCAATATGTGTTTAAGCAGAAGGATCTAAATCTTTGATAACGTAGATGGCTAGAGCTCTTAAAGGACTATGACATGAGTGTCCTCTATCACCCCGTCAAGGCTAATGTGGTGGCCTATGCCTTGAGTCAATTGTCGATGAATAGTGTTGCACATATAGAAGATGACAAGAAAGAATTGGTTCAGGATTTTCATAGACTAGCTCGGCTAGGTGTTCGGTTGGTTGACTCCGATGAGGGAGGTGTGATTGTCCAAAATGGGTCAGAATCATCCTTTGTGGTGCACATTAAGGCTAAGCAAGCACTTGATCCAATACTAGTTGAGTTGAAAGAAGCGGTTTTAAAGAAGGGCAATGAGGCTTTCTCCCAAGGGGGAGATAGTGTCCTTAGATATCAAGGCCATTTGTGTGTGCCTAATATTGATGGCCTAAGAGAGAAAATTCTAGGAGAAGCTCATAGTTCCCGATACTCTATTCATCCGGGAGCAACAAAGATGTATCGTGATTTGCGAGAAGTCTATTGGTGGAATGGAATGAAGAAAGATATCGCAGAATTTGTAGCTAAGTGCCCAAATTGTCAACAAGTTAAAGTTGAACATCACAGGCCGGGAGGCTTATCCCAAGATATATCCATTCCTACTTGGAAGTGGGAAGATGTTAATATGGACTTCATAGTGGGTTTAACCCGTACTCGTCGGCAGCATGATTCAATATGGGTTATAGTACACCATATGACGAAGTCAGCTCACTTCATTCCTGTCAATGTGTCCTTTTCGGCAGCAGATTATGCTAAGTTGTACATTAGGGAGATGGTTAGGTTGCATGGAGTGCCCCTATCCATTATCTCTGATAGAGGTACCCAGTTCACTTCGCAATTTTGGAAGTCTTTCCAAAAGGGCCTTGGTACCAAGGTTAAGCTTAGCACGACTTTTCATCCCCAAACCTATGTGCAGGTGGAGCGTACTATCCAAACCTTAGAGGATTTGCTAAGAGCATGTGTGATTGATTTCAAGGGTAACTCGGATGATCATTTGCCTTTGATTGAGTTTGACTACAATAATATTTACCACACGAGTATTGATATGACTCCATTTGAGGCTCTCTATGGTAGGAGATGTAGGTCTCCTATAGGATGGTTTGAGGTGGGTGAAGTTGCTTTGATGGGTCCCAAATTAGTGCATGAGGCTATGGAGAAAGTTCGGCTTATTCGAGAAAGATTTGAAACAGCTCAAAGTTGACAAAAGTCCTATGCCGATGTTAGGAGAAGGGATCTTGAGTTTGAGGTTGATGATTGGGTCTATTTGAAAATTTCACCCATGAAGGATGTCATGAGGTTTGGTAAGAAAGGGAAGCTTAGCCCCCGGTTTGTAGACCCATACAAGATTTTGAGATGCATTGGCAAGGTTGCTTATGAGCTTGAGTTTCCCAATGAGTTAGCATCGGTTCATCCGGTTTTCCAAGTGTCTCTTTTGAAGAAGTGTGTTGGAGATCCGACATCCATAGTGCCTTTAGAAAGTTTTGGAATCAAAGAGAGTTTATCTTATGAAGAGGTTTCGATTGATATTCTAGACCGACATGTCCAGAAGTTAAGAAACAAAGAAGTTGCTTCCGTTAAGGTGTTGTGAAGGAATCAATTACTTGAGGGTGCTACATGGGAGGCCGAGGCCGATATGATGTCCCGTTATCCTCATATCTTTCCTTCCGAGTCTTCTCTAGCTTGAGGTATCTAGTTCCTCATGGTTCATTCTTTTGGTCTCATGTGTCATGGATGTTCCCATGATTCCTCATTTATGCATGTTCATGAAGAGTCTAAATTTTAAGAAAAATGAGTTGACTTGATTGCTTTCTCTATGATTATGTGCATTATGTGATTGCATTCTAGGTTGGGTTGTTAGTTCTCAATTCTTACCCTCCATATGATGTCTTGACTCTAATTCGAGGACGAATGTTCCCAAGGGAGAGATAATGTAATACCCCAGAATCGAAATGGTGGGAAAATTTCAGATTTTCTGGGTTAGTGCCAGCAACGACAAAAGCCACCTACAGATCGTAGGATTGACTTACGGCCCGTAGGTGGCAGGCCCAAGTCTTCAAAATGACAACTTGCAGAACGTCAAAGACGGCCTACCAAGACGGCCCGTCATCCAGTGTACGAGTCGTAGATGGGTCTCGTAGGTCCCCTACAGACTTGGTAAAATTCTTAAGCCTCAAGTTCAAATCTACGGGTGCCATGTACGGTCCGTCAAAGGACCCACGAGCCGTACATGGTAACCCGTCATTGGGGGTCCAAGTTGGAAAACTCTCTAAATCTATCTACGAAGGATCAGGACGGTCCATAGGTTGACTTACGGATCGTAAGTCCAACTATAGATAGGGTCGGACAATTATTTTTTCAGAGGTTTTTTTGTCTTTTCCCAATTGTTTTAAGCCTTTTAAATTACGACTTTGCCCCTAAATTGATCCACAATATAAGACTTTTATCCCAAATTTTCCTTCATTATTCTCATTCTCAAATTCCCCAACTTCCAAAATATTTCTCTCCCTAGAAAATTTCTCTCAATTCTCAAGGAAGAAGAAAGGCTAGGATCCTCCATTGAAGGTCATTGATTTCTAGCAAATTCTTGTGGCCTTTGTTGAGGTATGGTAGCATTCACCATTTGGAGCCCTTTCCTCCAATGGGTCCCTAGTTTTGTTCAATTTTCAAGGTTAAATTTCCCCAAATTGAATTAGGGTTTTGATCAATTCTTATGGGTTCTTCAATTATGATTCAAATTATTGGTTTTATGATTCGTAGTGCACGATCTAGCATGATAAAGTAAATTAGTGCACAATTTAGCATGCTTTATATGATTTGATGTAGAAGTTGTATGAACCCATGCATGAGCCATGATTCCTAGTTATGAATTCATGATGAAGTATAATCCATGCATTTATGAACTTATGAAATTGATGAAAACATGCATGATTCTAGTTTATTGCATGATTCTAAGATGAATTCACATGTTCCCACACTAGATTATGATTTATGAATATATGAATAGCTTGCATAAGAGATGCATGTATATGAATAGCTTGCATAAGAGATGCATGTTTCATGAGAATTATGCTTATAATTGCTAGGGTGCATATAGATGATGGCATCCATGAGATGTGAAAAGGTTTTCTTCACAATAAGAAAAGAATATGAATGTGAAAGGTTTTCTCACATAAATTTGGGTTCATATGATTGAGAGGCTTTCTCACCTATGAATCGATTAGGAGCTATTCTAATGACGTAGACTTGGGCAAGCCCATGGTAGTTGAAACGTCTTGATATGATCTTAGCTTTGATTTGGTAGCCCTAGATGTACCTATTCCTTGGTTAAAACATGAATAAGCTTAATTGCCAATTCCTTGGGATTTTACTTAGCATCGAGCGGGCTTTTGGGATGAAGGCTTCTGTTTAGAGTCTGTGGACCTTAGTAGAAATCCCTAAGTCCCATAACTACGTGCCTCGTAGGTTTTGTATCAGATAGACATATAGCTAGTTGATCCACGTAAGCTACAGATTTATGGTCCTTACCATGGCAAGTAGGACACCCCTTCTAGTGGTGTGAGGTGGACATCACTCCCCCTTTCGGTGTGGGGCAGACACTTGATTCCATGGTATAGCTCGCATGGTCTATATCGGTCGAATGTAAAAACCCCATAATAATGAACTAGGGTACTAGAAGTATCTCACAAGACTTATGATATGACTAGCTCGCATTGACCATGTTTATGCATTGAGTTTCTAACCCTTTTGTAACATGATTTAGTTGGTCATTGCATGTTCATGATGATATCTCACTAGCATTATTTCCTATGTGAAAGAATCCCATTCGCATGATTTATCTGATTATATGCATTTGCTTCATACATAGTACATTCCATGTATAAATACATACTTGTGCCTACATTCTCTTATAATGTAGGGTCAGATAGTCATCCTTCACACTCTCGTGGCTAGTTACTTTCAGAGTTCGAGCTATCAGCCTTGGTGAGTCCTCATGCTTCGGGGACTAAGAGACTTTATTGCGTTTCTTAACTTTCAGTTTCAGACTTCTATATGATGTACGGGTTACGTCCCGATCATTCTATTATATTAGATGTCTTTGGAGACATAGTCAAGACTTTCGCTTGTAAAATTTTACTTTTATGAGATTGCCTATTATATTTCTCATTTTCGTCTTTACCTTATGTATGTGTATGCTAAGTGGCTTGTCTGGGGTCTCTCGGGATCCTATGCGCCATGTCACACCTAGGGGTACTTTGGGTCGTGACAGCCAGGCCTCAACCGACATCACCTAACTGATGCGCACAGGCCTTGGCCAATGTCGTGCGGCCTCGTGCGACGTAGCCTAGCCGTTGCATGTAAACTTTCGCAGATGTCTCCTGACCTCGTGTGACGTAGCATGGCCTAGGGCGCATGCTTTGGCTGATGTGGCCTGGTTGATGCATGCAGGCCTTGGCTGATAATGCTTGGCCTCGGCCGACGTTGCATGTCAGATGCGCACAGGCCTTGGCTGATGATACCTGGCCTCGGTGATCGTTGCATGTCAGATGCACGCCGGCCTTTGCTGATGCTGCCTAGCCTCAGTCGATGTTGCATGTTCGATGCGCACAGACCTTGGCCGATGCTGCCTGGCCTCAATCGACGTCAACTGTTCGATGCATGTAGGCCTTGGAAAATGCCGCCTGGCCTCGACTGACGTTGCCCGTTCAATGTGTGCAGGCCTTGGCTAATGCCACCTTTCCTTGACCAATGTCGCATGTCCGATGCATGCAGGCCTTGGCTGATGTCACCAAGAATATGCACGTGAGATGCTCGTATGCCTCTTGATATGTCACTTGGCTTTAGAATCACACCCGGCATCCCAAAAACTTACGATAGCGACATCGTTATTTGGCCCTTGACATGTCATTAGGCATGATAAATGAACTCAACATCATGGAAAACCTCACAGTGCGACATTGTTATTGGACAACTTATATGCCACTCTGTTTTAGGATCGCACCCGACATCCGAAAAAACTTATGATTGCGACATCGTTATTGGGCCCTTGACATGTCATTAGGCATGATAAATGAACTCAACGTCATGGAAAACCTCGTTGTGCAACATCAATATTGTACAACTTATATGTCACTTGGCTTTAGGATAGCACTGACATCCCAAAAAACTTATGATAGCGACATTGTTATTGGGCCCTTGACATGTCATTAGGCATGATAAATGAACTCAACGTCATGGAAAACCTCACAGTGCGACATCATTATTGGACAACATATTGGTCAGAATAGATCATATAGTTCAACATTTAGCGGCAAAGTAGTACATTTCATGTACGATGTTGTTCTTGGTACTTATTTTTCTAACAATTATGGTTTTTTTCTTCCAAGGAAGTTAGCGATACTTAAACCTCACTTTTGAAAAGTTAGAAATGATTGGATTTGAGGTTGTGATTGGGGAACGAATCGGAGCGACAAAGGGCTGAATCTCAGTGGATCGTGTCAGCAAGGCCACTCTGCCACTTACAATACCCCGTCACGTATTTAAGTCATCCGCAAAGGATTCTACCCACGCTCGATGGAAATTGTACTTCAAGGCGGTCACTGCGATGCTTCTGTCGCGGCAACTTAGCCAACAACACGTGCCCTTGGGGGCCAAAGGCCCCTATTGTGGGTCGACAAGCAGACAGAGGGCGCATGCGTCACTTCTATCCCAGATTCTTACTTAGAGGCATTCAGTCATAATCCAGTACATGGTAGCTTCATGCCACTGGCTTTTCAACCAAATGCGATGACCAATTGTGTGAGTCAACGGTTTCTCTAGTACTAGGTGGAATTACTATTGCAACAGTATCATCAGTAGAGTAAAACTAACATGTCTCAGGATGGTCAAAACCCATCTCACGTTCCCTATTGGTGGGTAAACAATCCAACACTTGGTGAATTATGCTTCACAATGATAGAAAGAGCCCACATCGAAGGATCAAACACCAACGTCACTATGAATGCTTGGCTACCACAAGCCAATTATCCCTGTGGTAAATTTTCTGACACCTCTAGCTTCGAATTCTGAAGGTCTAAAGGATCGTTAGGCCACACTTTCACGGTTCGTATTCGTACTGGAAATCAGAATCAAATGAGCTTTTACCCTTCTGTTCCACATGAGATTTATGTTCTCGTTGAGCTCATCTTTGGACACCTGCGTTATCTTTTAACAGATGTGCCGCCCCAACCAAACTCCCCACCTGACAATGTCTTCCTCCCGTATCGGCCTGCGAAGCTAGCCTTGGGTCCAAAAAGAGGGGCAGTACCCTGCTTTCGATTCACAGAATAAGTAAAATAACGTTAAAAGTAGTGGTATTTCACTTTCGCCTTTCGGCTCCCACTTATACTACACATCTAAAGTCATTTCAAAAAGTCAGACTAAAGTCAAGCTCAACAGGGTCTTCTTTCCCCGTTGATTTTGACAAGCCTGTTCCCTTTGTTGTGGTTTTGCTGGATAGTAGACGGGGACAGTGGGAATCTCATTAATCCATTCATGCGCGTATCTAATTAGATGACGAGGCATTTAGCTACCTTAAGAGATTCATAGTTACTCCCGCCGTTTACCTGCGCTTGGTTAAATTTCTTCACTTTGACATTCAGAGCATAGTGCAGAAATCACATTCCGTAAACATCCGTTGAGACCATCGCAATGCATTGTTTTAATTAAACAGTCAAATTCCCCTTGTCCGTACCAATTCTGAGTTGGTTGTTCGACGCTCAGGTAAGGCCCCTAAAGGAATTGTTCCCAATCTGTCCCCTGGCCGGCATATGGTGACCCGCTCCTGCCACGGGAGTGGCTCGAGCAGTTCATCGATAGGTGATGGGTTCGGGATTGAGACCCTTGTGCCCAGCCCTCAGAGCCAATCCTTTTCAAAAAAATTACGGATTCATTTTACCGACTTCCCTTGCCTACATTGTTTCATTGACCAGAGGTTGTTCACCTTGGAGACCTGATGCGGTTATGAGTACGATCGGGCATGGATAGAACTCGGTCCTCCAGATTTTCAAGGGCCACCGAGAGCGCACCGGACACCACGCTATGTGTGGTGCTTTTCCAGCCGCTGACCCTACCTCCGATTGAGCTGATTCTAGGGTTGGCACGCTGTTAAGCAGAAAGATAACTCTTCCCGGGGATCCCACCGATGTATGTGGACTTCCTAACATTGCCATCAACCGCCACGTCTCGATTTAGGAATTTTAACCCTATTCCCTTTCAAAGTATGCGCAAAACACGCTATCTATTGAGGTTCCCCCGACCCTTAGGATAGACTAACCCATGTGCAAGTGCCACTCACATGGAACCTTTCCCCTCTTTGTCCTTCCAAGTTCTCATTTGAATATTTGTTACTACCACCAAGATCTGCACTGACAGCCGCTCCACCCAGTCTCATGCCCAAGGTTTTGCAGCGACCGCTGCACCCTATTACTCATTGGGGCGTGACACTTGCCCCGACAATCGAGTGTAGGTCTCGCACTTAAGCACCATCCATTTTCGAGGCTAGTTGAATCGACAGGTGAGTTGTTACACACACATTAGCTGATTTTGACTTCCACGGCCACCGTCCTGCTGTCTTAATCGACCAACACCTTTGTGGGATCTAGGTTAGTGCGTTGTTTGGCACCGTAACCCAGCTTTCGGTTCATCCCAAATCGCCAGTTCTGCTTACCAAAAATGGCCCACTTGGAGCTATTGATTCGGTGGCGTGGCTCAACAAAGAAGTCGCGCCGTCCTACCTATTTAAAGGTTGAGATTAGGTCGAGGGTGTTGCACCCTTTAGGCCTCTAATCATTGGCTTCACATGTGAGCTCCAATTATCTTGAGGGAAACTTCGAAGGGAACCAGCTACTAGAAGGTTTGATTAGTCTTTCGCCTCAATACCCAAGTCATACGAACGATTTGCACGTCAGTATCGTTGCGAGCCTCCGCTAGAGTTTCCTTTGTCTTTGCACCGCTCACGCATAGTTCGCCATCTTTTCGGGTCCCGACAAGTATGCTCACACTCTAACCCTTCTCAGAAGAACAAGATCGGTCGATGGTGCTCCCCTCAAGGGGATCCCACCAATTAGCTTCCTTACGCCTTAATGGTTTACTCGCCCATTGACGCGCACACATATCAGACTCCTTGGTCCGTGTTACAAGACGGGTTGAATGGGGAACACACAGGCCAGCATCCGGAGCATGCCGATGCCGAAGCACGCAAGAGGTGCACGCTGCCTACCACAATCAAGGAGATGGCGTTCCACGGCGTATCAAGAGCCCTGGCTTTGGCCGCTCCCCCCCAAACCATGCTGGTCCACGCTCCGAGTCGATCGGTGGACCGGCTCATCACTATTCCACATTCGACTGGGCCAAATCGCCGGCCCCTATCCGCTTCCCTTCTGACAATTTTAAGCACTCTTTGATTCTCTTTTCAATGTCCTTTTCATCTTTCCCTCGCGGTATTTGTTTGCTATCGGTCTCTCACCCGTATTTAGCCTTAGATGGAATTCACCCCCGGTTTGGGTTGCATTCCCAAACAAACAAACTCATAGACAGCGCCTCGTGGAGCGATAGGGTCCGGGCACAACGAGGCTCTCACTCTCTCCAGCGTGCCCTTCCAGGGGACTTGGGCCCAGACCGCCGCTGAGGACGTTTCTCAAGATTACAATTCGGACAACGGAACCGCCTGATTCTAAGGCTGGGTTGTTCCCGCTTTGCTCACCGTTACTAAGGGAAAATATAGTAAATAATAGTTTTCAAAACAAATATCAAAATTTTATTTTTTTCGTGAATATCCGAAAAATATAAAAAAATCAAGAAAAATAAAGAAAAAATATAAAAACACCTCAAAAAAAAATTCGACTTGCACCAATGACTTCAAATTATCAAACACGTCAAAATAATAAAATATATAAAAACACGTCAAAAAAGTTTTAATGACTTTAAAATATTGAAAATAATGATTTTAAAAAAAATCAAAACATTTTTTTTGTAATTGTACGAAAAAATAATTAATAAATTAATAGAAATAATAAAAAATAGAAAAATATAAAAACAAAAATGTATAAAAACACAACCAAAAATTAAGGAATAGATTTAGTAATCTTAAATCTAACCATTGAGTACATTTGGATTTTTAAAATGTGACGTAAAAAATATTAAAACGTAAAAAATAAATATAAAAAAAGAAAAAATGTTTAAAAATATAAAAATGCTATAAAATACTTCTCAACATATAAAACAAATGATAGAGTACATATTTTTAAAAATAATGTAACATAAAAATGTTAAAATATCGTATAAATGGTAAAAATATTGAAAATCAATATGATGAACCATTTGGGGCGGAAGCGTTGAGAATAGATGATGGATAATAGATAGATATGCCAGAAGATGTGATGTTGTTATGCATGAAGCATGTTTTACGCTCTTTTCAATTTTGCATGGCATGAGCGTTCGCATGTTGTCGACTCAACGGCTTTGTATTGGTACATCGGGTGTGGAGGCGTTGGGTTATGGTGCACGTCGCATTGTGCCCGGGTGCACCAGTTCCATGGTGCCCGGGTGCACCGGTGCATGGTGCCTAAATACAACAACAAAAAACCATCATGGTGGGCCACGTCTATCATTTGACATCGACTGCTATGTGTGGGCCTCAGCCGATGTCACATGGGCAGGGGTCTGCCGATGTCACACGGGTGATGCAAGTAAGGTTTGCCGATGTCACCTAGGCGATGCTCACAGGGGCTTGCCGATTGCACGGGCGATGTGCAAAAGGTGTGTCGATGGCATGCACGATGCTTGCAAGGGCTTGCCGATGTCGCACAGGCGATGCGCGCAGGGACCTGGTGATTTCGCTTCGGCACCTGGAAATGCAGGCAGGGGCCTGCCTATGGGAAATGCACACATGGGCCTGCCGATGTCACACTATGTGATGCGTGCAAGGGGCTGCCAATGTCGGCTATACGCTTTCAAGGTCACATGTGCTTTGGCATCTTCCTATGCCGACTTGCCCTCGTCTACACCTCTCGACATGTCACTTGACATTAGGATTGCTCTCGACATTACAAAAAACCTCTAATAGTGACATCATTATTGGGCATGAAGTTGCCCTTGGCATGTCATTAGGCATTAGAAATGCATTCAACGGCACATAAAAACCTCTAATTGTGTCTTCGGTATTGGGCGCAGGATTCGCATTCGACAAGTTATTGGTTGACATAGTTAAACACTTATCGGCATTTCTCCAAGGAAGTAATACATTTTATGTGCGATGTTATTCTTCGTATTTATTTTCTAACGCTTAGTGGCGTTTCGTGTGGGGCCCTGTTGATGCCGCATGGGCGATGCACACTGGGCCTGCCGATGTCGATGAGACCTTGGTCGATGTTGCCTCAGCCAGCTTAGTAGGCCTAGGCACCTACCCGATGTTGCCTGACTAATTTTGACAGGCCTTGGTCAATGTAACTTGGTAGATGCGCGCAAGCTCGACCGATGTAGGTTGGTCTCGATCGATGCCACCTGGTCGATGCACCCAGACCTTGGCCGATGTAGCCTTGCCTTAGTCGATGTTAACCGATCGATGCATCCAGGCCTTGGCCGAAGTAGCCTAGCCTCGGTTGATGTCGCTTGCACAATACACCCAAGCCTCGGTTAATGTAGCCTTGCCTCGATTGATGTCCCCTGGCCGATACGCCCAGTCCTTGGTCGATGTAGCCTAGCCTCTGTCGATGTCGTCTGGCCGATGCACCTAGGACTCGACCGATGTCGCCAGGCCTCGATTGATGTGCCCGATAGACATGCCCTCGGCCTAATGGACTTGGGCACAATTTGCGTTCAAAGAAATGATGTCGCATGGCTGATGCGCGCATGCCTCGATCGATGTCGCCTACCCGATATTAAAATTAATTATCCAATATTAAAATTTACATTCACATATGTATTAACGATGTATTTCGAACTTAAAATCAATTTTGTTTCATCAATGTTTTATTAAAAAAGAATAAAAATCCTATGCCAAATTAGGGGAAATTTAAAATTAACTTGAATTAAAGCTGTTTTTCAGAAAATAGACCTTCTAATATTAAAATTTACATTCACATATGCATTACCAATGTATTTCAAACTCAAAATCCATTTTGTTTTATCAGATTTTTACCAAAAAAGAAAAAATAATTTTCTACAAAATTAGGAAACATTCAAAATTAAATAGGTTAAAAGTCATTTTTCAGAAAGTTGGCTTGACCAAACCGCCTTGCGGTAGTTTGACCGCATAGATCTCGAAAAAATACCCAAATTCAAAAAAAATCATCTACTAGATGGTTCGATTAGTCTTTCGCCCCTACACCCAAGTCAGACGAACGATTTGCACCTCAGTATCGCTATAGGCCTCCACCAGAGTTATCTCTAGCTTCACCCCGCTGAGGCATAGTTCACCATTTTTTGGGTACCGATAGGTTTGCTCACACTCAAACCCTTCTCAAAAGATCAAGGTCGGTTGGCGGTGCACCCCTGTAATGACCCTTCAAGTCCTTTTCAAGTTAATGCAATCTTTCTGTCATTTAGAGCGTTCATATAGTGACCCCAAGTTATTTATTACTTGCTGGGACTGACAGTTCGGTCACCTGGTCGTTCGTTTGGTTTTTATGCAAGTTTTAGTATTTTGGAGCTTTTAAAACTTAAAAGTTGATTTCGGTCATAACCTCATGTAAACGACGGCATAACGGAATTATGACAGTTCCATCAGCTCCGAAATGGCCAAATTAGGCTAGTAGCATGGTTGGCATGAGTCCCGAAGCTTTCGATGCGACTTTGGGGCCAGTTGACCCTTTAGCCTTTGAAATTTGGCACAAGGTTGACTTTGGTCAACATTCTTGGAAAACACGCTCGGATGAGAATTCTGTCAGCACAGTTAGTTTTGGAATGCCGAGTTTGGTCTAGAACAACCCTTCGTGCGCTTCCTAGGGCTTTCGGTCTAATTTCGAGGCCCTTTGTGGAAATTAGCTAAAAATGGCATTTGGGTGTGGGACCCACTTTTTATCGAAATGACCTTGTATGGGAATTTTGATTTCGCCATTGAGTCTGAAAAATCAAATTTGGTGGGGTAGCAATGAATCCTGAGAACCCCGTCAAAGAATTAGCAAATGCCAAAACTCAGTTGGTGCAGTAGCTGATGTTGCAGGTCCATGTACCCATCGCGTTCGTGGGCCAAGGAGACGCGATTGTGGAGCTCTGGCTTCCTTTTCTCTGCGTTCGCGGAGGTCTGGGTTTCTCTTCTCTGCGTTCGCGGGAAGGTCTCTGCATTCGCGGAGGTCTGGGTTTCTCTTCTCCGCATTCGCGGAGGTCTGGGTTCCTCTTCTCCACATGCGTGGGCTACTGTAACTGCGTTTGCAAAGGTCTTATGTGTGTGGTCTTTTAAATAAAAGCTAGACACGATCAGCTGTAAGGGAACAATTTCAATTTGTAATTTCTCTCTCCATTTAAGTCGAAATTGGGTGATTCGAAGTCCAGAGTGTTCAGAATAGTTGTGGCTACGTGGGTGGCTAATTTGAAGGTGTCGGAGAAGCTCCATTAGAGGTAAATATTCAGTTAAAGCTACTTCCGTATTGTTAGTTGTTGAGCTTTTTGTTGAATTTCTTGCATGTTGTGTTCTCGCTGTTCCGAACCCCGAATTGTGTTCTATTTTGGAACACAATTTTGGGGAGGTGCCTTGGACCTCTTCATGGAGTCAAGTCCAGAATTTCTGAAGCGGGTCCCACATTCTTGTTTTTGACTCCAAAATTGGTCCATCTCCAATTTTTGTAATTTTAGTGTGTAAACGACCATGCTAAGGCTGTGATTCTATTTTTGATAGTATGGCAGCATTTTGAGGTCATACGGAAAGGAAATGCTCCAGCTGAGTAATTTGGAGCATGTGCGGTCGGCCTTTAGGTAGGCTACACCTTCATTTCTAACTAGATTCAGCTTGAATGTGTAAATTCTTGATGATTAGTGTAAATTCTTGATGATTAGTGTGAATTGGGTTGGGTGTCTACTTATATCTACTTTTCTTCTTAAAAATCATGATTTAGGGTTGATTATCTCTGTTTTGAGGGTAGTACCATGTTGATAAGGGGTTGTATGTGTATTGTAGCATGTTATGTGATTTTCTTGGTTGGTTAATTATTTTTGGGGCATGTTTTTGCCTTAGTCTAAGATAGACTAATGTTGCCTTAGACCCATGCACCTTGTGACGATAGTATGTCTCCGACGTCATTTCGGATGGACTAGGTCCTTGTAGACCAGAATAGCAGACTTGGGTCTGATAGTATGAGCCTTAGCTTAGGCATATGCGCTGCTTGTTCACCTTTCTGTCTCCTCTCCCTTTTTCCGTGGCTCCGATGTGTTACCAGAGATGGTGTGCTTCCTCGAGATTGAATTGCTTCTCACTTGGAGCCTTTTGTGATATCATCAGGAGTGGACGTCAATCCACGATGGTTTGGAGCCTACTTGAGATCCTCTTTAGAGTTGATACGCCCCCAGGCACTCTTGCTAGCTGGGAGGCTGACGCCCCTGAGATTAGCTGGCTGGCTGAGCGGCCTGTGTTGATTGTCACTCTTGCTAGCTGGGCTGAGAGTTGACTGGTTTTTCAGTTTAGATCTGGTTTACCCTTCGGTCTTGTAGGCTTAGCTATTCTATGTACCTGTCGGGCTTATGGGGGTCCATTCGGGTTTTATTTAAACTTGTGCACGAGTGTACCTTCTGGGCTTATGGGGGTCCAGTTAGGTTTAGTTTAGCGATACTTTGATTAACTTTCTTTGTGCTCGTGTTCTTCTTTTCATTTCTGGTTTGACCTCTATTCTGGTCTAGATTCTATCTTTTCAGATTGTTTTTACCTTTCTTGCTCAGTTGGCCTATGATGCCTACTGGGTACCTGTTGTTTTGGTACTCATGCTACACTATGCATCTATTTTTGTGATGCAGGTTTGAGCACCAGCTACCAGCATTGATATCGAGCCTGCTGCAGTCATATTCAGAGGCGAGGGTGAGTACACAGAGTTCGGGTGCTAACCGGCTCCTTCTGTATATATATGTTGACTTGTACTTTGCTTTTGAGACAGTCTTGTTTCAGTGGTCCACTTTTGGGACTTGTACTCATTTTATTAGTAGCTATGTACATGTGACTTCCAGGTTCTAGGTGGGATCTTTCTTTTGTATATATGTTTACCTTGCTTCCGCTTCCGCTTCCTCTTCAGTGTTTATTTTATTTGTGTTACCGTTTAGTTTGAGTTTTTTTTCTACCCTCAATCCCATTACTTGTAGGTTTCGGGATACGGGTTGGTTTGCCTACTGGTGGGTTATAGTAAGCGCCATCATGACTCAAGGAATTGGGTCGTGACAAGTTGGTATTAGAGCTAGGTTCACCGATCTCACTTGTACAGAGCTAACGTCTAGTAGAGTCCTGCGGATCGGTGTGGAGATATCCGTGACTTATCTTCAGGAGGCTACAGGATGTTCATAGGGGTTTTTTCCTATTTTGTATCATTTTTGTGTGTTGTTTGTCCAATTGGTTTTATGGAATCTTATTTGTTTCACTCTGTCGTAGGATGGCTCGCACGCGCGATAGAGCGGCTGGGGGTGATGCACCCGTGTCCGCAAATAGAGCCCCAACTAGGGGTAGAGGCCGACCCCGAGGTCAAGGCAGTGCTGGAGCACCTACCCGAGATAGAAGGAGGACGTCGAAGCCGGAGGCGGATCCGGAGGCGGAGCCCCAGGTTGATCATATTCCTCCTCGGCCGGTGGGATCGAGACCCGCCCATCCACCACCCTCACTAGCTACCGCCCTTGACCTTCAAGCGATGCTCGCCCAGATTTTAGCGGTGATAGGGAGTATGCTGCAGCATCAAACCCCAGTACCACTTTCAGCACCGAATGGTCAGCCTGCTCCAGAAGTTCAGTAGCCGCCATCACCAGCCACCGCTCAGCTGGATGATTTAGATGGGGTCATGCCACTTCGAGAGCAGAAGATGCTCGGGGTAAGCTTGAGGTTGTCACTGCCAAGGTTTTCTGGGGTTGTTAGGGAGGATGCCCATGAGTTCCTTGCCACTTGCCAAGAGGGATTGCATGCCCTGGATTGGTAGAGTCGAGGGGAGCCGACTTCACCGCTTATCAGCTAGATGTGCCTACCAGACAGTGGTGGTGTTCTTTCTTAGAGACCAGGCCAGTTGGGTCCCCACCAGTATCTTGGATAGAGTTTTCAGAGGCCTTTTTGGCTAGGTTTATTTCGTAGAGCGTTAGAGATCGGCTTCGTGATGAGTTTTCAAGATTAGAGCAGGGCTACATGATGGTGTCTGTGTGCTAGGCCAGATTCCATGAGCTATCCTGTCATGCTACTATGATCTTGCCTACTGAGGAGGAGAGGGTTTGTTGCTTTGTTAGAGGATTGAGGCTATAGCTGGGCATTGAGACTCAGTCAATGATTTTGATGGGCTTCTCTTTTCTTGATGTTGTAGATCATGCCCGCAAACTTGAGTAACTCCATCATGAGGCTCAAGGGGCCAGTGGCAAGAGGGCCAGGCAGGACGATAGCCCAAGTGGGCCTTGTTCTAGGCCTAGAGATTCACATGACATGCACCGTCAGAGGTTCCAGTAGGGTTAGTCCAGTCACTCGTTCCAAGCATCGCTTCATGATATAGAGGGTGAAAAGCACCATTAGGGTGGCTCTAGTGCTGGTCCGAGTCAGGGCTGAGGGGGTGTTCAGTTTGTTTCTTCAGGCTGGGTTGGCCAGCCTCCAGTTGCGAGCAGACCGCCACAGGGTTGTTTTACCTGCAGGGGGTTCGATCATTGGTGTAGGGAGTGCCTCTTAATAGTTCAGCCATACCAGCTCCACAGGCAGCTGGACCCACACCAGCAGCAGTACCTCCAGCTAGAGGAGGAGGTCAGCCAAGGTATACGGGGAGGTCCCTAGGAAGGCAAGACAGGTGGCCAAGTTAATGCGTGTGGTAGAGGTGCCCAGGGCCATTTCTATGCAGCTCTAGCTAGAGCAGAGGCTGAGGCATCAGACAATGTGATTACAGGTATGATCATTTTATGTCATCAGCCTGCCTCAACTTTATTTGATCAAGGCTCCACTTATTCTTATGTAACTGCATATTGCGCTCTCTAGTTTAGTATGAGTCCAGAGCCTTTAGTAGTGCCATTGCGTGTTTCGACCCTAGTAGGTGATTCTTTAGTAGTGGATTAGATTTTTAGATCCTGTGTGGTGACTATTCAGGGACGGGACACTCGAGCAAATCTTATTTTACTTGATATGCTGGATTTTGACATGATATTGGGCATGGACTTGTTAACTCCTCACTGAGCCATCTTGGATTGCTATGCCAAGAACGTTACCTTAGACATGCCTAGTATTTAGCCGGTGATGTGGCAGGGATCTTGTAGTCGCACGCCGTTGGGATGATTTCGTTCATTCAAGCTCAAAGGTTAGTGACTAGTGGGTGTTTGTCTTATTTAGCTCATGTCAGAGATATTAGTAGGGAGGGCCCTACGGTTGATTCGGTGCCTATAGTCTGAGACTATGCGGATGTGTTTCCGGTTGACCTGTCTGGCCTACCCCCAGATCGTCATATTGATTTTGCCATTGACTTGGAGCCGGGTACTCATCCTATTTCTATCCCATCATACCGTATGGCCCCCGCAGAGCTCAAGGAGTTTAGTGTTCAGCTTCAGGATCTCTTAGATAATGGATTCATCCGGCCTAGTCCATCTCCTTGGGGTGCCCAGTCCTGTTTGTGAAGAAGATGGACGGTACTATGCGGATGTGTATTGATTACAGGCAGCTGAACAAGGTGATGGTGAAGAACCGTTACCCTATGCCTCGCATTGATGATCTATTTGACCAGCTTCAGGGTGATGCGGTGTTCTCTTAGATTGATCTAAGATCAGGTTACCACCAGTTGAGGGTTAGGGCAGTAGACATCCCTAAGAATGCATTTAGGACTCGTTATGGCCATTATGAGTTCCTAGTGATGTCTTTTGAGTTGACTAATGCCCATGCCGCTATCATGGATTTGATGACCCATGTATTCAGGTCGTATCTTGACTCATTTTTCATAGTATTCATCGATAATATCATGGTGTACTCGTGGAGCCGGAGTGAGCATGAGTAGCATTTGAGGATAGTGCTCCAGACTTTGAGAGATCATCGGCTTTATGCCAAGTTCTCAAAGTGTGAGTTTTGGCTTGAGTATGTAGCATTCTTGGGGCACGTGGTGTCCAAGGATGGAATTATGGTGGATCAGGAAAAGATTGAGCCTATTTATGATTGGGCTAGGCCCACCTCGATGACGGAGATTCATAGCTTCATCGGATTGGCAAGGTACTACAGGCATTTTATTGAGGGCTTTCTACTACAGCAGCACCTTTGACTCGGTTGACTCGCTAGGATGTTCCCTTTGAGTGGTCGGAGGAGTGTGAGAGGACCTTTCTAAGGCTCAAGGAGTTGTTTACCACCCCTCCGACATTGACTCTTCCAGTTGAGGGCAAGGGCTTCACAATTTATTGTGACGCATTCGGCGTTGGTTTGGGTTGTGTATTGATGCAGCGGGGTCGGGTTATTGCTTATACGTCGAGGCAGCTTAAGCTGCATGAGCGCAACTACTCCACTTACGACTTAGAGTTGGGGGCGGTAGTTTTCACGCTTAAGATCTTGAGGCACTACTTGTGTGTAGTCCATTGTGAGATTTACACGGATCATAGGAGCCTTCAGTACATCATGAGCCAGAGGGACTTTAATTCGAGGCAGCGCCATCGGATTGAACTCCTGAAGGACTATGACCTCTCTATTCTCTACCATCTGGGCAAGGCGAATGTAGTAGCGGATGCCTTGAGCCGGAAGGCGGTGAGTATGGCTAGTCTAGCCTTCCTTTCTATTTCGGAGCAACCTTTGGCTTTGGACATCCAGTCCTTAGCCAACCAGATTATCCGGCTTGATATTTCATATGGCAGACGGGTGCTAGCCTATGTAGGAGTTTAGTTATCTCTGATAGATCAGATCCGTGGTCGACAATTCGAGGATGAGTCCTTGGTGGCACTCAGAAATAGAGTATTGGCAGGCGATGCCGGGCAGGCTACTTTAGATTCAGATGGGGTTTTGAGGTTCGCCGGCCGGTTGTGTGTTCTGAGAGTTGGGGGTTTGATTCAGTTGATCCTTAGCAAGACCTATGATTCTAGATATTCTATCCAACCGGGCACGGCTAAAATGTATCGTGATTTGAGGCAGCATTACTGGTGGAGTGGTATGTGGAGAGACATCTCAGATTATTTGTCCCGTTGTCTGTGTTGCCAGTAGGTGAAGGCCGATCATCTGAGGCCTGGTGGTGAGCTGCAGAGATTACCCATTCCGGAGTGGAAGTGGGAGCGGGAGCGTATCACCATGGATTTCATTGTGGGCTTGCCTCGGACTTCCAGAGGTGCTGACAGCATATGGGTTATCGTGGATCGATTAACCAAGTCAGCACACTTCGTTCTCGTTCATACTTTCTTCAGTGTCGCGAGGTTGGCTCGTATCTACATTCGAGAGGTGGTTTGCCTTCATGGTGTGCCTGTTTCGATCATTTCAAATGGGAGTTCACAGTTCACTTCCAGCTTTTGGAGAGTATTCCAAGAGGAGTTGGGCACCTATGTCAACCATAGTACAACATTTCACCCGCAGACTGATGGTCAGTCAGAGCGTACCATTCAGGTCCTTGAGGATATGTTGTGGGCCTGTGTTATGGATTTTGGAGGTTAGTGGGACCATTTCTTGCCTCTGGCGGAGTTTGCGTACAATAATAGCTACCGCTCTAGCATTCAAATGGCCCCGTTCGAGGCCTTATATGGTAGGCATTGCCACTCTCCAGTTGGTTGATTTGAGTCGACGGAGTCTAGGCCACGTGGTACAGACTTGCGTCAGGAGGCCTTAGATCATGTGAGGGTGATTCAAGATAGGCTCAGTACGGCTTAGAATAGATGCCAGAGTTATGCGGATCATAGGCGTCGACCGTTAAGATTTGCCGTTGGTGACAGAGTATTCCTCTGAGTATCGCCCATGAAGGGCGTGATGAGATTTGGGAGGTGGGGCAAGCTTAGCCCTAGATATATCTGGCCTTTTGAGATTTTGAGGACAGTTGGTGATGTTGCCTATGAGTTAGCTTTTCCTCCAACATTCTCAGCTATTCATCCAGTCTTTTATGTTTTGATGTTGCACCGGTATGTTCGAGATGAGTCTCATGTGCTCCAGTATGTAGCAGTTGAGTTGGATGATCGCCTGGCCAATATTGAGGAGCCAGTTGCCATCTTGGCCAGAGATGTGAGGCAGTTACGATCCAGAGCCATTCCTGTGGTCAAGGTCCGTTGGAAGCATCGCCTAGTTGAGGAGGCTACCTGGGAGACCGAGCAGTTCCCCAGCTTATTTGAGCCCTCGGGTACTTCTTGACTCTTACTTTTGTGGATGAAAGTTTTTTTAGTAGTGGATGTTATAATGACCCTTTAGGTCATTTTCGAGCTAATGCCTTCTTTCCGTCGTTTATAGTGTTCCTATAACGACCCCAAGTCATTTATGACTTGTTGGGACTGATAGTTCAGTCATCTGGTCATTCGTTTGGTTTTTATGCAAGTTTTAGTGTTTTGGAGCTTTTGAAACTTGACAAGTTGATTTCGGTCATAACATCACGTAAACGACAGCATAACGGAATTCTGACGGTTCCATCAGCTCTGGAATGACTAAATTAGGCTAGTAGTATGGGTTGCATGAGTCTCGAGGCTTTCAGTGTGACTTTGGGGCAAGTTGACTGTTTAGCCTTTGAAATTTGGCACAAGGTTGACTTTGATCGACATTCTTGGAAAACGCACTCAGATGGGAATTCCGTCAGTGCGGTTAGTTTTTGAATGCCGAGTTTGGTCTAGAACGACCCTTTGTGCACTTCTCGGGGCTTCCGGTCTAATTCCAAGGCCCTTTGTGGAAATTGGCTAAAAATGGCATTTGGGTGTGCAATCCACTTTTTGTCAAAATGACCTTGGATGAGAATTTCGACTGCCATTGAGTCTGGAACGTTGAATTTGGTGGGGTAGCATATCTCATTTGCACACACGGGATTACAAACGAATCCCGAGCACCGCATCAAAGAATCGGCAAATGCCAAAACTCAGCTTGTGCTGCAGCTGATGTTGCAGGCCCATTTCCCCTTTGCATTCGCGGGCCAGGGAGCCGCGATCGCAGAGCTCTTCCATCATTTTTTCTGCGTTCGCGGAGGTCTGGGTTTCTCTTCTCCACATTCGCAGGAAGGTCTCCACGTTCGGGGAGGTCTGGGTTCTTCTTCTCCGCGTTCGCGGATTACTGTAGCCGTGTTCGCGAAGGTTTGATTCATCTGGTCTTTTAAATAAAAGCCAGACACGATCAACTATAAGGGAACAATTTCAATTGGCAAGTTCTCTGTCGATATAAGTCGAAATTGGGTTATTCGAAGTCCGGAGTGTTCAAAATTGTTGTGGAAGCTCCGTTAGAGGTGAATTGTCTGTTAAAGCTGCTGCCTTATTGTTAATTGTTGAGCTTTTTGTTGAATTTCTTGCATGTTGTGTTCTCACTGTTCTGAGCCCCGAATTGTGTTATGTTTTGGAACACAAGTTCGGGGAGGTGCTTTGGACCTCTTCACGGAGTCAACTCCGGAATTTTCGGAGTGGGTCCTACATTCTCGTTTTGACTCCAAAATTGGTCCATCTCTAATTTATATAATTTAATGTCTAAATGACCGTGCTGAGGCTGTGATTCTATTTTTGATAGCGTGGCAGCATTCAGAGGTCGTACGGAATGGAAAAGCTCCGGCTGAGTAAATCAAAGCGTGCGCGGTCGGCCTTCAGGTAGGCTACGACTTCCTTTCTAATTACATTGAGCTTGAATGTGTAAATTCTTGATGATTAGTGTGAATTGGGGCTGGTGCCTATTTATATCTAATTTTCTTCTTAGAAACCATGATTTAGGGTTGATTATCTCTGTTTCGAGGGTAGTACCATACTGATAGGGGGTTGTATGTGTGTTGTAGCATGCTATGTGATTTTCTTTTTTGGTTACTTATTTTTGGGGCATGTTTTGGTTTTAGTCTAGGATAGACTAATGTTGCCTTAGACCCATGCACCTTGTGACTATGGTATGTCTCCGACGTTGTTTTGGATGGACTAGGTCCTTGTAGACCAGAATAGCAAACTTGGGTCTGATAGTATGAGCCTTAGCTTAGCCCTTTGCGTTGCTTGTTCGACTTTTTGTTTCCTCTCCCTATTTTCGTGGCTCCGATGTGTTACCAGAGATGGTGTGCTTCCTCAGGATTGGAGTGCTTTTGGCTTGGAGCCTTTTGTGATATCGTCGGGAGTGGATGTCAATCCATGATGGTTTGCAGCCTACTTGAGATCCTCTTGGGAGTTTATACGCCCTCGGGCACTCTTGCTAGCTGAGCGGCTGACGCCCCTGGGAGTGGTTGGCTGACTGGGGAGCCTGGATAATTGAACCTTCTACGAAGTTGATACGCCCCCAGGCACTCTTGCTAGCTGGGCGGCTGATGCCCCTAGGAGTAGATGGCTGGCTGGGTGGCCTGAGTTGATAGTCACTCTTGCTAGCTGGGCTGGGAGTTGACTGGTTTTTCAGCTCGGATCTGGTTTACCCTTCGATCTTGTAGTCTTCACTATTCTATGTACTTGTCGGGCTTATGGGGGTCCGTTTAGGTTTTATTTAAACTTGTGCACGAGTGTACCTTCTGGGCTTATAGGGGTCCAGTTAGGTTTAGTTTAGCGGTACTTATATTTACTTTCGGTGGGCTCGTGTGCTTCTTTTTATAACTGTTTTGATCTCTATTCTGGTCAAGATTCTATCTTTTCAGATTGTTTTTACCTTTCTTGAGTCTTCCTATGATGCCTACTGGGTACCTGTTGTTTTGGTACTCATGCTACACTCTACATCGGCTTTTGTGATGCTGGTTCGAGCACCAGCTACCAGCATTGATAACAAGCCTGCTGCAGTCATATTCAGAGGCGAGGGTGAGCACACAGCATTCGATTGTTACCCATCTCTTTTTGTACATATATGTTGACTTCTCTTTTGCTTTTTAGACAGTCTTGTTTTTGTGGTCCACTTTTGGGACTTGTACTCATTTTTTTAGTAGCTCTGTACATGTGACTTCCAGGTTCTGGGAGGGATTTTTTTTTGTATAGATGTTTTCCTTGCTTCCGCTTCCTCTTCTGTGTTTCTGTTATTTGTGTTACCGTTTAGTTTGAGTTTAGTTACTGCCCTCAATCCCATTACTTGTAGGTTCCGGGATACAGGTTGGCTTGCCTACTGGTGGGTAATAGTAGGCGCCATCATGACTCGAGGAATCGAGTCGTGACAACCCCTTAGGGGGATCCCACCAAAACAACTTCCTTATGCCTTACGAGTTTACTCGCCTGTTGAATCGCGCACATGTCAGACTCCATGGTCCATGTTTCGAGACAGGTCGAATGGGGAGCCCACAGGCCAATGTCCGGAGTGTACAGATGCCGAAGCACGCGAGAGGCGCGCGCTACCTGCCACAATCAACGAGACGGCTTTCCACGGGCGCATTAAGAGCCCGGGCTTTGGCTGCCCCCCAATCCATGTTGATCCATGCCCCGAGTCAATCGGCGACCCCTCATCACTGTTCCACATCCGACTGGGGCGCATCATCGACCTCCATCCGCTCTCCTCCCGACTATTTCAAGCACTCTTTGACTCTCTTTTTTCAAAGTCCTTTTTATCTTTCGCATGCAGTACTTGTTCGCAATCGGTCTCTCGTCCGTATTTAGCCTTGGACGAAATTCACCGCTGATTTGGGTTGCATTCCCAAAAACTTGACTAATAGACAGCACGTCGTGGTGTGACAGGGTTTGGGCATAACAGGGCTCTCACCCTCTCTGACGCCCTCTTCTAGGGGACTTGGGCCCAATCCGCCACTGATGACATTTCTCCAGACTACAATTCGGATGACGGAGCCGCCTGATTCTAAGGTTGGGCTGTTCTCGGTTCGCTCGCAATTACTAAGAAATCCTTGTAAGTTTTTTTCCTCCGCTTATTGATATGCTTAAACTCAGCAGGTAATCCCGTCTGACATAGTGTCGCGGTCCGTGCGCCTTAATTAAAAGGTGCAAAAAGGGACTGGGAGTCTGGACACACGATGGGTTGTAGCTGCGACAACAAAGAGAGTTAAGTTTCACCCAGCAATTGCCGCGATGTTCGTCGATGGGGACTCACATTTAGGCCAGCCGCGCGCTCAGGGCGTACGGGAGGCCAACATACACCCTGTGCGATGCCTTGCGGCGTGTGAGGGACGACCCGATGCGTGATGAACAGAAATATCGAAAATAATGGTATTTAAAAAAATCAAATTTTGTTATTTTCATAAATGTCCGAAAAATATAAAAATCAAGAAAAATATTTTTAAAAAATATAAAAGCTCTTCAAAACAATATTCGGCTTGCACCAATGACTTTAAAATTTCGAAAATAATAGTTTTAAAAAAATCAAAATTTTATTTTTTTCTTAAATGTCTGAAAATATAAAAATCAAGAAAAATATAAAACACATCTAAATTATTTTTTGCATGAACCAATGACTTTAAAATGTCAAAAATTATAGCTTTTAAAAAAAAAATTGTAAATGTTCGAAAATATAAAAATCAAGAAAAAATATAAAAACACCTCAAAAAAATTTGTCTTGCACCAATGACTTTAAAATATGAAAAATAAAAGTTTACAAAAAAAATCAAAATTTGATTTTTTCGTATATGTTTGAAAAAAATAAAAACATCTCAAAAAAATTTCAACTTGCACCAATGACTTTAAAATATTGAAAATAATAGTTTTCAAAAGAAATCAAAATTTTACTTTTTTAGTAAATGGCCAAAAAATATAAAAACACCTCAAAAAAAATTTCAGCTTGCACCAATGACTTTTAAACATCGAAAATAATAGTTTTAAAAAAAATCATAATTTATTTTTTCTAAATGTCCGAAAAATATAAAAATTAAGAAAAATATAAAAATACCTCAAAAAAAATTTGGTTTGCATCAATGACTTTAAAATATCGAAAATAATGATTTTACAAAAAATCAATTTTTTTTTCATAAATGCCCAAAAAAATAATTAATAAATTAATTTAAAAAATATATAAAAACAAAACCAAAAAATTAGGAATACATGTAATAATCTTAAACCCAACCATTGAGTACATTTGAATTTTTAAAATGTGACGTAAAAAAAATTAAAACGTAAAATAAAAAAAAGAAAAAATGTTGAAAAATATACAAATGATATAAAAACACTTCTCAACATCTAAAACAAATGATAATGTACATATTTTTACAAAAAATGTAACATAAAGATGTTAAAATATCGTATAAATGATAAAATAGTTAAAATCGATATGAATGAACCGTGTGGGGCGGAAGCGTTGAGAATAGATGATGGAGAATAGATAGATATGCCCGAAGATGTGACGTTGTTATGCATGAAGCGTGTTTTCACTCTTTTGAATTTTGCATGGCATGAGCGTTCACATGTTGTCGATAGCACAGAAAATCTCTAACAGTAACATCTTTATTGGTCACGATGTCATTAGGCATTAGAAATGCATTCGATGGCACATTCGACATGTTATTGGTCGACATAGTTAAACGCTTATCGAAATTTCTCCAAGGAAGTAATACATTTTATGTGCGATGTTTTTCTTGGTAATTATTTTCTAACGCTTAGTGGCATTTCGTGTGGGGGCCTACTGATGCCGCATAGGCGATGCACGGGGGCTATCGATGTCGGTGAGACCTTAGTTGATGTCGCCTCGGCCGACGTTAGTAGGCCTAGGCACCTAGCCGATGTCGCCTAACTAATGTCGGTAGGCCTTGGTCAATGAAGCTTGGCAGATGCGCGCAAGCTTGACCAATGTAGCCTGGTCTCGGTCGATGTTGCCTCATCGATGCACCCAGGCCTTGGTCGATGTAGCCTGGCCTCGATCGATGTGCCTAGGCCTTGGCCGATGTCATTTAGCCTCAGTTGATGTCTCCTGGCTGATGCGCCCAGGCTTCGGTTGATGTAGCCTTTCCTCGATCGATGTCGCCTGGCCAATGCGCCTAGGCCTTGTTCATGTAGCCTGGCCTTGGTCAATGTCGTCTGGCCGATGCGCCTAGGCCTTGACCGACGTCGCCTGGCCCCAACCGATGTTCCTGACAGACATGCCCTTGGCCTAATGGATTTGGGCAAAATTTGTGTTCAAAGACTTGACGTCGCATGGCCGATGCGCACATGCCTTGGCTAATGTTGCCTAACGTCGGCCGATGTCGCCTGCCCGATATTAAAATTGATTACCCAATATTAAAATTTACATTCACATATGTATTAACAAGGTATTTTGAAATCAAAATCAGTTTTATTTCATCATATTTTTACTAAAAAATAACAAAAATCCTATGCCAAATTTGGGGAAATTTAAAATTAAATGGAATAAAAGCTATTTTTTAGAAAATTGATCTTCTAATATTAAAATTGACATTCACATATGCATTACCAATGTATTTCAAACTCAAAATCCATTTGGTTTTATCAGATTTTTTCCAAAAAAGAAAAAGCAATTTTCTACAAAATTAGGGAAAATTCAAAATTAAATGGGTTAAAAGTAATTTTTCAGAAAATTGGCTTGACCAAACCGCCTTGCGGTAGTTTGACAGCATAGATGTCAAAAACAATACCCAAATCCAATAAAATAACTGCTACGAGATGGTTCTATTAGTCTTTTGCCCCTATACCCAAGTCAAACGAACGATTTGCACGTTAGTATCGCTATGGGCCTCCACAAGAGTTCCCTCAAGATTCACCCCGCTGAGGCATAGTTCACCATCTTTCGGGTCCCGACAGGTATGCTCACACTCGAACTCTTCTAAAAAGATCAAGGTCGATTGGTGGTGCACCCCTCAAGGGGATCCCACCAAATCAGCTTCCTTACACCTTACGGGTTTACTCTCCTGTTAAATCACACACATGTCAGACTCCTTGGTCCATGTTTCAAGACCGGTCGAATGGGGAGCCCACAGGCCAGCATCTAGAGTGCACAGATGCCAAAGCACACTAAAGGCGCTCTGCCTACCACAATCAAAGAGACGGCTTTCCACGGGCGTATCAAGAGCCCGGGCTTTGGCTCCCTATTCCATGCTGGTCCATTCCCCGAATCGATCGGCAACTGGCTCATCACCGTTCCACATTCGACTGGGCGCACCACTGGCCCCTATTCGCTCTCCTCCTAACAATTTCAAGCACTCTTTGATGCCCTTTTTTCAAAGTCGTTTTCATCTTTCGCTCGCGGTACTTCTTCGCTTTCGGTCTCTCGTCTGTATTTAGCCATGACGGAATTCACCGCTCGATTTAGGCTGTATTCCAAAAACTCAACTAATAGATAGCACCTCGTGGTGCGATAGGGTCTGGGCACAAATGGGCTCTCACCCTCTCTGGTGCCACCTTCTAGGGGACTTGGGCTCGATCCTCCGCTGATGACGTTTCTTCAGACTACAATTCCGACGATGGTGCCGCCCAATTCTAAGGTTGTACTGTTCTCGGTTCGCTCGCAGTTACAAAGGGAATCCTTGTAAGTTTCTTTTCCTCCGCTTATTGATATGATTAAGCTCAGTAGGTAATCCCGCCTAACATTGGGTCGTGGTCGGTGCGCCTTAATTAAAAGGCACAAAGAGGGACTGAGAGTCTGGACACACGACGGGCTGCAACCGTGACAACAAAGAGTTAAGTTTCAACCACCAATTGTCGCGACGTCCGTCGACGTGAACTCACATTAAGGCCAGCCACGCGCACGGGAGGCCAGCTTACCCCCTGAGCGACGCCTTGCGGTGTGCGAAGGGCTACGCGATGCGTGACGCCTAGAAATATCAAAAATAATTGTTTTAAAAAATCAAGTTTTTATTTTTTTCAGAAATGTTCGAAAAATATAAAAATAAAAAAATGTAAAAAAATATAAAAACTCTTCAAAAAATATTCGGATTGCACCAATGACTTTAAAATATAGAAAATAATAATTTAAAAAAAAAGTAAAAATTTTATTTTTTTCGTAAATGTTCGAAAAATATATAAATCAAGAAATATATAGAAAAAGTCTAAAAACACCTCAAAAAATTTTTTGGCTTGCACCAATGACTTTAAAATATCGAAAATAATAGTTTTCTAAAAAATCAAAATTTTATTTTTTCCGTAAATGTATAAAAATATAAAAATCAGGAAAAATATAGAAAAAGTATAAAACACCTCAAAAAAAAATTTGGCTTGCACAAATAACTTTAACATATCGAAAATAATAGTTTAAAAAAAATATTTTTTTTGTAAATGTCCAAAAAATATAAAAATCTAGAAAAATATAGAGCGTTTATAAAAACACCTCAAAAAAAATTTCGGCTTGCACCAATGACTTTAAAATATCGAAAATAATAGTTTTCATAAAAAAATACAGAAAAATATAGAAAAAATATAAACGCACTTCAAAAAAAATTCAACTTGCACCAATGACTTTAAAACATCGAAAATAATAGTTTTTAAAAAAAAATCAAAATTTTATTTTTTTCGTATATGTCCGAAAAATATTAAAATTAAGAAAAATATAAAATAAAAAACCTCAAAAAAAGTTTCAGCTTACATCAATGACTTTAAAATATCGAAAATAATGATTTTAAAAAAATTCAAAATTTTATTTTTTCGTAAATGTCCGAAAAAAATAATTAATAAATTAATAAAAAACTATTTTAAAAAAGGATAAAAACACAACCAAAAAATTAGGAATACATGTAGTAATCTTAAATCCAACCATTGAGTACATTTGGATTTTAAAAATAAAACGTAAAAAATAAATTTTTTTTTTTAAAAAAAAATGTTTAAAATATAGAAGCACTATAAAACACTTCTCAACAGAAAAAACAAATGATAGAGTAGATATTTTTAAAAATAATGTAACCTAAAAATATTAAAATATCATATAAATGTTAAAAAAATAGTAAAAATCAATATGAATTAACCATGTGGGGTGGAAGCGTTGAGAATAGATGATGGAGAATAGATAGATATGCCCGAAGATGTGACGTTGTTATGCATGAAGTGTGTTTTACGCTCTTTTGAATTTTCCACGGCATGAGCGTACGCATGCTGTCGACTCGACGATGTATTGGTACATCGTGTGTGGAGGTTTTGGGTTGTGGTGCACGTTGCACGGTGCCCAGGTGTACTGTGCCATGGTTCTTTGGTGCACAAGTTCCATGGTGCCCGGGTGCACCGGTGCCATGGTGCCCCGGTGCACTAGTGCCATGGTGCCCGGGTGCACCGGTGCCATGGTGCCCAGGTGCACCGATGCATGGTGCCCGAAGACAACAACAAAAGACCATCATGGTAGGCCACGCCTATCATTTGAAATTTACCGTTGTGCGCGTGCCTCGGCTAATGTCACATGGGCAGGGTTCTACCGATGTTTCACTGGTGATGCATGTAGGGTCTGCCGATGTCGCTTGGGCGATGAGCATATGGGCTGTCGATTTCACGGGCGATGCGCAAAGGGTGTGCCGATTGCACGCGTGATGCGTGCAGGGGCTTGCCGATGTCACACAGGTGATGCGCTCAGGGACCTGGCGATGTCGCTTGGGCACCTGGCTTTGTGGGCAAGGGCCTGCCTATGTGCAATGGCGCAGGGGCCTGTCGATGTCACACTTTGCAATGAGCGCAAGGGGCTGCCAATGTCGCCTATGCACTTTTGAGGTCGCATGTGCTTCGACATCTTCCTACGGTGACTGGCCCTCGTCTACGCCTCTCGACATTTCACTCTACATTAGGATTGCTCTCGACATTCAAAAAAACCTCTAACAGTGACATCATTATTGGGCATGAAGTTGCCCTTGGCATGTAATTAGGAATTAGAATTGCATTTGACGGCACAAAAAACCTCTAATTGTGACATCGGTATTGGGCACAGTATTCGCATTCAACAAGTTATTGGTCGACATAGTTAAACAGTTATCAAAATTTCTCCAAGTAAGTAATACATTTTATGTGCGATGCTATTCTTGGTAATTATTTTCTAACACTTAATGGAGTTTCATGCGTGGCGTGCTGATGCCGCATAGGCCATGCGTACAGGGCCAGGCGATGACGACGAGACCTTGGTCGATGTCGCCTCAGCCGACGTTAGTAGGCCTAGGCGCCTGGCCGTTGTCGCCTGACTAATGTCGGTAGGCCTTGGTTGATATAACTTGGTAGATGCGTGCAAGCTCGACCAATGTAGCTTGGTCTCGGTCGGTGCACCTAGTCTATGCACCCAGGCCTTGGTCGATGTAGCCTAGCCTCGATCGATGTCGCCCGGTCTATGTGCCAAGGCCTTGGCCGATGTAACCTAGCCTCGGTTGATGTCGCCTGGCCGACGCGCCCAGGCCTCGGTTTATGTAGCCTTGCCTGGATCGATGTCGCATGGCCGATGCGCGCAGGCCTTGGTCGATATAGCCTAGCCTCGGTCGATGTCATCTGGCCGATGCACCTAGGTCTCGACAGATGTCGCCTGGCCTCGATCGATGAGCCCGACAGACCTGCCCTCGGCCTAACTGATTTGGGCACAAATTGAGTTCAAAGACTGATGTCGCAAGGCCGATTTGCACATGCCTTGGCCGATATCACCTGACGTCGGCCGATATCACCTGACGTCGGCCGATGTCGCCTGCCCGATATTAAAATTGACTATCCAATATTAAAATTTACATTCACATGTGTATTAACAAGGTATTTCGAACTCAAAATCAATTTTGTTTCATAAGATTTTTACTAAAGAGAAACAAAAATCCTATGCCAAATTGGGGGAAATTTAAAATTAAATGGAATAAAAGCTGTTTTTCAGACAATTGATCTGCTAAGATTAAAATTGACATTCACATATGCATTAACAATGTATTTAAAACTCAAAATCCATTTTGTTTTATCAGATTTTTTCCAAAAAGAAAAATAAATGTTCTACAAAATTAGGAAAATTCAAAATTAAATGGGTTAAAAGTCATTTTTGAGAAAATTTGCTTGACCAAATCGCCTTGCGGCAGTTTGACCGCATTGATCTCAAAAAAATACCCAAATGCACAAAAATACCAGCTACTAGATGGTTTGATTAGTTTTTCGCCCCTATACCCAAGTCAGACAAATGATTTTTACGTCAGTATTGCTACGGGCCTCCACCATTGTTTCCTCTAGCTTTACCCCGCTGAGGCATAGTTCACCCTCTTTTGGGTTCCGACAGGTATGCTCACACTCGAACCCTTCTCAAAAGATCAAGTTCGGTTGGCGGTGCACCCCTAAGGGGAATCCCACCAAATCAACTTCCTTACGCCTTACGGGTTTACTCACCTGTTGAATCACACACATGTCAGAATCCTTGGTTCATGTTTCAAGACGGGTCGAATGAGGAGCCCAAAGGCCAGCGTCCAGAGTACACAAATGCCGAAGCACGCCAGAGGCGCGCGCTGCCTACCACAATCAAGGAGACGGCCTTCCACGGGCGTATCAAGAGCCCGGGCTTTGGTTGCCCCCCAATCCATACTAGTCCATGCCCCGAGTCGATCGGCGACAGGCTCATTACCGTTCCACATTTGACTGTGGTGCATCACTGACCCCCATCCGCTCTCCTCCCGACAAATTCAAGCATTCTTTGACTCTCTTTTTTTAAAGTCCTTTTCATCTTCCGCTCGCGATACTTGTTCGCTAACGGTCTCTCGTCCGTATTTAGCCTTGGACGGAATTCACCGCTCGATTTGGGCTACATTTCTAAAAACCTGACTAATAGACAGCACCTCATGGTGCGATAGTGTGTGTGCACAGCAGGGCTGTCACCCTCTCTGGAGCCCCCTTCCAGGGACTTGGTCCCGATCCGCCGTTGATGACGTTTCTCCATACTACAATTCGAATGACAGAGCCGCCCGATTCTAAGGTTGGGCTATTCTCGGATCTCTTGCAGTCACTAAGGGATTCCTTGAAAGTTTCTTTTCCTCCGCTTATTGATATGCTTAAACTTAGCAGGTAATCCCTCCTAACTTGGGGCCGCGGTCGGTATGCCTTAATTAAAAGGCACAAAGAGGGACTGGGAGTCTGGACACATGCCGGGTTGTAGCCACAACAACAAAGAGAGTTGAGTTTCAAGACTTTCCCCCCTCTCCAAAGTTGTGATGCCAAAAACCCTCAAATATTCCCTCCAATATACCAAGCCCCTACTCAGAACACCCAAAATTCATCTACCGCTCAACCCTTACCTCCAAAATCCACTTTCCAGATCCCAGTCCACAATAAACCTCACCTGCATTACACTAATTATCCTGAATTCAATCATTATGAGGAGCAGGAAAAAGAGTGGAAGGCCAAAGAGAAACGGCCAAACAGAGCATGAAAGAAGATAGCATGAAAGCCATGAAGGAGTTGCATTATACTCCAGAGGTCGCAGGACTAAACTATGAAGATTCGTGTATCCATCCGGATTTGGACCTGCCAGAAGGGTTCAAAGTACCAAAGTTTGACACTTTTGGAGGAAATGGGAATCCATTGGCTCATCTTAGAGCTTACTATGATCAACTCGTAGGAGTTGGAAAGAATGAAGCTTTATTAATGCTGCTCTTTAGCCGAAGCTTAAGCAGAGAAGCCTTGGAATGGTTTACCTCTCAAGAGATGAAACAATGGTCTATCTAGAACTCATTGGCTAAAGACTTCATTGAGAGGTTTGCTTATAATGTGGAGATCATTCCTGATCGCTATTCTTTGGAGAAAATTAAGTAGAAATCCACTAAAAGCTATCGTGAATATGCGTATAGATGGAGGAAAGAGGCCGCCAGGGTTCGACCTCCCATGTCTGAGAAGGAGATCGTTGAAGTGTTCATACACATTCAAGAGCCAGATTATTATGGTAGGATAATATTACCTATTGGAGTGAAGTTTGCTGAGATAGTCAAGGTATGTGAGACTATCGAAGATGGGCTTAAAATCGGAAGGATCACCCATGTTGCCACCCTAGCCGGATTTTCAGGATTGTTGAAGAAGAAGAGAGAGGATGTGTCCTCCCTTTCTGATGACTCTGATGGAAAAAGACACTTCAAAATATCCGCACCTTACAAAGGCTATTCTCGATCTCCACAAAATTAATATTCGATTTGTTATACTCAATCAGGTTATGAAACCCCACCTTCACATTACTAAACTCCACCTCCAAATTACCAAAATACCCCTCCTAGTTACCATAATCCACCCCCGAGTTACAAGATTCCACCTCATTTTTATCAAACCCCACCCCCACATTACCAATACGCCCCTCCTAGTTACCAAACTCCACAACACCAAAATTTCCAAAGGTCAGCACCAACTCACCAAAATCCTCCAAACTACCGTCAAGTACCTCCATCTTTACAAAGTAATTATAATCCTCCTCGCCCGAACCTTGAGAAAAAACCCTCTCGAGTCATTACTCATTTGATTGAGAGTCGAACACAGCTTTTTAAGAGATTGAAATCAGCTGGCATGATACAGACAATTGATCCAAGAAATATCAATGTCAACTCCAAGCTATATAGGCCCGTTATACACTGTGCTTACCATTCAAGAGGTGCTAGGCACACCACTGAGGATTGTATTAACTTGAAGCATAAAATTCAAGACCTGATAGATCAAAAGGTCGTCACTCTTCAGACCACCACTTCTGATGTCAATAGTAACCACATGCCAAATCGTGAAGGGGTTACTATTAATATGATTGAAGTCGAAGAAGATTTGAATGTCGATAAAGCTATAATCTCAGTCAACCTTGAAAATCTTGAAAAGGTTGTAGCCTCGCCATGCATAAGAGAGAAATCAAAATTTGGGATCATGGCACCTCATCAAGCTTTTGCTTTAGTGCCAAAGGAGGGCCACAACAAGTAAAAGTTCGATCAAGCTTTCCCAAAATCATTGCCCCACTTATATCAGTCTCTTCCAATGTAGAAGTATGATCATGACAATGGTCTAGGGGAAGGAATCGGAAATCTGTTCGAAGAAGGTGATGTTGTGCTTGAAGAGATGATTGAGACGCCAGGCATACTAGACGCCGAGCCGAAGGAGCAAATGCTTAATTGGACATCCACTCTGCTCTTGATTCCTCGTTCGTATTGGTAGACAAAGACAAATTTTTATGTTATTTTTAAAATCGGTGATGGTCTGAATGAGGCTCGAAACCCACCCTTTCTGTTGTTTTTACCTCATTATGCTTTAATTTCCCTCGTAATGTTTTGAAAAAGGAAAAATGGCTTATGGTCATGGCCAAAGTTTGTATTTTTCTTATTTCAAATGAAAGCCTCTTTTATAGTATAAATTTTCTTTTCTTGCTTTAAATTTGTTATTTAACAGTATCTATCTATGATTTCAATAGAAATAATTTTAAATCGATCAATATCATGTCATGTCACAAGCTGAATGAACAAAATGAGGTAGATGACATTGAGTTTGAAGAGTATGATAAGGAGATCGTATTATTTGAACACCTTGCCAAAGAGTTGAAACAGTTCGAGAATCAAGGAAAGTCAAATCTAGATGAGATAGAAACTACGAATCTGGAAAATGATGAATGCATCAAAGAAATCAAAATTGGTGTCTATCTGGCAGAAGCACAGGAAAGAGAACTCATCGATCTGCTTAGAGAATACATCGATACATTTGTTTGATGATCCTACATGGTTGAGCATATGCATTATATCTTACGAGTCGTCAGTTGACTCAGATTCTGTCAAAGATACTATATTTGAAAACTTAGTTTCTATCTTTTCTTTGTAATCACACTATTTGCTTTATAATTTCAATATTTCTCTTTTGTAATGAACTACGTCTGACCCGAATTCTCAAGAATGAGATACGTAGGTGGTCTATGTCGGCCTCGGTCACCCCTTTACCCCTTTTTAAATTTCCCCTTTGTACTTGAACTACGTTTGACCTGAATTCTCAAGAATTAGATACGTAGGCGGCCTGTGTTGACCTCGGTCATTTCCTTACCAAAGTTTCCTATTTCTGTTAGTCCTCGAGAGAGGAGAACTACGTTTGACCTGATTCCTTCCTCAACGGGATACGTAGGCGCCATAACGGTTCGGTCATACCCCCGTAAGATTTCTATTTCTATTTATAATAAAAACTGGAACTAAATTTTTTAGAGGGACTCAAAAATTCTCAAGACGAAGATCTCTCCAACAAGTAAAGGCTGATGATACATTGATAGTTGTAACTGGGAAATATGTTTTGAGAAGGTCTCAAAAATTCCACAAGTCTTCCATCTACGTTTCAAGATTCGCAAAAACAGCTAACTGGGACAGAAATTTTTGAGGATGACCTCAAAAATTTCATCAAGCATTATCAGAAGTTTAAAGGAAATTTCAAATATCTCCAACATGATTAGAAGTTTGAAATAGCTTTGTAGGATCAAAGTCAACTTCAACAATCCCTAACACCATCAGAGCTTAGAGTCAAGTACACGACCTCAAGCATAGCAAACCTCAAGGAAACTATGTAGATTTTCCAAACTTCAAAGATCTTCAGAATCTCTTAGAACAAGCTATCGGATAAACCTGAAGTTTTGAACCCAAGACGTTCATTTAAGCTTGATGTGACATGACACTTGGTAGTGACCTTTTTCAAATTACTTTTCAAAATTTATTTTTCTTAAAGATTTTTTTTTTAGTAAATATATTTTTGTCTTATCTATCAAGAAGCGGGAGATCAGAGCAAACAACCAAAGATAGCAAGACAAGGAGTAGATAATCGAAGAGATCAACACAGATCAGTTCACTTAAAACTAACAAATTTTATGTGGATGCAGGAAAAGGATTTGAAGTTTCTGATATAAAAGAAGTAATTTAGGATACAAGTAACATTATTTTGCTCAAATGCCCAACAAGACGAGAGCCATAATGAACATACAAATGATCAAAGGTAAAATAGAGGGACATTATCATCATCAACATCCTACCGGCGGATCATTATCTTCCCACCAACGAATCATCATCATCATCTTGCCGATGGATCATCATCATCACTATCAACCTGTCGTTGGATCATCATCATTATCCTCCTACCGACGGATCATCATCATCATCCTGCCGATGGATCATCATCATCATCCTGCTGATGGATCATCATCATTATCATCCTACCGACAGATCATCATCATCATCCTGCCGATGGACTATCATCATCATCATCCCACCGACGGATCATCATCATCATCCTACCCATGGATCATCATCATCATCATACTGCCGATGGATCATTATCATCATTGTCCTACCGACGGATCACCATCATCCTACCGACAGATCATCATTATTTTCCCACCAGCGGATCATCGTCGTCCTACCGATGGATCATCATCATCATTGTCCCACCGACGGATCATCATCCTCCTGTCGATGGATCATCATCATTATTGTCCTACCAATGGATTATCATCATCATCCTGCCGATGGATCATAATCATTATCATCCTATCGGTGGAATATCCTACCATGTAGCATCAACATCCTACCAATGGAGCATCATCATCTTATCAATCGAGCATCACGATCGTCATCCTACCAATGAAGCACTATCATATTACAAACGAAGCAGCATTATCCTATTGATGGAGCATCATCATCCTACCATGTAGCAGCAACATCCTACCAATGGAGCATCATCATCCTATCAATGGAGCATCAACATCATCATCCTATCAATGAAGCATCATCATCCTACCATGTAGCAGCAACATCCTATCGTGGAGCATCATTATCCCATTGATGGAGCGTCATCATCCCATAATGCAGCAGCATCCTACAAATGGAGCATTATCATCTTATCAATCGAGCATCAACATCATCATCCTATCGATGGAACATCATCATCCTACCATGTAGTAGCAACATCCTTCTGTGGAGCATCATTATCCTATCGATGGAGCATCATCATCCTACCATGTAGCAGCAACATCCTACCAATGGAGCATCATCGTCCTATCAATGGAGCATCAACATCATCATCCTATCAATGAAGCATCAACGTCATCATCCTATCAATGAAGCATCGTCATCAACAATATTGCATTATTGAGAAAGGCATCATCATGTAGCATCATATCAATTCATCATCTACTGCGTCAAAACCGACAAAGGCTGACGTCAGAACATTTAAAGAAAAGAACATGTGCAGAATACAGTAAAACATACAACTTCTCTATTTAAATTACAGTTTCTAGTAACAAGCTTATCTCAGTCTTTATCGAGAACATCCAAGAGGATGAATTCTTAAATCAAACCACAGGTGCGTATGACATCAAAAAGAACGCCAGCACAACATGGAACTTTTTCTTAGCAGCGAACTGGGACATAGTCCGAAGAGGAGTATCAAGCTCTTAGGATGCAAGCCGAGGAGAGATTTCCACCACAATCAAACCACACCCTTATTAGAAGGCATGTGTACTTCTTTGGGTTTATCGGTTTCAGTTTCGCATTCGGAAGATTTTGGCTTTCACCAGAGGCAACTTTCCAATCCTAGTGACAATGCACCAAGAGCTTCAGAAATTATATCCGTGTAAATTCTTAATTATGGGTGTGAAGTGAGCCACATTCATGGCCAAGAGGTTGAAAGCCTCTTTTCCATACTCGATTCGTTTGTCACTCTTCCAGAACCAAAGGTTGTCTTGCATAATAGATTTCCTTTTCAACCGATTGAGTCAAACTACAAACAACCTCATTCCTATGGTCAAGGATATATAGGTGGGATCAATGTTGAAAACTCGATTATATTCTAATAATCTCTCTTAAATCTTATTTCCGAGCATTTCGGTTTCTTCATAATTTGATATCGGGATAGCCTTTGAATTCTTTTGGAATCATGCGTCAAATCAAGCGTATCGAACTACAAGTGGCATGAATTCTCATATAGCCTGAGATATATAAGAAACTCGATACCAGGGTCCAGCCATAATTCTTAAAGTCCGTATCAAAATCCCTTTTTAAAGGATGAAGATGTGGTTGGTCAAATTTGGATTCGTCAATTTCATTTGCCTCGAAATTCTTTCATCAATCCAAGTCAAACGAGGGACAGTTGTTGACACCCAATTTTTGACCTCCACGATATGGATTAATTTTTGAGCTTCTTTAATTCTAAACAATTTGAAATAATTAGTTTTATAAAGTTCAAAATATGTTTCAAATTACTTTTAATTAATTATGTCATTTTTATAATTTTTAAGAATATATATATATTATTTAAGTTTGTATATAATTAGTGTATTTTAAGAATATTCAAAAATCATCTCAATAAAAGTTTACGTTTTGGTTAAATATTTCATTAATTTAGTTTACTTCAAATTATGGTTATAATTACAAATTAATTTCTTTTATATTCAAATTAATTATTTTATTTTGTTAAGATTAAGAAGCTCATTAATTAAATTATGTTAATTCCTCTTGTTTAAATTTTGACCACGTTTCTCGATTAATTCAATTTTGCTACATTTTGAAATCCATTCGGCTAAATTGTTAATTCATTTGGCTATTTCTTAATTACAAATCTAGCCCTTCCTCACCTTGTCTTCAACTCCTTCTTAAGACAAGTTTGGGCTAGATTCAATAACTCCATCGCAGCCCACCAAATCTTTCTCAACTAAACCAACCCATCCCCCATTTGTTTTGGCAGCCTTTTGTTAGTCTAGGACAGGTTAATATGGGCCAAAAGCCTATTATTTTGGCAAATGTTTAGACCTAGGGCACGTGGGCCAAAAGCCCAATGAATTTGAACTGGGGCAAGGGCCCAAATTTGAATTATCCATTTCCTTATTATTATTTATTTGTACAAACTCTCTAACCCTTTGTCTTATTATGATTTAATTTAATTAAATTCCAAAAAGTGGCCTCTTCTGTATTTTTTATGTTTTGATTGAAATATCTAAGTTTACTTATTTTTTTAATAAAGTTGTTGTCAATATAAAAAAATATTTTCTAAAAAATGTTAAGTTCATTTTCCTTTAAGAAATGTTTGAAAAAAATAGTTTTATTTATCACTTAATAAATATTTTGAAAGTTAGTCAAACCCTTAGTCAAGTTGTAGGTCAATAGCTAGTTAGCGGACAGTTCAATTGCCTAACACCTTCTTGAAGTGTAAATTTGAACCTAGAACCCCCTTTGGTATTTTCAAATGATTTTTTTCTGTTTTAAAGTCTTTTGAAAATTCTAGTTTTTCTGAAAAATTAAGTGGCGACTCTTTTAAAAATTGATTTTTTTTCTCAAAGTTGAATCAATTTTTGAAAACCAGTTATTTCTTACCATAACATGCCTTACCAATGTACTTCAAACTCAAAATCCACTTTGTTTTATCAGATTTTTACCAAAAAAGAAAAAACAATTTTCTACAAAATTAGGGAAAATTCAAAATTAAATGCGTTAAAAGTCATTTTTCAGAAAATTGGCAGTTTTACCGCATAGATCTCGAAAAAATACCAAGATTAAAAAAAACCAGCTATTAGATGGTTCGATTAGTCTTTTGCCCCTATACCCAAGTCAGACGAACGATTTGCACATCAGTATCGCTACTGGCCTCCACCAGAGTTCCCTCTAGCTCCACCCCGCTAATGCATAGTCCACCATCTTTCGGGTCCCGACAGGTATCCTCACACTTGAACCCTTCTCAAAAGATCAAGGTCAGTTGGTGGTGCACCCTTCAGGGGGATCCCACCAAATCAGCTTCCTTACGCCTTACGAGTATACTCATCTGTTGAATCGCATGTCAGACTCCTTTGTCCATGTTTCAAGACGAGTCGAATGGGGAGCCCACAGGCTAGCGTCCGGAGTGCACAGATGCCGAAGCACGCTAGAGGCGCGCGCTGCCTACTACAATCAAGGAGACAACTTTCCATGGGCGTATCAAGAGCCCGAGCTTTGGCTGCCACCCAATCCATGTTTGTCCATGCCCCGAGTCGGTCGGCGACCAGCTTATCACTGTTCCACATCCGACTAGGGCGCATCACCGGCCCTCATACGCTCTCCTCCCGACAATTTCAAGCACTCTTTGACTCTCTTTTTTCAAAGTCCTTTTTATCTTTCACTAGTAGTACTTGTTCGCTATCGATCTCTCATTCGTATTTAGCATTGGACGGAATTCATCGCTCGATTTGGGCTGCAGTCCCAAAAAACCCAACTAATAGACAACACCTTGTGTTGCGACAGGGTCTGGGCACAACAAGGCTCTCACCCTTTCTAGCGCCCCCCTCCAGGAGACTTGGGCCCGATCCACCAATAATGGCGTTTCTCCATACTACAATTCGGATGATGGAGCCCTCCGGTTCTAAGGTTGGGCTGTTCTCGGTTCGCTCGCAATTACTAAGGGAATCCTTGTTAGTTTCTTTTCCTCTGCTTATTGATATGCTTAATCTCAGTAGGTAATCCCGACTGACATGGGGTCGCGGTCAGTGTGCCTTAATTAAAAGGCGCAAAGAGGGATAAGAGTCTGGACAAACGACGGGTTGTAGCCGCGACAACAAAGAGAGTTGAGTTTCAACCACCAATTGTCGCGACATACGTCGATGTGGACTCACATTTAGGCCAGCCGCGCGCTCAGGGCGAAAAGGAGGCCGGCTTACGCCTTGCGGCGTGCGAGGGGCGACGCGATGCGTGACACCCAGAAATATAAAAATAATGATTTTAAAAGAAATCAAATTTTTATTTTTTCAAAAATGTTTGAAAAATATAAAAATCAAGAAAATATATAAAAAAAAATATAAAAACTCTCCAAAAAAAATATTCTGCTTGCACCAATGACTTTAAAATATTGAAAATAATAGTTTTAAATAAAATCAAAATTTTATTTTTTTCATAAATATCCCAAAAATATTTTTAAAATATTGAAAAAAATATAAAAACACCTCAAAAAAAATTCGGTCTGCACCATTGACTTTAAAATATCAAAAATAATAGTTTTAATAAAAATCAAAAATTTATTTTTTCGTAAATGTTCGAAAAATATAAAAATCAAGAAAAATATAAAAACACCTCTAAAAAAATTAGCTTTACCAATGCCATTAAAATATCAAAAAAAATTATTTTCAAAAAAAATTAAAATTTAATTTTTTTTCGTAAATGTCTGAAAAATATAAAAATCAAGATAAATATAGAATAATTATAAAAACACCTCAAAAAAATTTTCAACTTGCTCTAATGACTTTAAAATATCAAAAATAATAGTTTCAAAAAAAATCAAAATTTATTTTTTTTAGATGTCTGAAAAATATAAAAATCAACAAAAATATAAAAAAAAATTAAATACACCTGAAAACAAATTTCGGCTTGAATCAATGACTTTAAAACATTGAAAATATTAATTTTCAAGAAAAAATCAAAATTTATTTTTTTGTAAACATCCGAAAAATATAAAAATTAAGAAAGAAAAAAAAAACACCACAAAAATTTTTTTTGCTTGCATAAATGACTTTAAGATATCGAAAATAATAGTTTTAAAAAAAAATCAAAATTTTAACTTTTTCATAAATGTTCAAAAAATATAATTATTAAATTAATAAAAACACAACCAAATAATTAGGAATACATGTAGTAATCTTAAATCCAACCATTGAGTACATTTGGATTTTTAAAATGTGACGTAAAAAATATTTAAACGTAAAAAATAATTTTTTTAAAAAATGTTTAAAAATATAAAAACCCTATAAATACTTCTCAACATATAAAGTAATGATAGCGTACATATTTTTACAAATAATGTAACATAAAAATATAAAAACCCTATAATTAGGTGCATCCCTCATGGTGATCCCACCTAATCAGCTTCCTTACGCCTTACGGGTTTACTCGCCAATTGAATCGCACACATGTCAGACTCCTTGGTCCATGATTCAAGACGGGTCGAATGGGGAGCCCACATGCCAGCGTCCGGAGTGCACAGATGCTGAAGCACGCCAAAGGCACGCGCTGCCTACCACAATCAAGGAGATGGCTTTACACAGGTGTATCAAGAGCCTGGGCTTTGGCTGCCTCCCAATCCATGCTGGTCCATGCCCCGAGTCGATCGGCGACCGGCTAATCACTGTTCCACATCCAACTGGGGCGCATCACCGGCCCCCATCTGCTCTCCTCCCGATAATTTCAAGCACTCCTTGAATTTCTTTTTTCAAAGTCCTTTTTATCTTTCGCTCGCGATACTTGTTCGCTATCGGTCTCTCGTGCGTATTTAGCCTTGGAAGGAATTCACCGCTCGATTTGGATTGCATTCCCAAAAAACCAAACTAATAGACAGCACCTCGTGGTGCGATAGGGTCTAGGCACAATAGGGCTCTCACCCTCTCTGGCGCCCCCTTCGAGGGGACTTAGGCCCGATCCACCACTGATGACGTTTCTCCAGACTACAATTCAGACGACGGAGCTGCTCGATTTTAAAGTTGGGCTGTTCTCGGTTCGCTCGCAGTTACTAAGGGAATCCTTGTAAGTTTATTTTCCTCCGCTTATTGATATGCTTAAACTCAGTAGGTAATCCCACCTGACATAGGGTCGCGGTCGGTGCGCCTTAATTAAAAGGGGGAAAGAGGTACTCGGAGTCTGGACATAAGACAGGGCTATAGCCGTGACAACAAAGAGAGTTGAGTTTCAACAACCAATTATCGCGACGTCCGTCGACGTGGAGTCACAGTTAGGCCAATGGTGCGCTTAGGGCGCACCGGAGGCCAGCTTACACCCTGCGCGAAGCCTTGCAGCGTGCGAGGGGTAACGCGATGCGTGACGCCCAGAAATATAAAAAATAATGGTTTAAAAAAAATCAATTTTTAATTTTTTTTGGAAATATCCAAAAATATATAAAATTCAGGAAAAAATAAAAAAAGTATAAAAACTCTTCAAAAAAAATATTCGACTTGCACCAATGACTTTAAAATATCGAAAATAATAGTTTTATCAAAAGTCAAAATTTTATTTTTTTCTTAAATGTTCGAAAAAGTATAAAAATCAAGAAAAATATGTAAAAAATATAAAAAACCTCAAAAAAAAATTCGGCATGCACCTATAACTTAATAATATCGAAAATAACATTTTTCGAAAAAAATTAAAATTTTATTTTTTTCGTTAATGTCAGAAAAATCTTGAAAAAAAATATAAAAACACCTCAAAAAAAAATTTCGGCTTGCACCAAAGACTTTAAAATATGGAAAATAAAAGTTTACAAAAAAAAATTAATTTTATTTTTTTCCTAAATGTCGGAAAAATATAAAAGCACCTCAAAAAATTTTCGGCTGCACCAATGACTTTAAAATATCAAAAATAATAGTTTTCAAAAAAAAAAAAAAATTTTCATAAATGTCTGAAAATAATAAAAATTAAGAAAAATATAAAAACACTTCAAAAAAAATTCGGCTTGCACCAATGACTTTAAAATATCGAAAATAAGAGTTTTAAAAAAATCAAATATTTATTTTTTTTGAAAATATCCAAAAAATATAAAAATCAAGAAACATATAAAAACAACTCAAATTTTTTTTGGCTAGCACCAATAACTTTAAAACATCGAAAATAATAGTTTTTAAAAAAATCAACATTTAATTTTTTCATAAATGTCTTAAAAAATATAAAAATTAAGAAAAATATTAAAAAGATATAGAAACACCTCATAAAAAATTCTGGCTTGCATCAATGACTTTAAAATATCGATAATAATGATTTTCAAAAAAAATTAAAAAAATTATTTTTCGTAAATTTTTGAAAAATAATTAATAAATATAGTAAAAAATATAAAAATATATATATAAAAAAGGAATAAAAACACAACCAAAAAATTAGGAATACATGTAGTAATCTTAAATCCAACCATTGAGTACATTTGAATTTTTAAAATGTGATGTAAAAATAAATTTTAAAAAATGTTTAAAATATAAAAACGCTATAAAACACTTCTCAACATATAAAACTAATGATAGAGTACATATTTTTACAAATAATGTTACATAAAGATGTTAAAATATCATATAAATGGTAAAAATAGTGAAAATCGATATGAATTAATCATGTGGGTTGGAAGCATTGAGAATAGATGATGGAGAATAGACAGATATGCCCGAAGTTGTGACATTGTTATGCATGAAGCATGTTTTACGATCTTTTGAATTTTGCACGGCATGAGCATTCGCATGTTTCGACTCGACGACCTTGTATTGGTACATCAGATGTGAAGGCATTGGGTTGTGGGGAACATCGCATGGTGCCTGGGTGTACCGGTGCCATGGTGCCCGGGTGCACCTATGCCATGGTGTGCGGGTGCACCTGTGCCATGGTGCCATGGTGCCCGAATACCACAACAAAAGACCATCATGGTAGGCCACACCTATCATTTGACATCAACCATTGTGCCCGAGCCTCGGTCGATGTCACGTGGGCAGGGGTCTCCCGATGTTGCACAGGCGATGCACGTAGGGTCTGCCGAATTCACCTGGGTGATGCACGCAGGGGCCTGCCGATTGCATGGGTGATGCGCAAAGGGTTTGCCGATCGCGAGCGCGATGCGTGCAGGGGCCTGTTGATGTCGCATGGATGATGCGCGCAGGGACCTAATGATGTCGCTTGGGCACTTAGCAATGCGGGCAGGAGCCTGCCTGTGGGCAATGGACGCAGGGGCCTGCCGAGTCACACTATGCGATGCGAGCAAGGGTTGGCCAATGTCGCCTATGAACTTTTGAGATCGTATGTGCTTTGGCATCTTCATACGCCGACTGGCCCTCCTCTACACCTCTCGACAAGTCACTTGACATTAGGATTGCTCTTGATATTCCAAAAAATCTGTAACAGTGACATTGTTTTAGGGCACGAAGTTTCCCTTGGCATGTCATTAGGCATTAGAAAAGCATTTACGGCACAGAAAACCTCTAATTACGACATCGGTATTAGGCGCAGGATTCGCATTCGACAAGTTATTGGTCGACATAGTTAAACACTTATCGACATTTCTCCAAGGAAGTAATACATTTTATGTGTGATGTTATTCTTGGTAATTATTTTCTAATGCTTAGTGGTGTTTCATGGGGAGGCTGCTGATACCGCATGGTTGATGCGCATGGGGCATGCCGATGTCAACGAGACCTTTGTCGATGTCGCCTCGATCGACGTTAGTAGGCCTTGGCGCCTAGCTGTTGTTGCCTGACAAATGTCGGTAGGCCTTCGTCGATGTAGCTTGGGAGATGCACACAAGCTCAACTAATGTAGCCTGGTCTTGGTCGATGTCGCCTTGTCGATGTGCCCAGCCTTGGCTGATGTAGCCTGGCCTTGGTCGATACAGCCCGGTCATTTCACCTAGGCCTTGGTCGATGTAGCCTAGACTCGGTTGATGTCGCCTGCCGACACACCCAGGCCTCGGTCGATGTAGCATTGTCTCGATGGATTTCGCCTGGCCGATGCACCCAGGCCTTGGTCGATGTAGCCTAGCCTTGGTCGATGTCGTCTGGCCGATGAGCCTAGGCCTCGACCAATGTCGCCTGGCCTCAACCGATGTGCCCGATGGATTTGGGCACAATTTGCGTTCAAAGACTTGATGTCGCATGGCCGATGCGAGCATGCCTCGACCGATACATTGGCCGATATCACCTGCCCCATATTAAAAAAATTTATCCAATATTAAAATTTATATTCACATATGTATGAACAAGGTATTTCGAACTCAAAATCAATTTTATTTCATCAGATTTTTACTAAAAAAACGAAAAATATTTTATGCCAAATTGGGGGAAATTTTAAATTAAATGGAATAAAAGCTTATTTTCAGAAAATTGATCTTCTAATATTAAAATTGACATGCACATATGCATTACCAATGTATTTCAAACTCAAAATCGATTTCGTTTTGTCGGATTTTTACCAATAAAGAAAAAAAATCTATAAATTTAGGGAAAATTTAAAATTAAATGGGTTAAAATTCATTTTTCAGAATATTAGCTTGAACAAACCGCCTTGCAGCAGTTTCACCACATAGATCTCGAAAAAAATACCAAAATTTTAAAAAACCAACTATTAGATAGTTTGATTAGTCTTTCGCCCCTATACCTAAGTCAGACAAACGATTTGCACGTCAATATCGCTACGGGCCTCCACCAGAGTTTTCTTTAACTTCTCCCCGCTGAGGCACAGTTCACCATCTTTCGAGTCCCGACAGGTATGCTCACACTCGAACCCTTCTCAAAAGATCAAGGTCGGTTGGTGGTGCACCCCTCAGGGGGATCCCACCAAATCAGCTTCCTTATGCTTTACGGGTTTACTCGCCTGTTGAATTGCACACATGTCAGACTCCTTGGTCAATGTTTCAAGATGGGTCGAATGGGGAGCCCACATGCCATCTTCCGGAGTGCCTAGATACCGCCGCACGCCGGAGGCACGCGCTGCCTACCACAATCAAGGAGACGGCTTTCCAAGGGCGTATCAAGAGCCCAGGCTTTGGCCCCCTATCCATGCTGGTCAATGCCCTGAGTTGATCGGCGACCAGCTCATCACCGTTCCACATCCGACTGAGGCGCATCACCGGCCCCCATCCGCTCTCCTCGCGGCAATTTCAAGCACTCTTTTATTCTATTTTTTCAAAGTCCAGTTTATCTTTCACTCGCGGTACTTGTTCACTATCAGTCTCTCGTCCGTATTTAGCCTTAGATAGAATTCATCGCTCGATTTGGTTTGCATTCCCAAAAAACAAGACTAATAGACAGCACCTCATGGTGCAACAGGGTCTGGGCACAAAAAGACTCTCACCCTCTCTGGCGCCCCCTTCCAGGGAACTTGGGACCGATCTGCCGCTGATGACGTTTCGATAGAGCCGCCCGATTCTAAGGTTGGGCTGTTCTCGGTTCGCTCGCAGTTGCTAAGAGAATCCTTGTAGGTTTCTTTTCCTCCGCTTATTTATATGCTTAAAATTAGCAGGTAACCCCACCTGACCTGGGGTCGTGGTCGGTGCGCCTTAATTAAAAGGTGCAAAGAGGGATTGAGAGTCTGGACACACAATGAGCTGTAGCCGCGACAAAAAGGAGAGTTGAGTTTCAACCACCAGTTGTCGTGACGTCTTTCGACGTGGACTCATATTTAGGCCAGCCGCGGGCTCAGAGTTCACGGGAGGCGAGCATACACCTCGCGCGACGCGATGCGTGACACCAAGAAATGTTGAAAATAATGGTTTTAAAAAAAATCAAATTTTAATTTTTTTTTCCAGAAATGTGTGAAAAATATAAAAATCAAGAAAAATATAAAAAACATAAAACTCTGAAAAAAAATATTCGGCTTGCACTATTATCTTTAAAATATCAAAAGTAGTAGCATTGAAAAAAAATCAAAATTTTATTTTTTCGTAAATATCATAAAATAATAAAAATCAAGAAATATATAAAAAATATAAAAAAACCTCAAAAAAACAATTCGGCTTGCATCAATGACTTTAAAATATCGAAAATAATAGTTTTCAAAAGAAATCAAATTTCTTTTTCGTAATTGTCCGAAAAATATAAAAATAAAAAAAAATATGAAAAACCTCAAAAAAGTTTTTGACTTGCACCAATAACTTTAAAATATCAAAAATAATAGTTCTCAATAAAAAATCAATTTTTTTTTCATAAATGTCTGAATAATATAAAAATCAAGAATAATATAGAAAAAAGATAAAAACACCTCAAGAAATTTTTTGGCTTGCACCAATGACTTTAAACTATCAAAAATAATAGTTTAAAAAAAAAGTCTAAATTTTTTTTTTAAATGTCCAAAAAATACAAAAATTAAGAAAAATATAGAAAAAAGATAAAAACACCTTAAAAAAAATTCAACTTGCACCAATGACTTCAATATATCAAAAATAATAGTTTTTAGAAAAAAAATCAAAATTATTTTTTTTGTAAATGTCTGACAAATGTAAAAATAAAGAAAAACATATAAAAATACATCAAATTTTTTTTGGCTTGCACTAATGACTTTAAAAAAACGAAAATAATAGTTTTTTCCAAAATAAAATCAAAATTTTTTTTCGTAAATGTTTGAAAAATATAAAAATTAAGAAAAATATAAAAAAATATAAAACACCTCAAAACAATTTTCTGGCTTGCATCAATGCCATTAAAATATCGAAAATAATGATTTTAAGAAAAAACCACAATTATATTTTTTCATAAATGTTTGAAAAAATAATTAATAAATTATTAATAAAAATAGAAAAAATGTAAAAAAGTATAAAAATACAACTAAGAAATTAGAAATACATGTAGTAATCTTTAATCCAACCATTGAGTACATTTGGATTTTTAAAATGTGACGTAAAAAATATTAAAACATAAAAAATAATTTTTTTTTAAAAAAGAAAAAATGTTTTAAATTATAAAAACGCTATAAAACACTTCTCAACATATAAAACAAATAATAGAGTATATTTTTTTACAAATAATGTAACATAAAAATGTTAAAATATCGTATAAATGGTAAAAATCAATATGAATGTACCATGTGGGGCTGAAGCGTTGATAATAGATGATGGAGAATAGATGGATATGCCTGAAAATCTGACGTTGTTATGCATGAAGCGTGTTTTACTCTCTTTTGAATTTTGCACGGCATGAGCGTTCGCATGTTGTCGACTCGGCGGCTTTGTATTTGTACATCGGGTGTGGAGGCATTAGGTTATGGTGCATGTCGCATGGTGCTCGAGTGTACCGGTGCCATGGTACCCGGGTGCACTGGTGCCATGGTGCCCGGGTGCACCGGTGCATGGTGCCCAAATATAACAACAAAAGACCATCATGGTAGGCCATGTCTATCATTTAACATCGAATGTTGTGTGCGGGCCTCGACCAATGTCACGTGGGTCGGGGTCTACCGATATCGCACAGGCGATGTACGTAGGGTTTGCCGATGTCACCTGGGCGATGCGCGCCGAGGACTTCTAATATCAAGTGCGATGCGCAAATATTGTGTCGATCGCACGTGCGATGCGTGCAGGGGCTTGCCAATGTCGCACGGGCGATGCACGCAGGGATCTGGCATTGTCGCTTGGGCACTTAGCAATGCGGGCAGGGGCCTGCCTATGGGCAATGCAAGTAGGGGGCTGCCAATGCCACACTATGCGATGCGCGTAAGGGGCTACCAATGTCGCCTATCCGCTTTCGAGGTCGCATGTGCTTTCGCATCTTCCTACGTCGACTTGCCCTCGTCTACGCCTCTCGACTTGTCACTTGACATTAGGATTGCTCTCGATATTCCAAAAAACCTCTAACAGTGACATTGTTATTGGGCACGAAGTTACCCTTGGCATGTCATTGGGAATTAGAAATGCATTCGACGGCACAGAAAACCTCTAATTGCGACATCGGTATTAGGCATAGGATTCGCATTCGACAAGTTTTTGGTTGACATAGTTAAACACTTATCGGCAAATCTTCAAGGAAGTAATACATTTTATGTACGATGTTATTCTTGGTAATTATTTTCTAATGCTTAGTGATGTTTAGTGCGGGGGCTTGTTGATACCACATGGGCGATGCGCACGGGGCCTACTGATGTTGACAAGACCTTGGTCAATGTAACCTCGACCGATGTTAGTAGGCCTAGGTGCCTGGCCGATGTCGCCTGACTAATGTCGGCAGGCCTTGGTCAATGTAGCTTGGCAGATGTGCGCAAGCTCGACTGATGTAGCCCAGTCTCGGTCGATGTCACCTGGTCGATATGCCTAGGCCTTAACTGATGTAGCCTGGCCTCGATCGATGTCACCCGGTTGATGCGCCTAGGCCTTGACCGATATAGCCTAGCCTCAGTTGATGTAACTTGGCCGACGCGCCTAGGCCTCGATCGATGTAGCCATTCCTCAAACGATGTTGCCTGATCGATGCGCCCAGGCCTTGGTCGATGTAGCCTAGCCTCGGTCGATGTCGTCTGGCCGATGCACCTAGGCCTCGACCGATGTCGCCTGGCCTCGATCGATGTGCCCGACAGACATGCCCTCATCCTTATGGATTTGGGCATAATTTGCATTCCAAGACTTGATGTCGCATGGACGATGTGCGCATGCCTCAGCCGATGTCGCCTGACGTCGGCCGATGTTTCCTACCCGATATTAAAATTGATTATCCAAAACTAAAATTTACATTCACATATGTATTAACAAGGTATTTTGAACTCAAAATCAATTTTGTTTCATAAGATTTTTACTAAAACAAGAACAAAATTCCTATGCTAAATTGGGGGAAATGTTAAATTAAATTGAGTAAAAGCTGTTTTTTGAACTTAGATCTTCTCATAATAAAATTGACATTCACATATGCATTACCAATGTATTTCAAACTCAAAATCCATTTTGTTTTATCAGATTTTTACCAAAAAAGAAAAAATAATTTTGCTACAAAATTAGGGAAAATTTAAAATTAAATGGGCTAAAAGTCATTGTTTATAAAATAGGCTTGACCAAACCGGCTTGCGGCTTTTTGACTCCTTGGTCCATGTTACAAGACTGGTCTAATGGGGAGCCCACAGGCCAGCGTCCGGAGTGCAAAGATGCTGAAGCACACCAGAGGTGCGCGCTGCCCACCACAATCAAGGAGACGACTTTCCACGGGCATATCAAGAGCCTAGGCTTTGGCTGCACCCCAATCCATGCTGGTCCATGCTCCAAGTCGATCGGCGACCGGCTCATCACCATTCCACATCCGACTGGGGTGCATCACAGCCCACCATGCGCTCTCCTCCCGATAATTTCAAGCAATCTTTGACTCTCTTTTTTCAAAGTCCTTTTTTATCTTTTGCTCGCGGTAATTGATCTGCATCGGTGTCTCGTTCGTATTTAGCGTTGGACGAAATACACCGCTCGATTTGAATGGGTCTCGCCTTAGTGGGGATAACCCTTTCGTCAAATCCCTCAATATAAGGTAATTCGACAACATGTTTCTTTCTTTCCCAAAATGCATTAGGGAAATCTGAACAAACTTCTCACTCAATATCATCTTGTAAGCTTTTAATTTTAGCTTCTACCTCCGAGGTTTTTAAAGAGGATTCAATTCGTTTTATCTTGATGTCTTCTTTTAAATAGTTCATTTGTTGTGAAAGAACGTTCCTTCTAAAGATATTTTTATCTTTTATAGGGTCACTTTGTTCTTTTGATATACCTTTTAAATAGGGGAAAATAATCATTTTTTCCTAAGATAGTGGTGTGAATGCCATCCAGTTGGGCAGTATATGGTTTTAGTTGAGTTATAAAGGGAGTACCTAATATTATTTCTTCATTTTTGTCTTTAGTTATTACAAAATCATTGACTAAACAAATTCAGTCATTACATATGTGCCCCTTGTGGAGCTTATAATTTATTTAAGTCTTTCTCCTGCTGCAGAGAATAATCATGTAGTGGTTTTTTCAAGATACTTCGTAGGGATAATTCCTTCAATGATGCAATTTTGATCTGCACCAGTATCTAATAATGCAATTTTATGGATGGTATAATTTTTATTTATAACTAAAGTAATATGTATATGATAACTCTGTGTTTTAACTATTGCGATAGTATTAACTCCTGATTTTGCCGCTAGAGGCATTTCTAAAGATTCTATTTTATTAGCAAGTGATTATTTTCCTTAAATATATGCTCAATCTCTACTTAATTAATATCTGTGAAGATAAATTCATAATACGTCCGGGTTTTGGGGGGATCTTCCGTCTCCACATAATTCTGATTTGTGTAGCAAGGCTTTAGTAAGTCTGGAATTCCATAATTTCCATATTTCTTATCAAGTGCAGTAAGTGGCAGTACCTGTGCGACTATTAACTCAAATTGTTTAGCAATAATTACTACACAAAGAATTTATTATTTCAAAAGTAACTTTTAAAGTAAACGTATATCCCAAGGATAGTGTTCTTCTCTCCGCTAGTTACTTCATACTATATAATTCCTAGAAAATTCATGTCTACCCTACCATCTGTAAAAGATCTAGATTATTTAATAATGACTACCATAAAAAATAACAAGATAATAAGTAATGATACTACCTTGGTAAAATCCATTAAAAGAATTGAGAATTCTATTGGCATGATTAGATCGGAAGAAACTTTTGAACTGGATATTAAATATTTAAATAGACTGTGGACTAGTCCAGAAAATTTCATTAAAAAACAATGGTATATACTAAGATATTCTTTAAAAGAAACGCTAGCCTTTAGAAATAAGTGGTTCAGTGATATGAAAAGATTAAAATGTAACATAGAGTTTTTTAAATGGTTTGAGCACCGGAAAATTAGACGACCAAAAAGAATCGTTAAATATGATTGTTAATAAATGGTATACTACTAATAATAAGGTAGTTGAATCTTAAATTCCTCCATTAGAAGAAATTAGCCTACCCATAGATGGTAGAATTGTTATTGCCTCACCTTTTAAAATGGATATAGTAGATACAAAAGGTGATCCAATAAATGAATATATAAACAGAATACTACAACAAAATAATTATACAAATCAACTACTTTATGTAGTCTCTAACCAAATTCTTGAAGCTGATAATAAATCAATTTTTAAGAATAAACCAAGTCCTTCCTATATTGATAAAAATAAAAAATTAGAAACTCATCCAATATTTAAATTGCCAGAATTTTCTAGAGAAAAATTTCCCTGGTTTCAAGAAAAGGTTGGAATCACGGATGATCTTTTAGAAATAATTAATAAAAAACTAAAATCCGAATTAAAATTTACCAATGATAAACTCATTAATACCTTATCCAAAAATTATGATAATGATATTAATAAATTAAGTTCTAGGTATTCCACTAAAGAGAATTATTATAAGAAACCATCCTTTCAAGATATGAAGTATGAAGAAAATGAATTTTTATCTCATACTTCACATTCTGGAAGAGAAATAGCTGAATGGAATATTGAAGCACTCACAAAACATCAAATATATAATAATTTACATGAAAGGGAATGGCATCACGGCATATAAAATCAAAAATTTATCGGATAAACAATTGGCCACTTTAATTATAGCTGGGTTTACTGGCACATTAAAAAAATGGTGGGATAATTATCTTACAGAAAATAATAGACAAGGTATATTAAATACTACAACTATTAACCCAGTCGTTAAGAATGAAACTTCGAGTCAAACCATAGAAAATCAAATCTTGGAAGATGCCACCACCACCTTAATTTATAATATAGCTAAACATTTTATAGGTGAACCTTAACTATTTCGGAATAGAAGTTTGGAAATATTATCTAATCTATCTTGTCCGAAGTTAGACAATTTTAGATGTTATAAAGATATTTTCCTCAACAAAGTTATGATTAGAAAAGATTGTAATCATGACTATTGGAAGGAAAAATTTATTAGTGGTTTACCAATACTATTTGCTGAAAAGGTTAGAGTAAATTTAAAAGATAGATTTGAGGGAAAAAAATTCCTTATAATCAATTAACCTATGGTGACCTCATAAGTTTTATAAATATTACCGGATTAGAGTTATGTACAGATATGAAACTTAAAAATCAACTGAAGAAAGATAATAAAATATCACAGAAGGAACTAGGAGATTTTTGTCAAGACTTTGGATATACCAAATTATCTGCCCCTTCAAATGAAGTCTCTAAAAAATTTAAACACCGACGTAAATATTATAAACATGAAAAACCTCATTATTACAAAAGAAAATCTAGAAAGTCCAAATTGGATAATAAAGACAAAAGCAACATTGATACGTGTTGGAACTGTGGGAAAATCGGACACCATGCTAGAGATTGTTGGGCCCCAATAAAAAGAAGGATAAGATAAACATGTTAGAGCTAAAAGATGAAGTTAAAAATAAATTATATTCAATGCTTGATGATGATCAAACTAGTTCTTCTTTCGAAGAAAGTCTTAGTGAAAATGACCAACTGAATATGAGATATACTTCCGACAGTAATAATTCAATAGACTGTAAATGTGGTGGTGCAACTTGCACCTGCCGAAACCACTCCATCAATGTCATTACAAGTAGTAGTAAAGATGTTTTCTTTAATATGATTGATCATATCGAAGATCCAGATTATACGAAAAAACTATTTAGTATCATTAAAAGAGATAATTCTTAATCAACAATCTGATAATCATACTATTAGACCTTTTAATATGACAAATATAATAAATAAATTTAAAGAACATAATTTTGAAACTACACTCCAAGATCTTCAGATAGAATTAGTACATGTAAAAAGGGAGATTAAATAAATTAAACAAAAACTTAACCCAAGTGACATTGCCAGGTCCTTGCGCGCATCGCCCGTGCGACATCAACAAGCCCCTGAACACATCGCTCGTGCGATTGGCACGCCCTTCGCACATCGCTCTTGCAATCGCCAGGCGACATAGGTAGACCCTATGTGCATCGCCCGTGCGATATCGGCAGACCCCTGCCCACGTGATATCGGTCGAGGCCCACGCACAATGGTCGATGCCAAATGATAGACGTGGCCAACCATGATGGCCTTTTGTTGTTGTATTCGGGCACAATGCACCAGTGCACCTGGGCACCATGGCACTGGTGCACCCAGGCACTATGGCACCGGTGAACCCGGGCACCATGACTGATGCACCGGGGTACCATGAAACCGGTGCACCCGGGCACCATGGCACCTCTACATTCGGGAACCATGCGACGTGCACCACAACCCAATGCCTCCACAATCGATGTACCAATACGAAGTCGTCGAGTCGACAACATGCGAACGCTCATGCCGTGTAAAATTCAAAAGAGCGTAAAACACGCTTCATGCATAAAAACGTCACATCTTTGGGCATATCTATCTATTTTCCATTATCTATTCTCAACACATCCGCCCCACATGGTTCATTCATATCGATTTTAACTATTTTTACAATTTATACGATATTTTAACATCATTATGTTACATTATTTGTAAAAACTATGTACTATATCATTCGTTTTATATGTTGAGAAGTGTTTTATAGCGTTTTATATTTTTGAACATTTTTAAAAAATATATATATTTTACGTTTAAATATTTTTAACGTCACATTTAAAAAATCCAAATGTACTCAATGGCTGGATGTAAGATTACTAAATGTATTCCTAATTTTTTGGTTGTGTTTTTACACTATTATTTTTATATATTTTTCTATTTTTTTTATTTTTATTAATTTTTTTTTGGACATTTACAAAAAAAATTAAATTTTGATTTTTTTAAAAATCATTATTTTCAATATTTTAAAGTCATTGATGAAAGCTGAAAATTCTTTTGAGGTGTTTTTATATTTTTTTTATATTTTTCTTAAATTTTATATTTTTCAGACATTTACGAATTTTTTTAAATTTTTTTTTAACACTATTACTTTTGATGTTTTGAAAGTCATTGGTGCAAGCCGAAAATTTTGTTGAGGTGTTTTTATAATTGTTTTCTTGATGTTTATATTTTTCAAACATTTACGAAAAAAAAAATTGATTTTTTTTAAAACTATTATTATCGATATTTTAAAGTCATTGGTGCAAGCCAAAAAAATTTTGAGGTGTTTTTATATTTTATCTATATTTTTCAGACATTTACGAAAAAAATAAAATTTTTATTTTTTTTGAAAACTATTATTTTTGATATTTTGAAGTCATTGGTGCAACCCGAAATTGTTTTGAGGTTTTTTTGTATTTTTTCTATATTTCTCTTGATATTTATATTTTTCAAACATTTATGAAAAAAAATAAAATTTTCATTTTTTTTAAACTATTATTTTTCGATATTTTAAAGTCATTGGTGCAAGCCAAATTCTTTTTGAGGTGTTTTTATATTTTTTTCTATATTTTTCTTGATTTTTATAATTTTTGGACATTAACAAAAAAAATAAATTTTGATTTTTTTTCTTGAAAACTACTATTTTGGATATTTTAAAGTCATTGGCGCAAGCCAAAATATTTTTAGAGGTGTTTTTATATTTTTCGGAAATTTACGAAAAAAATAAATTTTTGATTTTTTTAAAACTATTATTTTCGATATTTTAAAGTCATTGGTGGAAGCCGAATATTCTTTTTGAAGAGTTTTTATATTTTTTTGGATATTTCTAAAAAAATAAAGAATTGATTTTTTTAAACCATTATTTTCGATATTTCTGGGCGTCGCGCATCACGTTGCGCGGGGCGTAAGCTTGCCACTCGTGCGCCCTGAGCGCGCGGCTGGCCAAAATGTGAGTGCATGTCGACGAATGTCGTGACAATTGGTTGTTGAAACTCAACTCTCTTTCTTGTCGCGGCTACAGACCGTCGTGTGTCGAGACTCCCAGTCCCTCTTTGTGCCTTTTAATTAAGGCGCACCGACCGCGACCCCATGTTAGGCAAGATTACTTGCTGAGTTAGCGGAGGAAAAGAAACTTACAAGGATTCCCTTAGTAACTGCGAGGGAACCGACAACAGCCCAACCTTAGAATCAAGCAGCTCCGACGTCTGAATTGTAGTTTGGAGAAACGTCATCAGCGGCAGATCAGGCCCAAGTCCCTAGAAGGGGGCGCAAGAGAGGGTGAGAGCCCTTTTGTGCCCAAACCCTATCGTACAACGAGGTGCTGTGTATTAGTTCAGTTTTTTGGGAATGCAGTCCAAATCGAGCGGTGAATTCCGTCCAAGGTTAAATACGGATGAGAGATCGATAGCGAATAAGTACCACGAGCGTAAGATAAAAGGGGCTTTGAAAAAAGAGAGTCAAAGAGTGCTTGAAATTGTCGGGAGGATAGCGGATGGGGGCCGGTGATGCACCCTAGTCGGATGTGGAAAGGTGATGAGCCGGTCGCCAATCGACTCGGAGCATGGACCAGCATGGATTGTGGGGGGCAGCCAAAGCCCGGACTCTTGATATGCCCGTGGAAAGCCGTCATCTTGATTGTGGTAGGCAGCGCGTGCCTCTAGCATGCTTCGGCATCTGTTCCCTCCGGTTGCTGGCTTATGGGCTCCCCATTCGACCAGTCTTGAAACATGGACCAAGGAGTCTAACATGTGTGCGATTCAATAGGAAAATAAACACGTAAGGTGTAAAGAAGCTAATTTTGTAGGATCCCCTTGAGGGGTGCACCGCCAACCTACCTTGATCTTTTGAGAAGGGTTCGAGTGTGAGCATACTTATTGGGACCCGAAAGATGGTGAACTTGGCCTCAGTAGGGCGAAGCTAGAGGAAACTTTAGTGGAGGCCCGTAGCGATACTGACGTGAAAATCGTTCGTCTGACTTCGGTATAGTGGCGAAAGACTAATCGAACCATCTAGTAGTTGAATTTTTTTGAATTTGGGTATTTTTTAGAGATCTATGCGGTCAAACTGCCGCAAGCCGGTTTGGTCAAGCCTATTTTCTAAAAAATGACTTTTAACCCATTTAATTTTGAATTTTCCCTAATTTTGTAGAAAATTATTTTTTCTTTTTTGGTAAAAATCTGATAAAACAAAAAGGATTTTGAGTTTGAAATACATTGGTAATGCATATGTGAATGTCAATTTTAATATGAGAAGATCTATTTTCAGAAAAACAACTTTTATTCCATTTAATTTAACATTTCCCCCAATTTAGCATAGGATTTTTGTTAGTTTTTAGTAAAAATCTGATAAAACAAAATTGATTTTGAATTCGAAATACCTTGTAAATACATATGTAAATGTAAATTTTAGTTTTGGATAATCAATTTTAATATCGGGCAGGCAACATCGGCCGACATCAGGCAATATCGGTCGACGTCAGGTGACATCGGCCGAGGCATGCGCGCATCGTCCATGCAACATCAAGTCTTTGAACGCAAATTGTGCCCAAATTCATTAGGACGAGGGCATGTCTGTCGGGTACATCGGTCGAGGCCAGGCGACATCGGTCAAGGGCTAGGCGCATAGGCCAGACGACATCGACCGAGGCCAGGCTACATTGACCAAGGCCTGGGAGCATCGACCAGGCAACATCATTTGTGGCAAGGCTACATCGACCGAGGCCTAGGTGCGTCTGCCAAGTGACATCAACTGAGGCTAGGCTACATCGGTCAAGGCCTTGGCACATCAACCGAGACCAAGTTACATCAGTCGAGTTTGCGCGCATCGACTAAGCTACATCGACTAAGGCTTGCCGACATTAGTCAGGAGACATCGGCCAGGCGCCTAGGCCTACTAACTTTGGCTAAGGTGACATCCACTAAGGTCTCGTCGACATCGGCAAGCCCCGTACACATCGCCCATGCCGAATCCCCCACACGAAATGCCACTAAGCGTTAGAAAATAATTACCAAGAATAACATCACACGAAAAATGTATTACTTCCTTGGAGAAATGCCGATAAGTGTTTAACTATCCGACTAATAACTTGTCGATTGCGAATCCTGCGCCCAATACCGATGTCGCAATTAGAGGTTTTTTGTGCTGTCGAATGCATTTCTAATGCCTGATGACATGCCAAGGGCAACTTCGTGCCCAATAACGATGTCACTGTTAGAAGCTTTTTGGAATGTCGAGAGCAATCTTAATGTCAAGTGACATGTTGAGAGGCGTAGACGAGGCCCATTTGGCGTAGGAAGATGCCAAAGCACATGCGACCTCGAAAGTGCATAGGTGGCATTGGCAGCACATTGCACGCATCACATAGTGTTACATCAGCAGGCCCTTGCATGCATTGACCATAGGAAGGCCCCTGTTCACATTGCCAGGTGCCCAAGCGACATCGCCAGGTCCCTACACACAACGCCTGTGCAAAATTGGCAAGCCCTTGCACGCATCGCACGTGCGATCGACACACCCTTTGCGCATCGCCCGTGCAATCGTCATGCCTCTGTGCGCATTGCCCAGGCTACATCAACAGACTCTACATGCATCACCCGTGCGACATCGGCAGACCCTAGCCCATGTGACTTTGGCCGAGACCCGCGCACAACGGTTGATGTCAAATGATAGACGTGGCCTACCATGATGGTCTTTTGTTATTGTATTCGGGCACCGGTGCACCTGGGCACCATGGCACCGGTGCATCCGGGCACCATGGCATTGGTGCACCCGTGCACCATGGAACCGGTGCACCCGGGAACTATGGCACCGGTACACCCGGGAACCATTCGATGTGCACCACAATCCAATGCCTCCGCACCCGATGTACCAATACAAAGCCATTGAGTCGACAACATGCGAACGCCCATGCCATGCAAAACTCAAAAGAGTGTAAAACACGTTGCATGCATAACAACATCACATCTTCGGACCCCTACAAATCCGTGTGGAGACATCTGTACCTTATCTTCGGGAGGCTACAGGATGTCGTTAGGAAGATTTCTTGTTTCGTGTCATTTTTGTGCATTGTTTGTCTAATTGGTTTCATGGAATCTTATTTTTATCACTCTTTCAAAGGATGACTTGCACGCGTAGTAGAGCAGCCAGGGATGATACACCCGGGCCCGCAAATAGAGCCCCAGCTAGGGGCAGAGGTGACCCTGAGGTCAAGGTAGGGCAGCAGCACCAGCCCGAGATGGAGAGAGGACTCTGGAGCCGAAGGTAGATCATGTTCCTCGTCAGCCGGTGGGACTAGGACCAGCCCAGCCACCACCCGCACTTGTTGCCGCTCCTTACCTGCAGGCGATGCTCGCCCAGATTTTAGAGGCCATAGGGGGTATGCAGCAGCAGGCCCCAACTCCAGCCCCAGCACTCGCTCCAGCTTCGGCCCCGCAGGGTTAGCCTGCTCCAGCGGCTCCAGAGGTTCAGCAGCCACTAGTACTGGCCGCCGCTCAGTCGGATGATTTAGATGGAGTGATGCCACTGCGAGAGCAGAAGATGCTTGGGGTGTTTCTGAGATTGTCTCCACTAAGGTTTTCTAGGGCTGTTGGGAAGGATGCCCATGAGTTTCTTACTACTTTCTGAGAGCAGCTGCATACTTTTGAACTGGTGAAGTCGAGAGGAGTCGACTTCACCGGTTATCAATTAGATGGGCATGCAAGACAGTGGTGGCATTCTTACTTAGAGACTAGGCCAGCTGGGTCTTTACCGGTATCCTGGATAGAGTTCTCAGAGGCCTTTTTGGCTAGGTTCATTCCGCGGAGAATCAGAGATCAGCTTCGTGATGAGTTTTTGAGGTTGTAGCAGGGCTCCAAGATTGTGTCTGAGTACGAGGCCAGATTCCACAAGCTATCCCGTCATGCTACTATGTTCTTACCTATGAAGGAGGAGAGGGTTCTTTTGTCAGAGGATTGAGGCTGCAGCTGTGCATTGAGACTCAGTCCATGGTTTCGGTGGGCCATTCCTTTCTCGATGTTGTGGATCATGCTCACACACTTGAGCATCTCTGTTGCGAGGCCCAAGGGTGCAGCTGTAAGAGGGCCAAACAGGGTGATAGTCACAGTGGACCCCATTTTAGGCCTAGAGATTCATATGACAGGCCCCGTCAGAGGTTCTAGCAGGGTCAGTCCAGTCGCCTGTTCCAGGTATCACTACATGCTACAGAGGGCGACCAGCACCATCAGGGTGGCTCTAGTGCTGTTTCGAGTCAGGGCGGAGGGGGTGTTCAGTCGGGTTCTTGAGGCCGAGATGGCCGGCCTCTAGTTACGAGTAGACCGCCATAGGGTTGTTATGCTTGCGGGGAGATCGATCATTGATCCAGAGAGTGCGCTCTTCGTAGGCCAGCTGCACCAGCTCCACAGGCAGCTAGACCCGCACCAGCAGCCATACCTCCAGCTAAAGGAGGAGGTCAGCATCAGGGTACACGGGGAGGTCCCCGGGGAGGCAGGTCAGGTGGCCGAGTTAATGCCGGAGGTAGAGGCACCCATGGCCACTTCTATGCAGCTCAAGCTAGAGTAGAGGTTGAGGCATCTGACGATGTGATTACAGGTATGATTCTTTTATGCCATCAGCCCGCCTCAGCTTTCTTTGATCCGGGGTCCACTTATTCTTATGTATCTGTATATTGTGCTCCTCGATTGAGTAGGATTCCACAGGCCTTAGCAGTGCCATTACATGTTTCAATTCTGGTAGGTGATTCTTTAGTAGTGGATCAGACTTTTAGGTCCTGTCAGAGATGTTAGTAGGGAGGGCCCTATGGTTAATTCAGTGCCTATAGTCAAGAGTATGCAGATATGTTCCCTACCGACCTGCCTGGTCTACCCCCGGATGGTGATATTGATTTTGCCATTGACTTGGAGCTGGGTACTCGTCCTATTTCTATCCCACTGTATCGTATAGCCACCGTAGAGCTCAAGGAGCTCAGTGTTGGCTTCAGAATCTCTTAGGTTAGGGATTCATTCGGCCTCGTGTATCGCCTTTGGGTGCCCCAGTCCTGTTTGTGAAGAAGAAGCATGGTTCTATGTGGATGTGTATTGATTACAAGTACTGAACAAGGTGACAGTGAAGAACCGTTACCCCATGCCTCGCATTGATGATCTATTTGACCAGCTTCAGGGTGCTGCGGTGTTTTTTAAGATTGATCTGAGGTCCCGTTACCACCAGTTGAGGATTAGGGTAGCGGACATTCCTAAGACCGCATTTAGGACTCGTTAGACCATTATGAGTTCTTGGTGATGTCTTTTGGGTTGACTAATACCCCTGCCACCTTCATGGACTTAATGACCCGTGTATTCAGGTCGTACCTTGACTCCTTTGTCATAGTGTTCATCGACGATATACTGGTATACTTGCGGAGCCAGAGTGAGCATGAGCAGCATTTGAGGGTAGTGCTCCAGACTTTGAGAGATCATCAGCTTTATGCCAAGTTCTCAAAGTGCGAGTTTTGGCTTGAGTCTGTAGCATTCTTAGGGCACATGGTGTCCAAGGATAGCATTATGGTGGATCCAGCAAAGATTGAGGCTATTCGTGATTGGGCCAGACCCACCTCAGTGACTAAGATTCTTAGCTTTGTCAGATTCGCAGGGTACTACACACGTTTCGTTGAGGGCTTTTCTGCTATAGAGGCACCTTTGACTCGGTTGACTCATCAAGATTTTCCCTTTGAGTGGTCAGAGGAGTGCTGGAGCTTTCTGAGGCTCAAGGAGTTGCTTACCACAGTTCCTATATTGACTCTTCCAGTTGAGGGTGGGGGCTTCACAATTTATAGTGACGCATCCGGCGTTGGATTGGGTTGTGTATTGATGCAGCGAGGCCGGGTTATTGCTTATGCGTCGAGGAAGCTTAAGCTGCATGAGCGCAACTACCCCACTCATGACTTTGAGTTGGCGGTGGTAGTTTTCACACTTAAGATATGGAGGCACTACTTGTATGGAGTTCGTTGTGAGATTTACACTGATCACAAGAGCCTTCAGTACATTATAAGCTAGAGGGACCTTAAATCAAGGCAGCGCCGTTGGATTGAGCTCCTGAAGGACTATGACCTCTCTATTCTCTACCATCCAAGCAAGGCGAATGTAGTAGCGGTCACCTTGAGACAGAAGGCGGTGAGTATGGGTAGTCTAACCTACCTTTCTATTTCGAAGCAACCTTTGGCATTGGACATCCAGTCTTTAGCCAACCAGATCATTCGACTTGATATTTCAGATTATAGACGGGTGTTAGCCTATATGGGAGTTCAGTCATCTCTGCTAGATCGGATCCATGATATACAGTTCGAGGATGAGTCTTTGGTGGCACTCAGAGATATAGTATTGGCAGGCGATGCCAGACAGGCTATTTTAGATTCAGATGGGGTTTTGAGGTTTGCCGACCTACTGTGTGTTCCGAGAGTTGGGGGTTTGATTTAGCTGATCCTTAGCGAGGCTCATGATTACAGATATTCTATCCATTCGGGCACCGCTAAGATGTATCATGATTTGAGGCAACATTACTGGTGGAGCAGTATGAAGAGAGACATCTCAGACTATGTTTCATGTTGCCTGTGTTGCCAGCAGGTGAAGGCCGAGCATTTGAGGCCTGGTGGTGAGTTGTAGAGATTACCCATTCCGGAGTTGAAGTGGGAGAGTATCACCATGGACTTCATTGTGGGCTTGCCTCGGGTTTCTAGAGGTGTTGACAGCATCTGGGTCGTCGTGGATCGATTGACCAAGTCAGCACACTTCCTTCCCGTTCATACTTCCTTTAGTGCCGTGAGGTTGGATCGTATCTACATTCGGGAGGTGGTGCGTCTTCATGGTGTACCTGTTTCTATCATTCCAGACCGGGGTTCACAGTGCACTTCCAGCTTTTGGAGGGCTTTTCGGGAGGAGTTGGGCGCCCTTGTCGAACTTAGCACAACATTTCACCCACAGACTAATGGCAAGTCAGAGCGTACCATTCAGGTCCTTGAGGATATGTTGAGAGCCTGTTTATGGATTTTGGAGGTCAGTGGAACCAATTCTTGCCTTTGGCGGAGTTTGCGTACAACAACAGCTACCACTCTAGTATTCAGATGGCCCCGTTCGAGGCCTTATAAGGTAGGCATTGTCGCTCTCCGATTGGTTGGTTTGAGTCTACGGAGCCTAGGTCGTGAGGTACAAACTTGCTTCAGGAGGCCTTAGATCATGTGAGGGTGATTAAGGATAGGCTCAGGATGGCTCAGAATAAACACCAGAGTTATGCGGATCATACGCGTCGACCATTGAGATTTCTCGTGGGTGATAGAGTATTCCTCCGAGTATCGCTTAGAAGGGCGTGATGAGATTTGGGAGGCGGGACAAGCTTAGCCCAGATATATCGGGCCTTTTGAGATTTTGAGGACACTTGGTGATGTTGATTATAAGTTAGCCTTACCTCCAGCATTCTCAGCTATTCATCCAGTTTTCCATGTTTCGATGTTGCGCCGATATGTTCCAGATGAGTCCCATGTGCTCCAAATGATGCAGTTGAGTTGGATGATCATCTGACTTATATTGAGGAGCTAGTTGCCATCTTAGACAGAGATGTGAGGCCGTTACAATCCAGAGCCATTCCTTTGGTTAAGGTCTGTTGGAGGCATCATCCAGTCGAGGAGGCTACCTGGGAGACCGAGCAGGAGATGCAGGAGCAGTTCCCCAACTTATTTGAGTCTTCAGGTACTTCTTGACTTTTACTTTCGCGGACGAAAGTTCTTTTAGTAGTGGATGTTGTAATAACCCTCCAGGTCATTTAAGAGTTAATGCATTCATTTCGTCGTTTAGAGCTCCCTCTAGCCACCCCAAGTCATTTATGACTTGCTAGCACTGACTATTTAGTCGCCTGGTAGTTTGTTTGGGTTTTAGGCCCATTTTCCTATTTTGGAGCTTTTGAAACTTAAAAAGTTAATTTTGGTACCTCGGGTAAACGACCTCAGAACGGAATTTTGATGGATCCATCAACTCTGGAATGGCCAAATTAGGCTAGCAGCATGGTCGGCACGAGTCCCGAGACTTTCGGTGTGACTTTGGACCAATTGGCGTTTTAGCCTTTGAAATTTGGCCTAAGTTTGACTTTGGTCAACATTCTGGAAAACGCACTTGGATGAAAATCCCATCAACGCGGTTAGTTTAGAATGTCGAGTTTGATCTAGAACGATCCTTTGTGCACCTCTTGGGGCTTCCAGTCTAATCCCGAGGCCCATTATAGAATTTAACTAAAAATGGCACTTGGGTGTGGGACCTACATTTTGTCAAAATGACCTCGTATGGAAATTTTGACTGAGCCATTGAGTCTGGAACGTCAAATTTGGTGGGGTAGCATAACTCGTTTGCACGAACGGGGTCCTGAACGAATCTCGAGCACCCTGTCGAAGACTTGGAAACTTCCAAAATCAGTTGTTGCAGTAGCTGATGTTGCAGGTCACCTTCCTTCTTCGCGTTCGCAGAGCTTTGTCCCTCTTCTCTCCGTGTTCGCGGGAAGGCCTCCGCTTTCGCAAAGGTCTGGGATCCTTCTCTTCGCATTCGCGGGAAGGCCTCCGCGTTCGCGAAGGTCTAGGATCCTTCCCTCCGTGTTCGTGGGCTGTAATAGCCGCATTCTCAGAGAGCATTTATTCCTGGTCTTTTAATTAAAACCAAGGATGGGATCATCCCATTTGGTCACATTCAAACTTTGATTCTCTCTCATTTTAAGACCAAATTGAGTGATTCCAAGTCCTATGGGTTTGGAATTGTTGTCGCTTCGTGGGTGTCTGATCGAAAAGTGTCGGGAGGCTTCGTTGGAGGTAAATTCCCTGTTATAGATGCTGCCATTGTGGGAATTCTTAGTTTTATTGGTGAAAATTCTTGCATGCTTTGTTCCTCGCTGTTCCGAGCCCTGAATCATTTTCCATTTTGGAACACAAGTTCGGGGAGGTGTATTGGACCTCTTCACGGAGTCAATTCTGGAATTACCAGAGCGGGTCCCACATTCCCATTTTTTACTCTGAAATTGGTCCGTCTCTGATTTTGGTAGATTTTGTGTCAAAACGACTGTGCTGAGGTTGTGAGTCTATTGTTGATAGCGTGGCAGCACTCCGAGGCCGTACGGAAGGGGAAAGCTCTGACGACGTAATTTGGAGCGCGCGCAGTCGGCCTACAAGTAGGCTATGACTTACTCTTCTTAGATTGAGCATGATCAACTTATTGTATGTTGATTTCTATGAATTTAGGGTTGAATTGGTGGTTGATCATGTTAGATTCTTAGAATCCATGCCTTAGGCTATTATGTGGGTTTTTCGGGTAGTTGAAGCATGTCAGTAACTATTGTTGATCATCTGTACCTTGTGGTGTGCCTTTGTGTCACTTGTGTTTATTATTGAAAGCATGTTTGGCCTTAGTCTAGGCTTGGACTAACGACTGCCATAAACTTGCGTAATTTTGGTGCCGTCAGGCCTTGAAATCTCTCCGGCATCGCTTCGGACGGCTTAGCTCCCTGTAGAATGATATAGCAGACTTGGGTCTGATAGTTTGGGCCTTAGCTAGGCAGTAACATTTCTCTTGGAACCATATATCCATAATTCTCCTATTTTTCCGCCGACTCCGGTGTGTCTGATTCTTGGCTTGGAGGCTACTTGTTGATTCTGGTTGGATATGGTTTTGGTTGGAGTGATTTATTGATGGCGGTTTGATTGGGGGGTACTTCCCGTGATGCTCGGTTTGCCATTGATCCTATTCCTAGTCGATTCACTCCTGTTTGTGGTTCAAGTCCCCAATTCACTCCACCGGGCGTGGTTCGAGTCCTTACCTTGGTATTTTAGCTTGGTTCAAGTCCTGGCTTTCTTCAGTCATGGTTCAAGTCCACCGCTCCTTATAGATTGGTTCGAGTCCATAGCTACTTGCACCTCGGTTCAAGTCCTTGGTCATATTTATACGTGGTTTGAGTCCACGACTATCCGTAGCCTTGTTTCGAGTCCTCGGTTACTCCAAATCTTTGTCCAAGTTTGTACCCTTCATTTTCATCTCTGGATAAGTTTTAGGCATATGGATTGGTTTGGTTTAAGTCCGCGGAGAGTTGTGGAAATCTTGGGAACTTCGTCGAATCCTCTTACTTCATTGCTAACTCTTCCTTGTACCGTCGGGCTTATAAGAGTTCACTCGAGTTTTACCTTTAACTTGTGTGCGAGTGTACCCGTCGGGTTTATGGGAGCCTGATCGAATTTAGTTATTCATTCTCCTTTGTCTTTGTGTTTTAGTACACTCGTGTGCATACCTATTAGATTTCTCATTCCAGTTTTTTTGTTGTGGTCTGTATTCTCGCATTTCATATTACTTTTGCTTTCTTGCTCAGTCGTCCTATGATGCCTACTGAGTACATGTTGTGTTGTTGCTCATGCTACACTCTGCATTTGTTTCCATGATGCAGGTCCGAGCACCAGCTACCAGCATTGACATCGATTCAGCTGCGGCCAGATTTCGAGGCGAGGATGAGCACACAGCGTCCTGGAGTTACCCATCTCCTTCTGTATATATATATATTGACTTGTCTTTTGCTTTTTGAGACAGTCTGGTTTCTGTGGTCCACTTTTTGGACTTGTACTCATTTTGTTAGTAGCTCTGCACATGTGACTTTCAGGTTCTGGGAGGGATCTTTTATTTGTAGATATTTTTGGCTTGCTTCCGCTTCTTCTTCTTCTTCTACGTTTCTGTTATTTATGTTACCGTTTAGTTTGAGTTTAGTTATCTGCCCTCAATCCCATTACTTGTAGGTTTCAGGATACGGGCTGGCTCGCATGTGCCCGTCGTCAGCATGGTGACCCGTAGGAAGATGTAAACGCACATGCGACATCGGTAGCGGCTAAGTGTTGAACTATGTTGACCAATAACTTGCCGAATGCGATGCTCGCTCCCAATACTGATTTAGCAATTAGAGGTTTTCCGTGTCATCGCGTGCATTTCAAATGCCTAATCATATGCCAAAGAAAATTTTGTGCCAAATAATGATGTCACTATTATAGGTTTTTTGGAATGTCAAGCACAATCCTAATGAAAAGTGACATGTCAGGAGGCATAGGAACATGTCAACGCACATGCGAACTCAGAAGCATCTAAGTGACATCGGCAGCCCCCTGCAAGCATCGCTTAAAGCCCACGTGACATCGGCAGGTCTCTGCGCGTCTCACCCAGGAGACATCGACAGACCCCTGTGCACATAGACCTGGCGACATCAGCTGAGGCCTGCACACAACGGCAAGACCCTACTCATATCTGCCAGGCAACATCGGCTTAAGCCCGCACACAATGGCATGCCCCTGCGCATATTGGTTGATTCTCGCGCATAAGACTAGGCCATTGCATACATCATTTAAGTGACATCGGAAGACCCCTATGGACGTTGGCTAAGAGACATTGGTTGAGGCCCGCGCACAATGGCATGCCCCTGTGCGCATATCTAGGGAGACATCGGTAGACCCCTACGCACATTGGCAAGGCGGCATCGGTCGAGGCCCGTACATAACGACATGCCCCTGTGCACATCGATTGAGGCCCGCACACAATGGCAAGCCCCTGCGTACATTAGCCAATTGACATCAGTTGATGCCCGCACACAAGATCACGCCCCTACGTGCATCGCTTAGGCGACATCTTCAAACCCCTGTGAATGTCGGCCAAGTGACATCGATTAAGGCTCGCGCACAATGTCATGCCCCTGCGTGCATCACAAGGGAGGATTTGTAAACCCCTAAACACATCGGCCAGGCAATCCGTAGACAACGACATGCCCTGGGTACATCAGCCATGCCATATCACTCAATGCCCGCGCACAAGGTCAGGCCCTAATGCAATGTCCATCATGTAGGTGAAATCGCCAGACCCTTGCGCACGTCGCCAAAGTAATATCGTTAAAGCTCGCGCACAACAGCAGATCGCTGTGCACTTTAGCCAAGCGGCATCAACTAAGTCTCACGCATAACGGTAGACCCCTGCGTGTATCTCCCAAGAAGCATCGGCGAACCCCTACGCACATCGGTAGAGCAATATCGGACGACGCCTTTACCTAATGGAAGGCCCCTATGCACATTGATTGATAACCTTGCACAAGGCAAGGCCTCTGCCCATCGCTTAGGTGACATCGGCAAACCCTGTACATGTCGTAAAAGTGACATGTGTTGAGGCTGATGCACAATGGAAAGCCCCTACGCGCATCACCTAGGTTGTATCAGTGGACCCCTACCCACATTGGCAAGGTGACATTTGTCGAGTTCCGCATACAACAGCGGCCCCTACGCACGTCAATCAAGTGACATCGATCATGTACCGTGCATAATGCCTAGTCCGTGCGTGATATCAGTGGACCACTGCACACATCAATCGATATCGGTCGAGGTTCATGTATAATGGTACGCCATTGTGCGCATCGCCCAAGCACAAATGGTAGGTTCCTGCACGCATCGCTCAAGCAACATCGACGGACCCCAGCGCACATCGGCCTAGGCCCACAACAGCACGCCCCTACATGAGCGGACCCCTACGGACATCGACTGAGGCCCATACACAATGCTAGCGCACATCACCCAAGCGACATTGATGGACCCCTTCACACATTGGCCAAGCGACATCGACTGAGGCCCGCATACAAGGGCAAGCCTTTGAGCACATCAGTTAAGCGACATGTGTTGATGCCCGCGCACAAAGCCAAGTCTCTGCGTGCATTGCTTAGGTGACATCGAGAGAAGCCTTTGCACGTCAAAATTTCTATTTCGGCTTAGGCTCACGCACAACGATAGGCCCATGCACACATCGCCAAGGCTACATCGACGGGCCCCTACGCATATCGGCCAAGGCATGCATACAATGGTAGGCCCTTGCGCTAATTAGCCAAGTGACATTGACCGATCCCCACGCACAAGCACAGCCCATGCCCCCATCGCCCAGATGACATCGGCCGAGGCACTCGCGCTCACCCGACATTGGTGGATGTCATCGCTTATTTTTAGGAAATATTCTATACAAAAAATTGAAAACTTTTATTTTTGTTTTATGAAAGTCATTTTTGCAAGTCCAAGTGTTTTTTATGGTGTTTTTAAATATATATTTTAAAAATTCCTATTTTGTTATATTTTCGGAAAATTTTGACTTTTAAAAATATAAAATTTTCTTTTTGAAATATATTTTTTTAAATATTTTAAAGTCATTTGTTCAAGTAAATTTTTTTTGATAGTTTTTAAATTTTTTTTTTGAAAAATTTTGACATATAAAAAAATTAATTTTTTTAGTGCAAACTTTTATTTTTGACATTTGAAACTAATTTGTGAAAGCGGAATTGTGTTCAGTGTTTTTTTTATATTTTATTTATTTATTTTTATTTAATTATTTTTTTTGGGAAATTTCGACATATAAAAAATTAAATTTTTTTATTGAACACTATTATTTTTTACATTTGAATCTCATTTGTGAAAGCGAAATTGTGTTAGGCAATTTTTATATTTTTTCTATTTAATTATTTTTTTCAAAAAATTTTGATATGTAAAAAAATCAAAATTGTTTATTGAAAACTATTATTTTTTAACATTTGAACCTCATATGTGCAAGCGTAATTGTGTTTGATGGGTTATTTTTATAGTTTATTTTATTTCATTTACTATTTAATTACTTTTTTGGAAAACTTCGACATATATAAAAATAATTTTTCTTTTTGAAAACTATTATTTTTTATATTTCTACTAATTTGTGCAAGTGAAATTGTGTTTGGTGGGATTTTTATATTTGTTTTTATTTTTTCCCATTTAATTATTTTTTTGAAAAATTTTGACATATAAAAAATCTATTTTTTATTGAAAACTATTATTTTAGACTTTTGGAACTCATTTGAAAAAGCGGAATTGCGTTTGGTGGTTTTATTATTATTTTCTTATTTAATTTCTTTTGGAACATTTCAACATATATAAAAATAAGTTTTTTGAAAACTATTATTTTTTATATTTGAAACTCATATGTGCAAGCGGAATTGTGTTTGACTACGTTCCTGCCCTTTGTACACACTCTCCGTTGCGGAACCAATCAATTGATCTGGTGAAATGTTCAGATCACGGTGACATGGGAGATTCGCTGCCCATGACGTCGTGAGAATTCCATTGAATCTTATCATTTAGAGGAACGAGAAGTCGTAACAAGGTTTATGTAGGTGAACATGCAGAAGGATCATTATCAAAACCTACAAAGTAGAACGACCTACAAACATGCTTGAACACTCGGGGGCAATGGACGACTAGGGTTCCAAGGCCCCCTACCTGCAGGTCTCCCTCTTGTCCCCGGCGTGCGCGCTCGCATGCCTGTCGGACGACTAACAGATCCTGGTGCATAAAATGCCAAGGATTGTAAATTGATAGCCCACCCCTCGCACCTGATCTATAGAGTTTCTTCGGGGATGTGTACTTCTTTTGAAACACAAATGACTCTCGGCAACGAATATCTCGGCTCTTGCATCGATTAAGAACGTAGTGATTTGCGATACTTGTTGTGAATTGCAGAATCAAGTGAACAATTGAATTTCTGAACGCAAGTTGCGTCCGAAGCCATTAGGCCGAGAGGGCACTTCTGCCTGGGCTTGAAGCCCGCCGTCCGCTTGCTGGGTTAGAAGCGATGCATGCACCTGTCGTCTGCATGCTGACCTGTAGTAAGTTTTCAACACACATGCGACGTCAGCGGTGGCTACGTGTTGAACTATGTTAATCAATAACTTTTTGAATCTGATGCTCACACCCAATATCGATTTAGCAATTAGAGGTTTTCCGTGTCATCAAGTGCATTTCTAATGCCCAATCATATTCCAACGAAAAATTTGTGCTAAATAATGATGTCACTATTCTAGGTATTTTGGGATGTCGAGCACAATCCTAATGAAAATTGACATGTGAGGAGGCGTAGGAACATGTCAACGCACATGCGAACTCAAGAACATCTAGGTGACCTCGGTAGCCCCTTGCAAGCATCGCATAAAGCCCACGTGACATCGGCAGGCCACTGCGCGTCTCACCCAGAAGACATCGACAGACCCCTGCGCAATAGACCTGGCGAAATCAGCTGAGGCCCGCACACAATGGCAAGGCCCTACGCATATCTTCGAGGCGTCATCGGCTAAAACCCGCACACAATGGCATGCCCCTGCGCAAATTGGTAGATGCCCGCGCATAAGATCAGGCCCTTGCGTGCATAATTTAGGCTACATCGACATGCCCCTGTTGGCATCGGCTAAGCGCCATCGGCCGAGGCCTGCACACAATGGCATTCCCCTGCGTGCATTGCCAGGGCGACATTGGTAGACCGTTATGCACATCCGCCAGGAGACATCGATCGAGGCCTGTACACAACGGCAGACCCCTGTGCACATCAGTTGACACAAACACACAATGGCAGGCCCCTGCGCACATCAGCCAAGTGACATTAACTGATGCTTGCGCACAAGATCACACCCTTACGTGCATCGCTTAGGCGACATCTTCAGACCCTTGTGGATATCAACCAAGTGACATTGACCAAAGCCCTCACACAATGTCATACCCCTGCGTGCATCACAAGGGCGGCATTAGTAGACCCCTGCACACATCGGCCAGGCGACATCGGCTGAGGCCCCCCACAACGACAGGCCCTGCGTACATCGGCCAAGCCATATCACTTAATGCCTACACGCAAGGTCAAGCCCTAATGCAGTGTCCATCACGTAGGTGACATTGACAGACCCTGCGCACATCGCCCAAATAATACCGTTAACGCTCGCGCACAATGGCAGACCGTTGTGCACTTCGTCCAAGCGACATTAACCGAGGCTCACGTTTAATGGCAGACCCTTGCGTGCATCTCCCAAGAACATAGTTGAACCCCTGCACTTATCAGTAGAGCAATATCGGATGAGGCCTTTACAAACTGGCAGGCCCCCACACACATTGATTGATAACCCCGCACAAGACAAGGCCTCTGCGTATTGCTTAGGTGAATTTGGCAGCCATGCGCACGTTGTTCAAGTGACATTGGTTGAGGCCGATACACAATGGTAAGCCCCTACACGCATCACCTAGGTGGTATCAGCGGAACCCTACCCACATCGGCCAGGTGACATCAATCGAGTCCCATATACAATGGCAGGCCCCTACGCACGTCAATTAAGCGACATCGGTCATGTTCCACGCATAATGCCTAGTCTGTGCATGATATCAGTGGACCACTGTAGACATCCGTCAAGCGATATCGGTCAAGGTTCACGTACAATGGTACGCCCATGTGCGCATCGCCCACGCAAAAATGGCAGGCCCCTACACGCATCAATCAAGCCACTCGGTGGACCCCAGCGCACATCGGCCTAGGCCCACAACAGTATGCCCCAAAAAGCATAATCCAAGCAACATTAGCGGACCCCTACGGACATCGGCTGAGGCCCGTACACAATGGCAGGCCCCTACGCATATCAACCAAGCGACATCGATGGACCCCTTCACACATCGGCCAAGCAATATCGATCGAGGCCCGCATACAAGGGCAGGCCCTTGCGCACATCGGTTAAGCGACATGTGTCGATGCTCGCGCACAAGGCCAAGCCTCTTTGCACATTGCTTAGGTGACATCGGCAGAGCCCTACACACGTTGAAAAAGCTACATCGACTTAGGCTGACGCACAATGGTAGGCTTATGCGCACATCGCCAAGGCTACATCGGCGGGACCCTACGCACATCGGTCATACCACATCGGCCAAGGCCTGCACACAACGGTAGGCTCTTGCGCTCATCAGCCAAGTAACATCGACCGATGCCCACACACAAGCATTGGCCATGCCCCCATCGCCCAGGCGACATCGGTCGAGGCGTTTGCGCTCACCCAACATTAGTGGATGTCATCGCTTATTTTTAGGAAAAATCCGATACAAAAAAATTGAAAAACTTTAATTTTTGTTATGTGAAAGTCATTTCTGCAAGCCGAATTGTATTTGGTGGTTTTTTATATTGTTTCTTAAAAAATTTCTATCTAATTATTTTTTTCAAAAAAATTTTACTTTTAAAAAAAAAAAAATCTTTTTGAAATCAATTCTTTTTTATATTTTAAAGTAATTTGGGCAAGAAAAAAATTGGTAGTTTTTTTTATATTTAAATTTTTTTCATATTTTATTATTTTAAAAAAAAAATTTGACATTTAAAAAATCAAATATTTTTATTGGAAACTTTTATTTTTGACATTTGAAACTCATTGGTGAAAGCAGAGTTGTGTTTGGTGGTTTTTTTATATATATATATTTTTTTCTATTTAATTATTTTATTCAAAAAATTTAGACATATAAAAAAATGAAAATTTTTATTGGAAACTTTTATTTTTGACATTTGAAACTCATTGGTGTAAGCGGAATTCTGTTTGGTGATTTTTTTTATTTTTTTAAAATTTCTTTCTATTTCATTATTTTTTTGAAAAATTTCGACATATAAAAAAAATCAAAGTTTTTACTGAACAATATTATGTTTTATATTTCTCACTCATTTATGCAAGAGGATTGTGTTAGGTGGATTTTTCATATTTGTTTTTATTTTTTCCTATTTAATTATTTTTTCAAAAAGTTTTGACATATAAAAAAATCAATTTTTTTATTGAAAACTGTTATTTTAGACGTTTGAAAGTCATTTAGGAAAGCGGAATTGTGTTTGGTGGTTTTTTAATTATTTTTTCTATTTAATTTTTTCAGAAAAATTCGATATATATAAAAGTAATTTTTTTAAAACTATTATTTTTTATATTTGAAATTCATTTGAGCAAACATAATTGTGTTTGACTACGTCCATGCCCTTTGTACACATTGCCCATTGCGGAACCTATCGAATGATTTAGTGAAATGTTTAAATCGCGGTGACATGGGCGATTCGCTGCCTGCGATGTCGCGAGAATTCCACTGAACCTTATCATTTAGAGGAATGAGAAGTCGTAACAAGGTTTACGTAGGTGAACATGCAGAAGGATCACTATCAAAACCTAAAAAGTAAAACGACCCAAGAACATGTTTGAACACTCAAGGGCGATGAACGACTAGAATTCCCAGGTCTCCCTCCCGTCCCTGGAATGCACGCTCGCGCACCTGTTAGGCGACTAACGAATCATGGTGCATAAAATGCCAAGGATTATAAATTGATAGCCCACCCCTCGCACCTGATCTGTAGAGTTCGTTGGGGGATGTGTAATTCTTTTGAAACACAAATGACTTTCGGCAATGAATATCTCGGCTCTTTCATCGACGAAGAACGTAGTGAATTGTGATACTTGCAGAATCAAGTGAACCATTGAGTTTTTGAACGCAAGTTGTGCCCGAAGCCATTAGGCTGAGGGTACTTTCGCCTAGGCTTGAAGCCCGTTGTCTGCTTGTTGGGCTAAAAGGGATGCATACGCCCATCGTCTGCATGCCGACCCGTAGGAAGATGTCAACGCATATGCAACATCGGTGGTGGCTAAGTGTTGAACTATGTTGACCAATAACTTTTCGAATGCGATGCTCGCACTCTATACCTGTTTCAATTAGAGGTTTTCCATGTCGTCGAGTGCATTTCTAATGACTAATCATGTGCTAACGGTAAATTTGTGCCAAGTAATGATGTCACTATTATAGGTTTTTTGGGATGTCGAGTGCAATCCTAATGAACAGTGACATGTCGGGAGGCTTAGGAACATGTCAACGGACATGCGAACAGCAGCATCTAGGTGACATCGGCAGCCCCTTGCAAGCATTTCTTAAGGCCCACGTGACATCGGCAGGCGGCTGCGCGTCTTGCCTAGGAGACATCCACAGACCCTGCGCACATAGACTTGGCTACATCGGCTGAGGCCAGCACACAACGGCAAGACCCTATGCATATCTTCCAGGCAACATCGGTTGAAGCCCGCACACAACGGCATGCCCCTGCGCACATTGGTTGATGCACGTGCACAACATCAGGCCCTTGTGTGCATCATTTAGGAAACTTCGATAGACCTCTGTGTATGTCGGCTAAACAATAACGGCCGAGGCCCGCGCACAATGGCATGCACTTGCGCGCATCACTAGGGTGACATCGGAAAACCCCTACGCACATCGGCCAAGAGACATCAGCCAAGTGAGATCGGCTTATGCCCGAGCACAACGGCAGGCCCCTGTGCACATCAGCCAAGTGAGATCGGCTTATGCCCGAGCACAAGATCACACTCCTACGTGCATCGCTTCGGCAACATTTTCAAACCCTTGTGGATGTCGGCCAAGAGACATCGACAACGGCACCCTCACATTGTAATGCCCCTGCGTGCATCACATAGGTGGCATTAGTAGACCCATACACAAATCGGCCAGGCGACACCGGCTTAGGCCCGTACACAACGACAGGTCGTGCGCACATCGGCCAAGACATATCACTCAATGCCCACGCAAAGGTTAGGCCCTAATACAATGTCCATAACGTAGGTGACATCAGCAGACCCCTACGCACGTATCCCAAATAATACTGTTAAAGCTCGCGCACAGTGGTAGACCGCTGTGCAGATCAGCCAAACGACATCAACTGAGGCTAACACACAACGCCAGACCCCTGCGTGCATCTCCAAAGAAGAATCGGGGAACCCCTGCGCATATCGGTAGAGAGATATCGGATAAGGGCTTTACACAATGGCAGGCCCATGCGCACATTGATTGATAACTGCGCAAAAGGCAAGGCTTATGCACATCGCTTAGGTGACATCGGTCATGTCCCGCGCATAATGCCTTATCCGTGCGAGATATTAGTGGATCACTGCACGCATCAAATGTGGGTAGGCCCATGCACACATCGCCAAGGCTACATCGGCAGGCCCCTACGCACATTGGCCATACGATATTGGCCAAGACCTACACACAATAGTAGGCCATTGCGCTCATCAGCCAAGTGACATCGACTGATGCCCATGCTCAAGCGCAGGCCATGCCCTCATCGCCCAGGCGATATCGGCCGAGGCGCTCGCGCCTACCCGACATTAATGAATGTCATCGCTTAATTTTAGGAAAATTTTAATACAAAAAAATTGAAAACTTTTATTTTTGTTATGTGAAAGTCATTATTGCAAGCCGAAGTGTGTTTGGTGATGTTTTTATTTTTTATAAAAGATTATATTTCATTATTTTTTTGGAAAATTTTGACTTTTAAAAAATAATTTTTTTCTTTTTGAAATATATTATTTTTTATATTTTGAAGTCATTTGCGCAAGTAAAAATTTTTTTAGTGGTTTTTTAATTCTTTTCATATTTAATAATATTTTTTAGAAAAAATTTTGACATATAAAAAAATTAAATTTTTTATTGAAAAATTTTATTTTTTACATTTGAAACTCATTGGCGAAAACGGAATTGTGTTTGATGATTATTTTATATTTTCTTTTATTTTTACTATTTTATTATTTTATTCAGAAAATTTTGACATATGAAAAATCAAAATTTTTTCTGGACAACTTTTATTTTTGACATTTGAAACTCATTGGTGAAAGCAGAATTGTGTTTGGTGGTTTTTAATATTTTCTTTTATTTTTTTCTATTCAATTTTTTTTTTTTGAAAATTTCGACATACAAAAAAATCAAAAAGTTTTATAGAAAACTATTATTTTTTAACATTTGAAACTCATTTGTGCAAGCGAACTTGTGTTTGGTGGGTTTTTTATAGTTTATTTTATTTCATTTACTAGTTAATTACTTTTTTGGAAAGTTTCGACATATATAAAAAAAATTATTTTTTTGCAATCTATTATTTTTTATATTTCAAACTCATTTGTGCAAGCGAAATTGTGTTTGATGGGTTTTTCATATTTGTTTTTTTATTTTTTCCAATTTAATTATTTTTTCAGAAATTTCGACATATAAAAAATCAATTTTTTTATTGAAAACCATTATTTTTGACGTTTGAAACTCATTTGTGAAAGAGGAATTGTGTTTAATGGTTTTTTATTATTTTTTCTATTTAATTTTTTTCAAAAAATTTCGACATATAAAAAAAATAAAATTTGAAAACTATTATTTTTTATATTTGAAACTCATTTGTGCAAACGAAATTGTGTTTTAATACGTCCCTACCTTTTGTACACACAACCCGTTGTGGAACCAATCGAATGATCTGGTAAAATATTTAGATATCGGTGACATGGGCGATTTGCTACCCGACGAGAATTCCATTGAACCTTATCATTTAGAGTAATGAAAAGTCGTAACAAGGTTTACATAGGTGAACATGCAGAAGGATCATTATCAAAATCTACAAAGTAGAACGACCCACGAACATGTTTGAACACTCGGGGGCGATGCACGACTAGGGTTCCCAGGCCTCCTGCCTTCGGGTCTCCCTCCCGTCTTCAGCATGCACGCTCGTGCACCTGTCAAGCGACTAACGAATCCTGGTGCATAAAATGCCAAGGATTGTAAATTGATAGCCCGCCCCTCGCACCCCATCTGTAGAGTTCGTTAGGGGATGTGTACTTTTTTGAAACACAAATGAGTCTTGGCAACGAATATTTTGGCTCTTGCATCGATGAAGAGCGTAGTGAATTGCGATACTCTCTGTGAATTGCAGAATCAAGGGAACCATTGAGTTTTTGAACGCAAGGTTCGCCCAAAGCTATTAGGCCGAGGGCACTTCTGCCTGGGCTTGAAGACCGTCGTTCGCTTGCTAGGCTAGAAGCGACGCATGCGCCCGCTATTTACATGTCGGCCCGTAGGAAGATGTCAACGCACATGCAACGTCGGCGGCGGCTTAGTGTTGAACTATGTTGACCAATAACTTGTCAAATGTGATGCCCGCACCCATACTAATTTAGCAATTAGAGTTTTTCTCTGTCGCCAACTGCTTTTCTAATGACTAATCATATGCCAACGGCAAATTTGTGCCAAATAATAATGTCACTATTATAGGTTTTTTGGGATGTCGAGTGCAATCCTAATGAAAAGTGACATGTCAGGAGGCGTAGGAACATGTCAATGCACATGCGATCTCAGCAGCATCTAGGTGACATCGGCAGCCCCTTGCAAGCATCGCTTAAAGCCCAAGTGACATTGGTAGGCCGCTCTGCGTCTCACCCATGAGACATCGATAGACCTCGGCGCACATAGACCTGGTGACATCAGCTGAGGCACGGACATAATGGCAAGACCCTACGCATATCTATAAGGTGACATCGGCTAAAGCCCACGCATAATAGCATGCCCCTGTGCACATTGGTTGATGTCCGCGCACAAAATCAGGCCATTGCATGCATCATTTAGGCGACAGACACCTGTGGACGTCAGCTAAGCGACATCGACCGAGGCCCGCACATAATGGCATGCCTCTGCGTGCATTGCCAGGGCGAAATTGATAGACTCCTATGCACATTAGCCAGGTGACATCCGCTGAGGCTCGTACACAACGGCAGGCCCTGCGCACATTGGTTGACTCTCGCACACAATGGCAAGCTACTATGCACATTACCCAAGTGACATCAGCTGATGCCCGCGCATAAGATCATGCCCCTACGTGCATCGCTTAGGCAATATCTTGAGACTCCTGTGGAGGTCAGCCTAGTGACATCGATGAAGGCTCGTGCACAATATCATGCTCCTGCGTGCATCACTAGGGTGTAATTAGTAGACCCCTGTACAGATCGGCCAGGCGACATCGGCTGAGGCCCGCACACAGCGACATGCCCTGCGTACATCGGCCAAGCCATCTCACTCATTGCCCGCGCACAAAGTCAGGCCCTAATGCAGTGTCCATCACGTAGGTGGCATCGCCAGACCCCTACGCACATTGCCCAAATAATACCAGTAAAGCTCGCGCACATTGGCAGACTATTGTGCACTTCGGCCAAGAGACATCAACAAAGGCTTGAGCACAACAACAGGCCCTTGCGTGCATCTCTCAAGACGCATCGGTGAACCCCTGCGTATTTTGGTAGAGTGATATTGGATGAGGCCTTTACACAATGGCAGGCCCTTGCGCACATTGGTTGATAACCGCACACAAGGCAAGGACTCTGCGCATCGCTTAGGTGACATAACCAGACCCTGTGCACGTCCTTCAAGTGACATTGGTTGAGGCTAATGCACAATGATAAGCCAGTACGCGCATCACCTTGGTGGTATCAGTAGACCCCCTACCCACATCGGCTAGGCGACATCGTTCAAGGCCCGCATACAATGGCAGGCCCCTACGCACGTCGGTCAAGCGACATCGGTCATGTCCCGCGCGTAATGCCATGTCCGAGCATGATATCACTGGACAACTGCACACATCAGTCAAGTGATATCAGTCGAGGTTCATGTACAATGGTACGCCCTTGTGTGCATCACATATGCAAAAACGGCAGGCCCCTGCACGCATCGCTCAAGGATTATCGGCGGACCCCAGCGCATATCGGCCTAGGCCCACAACACCATACCCCTACATGCATCATCCAAGCAATATCAGCGGACCCCTACGAACATCGGCTGCGGCCCGTAAACAATGGCAAGCCCATGCGTACATCAACCAAGCGACATAAATGGACCCCTTCACACATTGGACAAGCGACATTGACCGAGGCCCGCATACAAGGGCAGACCCCTGCTCACATCGGTTAAGCGACATGTGTCGATGCCCGCGTACAAGGCCAAGCCTCTTCACGCATTGCTTAGGTGACATCGGCAAGGCCCTACGCATGTTAAAAATGTTCAACGGCTTAGGCTCATACACACTGGTAGGCCCATGCGCACATCGCCAAGGCCACATCGGTGAGCCCCTACGCACATCGGCCATACGACATTGGTCAAGGCCTACACACAACAGTAGGCCCTTGCACTCATCAGCCAAGTGACATCGACTGATGCCCATGCACTCGAGCATGCCCATGCCCCCATCGCCCAAGCGACATCAGTTGAGTCGCTCGCGCCACTCGACATAGTGGATGTCATCGCTTATTTTTAGGAAAAATTCGATACAAAAAATTGAAAACTATTATTTTTTTTATGTGAAAGTCATTTTTTCAAGTCGAAGTGTGTTTGGGGATGTTTTTATATATATATATTTTTTAAATTCCTATTTAATTATTTTTTTCAGAAAATTTTTACTTTTAAAAAATAAATTTATCTTTTTGAAATCTATTATTTTTGTATTTTAAAGACATTTGTGCAAATAAAATTTTTTTGGTTGTTTTTTTTTATTTTTTTCATATTTTATTATTTTTTCGAAAAAATATTGACATATAAAAAAATTAAATTTTTTTATTGAAAACTTTTATTTTTGACATTTGAAACTCATTGGTGAAAGCGGAATTGTGTTTGGTGGTTTTTTTATATTTTCTTTTATTTTTTCTATTTAATTATTTTTGGAAATTTTTGACATATAAAAAAATCAATTTTTTGGTTGAAAGCTTTTATTTTTTACATTTGAAACTCATTGGTGAAAACAGAATTGTGTTTGGAGGTTGTTTTATATTTTCAGAAAATTTTGACATATAAAAAAACAAAATTTTTATTGAACACAATTATTTTTAACATTTGAAACTCATTCGTAAAAGAGGAATTGTGTTTGGTGGTTTTTATTTTTTTTTCTATTTAATTATTTTTTCAGAAAATTTTGATATGTAAAAAAATTAAATTTTTTTATTGAAAACTACCATTTCTTAACATTTGAAACTCATTTGTGCAAGCAGAATTGTGTTTGGTGGGTTTTTTTTTATAGTATATTGTATTTCATTTACTACTTAATTACTTTTTTGGAAAATTTCGACATTTATAAAATAATTATTTTTTTGAAAACTACTATTTTTTATATTTTGAACTCATTTGTGCAAGCGGAATTGTGTTTGGTGGGTTTTTCATATTTGTTTTTCTTTTTTCCTATTTAATTATTTTTCAGAAAAATTTCGACATATAAAAAACTAATTTTTTTATTGAAAACTCTTATTTTAGACGTTTGAAACTCATTTTGTGAATGAGGAATTGTGTTTGGTGGTTTTTTTATTATTTTTTTCTATTTAATTTTTTTTGAGAAAATTTCAACATATATAAAAATAATTTTTTTGAAAGCTATTATTTTTTATATTTGAAACTCATTTGTGCAAGCGGAATTGTGTTTGACTACGTCCCTGCCCTTTGTACACACTACCCGTTGCGAAACCAATCAAATGATCCAGGGAAATGTTCAGATTGCGGTGACATGGGCGATTAGCTGCCCGCGACGTCGCGAGAATTCCATTGAACCTTATCATTTGGAGGAATGACAAGTCGTAACAAGGTTTACGTAGGTAAACATGCAGAAGGATCATTATCAAAGCCTACAAAGTAGAACGACGCGCAAACATGTTTTAACACTCGGGGGTGATTCACGACTAGGGTTCCTAGGCCCCTTTCCTACGGGTCTCCCTCCCGTCCCCGGCGTGAGCGCTCTTGCACCTTTTAGGTGACTAAGGAATCCTGGTGCATAAAACGTCAAGGATTGTAAATTGATAGCCCGCCCCTCACACCCGATCTATAAAGTTCGTTGGGGGATGTGTAGTTCTTTCAAAAAAAATGACTCTCGGCAACGAATATCTCGGCTCTTGCATTGATGAATAACATAGTGAATTGCGATACTTGCTTTGAATTGCAGAATCAAGTGAACCATTGAGTTTTTTAACGCAGGTTGCGCCCGAAGCAATCAGGCCGAGGGCACTTCTGCCAAGGCTTGAAGCCCGTCGTCTGCATGCTGGGCTAGAAGCGACGAATGCGCCCACCATCTGCATGCCAATCCGTAGGAAGATGTCAATGCAGATGCGATGTCGGCGACGTCTAAGTGTTGAACTATTTTGTCCAATAACTTGTCGAATACGATGCTCGCACCCAATACCGATTTAGCAATTAGAAGTTTTCAGTGTTGTCCAGTGCATTTCTAATGCCTAATCATCTACTGATATAGCCCAAATTACACCTCCCTAAGGAAGTATAAGCGGTCACTGTCAAATAAAGAACCTAACAAGGGTTAGGGTCGATCCCACGAGGAATATGGTTCAGACTTAGGCTAATTAAGATTAGTTGTACGTTTAGCCTAATTATCTCTAAAAGAATGGGGGGATTTAGATAAACTAGAATTAAAACTACTGGAGAGGAATTTAAACAAATAGCATAAATTATGCAGTTTGAGATATCAATATGAGAATGAAACTAGGGTTTATGTGTTCCCCATAAGCTCTTAACTCAGTAAACCTAACAATGGTAATTATTTCTAATGTCTAGCATGCATGATTGGTAAGTTATGTATCCCTAAGTGATTGGTCCTCTAAATAGGGAATTTCAATAGACATACTGGTCCGTCTACATGTGTCGATTTACTAACCCTTACCTTTGACCCAGATTAACCCACAACTATTTCTAGGTTGGGTTATAGATAGCGGACTACTTAACGCTAAATCTCTGTTGTGTAATCTCTTTCTCATTCATTACTACCTGGTCCGGCTAGTAGGAACGAGGCGAGTTCTAACGTGCCCCCCCGTTAAAAAGCATTCTAAACGAAGAGATTAACAAAAACATGCATAAAGACTATCAAGAATTACAACATTATTAGTTTTACTTTTGTTAATTACTCATGGTTCCCACAACCCTAGTTGTGGATTTAGTTACTCATGCTTATTTGTTCACAATTCATATTAGGGTTTGAATAAATCATGAACTTATAGGGATTATAGATGAATTCCACAATCTTGAAATGAAAATCAAAAACAAATTGCATAAATCAACCTTCAAGAATTAATCTCCTCAAAAGATGAAAAGTAATTCCCAAAGCCAAAAGGTAATATTCAAAAAACTAGTCAACAATCTAAAAATGGAATTTACATAAGGTATATATAGAAAACAAATCCTAGTTAGACTAGGAAAAGGAAATCTGGGAAAATTCAGCCTGGGCAGAGTCATCTATGGTTGGCAACCTACGGCTCGTAGACAAACCTACGACTCGTAGGTCCCAACCGTCATTCAGCAGTTAGAATAATTCCTGAGGGCTTCTTTCTACGGGCATGATCAACGACTCGTCATTCAATGTACGACCCGTCGTGTTCTTTCGTCATTCAAGTTCTGCAGGTGACCCTCTCTGAAGTTTTCTATGGTTGAGCATCTACGACTCGTAGCAGGATCTACGTCCCGTCATCTTGGTCTGTCATTCCATACTTAGCCAACTCTTCTGGCTCCAGAACCTACGACCCCAACTGACGACTCGTCAATCAATTGACGGTCCGTAGTCTGTCTCGTACATTACCAAAATCGTACTGCTGCTGCATCAATCTTCTCAACTGCTCCAAAAAGCCTATTCCCTGTAATTTTAACACAAAAACTATTAAATCTTATAACAAACCACTTAAGTAACATGCAAAATTCCAAGTTTAATGCATCAAAAGTACCGTAAATTCACGGTACATCATTTGCCAACAGAAGATTTATGTTAAACAATGATGTCACCATTATAGGTTTTTTGAATTGTCGAGTGCAATCCTAAAGAAAAGTGACATGTCGGGAGGCGTAGGAAGATGTCAATGCCATGTGAATTCAGCAACATCTAGGTGACATTGACAGCCCCTTGCAAGCATCGCTTAAAGACCACGTGACATTGGCAAGCCTCTGTGTGTCTCACTCAGGAGACATCGACAGACCCCTACGTATACGAACTTGGCGACATCGGCTGAGGACTACACACAACGGAAAGACCCTATCCATATCTGCCAGGTGACATCAGCTAAAGCCTGCAAAAAAAGGCATGCCCCTGCGCACATTGGTTGATGCCCGCGCACAATAGCCTTCTACCTGCGGGCATCGCTTGGCGACATCAGTAAACCCCTACGCACATCGGCCAGGCGACATCGGCTGGACCCGTACACAACGGCAGGTCCAAATGCACATCGGTGGATGCCTGCACATAACGACAGGCCCCTGCGCACATCAGCCAAGTGACATTGGCTGATGCCTGCACACAAGATCACGCTCTACGTGTATCACGTAGGCAACATCTTCAGACCCCTCTGGATGTCGGCCAAGTGACATCGACCAAGGCCCGTGCACAATGTCATGCCCCTCCGTGCATCACAAGGGAGGCATTAGTAGACCCTTGCACACGTTGGCCAGGTGACATCGGCTGAGACCCGCACACAACGATAGGCCCTGCATACATCGGCCAAGACATATCACTCAATGCCCGCACACAAGGTCTGGCCCTAATGCAGTGTCCATCACGTAGGTGACATCGGCAGACCCCTGCATATGTCACCCAAATAATATCGTTAAAGCATGCGCACATACGGTAGACCGCCGTGCACTTTGGCCAAGCAATATCAATCGAGGCTCTCACACAATGGCAGACCCCTGCATGCATCTCCTAAGAAGCATCGGTGAACCCCTTCGCATATCGATAGAGGGATATCAGATGAGGCCATTACACAATGGTAGGCCACTGTGCACATTTATTGTTAATTGCGCACAAGGCAAGACATTTATGCATCACTTAGGTGACATCGGCAGACCCTGCGCACGTCGTTCAAGTGACATTGGTTGAGGTCGATGCATAATAGTAAGCCCCTATATGCATCACCTAGGTGGTATCGGGGGACCCCTACCCACATTGGCCAGGCAACATCGGTCAAGGCTTGCATACAACGGCAGGTCCCTAGCACGTCAGTCAAGCGACATCGGTTAAGTCCCGCGCACAATGCAAGGTCCGTGCGTGATATTAGTGGACCATTGCACACATCGATCAAGCGATATCAGTCGAGGTTCATGTACAATTGTACGCCCTTATGCGCATCGCCAAAGCGAAAATGTTAGGCCCCTGTACGCAACACTCAAGCAACATCGGAAGACCCCAGCACATATTGACCTAGACCCATAACAGCACGCCCCTACACGCATCATCTAAGAAACATCACTAGACCCCTACGGACATCGGCTGAGGCTCGTACACAATGTCAAGCCCCTACGCAAATCACCCAAGCGACATCGACGGACCCTTTCACACATCGACAAAGCAACATTGACCGAGGCCCGCATACAAGGGCAGACTCTTATGCATATCGATTAAGCGACATGTGTCGATGCCTGCGCACAAGGCCAGGCCTCTACACTCATTTCTTAGGTGACATCGGCAGAGCCCTACGCACGTCGAAAAAGCTATAACGGCTTAGGCTCACACACAACGGTAGGCCTATGCGCACATCGCCAAGGCTACATCGGTGGCCCCCTATGCACATCGGCCATACGACATCGGCCAAGGCCTGCGCACAACGTTAGGCCCTTGCGCTTATCAGCCAAGTGACATCGATTGATGCCCATGCACAAGCGCAGGCCCATACCCCCATCGCCCAGGTGACATCGGCCGAGGCGCTCGCACCCATCCAACATTAGTGGATGCCATCAACTATTTTTAGGTAAATTTGAAACAAAAAAAATTGAAAACTTTTATTCTTGTTATGTGAAAGTCATTTTTGCAAGCCGAAGTGTGTTTGGTGGTTTTTTTATATTTTTTAAAAAAAAATTCCTATTTGATTATTTTTTTCAGAAAATTTTGACTTTTAAAAAAATAAAATTTTCTTTTAAAAATCTATTATTATTTATATTTTAAAGTCAGTTGTGCAAGTAAATTTTTTTTCATATTTAATTATTTTTTTGGAAAATTTCGACATATAAAAAAATCAATATTTTATTGAAAACTTTTATTTTTCACATTTGAAACTCAATGGTGAAAGCGGAATTGTATTTGGCGATTTTTTCATATTTTCTTTCAATTTTTTATATTTAATTATTTTTTCAGAAAATTTCGACATACAAAAATATTAAATTTTTTATTGAAATCTTTTATTTTTGACCTTTGAAACTCATTGGTGAAAGAGAAATTGTGTTTGGTCGTTCTTTTATTTTTTCATTTATTTTTTCTATTTAATTATATTTTTTGAGATAATTTCGACATATAAAAATCAAATTCTTTTATTGAACACTATTATTTTTTACGTTTGAAACTCATTTGTGAAAGGGGAATTGTGTTTGGCGATTTTTATTTTTTTCCTATTTAATTACTTTTTTCAAAAAGTTTCGATACGTAAAAAAATCAAAATTTTTTATTGAAAACTATCATTTTTTTACATTGAAACTCATTTGTGCAAGAGGAATTGTGTCTGGTGGGTTTTTCATATTTTTTTTATTTTTTTAAAAAAATTTGACATATTAAAAAATTAATTTTTTATTAAAAACTATTATTTTATAAGTTCAAAACTCTTTTGTAAAAACGGAATTGTGTTTGGTGGTTTTTATATTTTTTTTATTTTATTCTGAAAATTTTAACATATATAAAAATATTCTTTTTAAAAAACTATTATTTTTTATTTGTAACTCATTTGTATAAGCAGAATTGTGTTTGACTACGTCCCTATCCTTTGTACACACTGTCCGTTGCGGAACCAATCGAATGATCCGGTGAAAAGTTCAGATCGCGGTGACATGGGCGATTCGTTGTACGCGACGTCGGAAGAATTCCATTAAACCTTATTATTTAGAGGAATGAGAAGTCGTAACAAGGATTAGGTAGGTGAACATGCAGAAGGATCATTATCAAAACCTACAAAGTTGAACGACCTGTAAACATGTTTGAACACTCGGGGGCGATGCACGGCTAGGGTTCCCAGGACCCCTGCTTGCGGGTCTCCCTCCCGTCCCCGGCATGCGCACCTCTCGGGTGACTAACAAATCGTGGTGCATAAAATGCCAAGGATTGTAAATTGTTAGCCCACCCCTCGCACCCAATCTGTAGAGTTCATTGGGGGATGTGTACAATTTTTAAAACTCAAATGACTCTCGGCAAAGAATATCTTGGCTCTTGCATCGAAGAAGAACGTAGTGAATTGCGATACTTGCTGTGAAATGCAGAATCAACTGAACCATTGAGTTTTTGAATGGAAGTTCCGCCCGAAGCCATTAGGCCGAGGGCACTTCTACCTGGGCTTGAAGCCCACCATTCGCTTGCTGGGCTGTAAGTTACACATGCGCCCGCCGTATACATGCCAACCCGTAGAAAGATGTCAACGCACATGCAACGTCAGTGGCGGCTAAGTGTTGAACTATGTTGACCAAAAACTTGTCGAAAGCGATGCTCGCACCCAATACCGATTTTACAATTAGAGGTTTTCCGTGTCATCGAGTGCATTTCTAATGCCTAGCCATATGCCAACAGAAAAATTGTGCCAAATAATGATATCACTATTATAGGTCCTTTTGGATGTTGAGTGCAATCCTAATTAAAAGTGACATGTCAGGAGGCGTGGAACATATCAACGCACATGCGAACTCACCGGCATCTAGGTGACATCGGTGGCACTTTACAAGCATCGGTTAAAGCCTACGTGACATCGGCAGGCCGCTGCGCATCTCGCCCAGAAGATATCGATAGAACCCTGCGCACATAGACCTTGCGATATTGGTTGAGGCCCGCTCACAATGGCAAGACCCTATGCATATCTGCTAGGCAACATCGTCTAAAGGCCTTACACAATGGAAAGCCCCTGCACACATTGGTTGATGCCCGCACACAAGATCAGGCCCTTGCATGCATAATTTTGGCGACATCAAAAGACCCCTGTGGACATCAGCTAACAGACATCGGCCGAGGCCCGCGCACAATTGCATGCCTCTGTGTGAATTGGCAGGGCGACATCGGTAGACCCCTACGCACATCGGCCAAGCGACATCGACTGAGGCACGTACACAACGGCAGGCCCCTGCACACATCGGTTGACGCCCGCACACAACGACAGACCCCTGCGCGCATCAGCCAAGTGACATCGGATGATGCCCGCGCACAAGATCATGCCCCTACGTGCATCGCATAGGTAACATCTTCAGACCCCTGTGGATGTCGGCTAAGTGACGTCGACCAAGGCCCACGCACAATGTCATTCCCCTTCATGCATCATAAAGGCGGCATTAGAAGACCCCTGCACACATCGGCCACACGACATCGATTAAGGCCTTTACACAACGACAGGGTACTTCGTCCTAGCCATATCACTTAATGCACGAGCACAAGGTCAGGCCCTAATGCAGAGTCCATCACGTACGTGACACCGGCAGACCGCTGTGCACATCGCCCAAATAATACCATTAAAGCTCACGCACATCGGAAGACCGCTATGCACTTCAGCCAAGCGACATAAACTGATGCTTGCGCACAATGGCAGAACCCTGCGTGCATCTCCCAAGAAGCATTGGTGAACCACTGCGCATATCAGTAGAGCGATATCGAATGAGGCCTTTAGACAAAGGCAGGCCCCTGTGCATATTGATTGACAACCTCACACAAGGCAAGGCCTTTGCGCATCGCTTAGGTGACATCGGCAAACCCTGCACACGCTGTTCAAGTGACATTGATTGATGTCGATGCACAATGGTAAGCCCTTATGCGTATCACCTAGGTTGTATCAGCAGTCCCCACATCGGCCAGGAAACATCGTTCGAGGCCCGCAACAATGGCAGGCCCCTACGCACGTCAGTCAAGCAACATCGATCATGTCCCACGCATAATGCCAGGTCCGTGCATGAAATCAGTGAACTGCTGCACTTATTAGTCAAGCGATATCGATCGAGGTTTATGTACAATGGTACGCCCTTGTGCGTATCACCCAAGCAAAAATTGCAGGCCCCTGCACGCATCGCTCAAGCAACATCGACGGACCCCAGCGCACATCGGCCTAGGCCTACAACATCGCCCCCTACACGCATCATCCAAGCAATATCAGTCGACCCCTACGGATATCGGCTGAGGCCCATACACAATTGCAAGACCCTGCACACATTACCCAAGCGACATCAATGGATTCCTTCACACATCGTCCAAGCGACATCGAGTGAGGCCCGCATACAAGGGCAGGCCCTTGTGCACATCGGTTAAGCGCCACGTGTCGATGCTCGCGCACAAGACCAAGCCTTTGAGCGCATTGCTTAGGTGACATCGACAGAGCCCTACGCACGTCGAAAAACCTACAATGGCTTAGGCTCACGCACAACGGTAGGCCCATGCACACATCGCCAAGGCTCCATCGGCCAAGGCCTACACACAAAGGTAGGCCCTTGCACTCATTAGCCAAGTGACATCGACTGATGCCCACATACAAGCGCAGGCCAACGCCCCCATCGCCAAGGCAACATCAGCGGAGGCGCTCGCGCCCACCCGACATTCGTGGATGTCATCGCTTATTTTTAAGAAAAATTCGATACAAAAAAAAATTGAAAACTTTTATTTTTGTTATGTCAAAGTCATTTTTGCAAGTCGAAGTGTGTTTGGTGGTGTTTTTATATTTTTTTAAAAACATTCTTGTTTAATTATTTTTTCATAAAATTTTGACTATAAAAAAATTAAAATTTTCTTTTTGAAATCTATTGTATTTTATATTTTTAAGTTATTTGTGCAAGTAAAAAAATTTTTGGTGGTTTTTTTATTTTTTTCATACTTAATTATTTTTTTGGAACATTTTGACATATAAAAAACTCAAATTTTTTATCGGAAACTTTTATTTTTGACATTTAAAACTCGTTGGTGAAAACGGAATTATGTTTGGTGCTTTTCTATATTTTCTTCTATTTTTTATATTTAATTATTTTTTCAGAAAATTTCGACATATAAAAAAATCAATTTTTTTATTGAAAACTTTTATTTTTAACCTTTGAAACTCATTGGTTAAAGTGGAATTGTGTTTGGTGGTTTTTTTTATATTTTCTTTCACTTTTTTCTATTTAATTATTTTTCTCAGAAAATTTTGACATATAAAAAAATAAAATATTTTTTATTGAACACTATTTTTTTTACATTTAAAACTCATTTGTGAAAGTGGAATTGTGTTTGGCGGTTTTGATATTTTTTTTCCTATTTAATTATTTTTTTCAGAAAATTTCGATGAGTAAAATAAATCAAAATTTTTTATTGAAAACTATCATTTTTAACATTTGAAACTCATTTGTGCAAGAGAAATTGTGTTTGGTGGGTTTTTTTATAGTTTAATTTTTTTCATTTATTGTTTAATTACTTTTTTGGAAAATTTCTACATATATAAAAACAATTATTTTTTCGAAAAACTATTATTTTTTATATTTCAAACTCATTTGGGCAAGCGGAATTGTGATTATTGGGTTTTTCATATTTTAAAAAAATTTTCCTGTTTAATTATTTTTACAGAAAATTTCGCCGTATTAAAAAATCATTTTTTATTGAAAACTATTATTTTAGACGTTTGAAACTCATTTGTGAAAGCGGAATTGTGTTTGGTGGGTTTTTTTTATTTATTTAATTTTTTTCAGAAAATTTCGACACTTGTAAAAAAAATATTTTTTAGAAACTATTATTTTTTATATTTGAAACTTATTTGTGTAAGTGGAATTGTGTTTTACTACTTCCCTGCCCTTTGTACACACTGCCCGTTGCGGAACCAATTGAATGATCCGGTGAAATGTTCAGATCGCTGTGACATGGGCAATTCCCTGCCCGCGACTTTACGAGAATTCCATTGAACCTTATCATTTAGAGGAATGAGAAGTCGTAACAACGTTTACGTAGGTGAACATCCACAAGGATCATTATCAAAACCTACAAAGTAGAACGACCCGCGAACATGTTTGAACACTCGGGGGTGATGCACGGCGAAGGTTCCCAGGCCCCCTGCCTGCATATCTCCCTCCCATCCTCGGTGTGCGCGCTCACGCACCTATTGGGCGACTAACGAATCCTAGTGCATAAAATGCCAACGATTGTTAATTGATAGCCTGCCCCTCCCAACCGATCTGTAGAGTTCATTGCGGGAAGTGTACTTATTTTGAAACACAAATGACTCTCGTCAACAAATATCTCGGCTCTTGCATCAATAAAGAACGTAGTGAATTGCGATACTTACTGTGAATTGCAGAATCAAGTAAACCATTGAGTTTTTTAATGCAAGTTGTGCCCGAAGCCATTAGGCCGAGGGCACTTCTACCGGGGCTTGAAGCCCCTTGTTCGCTTGTTGGGCTAGAAGTGACGCATGCACCCGCCGTCTGCATGCCGACCCGTAGGAAGATGTCAAAGCACATGCTATGTCGGCGGCGGCAAAGTGTTGAACTATGTTTACCAATAACTTGTCGAATGCGATGCTCGCATGCAATACAGATTTTGCAATTAGAGGTTTTCCATGTCGTTGAGTGCATTTCTAATGCCTAATGTCATGCCCCTGCGTGCATGATAATGGTGGTATTAGTTGACCCCTGGACAAATCAGCCAGGCAACATCGGCTGAGGCCCGCACACAATTACAGGCCATGTGTACATCAGCCAAGCCATATCACTCAATGCCCGCACACAAGGTCAGGCCCTAATGTAGTGTCTATCAAGTAGGTGACATCGGCAGACCCCTGCGCAGGTCGCCCAAATAATACTTTAAAGCTCACGCACTACGGCACACCGTTGTGCACTTCAGCCAAGCGACATCAACCGAGGCTCACACACAATGGCAGATTCGTGCGTGCATCTCCCCGTAAGAATCGGTAAACCCTCACGCATATCCGTAGAGTGATATCAGATTAGGCCTTTACACAATGGTAGGGCCCTGTGCACATTGATAGATAACCGTGCACAAGGCAAGGCCTCTACGCATCACTTAGGTGACATCGGCAGACCCTACGCACGTCATTCAAGTGACATTGGTCTAGGTCGATGCACAATGGTAAACCCCTACGTGCATCACCTAGGTGGTATCGGTGGACCCCTACCTACATCGGCTAGGCGACATCGGTCGAGGCACGCATACAATGACAGGTCCTTACGCACGTCAATCAAGCGACATCTGTCATGTCTCCCGCATAATGCTAGGTCCGTGCGTGCTATCAGTGGACCACTGCACACATCATTTAAGCGATATCGTTTGAGGTTCATATTCTACGGTACGCCCTTGTACGCATCGCCCAGGAGCAAATGGCAGGCCCCTACACATATCGCTCAAGCAACATAGGCGGACCCCAGCACACATCGGCCTAGGCCGACAATAGCACGCCCCTACACGCATCATCGAAGAAACATCAGTGAACCCCTACGAACATCGGCTAAGGCCAGTACACAATGACAGGCCCTTGTGCACATCACCAAAGCGACATCGATGGACTCCTTCACACATCAACCGAGGCCCGCATACAAAGGCAGACCCCTGCGCACATTGGTTAAGCGACATGTGTCGATGCCCCAGCATAATGTCTGGCCTCTGCGTGCATTGCTTTGGTGAAATTTGCAAAGCCCTACGCACGTCGAAAAAGCTACAATGGCTTAGGCTCAAGCACAATGGTAGGCCTATGCACACATCACCAAGGCTACTTCGGTGGGCCCCTACGCACATCGGCCAAGGCCTGCACATAACTATAGGCCCTTGCGCTCATCAGCCATGTGACATCGACCAATGCCCTCGAACAAGGGCAGGCCCATGCCCCCATCACCCAAGTGGCATCGACCAAGGCGCTCACACCAACTCGACATTAGTGGATGTCATCGCTTATTTTTAGAAAATATTCGATACAAAAAAGGTTGAAAACTTTTATTTTTGTTATGTGAAAGTCATTTTTACAACTTGAAGTGTGTTTGGGGGTGTTTTTATATTTTTTTAAAAAAATTCCTACTTATTTAGTTTTTCGGAAAATTTTGACTTTTAAAAAAAAAAAATTCTTTTTGAAATCTGCTATTTTTTATAATTTAAAGTCATTTGTGGAAGTAAAAATTTTTTGGTGGTTTTTTTATATTTTTAAATTTTTTTTCATATTTAATTATTTTTTTCTGAAAATTTCAACATTAAAAATAAATTTTATTGGAAGCTTTTATTTTTGACATTTGAAACTCATTGGTGAAAGAGGAATTGTGTTTGGTGGTTATTTTTATATTTTCTTTTATTTTTTCTATTTAATTAGTTTTTCAAAAAATTTCGACATATAAAAAAACTAAAAATTTTCATTGGAAACTTTTATTTTTGACATTTGAAACTCATTGGTGAAAGAGAAATTGTGTTTGGTCGTGTTTTTTTAATATTTTTTTATTAATCTATTTATTTATTTTTTTCAGAAAATTTTGAAATATAAAAAAGTCAAATTTTTTTATTGAAAACTATTATTTTTTATATTTGAAACTCACTTGTGATTGAAAAATTGTGTTTGGCGATTTTTATATTTTTTTCATAAAATTTTGAAGTGTAAAGAAAACAAAACTTTTTAGTCAAAACTATCACTTTTTAACATTTTAAACTCATTTGTGCAAGCGAAATTGTGTTTGGTGAGTTTTTTTATAGTTTATTTTATTTCATTTACAATTTAATGACTTTTTTTGAAAATTTCGACATATATAAAAAAAAAATTGAAAACTATTATTTTTTATATTTGAAACTTATTTGTGCAAGTGGAATTGTGTTTGACTACTTCCCTGCCCTTTGTATACACTGCCCGTTGCGGAACTAATCAAATGATCCAGTGAAATGTTCATATCGCTGTGACATGGGCAATTCGCTGCCCGTGACGTCATGAGAATTCTATTGAACCTTATTATTTAGAGGAATGAGAAGTCGTAACAACGTTTACGTAGGTGAACATCCACAAGGATCATTATCAAAACCTACAAAGTAGAACGACCCGCGAACATGTTTGAACACTTGGGGCGATGCACAGCTAAGGTTCCAAGGCCCCCTGCATGCGGGTCTCCCTCTCGTCCCCGGCGTGCATGCTCACACACTTGTCAGGCGACTAATGATTCCTGGTGCATAAAATGCCAAGAATTGTAAATTGATAGCCCGCCTCTCGCACCCAATTTGTAGAGTTCATTGGGGGATGTGTACTTCTTTTAAAACACAAACGACTCTCGAAAATGAATATATCGGCTCTTGCATCGATGAAGAACATAGTGAATTGTGATATTTGCTGTGAATTGTAGAATCAAGTGAACCATTGAGTTTTTGAATGCAAGTTGCGCCCGAAGACATTAGACTGGGGGCACTTCTCCCTGGGCTTGAAGCCCGCCGTTCGCTTTCTGGTCTAGAAGCGACGCATGCGCCCGCCGTCTGCATGCCGACCCGTAGGAAGATGTCAACGTACATGCGGCGGCGGCGGCTAAGTGTTGAACTATGTTGACAAATAACATGTCGAATGCGATGCTCGCACCCAATACCAATTTAGCAATTGGAGGTTTTTCGTGTCGTCGAGTGCAATTCTAATGCCTAATCATATGACAACATAAAATTTGTGCCAAAAAATGATGTCGCTATTATCGATTTTTTGGGATGTCGAGTGCAATCCTAATGAGAAGTGACATCTAGGTGACATCGACAACCCCTTGCAAGCAACGCTTAAAGCCCACGTTACATCGGCAGGCCGCTGCGTATCTCGCCTAGGAGACATCGACAGACCCCTGCGCACATAAACCTGGCGACATCGGCAGAGGCCCCCACACAACGGCATGAACATACGCATATCTTCCACGCGACATCGACTAAAGCTCACACACAATGGCACGCCCCTGCGCACATTGGTTGATGCATGAGCACAAGATCAGGCCCTTGCATGCATCATTTAGGCGACATCGACAATCCCCAGTGCACGTCGGCTAAGGGACATTGGGCGAGGCCCACTCACAATGGCATGCCCCTACGAGCATCTCCAGGGCGATATGGGTAGTCCCTTATGCACATCGGCCAAGGCTCGTACACAACGGCAGGCTCCTGCGCACATCAGCCAAGTGACATCGGTGTATGCCCACGCACAAGATCACACCCCTACCTGCATTGCTTAGGCGACATCTTAAGACCCCTGTAGATGTCGGCCAAGTGACATCTAACAAGGCCCGCGCACAATGTCATGCCCTTGCGTGCATCACAAGGGCAACATTAGTAGGCCCCTACACACATCGGCCAGGCGACATCGGCTGATGCCCGCACACAACGACAGGCCTTGCGTACATCGGCCAAGCCATACAACTCAATGCCTGCGCACAAGGTGATGCACTAATGCATTGTCCAACACGTAGGTGAAAGAAGTAGATCCCTGTGCACGTCGCCAAAATAATACCGTTAAAGCTCGCGCACAACGGCAGACCGCTGTGCACTTCGGCCAAGCGACATCAACCTAGATGCATCGATGAACCCCTGCGCATATCAGTAGAGTGATATCGGAAAAGGCCTTTACACGATGCCCTGCGCATATTGATCAATAACCGCGCACAAGGCAAGGCCTCTGCGCATCGCTTAGGTTACATCGGCAGACCCTGCGTACGTCTTTCAAGTTACATTGGTTGACGCCGATGCACAATGGTAAGACCCTACACGTATCACCTAAGTGGTATCGGTGAACCCCTACCCACATCGGCCAGGCGACATAGGTCGAGACTCGCATACAATGGCAGGCCCATACGCACGTCAGTCAAGTGACATCAGTCATGTCACGCGTTTAACGCGAGGTCCGTACGTGATACCAGTGGACAATTGCACACATCAGCCAAGTGATATCGGTCAAGGTTCATGTACAATGGTACGCCCTTGTGCGCATCGCCCAAGTGAAAATGACAGGCCCCTGCACGCATCGCTTAAGCAACATCGGCGAACTCCAGCGCACATCGGCCTAGGCCAACAACAACACGCCCCTACACGCATCATCCAAGCAACATCAGCGGACCCCTACGGACATCGGCTGAGGCCTGTAAACAATTGCAGGCTCCTACGCAAATCACCCAAGCGACATCGATAGACTCCTTCAGACATCAGCCAAGCGACATCGATCAAGGCCCACATACAAAGGCAGGTCCCTATGCACATCGATTGAGTGACATGTGTCGGTGCCCGCACACAATGCCAGGCTTGTGTGCGCATTGCTTAGGTGACATCGGCAGAGCTCTACGCACGTCGAAAATGCTACAACGGCTTAGGATCACGCACAACGGTAGGCCCATGTGCATATCGCCTAGGCTATATCGGCGGGCCTCTACGCATATCGGCCATGCGACATCGGCCAAGGCCTGAACACAACGGTAGGTCTTCGGGCTAAACAGTCAAGTGATATCGACCGATGCCCACGCACAAGCGCATGCCCATTGCCCCATCGTCCAGGCGACATCAGCGTAGGCGCTCGTGCCAACCCGACATTAGCGGATATCATCACTTATTTTTAAGAAAATATTGATGCAAAAATAATTGAAAACTTTTATTTTTTTTTATGTGAAAGTCATTTTTGCAAATCGAAGTGTGTTTGGTGGTGCTTTTACATTTTTTTTAAAAATAGTCCTATTTAATTATTTTTTCATAAAATTTTTATTTTTAAAAAAATAAATTTTTATTTTTGAAATCCATCATTTTTTATATTTTAAAGTCATTTGTGCAAGTAATTTTTTTGGGGGGAGGGGGTTTATTTTTTCATATTAAATTAGTTTTTTCAGAAAATTTCAACTTATAAAAAAATCAAAATTTTAATGGAAATTTTTATTTTTGACATTAGAAACTCATTGGTGAAAGCGGAATTGTGTTTGGTGGTTTTGATATTTATTTTTATTTTTTTCTATTTAATTATTTTTTCAGAAAATTTCGACATATAAAAAAATCAATTTTTTTATTGGAAACTTTTATTTTTGATATTTGAAACTCATTGCTGAAAGAGGAATTGTGTTTGGTGTTTTTTTTATTTTTTTTTAATATTTTTTCTATTTAATTATTTTTTTCAAAAAATTTCAACGTATAAAAAAATCAAATTTTCTTATTGAACACTATTATTTTTTACATTTGAAACTCATTTGTGAAAGCGGAATTGTGTTTGGTGGTTTTTATATTTTTTTTTCCTATTTAATTATTTTTTTAAAGAAAATATGATATATAATAAAATAAAAAACATTTATTGAAAAATATCATTTTTTAATATTTGAAACTCATTTGTGCAAGCGGAATTGTGTTTGGTGCGTTTTTTTTATAGCTTTTTTTATTTCATTTACTATTTAATTACTTTTTTGGAAAATTTCGACATATGTAAAAATAATTTTTTTTGAAAACTATTAATTTTATATTTCGAACCCATTTGTGTAAGTGGAATTGTGCTTGGTGGGTTTTCATATTTTTTTTAATTTTTCCTATTTAATTATGTTTTTAGAAAATTTCGACATATAAAAAATCCATTTTTTAATGAAAATTATTATTTTAGACGTTTGAAACTCATTTGTGAAAGTGGAATTGTGTTTGGTGGTTTTTTATTATTTTTTCAGAATATTTTGATATATATAAAAATAATTTTTTTTGAAAACTATTATTTTTTATATTTAAAACTCATTTGTGCAAGCGGAATTGTGTTTGACTACGTCCGTGCCCTTTGTACACACTGCTCGCTGCGAAATCAATCGAATGATCCAGTGATATGTTCAGATCGCGGTGACATGGGCGATTCACTTCCTGTGACGTCATGAGAATTCCATTGAACCTTATTATTTAGAGGAACGAGAAGTCGTAACAATGTTTACGTAGGTGAATATGCAGAAGGATCATTATCAAAACCTACAAAGTAGAACAACCCACGAACATGTTTGAACACCCGGGGGCGATGCACGTCTAGGGTTCCCAGGCCCCCTACTTGCGGGTCTCCCTCCTGTCCTCGGCCTGCGCACTCGCGCACCTGTCGGGCGACCAACGAATCCTAGTGCATAAAATGCCAAGGATAGTAAATTCATAGCTCCCCCCTCGCACCATATCTGTAGAGTTCATTAGGGGATGTGTACTTCTTTTGAAACACAAATGACTCTCGGCAACGAATATCTCGACTCTTGCATCGATGAAGAACGTAGTGAATTGTGATACTTGCTGTGAATTGCATAATCAAGTGAACCATTGAGTTTTTGAACGCAAGTTGAACCCGAAGCAATTAGGCAGAGGGCACTTCTCCCTGGGCTTGAAGCCCGCCGTCCTCTTGCTGGGCTAGAAGCGATGCAGATGCCTGCCGTCTCCATGCCGACCCGTAGGTAGATGTCGAACGTCGGCGGAGGCAGTGTTGAACTATGTTGACCAATAACTTGTCAAATGCGATGCTTGCGCCCAATACTTATTTAGTAATTAGAGGTTTTCCATTCGTCGAGTGCATTTCTAATGCCTAATCATATGCCAATGGAAAATTTGTGCATAATAATGATGTCACTATTATTGGTTTTTTGGGATGTGGAGTGCAATCCTATTGAAAAGTGACATGTCGGGAGGCGTAGGAATAGTCAACGCATATGCGAACTCAGCAGCATCTAGGTTCCATCAGCAGCCCCTTGCAAGCATCGCTTAAAGCCCACGTGACATCGGCAGGCCGCTGCGCATGTCACCAAAGAGACATCGACAAACCCCGGTGCACATAGACCCTGTGACATCGGATGAGGTCCGCACACAATGGCAAGACCCTATGTATATCTGCCAGGCGACAACGGCAAAAGCCCGCACACAATGGCATGTCCCTACTCACATTGGTTGATGCTCGCCAACAAGATCAAGCCCTTGCGTGCATCATTTAGGAGACATCGGTAGAGGCTCGTGCACAAAGGCATGCCCCTACCTGCATCGCCAAGTCGACATAGGTAGACCCCTACGCATATTGGCTAGACGAAATCGGCCGAGGCAAGTACATAACGGCAGGCCCCTCCGCACATTGGTTGATGCCCGTACTCAACGGAAACATCGGCTGATGCTCGCGCACAAGATTACGCCCCTACGTGCATTTCTTAAGTGACATCTTCAGACCCCTGTGGATGTCGGCCAATTGACATCGACCAAGGCCCACAATGTCATGCCCTTGCGTGCACCATAAAGGCGGCATTAGTAGACCCCTGCACACATCGGCCAAGCGACATCGGCTGAGGCTCGCACACAAGGACAGGTCTTGCGTAGATCGGCTAAGCCATGTCTTTCAATGCCCGAGCACAAGATCAGACCCTAATGAAGCGTCCATCACGTAGGTGACATCGAAAGACCCGGCCCATCGCAAGTCGCCCAAATAATACCATTAAAGCTCGCGCACAACAGCGGACTGCTGTGCACTTTGGCCAAGCGACATCAACCGAGGCTCGTGCACAACGACAGACTCCTGCATGCATCTCCCAAGAAACCTCGGTGAACCCCTGCGCATATCGGTAGAGCGATATCTGATGAAGCCTTTACACAATGGCAGGCCTTGCGCACATTGATTGATAGCCGCACACAAGGAAATGCCTCTACGCATCACTTAGGTGACATAGGCAGACCCTGCGCAGTCGTTCAAGTGACATTAGTTGAGGTCGATGCACAATGGTAAACCGCTATGCGCATCACCTAGGTGGTATTAGTGGACCCCTACCCACATCGGTCGAGGCCCTCATACAAGGGTAGGCCTGTACGCACTTCAGTCAAGCTACATCGGTCATGTCCCGTGCATAATGCCAGGTCCGTGCATGATATCAGTGGACCACTACACATATCAGTCAAGTGATATCGGTCGAGGTTCATGTACAATGTTACGCCTTTGTGTGCATCGCCTAATAGAAAACAGTAGACCCCTACACGCATCGCTCAAGAAACATCGGTGGACCCTATCGTACATTTGCCTAGGCCCACAATAGCACGCCCCTACACCAATTATACGAGCAAGATCAGTGGATCCCTACGAACGTCGCCTGAGGCTCGAACACAATGGCAGACCCATGCACACATCACCCAAGTGACATTGACGGACCCCTTCACACATCGGCCAAGCGTCATCGATCGAGGCCTGCATACAAGGGCAGGCCCCTGCGTACATCGGTTAAGCGACATGTGTCGATGCCCGCGCATAAGGCCAAGCCTCTCGCCATTGTTTAGTTGACATCGGCAGAGCCCTATGGAAGTCAAAAAAGCTACAATGGCTTAGGTTCATGCACAATGGTAGGTCCATGCACACATCGCCAAAGCTACATCGGCGGGCCCTACGCACATCGGCCATACGACACCAGCCGAGGGTTGCACACAACGATAGGCCCTTGCGCTCATCTACCAAGTGACATCGACCGATGCCCACACACAAACGAAGGCCCATGCCCCCATCGCCCAAGCAACATCGATCGAGGCGCCCGCGCCCACCCGACATTAGTGGATGTCATCGCATATTTTTAGAAAAAATTCGATACAAAAAAATTGAAAACTTTTATTGTTGTTATGCGGAAATCATTTTTGCAAGCCGAAGTCTGTTTGGTGGTGTTTTATATTTATTTTTTTTAAAATACCTATTTTATTATTTTTCAGAAAATTTATTATTTTTATAATTGAAAGTCCTTTGAGGAAGTAAAAAAATTTTCCTAATTTTTTTATATTTAATTATTTTTTCGGAAAATTTTGACGTATAAAAAACTCAAATTTTTTATTGGAAACTTTATTTTTGATATATGAAACTCATTGGTGAAAGCGGAATTGTGTTTGGTGGTTTATTTATATCTTCATTATTTTTCTTTAATTATTTTTTTCACAAAATTTTGACATATAAAAAAATCACATTTTTTACTGCACACTTTTATTTTTGACATTTGAAACTCATTGGTGAAATCAAAATTGTGTTTGGTGGTTTTTTTATATTTTTGTTTATTTTTTCTTTTTATTTTTTTAGAAACTTTCGATATATAAAAATTTAATTTTTTTAATTCAAAACTATTATTTTTTACATTTGAAATTAATTTGTGAAAGAAAAATTGTGTTTGGCAGGTTTTATAAAAAAATTTCCTATTTAATTATTTTTTTCATAAAATTTTGATACATAAAAAAATTAAAATTTTTTAATTGAAAACTATCATTTTTTTAACATTTGAAACTCATTTGTGCAAGTGAAATTGTGTTTGGTGGGTTTTTTTATAGTTTTTTTTTATTTCATTTACTATTTAATTACTTTTTTGGAAAATTTCGACATATATAAAAATAAATATGTTTTGAAAACTTTTTTTTTTTTATATTTCGAACTCATTTGTGCAAGCGGAATTGTGTTTGGTGGGTTTTTCATATTCGTTTTTCTTTTTTCCAATTTAATTATTTTTTCATAAAATTTTGACGTATAAAAAAATCAATTTGTATATTGAAAACTACTATTTTCGACGTTTGAAACTTATTTGTGAAAGCGAAATTGTGTTTGGTGGTTTTTTATATTATTTTTTCTATTTAGTTCTTTTTAGAAAATTTCAACATACATAAAAAATATTTTTTATGGGAAAAGACATAAAGTGACACTTGGAGTTGTTCCGAATTTTCAAAAAGACACCTTAACTATGCGAGCGTCCTATTTCCCCCCTAAACAATCTTGAAATGATATTATTACGTCATTTTTTGTCCACCTGACATAGAGAGTGTATGCACTCTCTTTAAAGAGCGTGAGCAACCTAAAATAACGAATATAACTTTATTTTAATAGGTATTTTATTATAAAATATAATTTCTTGTTTTCTTATTATTTTAACTTTTTTTCTTTGTTATTTTTCCTCTTTGTTTCTTCTTTCTTTTTTAGAAATTAATTGTCATCTCCATTAAAACTCTTTACTTTCAATGTCACCATTTTTACCACAATTCCGCTCTTCTTATTTTTCTATTATTAATTTAAGTCTCTTCAATTTTAAACCTTTATCTAATTTTCTTTTTTTACGTTTTGAACAATTTGATAAACCCATTAGATTTCAAGAAGATTAACAAGTATCATTTAGCCTTTTTATCCGGATTTCAATCAAGCTCTTTCAATTTTTGGGAAATTCATTGATTCTTTCAAAATTATTATTTCTAATTTTGAGGTTATATAAAAGAAGATAAATTAATTGATGATACTTTCGAAATTTTAAATTTTCTTAGAAAAATAATTAATTTTGTTATCACTAACTCAACAAAGTTTAGAAAATAATATGATTTTTTTAAAGAAAAAAATCACTGGAAGAATGAAATTTGACTGAAGAAGAACAAAAAAAAGGAAAAAATGGGGAGGGATGCAGCTTGACTTGGGTGGGGAAGGATGAGAGTGAGAGGTGAAGAACAAAGAAAGAAAATGGAGGAAGGAGGTCAGCTTGAAAGTGGGGGTAAGTGGGGTGGGGTGGGATGGAAGGTGAGGTAAAATGTAAGATGAAATTAAAATAAAAATAATAAAAATAAAATAAGTCAAAAAGTAAGAGAGAGAAAAAAAAAGATAAAGAAAAACTTATAATGAAAAACAAATTATATTTTAAATTAAATTAACACGTGTCATGTAATGATTGGTGTGTGATAACACTTTCTTTTTAAAATATGAGATTGGTCGAAAAATGATGTAATAATATCACTTCAAAATTGTTTAGGGGGGTAATAGGACGCCCGCAGAGTTAAAGTGTCTTTTTTGAAAATTCGGAACAACTTCAGGTGTCACTTTATGTCTTTCCTCTTTTCTATATTTGAAACTTATTTGTGCAAGTGGAATTGTGTTTGACTACTTCCCTGCTCTTTATACACACTGGCCGTTGCGGAACCAACCAAATGATCAGATGAAATGTTTATATCGTGGTGGCTTGGGCGATTCGCTGCCCACGACATCGCGAGAATTCTATAGAACCTTATCATTTAGAGGAATGAGAAGTCGTAACAAGGTTTACATAGGTGAACATGCAGAAGGATCATTATCAAAACCTACAAAGTAGAACCACCCCCGAACATGTTTGAACACTCGGGGGCGATGCATGGCTAGGGTTCCAGGCCTGTCAGGCGACTAACGAATCCTGGTGCATAAAACACCAAGGATTGTAAATTTATAGCCCGCCCCTCGCACCCGATCTGTAGAGTTTGTTGGGGGATGTGTACTTCTTTTGAAACACAAATGACTCACGGCAACGAATATCTCAGCTCTTGCATCGATGAAGAACGTAGTGAATTGCAATACTTACTGTGAATAGCAGAATCAAGTAAACCATTGAGTTTTTGAATGCAAGTTGCGCCCGAAGCCATTAGGCCGAAGGCACTTCTGCCTAGGATTGAAGCCCGTTGTCCGCTTGCAAGGCTAGAGGCGACGCATGCGCCCGCCGTCCACATGCTGACCCGTAGGAAGATGTCAATGCACATGCGACATAGGAGGCGGCTAAGTCTTGAACTATGTTGACCAATGACTTGTCGAATGCGATGCTCGCACCAATAACCAATTTAGCAATTAGAGGTTTTCCGTGTCATCAAGTGCATTTCTAATGCATAATCATATGCCAACAGAAAATTTGTGCCAAATAATGATGTCACTATTATAGATTTTTTGGGATGTCGAGTGCAATCCAAATGAAAATTTACATGTCGGGAGGCGTAGGAACATTTCAACGCACATAAGAACTCAATAGCATCTAGGTGACATCGAAAGCCCTTTGTAAGCATCGGTTAAAGCCCACATGACATCGGCAGGCTGTTGTGCGTCTCGTCGAGGAAACATCGATAGACCCCTGCGCATATAGACCTAGCGACATCAGTTGAGGCCCACACACAACTGCAAGACCGTAATGATATCTGCCAGGCAACATCGGCTAAGTGCATCGCTTGGGCGACATCTTCAGACCCCTATGGATGTCGGCCAAGTGACATTCACCAAGGCCCACGTGCAATGTCATGCCCTTGCGTTCATCACAAGGGTGGCATTAGTAGACCTCTGCACACATCGGCTAGGCGACATTGACTGAGGCCCAGACACAACGACAGGCCCTGCCTACATCGGCAGAGCCATATCACTCAATGCCCGCGCATAAGGTTAGGCCCTAATGTAGTGTCCATCACGTCGGTGATATCGGCAGACCCCTGTGAATGTCACTCAAATAATACCGTTAAAGTTCACGCACAACAACAGACCGCTTTGCAGTTTGGCAAAGGGATTTCAACCGAGGCTTGCACACAAAGGTAGACCTCTGCGTGCATCTCCCAAGAAGAATCAGTGAACCCCTGCGCATATCGATAGGGTGATATCGGATGAGGCCTTTACACAATGGCAGGCCCCTGTGCACATTGATTGATAACCGCACACATGACAAGGCCTTTGTGCATTACTTCGGTTACAGCGAAAGAGCATGTGCACGTCGTTTAAGTGACATTGGTTGAGGCCAATGCACAATGGAAAGCCCCTACTCGCATCACCTAGGTGGTCTCGGTGGACCCCTACCCACATCGGCTAGGCGACATCGGTCAAAGCCCGCATACAACGGCAGGCCTCTACGCACGTGAGTCTAGCGATATTGGTCATGTCCCGCGCATAATGCCAGGTTCGTACGTTATATTAGTGGACCACTGCAAACATCAGTTAAGCGATATCGATTGAGGTTCATGTACAATGGTACGCCCTTGTGCGCATTGCCCAAGCGAAAATGGCAGGCCCTTGCATGGATCGCTCAAGCAACGCCAACGGACCCCAGCGCACATCGACCTAGGCCCACAACAACACTCCCCCACACGCATCATCAAAGCAACGTCAGCGAACCCCTATGGACATCGGTTAAGGCCCGTACACAGTGGCAAGCCCCTGCGCACATGGCCCAAGTGACATCGACCAAGGCCTACATACAAGGGCAGGCCCCTGCGCACATCGGTTAAGTGACATGTGTCGATGCCTGCGCACAAGCCCAAGCCTCTGCGCGTTGCTTAGGTGACATCGGTATAGCCCTATGCACGTCGAAAAAGCTACAACGGCTTAGGCTTACGCACAACGGTCGGCCCATGCGCACATCGCCAAGGCTACATCGGTGGGCCCCTACACACATCGGCCAAAGACTGTACACAGCGGTAGGCCCTTGCGCTCATTAGCCAAGTGACATCGGCCAATGCCCATGCACAAGCGCAGGCCCATGCCTCCCTCTTCGAGGCGACATCGACCGAGTCTCTCGTGCCCAACCGACAGTAGTGGATGTCATCGCTTATTTTTAGGAAAAACTTGAGACAAAAAAATTTGCTTAGTGGTGTTTTTTTTAAAAAAAAAATAATTTTTATTTAATTATTTTTCCAGAAAATTTTGACTTTTAAAAAAATAAAATTTTCTTTTTAAAATCTATTATTTTTTATATTTTAAAGTCATTTGTGCAAGTAAACTTTTTTTGGTATTTTTTAAATATTTTATAATTTAGTTCATAATTAACTATTTTTTTTCAGAAAATTTTGACATACAAAAAATCAAATTATTTTATTGGAAACTTTTCTTTTTGACATTTGAAACTCATTGGTGAAAGCGGAATTGTGTTTGGTGGTTTTATTAAATTTTCTTTTATTTCTTCTATTTAATGATTTTTTTAGAAAATTTTGACATATAAAAAAGTCAAATTCTTTTATTAGAAACTTTTATTTTTGACATTTTAAACTCATTGGTGAAAGCGGAATTGTGTTTGGTGATTTTTTTATATTTTCAGAAAAATTCAACATACGAAAAAATCAAATTTTTTTATTGAACACTATTAATTTTTACATTTGAAACTTATTTATGAAAGCGAAATTGTGTTTGGCGGTTTTTGTATTTTTTTTCCTACTTAAATATTTTTTCGAAAATTTTTGATCTGTAAAAAAATCAAATTTTTTAATTGAAAACTATCACTTGTTAACATTTGAAACTCATTTGTGCAAGCGGAATTGTGTTCGGTGGGTTTTATAGTTTATTTTATCTCTTTTACTATTTAGTTACTTTTTTGGAAAATTTTGACATATATAAAAATAATTATTTTTTATATTTCGAACTCATTTGTGCAAGAAGAATTATGTTTGGTGGGTTTTTCATATTTGTTTTAATTTTTATCCATTTAATTATTTTTTCAGAAAATTTCGACATATGGAAAAATCAATTTTTATTGAAAACTATTATTTTAGACGTTTGAAACTCATTTGTGAAAGCGGAATTGTGTTTGGTGGTTTTTTAATTATTTTTTCTATTTCATATTTTTAAGAAAATTTCGACCTAAATAAAAATAATTTTTTTTGAAAACTATTATTTTTTATATTTGAAACTCATTTGTGCAAGCAGAATTGTGTTTGACTACCTCCCTGCCCTTTGTACACACTACCCATTATGGAACCAAACGAATGATCCGGTAAAATTTTCAGATCGCGGTGACATGGGCGATTCGCTGCCCGCAACGTCGCGAGAATTCCATTGAACCTTATCATTTAGAGGAAAGAGAAGTCGTAACAAGATTTAAGTAGGTGAACATGTAGAAGGATCATTATCAAAACATACAATGTAGAACGACCTACGAACATGTTTGAACACTCGAGGGTGATGCATGGCTAGGGCTCCTATTCCCCCTGCCTGCAGGTTTCCCTACCGTCCCCGGTGTGCGCATTCGCGCACCTGTCAGGCGACTAACGAATCATGGTGCATAAAACACAAAGGATTGTAAATTGATAGCCCGCCCCTTGCACCTGATCTGTAGAGTTCGTTGGGGAATGTATACTTCTTTTGAAACAGAGACGACTCTCGGCAATGAATATCTCGGCTCTTTCATCGATGAAGAACGTAGTGAATTGCGATACTAGTTGTGAATTGCAGAATCAAGTGAGCCATTGAGTTTTTGAACACAAGTTGTGCCCGAAGCCGTTAGGCCGAAGGCACTTCTGCTTTGGCTTGAAGCCCGCCGTCCGCCAGCTGGGCTAGATGCGACGAATTTGCCCACCATCTGCATGCCGACCTGTAGGAAGATGTTAACGCATATACTACGTTGGCGGCGGCTAAGTGTTGAACTATGTTGACCAATAACTTGTCGAATGCGATGCTCGCACCCAATACCGATTTAGCAATTAGAGGTTTTCCGTGTCGTTGAGTGCATTTCTAATGCCTAATCACATTCCAATGGAAAATTTGTGACAAATAATGATTTCACTATTATAGGTTTTTTGGGATGTCGAATGCAATCCTAATGAAAAGTGACATGTTAGGAGGGGTAGGAAAATGTCAACGCACATGCGAACTCAGCAGCATCTAGGTGACATAGGCAGCCCCTTGCAAGCATCGCTTAAAACCAACGTGACATCGGCAGGCCGCTGCGAATCTCGCCCAGGAGACATGGACAGACTCCTGCGCACATAGACCTGGTGACATCAGCTAAGGCCCGCACACAACGGGAAGACCATACGCATATCTGCCTGGCAACATCGGCTAACGCCCGCACACAATGGCCTGCCCCAGCGCACATTGGTTGATGCCCGCACACAAGATCAGGCCCTTGTGCGTATCATTTAGGAAACATCGACAGACCCCTGTGGACGTCGGCTAAGCAACATCGGCTGAGGCCCATGCACAATGGCATGCCCTTGCGCGTATCACTAAGGCGACATTAGTAGACCCTTACGCACATCAGCAAGGCGATATCGGTCGAGGGCCATACACAACGGCAGGCCCCTGCGCACATCGGTTGACTCCCGAGCACAACAACATGCCCTTGCGCACATTAGCCAAGTGACATCGGTTGATGCCCACGCACAAGATAAAGCCCCATACCTGCATCTCTTAGGCAACATCTTTAGATCCCTTTGGATGTTGGCCAAGTGACATCGACTAAGGCTCGTGCACAATGTCATGCCCCTAAGTGCATCGCAAGGGCGGCATTAGTAAACCCCTGCACACATCATCCAGGCGATATTGATTGAGGCCCGCACACAGAGACATGCCCTGCTTACATCGGCCAAGCCATATCACTCAATGCCCGCGCACAAAGTCAGGCCCTAGTGCAGTGTCCATCACATAGGAGACATCGGCAGACCCCTGCACACGTCACCCAAATAATACCGTTAATGCGCACAACGGCAGACTGTTGTGCACTTTGACCAAGCGACATCAACCGTGGCTCGCGCACAACGGCAGACCCCTGCGCGCATCTCCCAAGAAGCATCGGTGAACCCCTACACATATCAGTAGAGCGATATCAGATGAGGCCTTTACACAATGGCAGGCCCCTATGCACATTGATTGATAGCCGTGCACAAGGCAAGGCCTCTACGCATTGCTTAGGTGACATCGGCAGACCCTGCGCTCGTCGTTCAAGTGACATTGGTTGAGGCCGATGCAAAATGGTAAGCCCCTAAGTGCATTACCTAGGTGGTATCGGCAAACCCCTACCCACATCGTCCAAGTGACATCAGTCGAGGCTTGCATACAATGGCATGCCCCTACGCACGTCAGTCAAGCGACATTTGTGATAAGGATTCCAATTGGGAATGAAGCATTTGATTTCAATTGGTTTCATTCTCAATTGGAATCCTTATCATTTTGTATCATGTGCCTAGGTTTAGATTTATTTTTACAAATCTAGTCTTGGTTTGCAAAGATAAAAAAAAATAAAAAATTCAAAAAATAAAAAAACATTCCATAAAAATTTTTGTTTTGATTTGTTGTTTTTGAGACTAGATTATTGTTTCCTAGTGTTTTTTGAGTCTATATTTCAAATTTCGTTCAATTTGGAGTTATAGAAGTGAAGTTGCCATTAAAGGATTTTGAGCTTTTGAAACTTTTCAAATTTTGAAAGTTGGTCTTGTGATTGAGGAGAAATTGGAGGTGAATAGCCATTGGGGTTTGTTCTCTAAGTCAAGGGGAAAATAATCCTAAAGTTTGAGCTAATTCCGAGCTGTTTTGAAGATATTGGAATTAGTAGGTGTTCTTGCTGTTCTATGTGTTCTTGGTGTTTTTCAAGTTGTTCTTGAAGAAGAAGAAGAAGGGAAAAAGTACTTTTGATTCAATATTATCAAGTCAAAGTGGGTCAAGGTGTTTATTAGTCCACTGGTGGAAATTTGAAAAAAAAAATAAAGGAATTAAAAAAAAATTGAATTTCAAAAAAACAAATTGAAATTCCACATGGACATGCCATGTTAGCAGTCAAAGTCAACCATTGACTGCCGAGTCAGCAGCCACACATGCGCCAACACTGCAGCAATCAGCGCCACCTCTTCCAGATGCGCCATGTGGCGCGTGGAGCCCAACTTCAGAGACTCCAATGTGCAGATTTTTGGCTTAAGAGGCCAAAAATATTCTAAGCATGAGAAGTTTTTTGGATCTAAAAACTTTTCTAAGTGTCCAAACATCGTGATTTTTTTTTCTAAACTCTTTTTCCTTCGATTTCTCAACTATTTAATAATTAATTAGCATCTTTAATTATTGTTAACTAGTTTTAATCATCAATTATCCAAATTAAATCCTTTCAAGTGATGAACTTCTTTGAGGCCTAAATTTTTTTCTAAGTGTTCGAACTCACTTCTTCTAATTCCACACTCATTTTTTTTTCTATTTCTCAACTATTTAACAATTAATTAACATCCTTAATTACTTTTAAACTAGTTTTAAATCATCAAATCATTTCTTTGATCCTTCAAATTAAGTAAAAACAAGTAATTCTTCTACTTTTCTCATCTTAATTCATTGATAACCTTCTTGATTCAAATCCGTTAGTTTTTTTGGGTTGTTCTTCTTTCAAGAGTCACAAGAATCCACTCCACCACAAAGAATTAGTGATCTTGTGAATTGATTGGGCAAAGGGAGTTCTCTATCAACTTTGGGAAGATACTTTAGGAAGGTGAGTGTGAGATCAAGCACGAGAGGTGTGAGGAATTTTGTCACTAACCTTGTTTGCTAAGTTTTGTAGGTACCAAAGGTGATTACAAGGAAGAATGTCATCCGTAACTTCCGAATATTGTGGACTTGACATTAGTGAATACGCTTGTAGCAATATGAGCTACGAGCATGGTGAAAATGAGTTTTGTAAGGGCTATGATTGTTTTTATGAGCATGGTAATGGGGCTCTTGAGTATGATGGTGATTGCTATGAGGGATATGATGGTCCATGGGATAATGAACAACATAGTGGTGAATACTACTACTCCGGAGACGATTATGAGATGAATGGAGCTTCTGACTCGTGTGATGATATTGAAGGGGTAGAAGGACCTTATGGAGTTTACCATTTTGAAGATGATGGTTCTCATGCTTTGCACGATGGTTATGATGGTGATGTGAGGTACAATTCTTTCTCTCATAGGTTTTATGAATCCTTTGAGCGGAATCTAGATAGAAATGGAAGCTGTGAGGTTGAATTTCCTTCCTCGTCCTGTGCTACTTCCTATTCTAAGAAAGAAGGCATAGATGTTTGGGTGAGACCATTTCATGTAGACCATTGAAGAGGTACACTCCCTACTTCTCAAAACATGATAACTTATTCTTCTCATCCTAGTTCCAATGTTTCTTGTTCTCCATATGGTGATGAGGTTGGAGGTAGAGTGGGAGAAACACTAAGCCATGAAGTCATAGAGTTAAGAGAATCCTTTACCACATTGAGGAAAGATTTTGATGATTTCTTGCGGATGTTTGAAAAGGTCAAGTCTATGGTACAAAAGAGGAAAGTTATTCATCATGAAGATAAACCTAAGGAGTTACCTTTGGAAGCAAAACAAGATACTCCTTATAAGGATGACACTAAGGAGTTGAATATGGAAGTCAAAACACCCACTCCTTGTGCACCAAAATGAAAGTTAAACTTGAAAGGATCTTCTAACCCTTCACAGGGAATCCTTGGCACTTGTCCTAACTCCTATAAAATTGAGAGACAAAAGATTGAGAGGAGTAAGGGTGTGAAAAGTGACAACTCTAGAGTGGAAAAAGGAGAGGTTGGGTTGAGTGATGTGAGAGGGTTGTCACATTCTTCTCCTAATTCATGTAACTTTTCTTTCTCTAGTTATTTGAAAACTTGTGCAGGTATCCTTGGAAGCAAGCCTAGTGAGGCAACTCAAAATGTGAAGAATCATGAGGTTCTTGAAAGCTTCCACAAGGAGAAAATGTGCTCCAATGTTGAAAACCAAGGTGAAGACACTTCACGTTATGAGCTACAAGGTATTCTTGGAAGCAAGCATAGTGAGGCACCTCAAAATGTGAAGAATCATGAGGTTCTTGAAAGCTTCCACAAGGAGCGAATGTGCTCCAATGTTGATAACCAAGGTGAAGACACTTCATGTTATGGGCTACAAGGTAACAATGCTAATTCTTGCACTTCCTTAAGCTTGGAAATTCATTGTTTTGCTAGTAGCCAATTTAGTATAAGTGATAGCTTGATTTCAAGTGAGCTTAATGATTCTTTGCCACATAGAGATAATGCATTTGTTGAGAATTTTCATACACTAGTTGATCCTATTGATGACCGAATAGATTCTTCTTGTGAGATCAATTTGTGTCCACCTAGTGTTGACACTTGTGGCTTGAGTGATATTACATTGTCATGTAGTCATTTGCCATGTTTTGATAATGTACACATTGAGAATGTGGATGCACTAGTTGATCCTATTGATGACCAAATTGATTCTTCTAGTAAAGTCAATTTGTGTCCACCTAGTGTTGATACATGTGCTTCAAATGATAGTTAATTATCAAGTGATATTGGTGTTGATCAACTTGTGTGTAATAATCCCTTGTTTGATGTTGACATGACTAATGATGGTGAAATGCATAGTGGTGTGTCTTGGTATGATAGAAGTGTAGTCCCTCTTGAAGGCTACCAAGTGATTGAGAATCCACTATGGTATAATGACACACTTTCCGAAGATGGAACTCTCTTCTTGGAAGATGATAGTACGTCTATTGGAGGGTTTAGTGGTCAAAAGGAAGAGGGTGTATGTTCTCCAAGGAGCCCTTCATTCTTGTGTGACCCCATTATTGGGCAAGACCTTAATGCTTGTGGATCAAAGTGTGACTCTATATGTGGGCACACTTTTGATGAAGTTCATTTATGTAGCACCTTTCTCTATTACTTTTCTGCATATGACGATGCTCATGCATTTTAGTGGAGTATGATATTGGAAGATAAGGGTGCCAAACGGGCAAAAAAGGAGTGTGCTTGATCCATGTTCATGGATTTCCTTTTCATTTGACCCAGGTAATGAGTTCAATTGTGACACTTGCTTAGTGATGCTTGGTCAAGATGACAAGCACAATTTGGAGGACTTTGTTGGCACCTTTCCCTATGATGGAAAGTTCTTCTTGAGGGTTTATAATCCACTTGAGAGGCCTACGTTGTGTATGGGGAATGGTAGTTTTCTAACCCCCTTTCTTTACTATCTCTTTGCGTATGATCTTGTTGATTGTGCATCTTATGTGGGTAGGAGTTATTTGTCAAGAGAAGGTGAAGTTTATCTTAAATTTGTCATGTTATCTTTTTGTGTTCCATCTTGTGATGTAATGAGTGCTAGGATCCATGAACCTAATTGTGATCTTACATATAGGAACACCTTAGATGACCTTGATGTGCATGTCACCTTTCTCTACAATCTCTTTGCATATGATGAGTCTCACACTTGTCTTAGATGTGCATTGAATGTGGGTCGGGGTTTTATTGAGGTCTACCCATGTTTGTATGACCTGATTATATGGACATATTATCATTTTGGCCCCAATGAATGTTTGGGGGTAATTGAGCTTGTAGTAGTGCCATCTTTTGGATGGTATTATCCTTTTGATGTGACGAATAACCAATTTCATTGTTCTCCATCTATGGTCTTAATAGTCATGATAATAGAGGATACTTGGTTGTTCATTGAGATTGAGTCTCCTTGGTGTAATGCTTTTTATGCTAACCATTGTACTAACCATCATGGCTATGAGGATATGTTTGTTGTTTGTCCTTTTCATAGTTTTGCAAGGTTTGGTTTTGAGGACGAATCCATTTCAAGAAGGAGAGGATGATAACAACACGGATAGCATGGATCACATGAAAGCTTTAGAGGAGCATGATGGACACAAAATAAAGACATACAATGTGTGGAAGGTCTATCAAAGGGAAGAGAAAGAAGAAAGAGGCCATTTGTGTAAATGGTCATTTCATAAATTCAAGAATTCACAAAAGAAGGCAACCAAACAAGACCCTTATCTCATTAAGGGTAAAATTATAAAGAAAATGTCTTCTTTATTTTATTAGTAAAAATAGTAGTCTTTTTCATTTTGGAAGACTTAGATTATAAAGATTTTGAATGTTTAATGAAGAAACTCTTTCAAGAGTGTAGTTTAAGGGTAGAATCCCTTTTGTTTAGTGTTGTTTAGTGTAGCTAAATCTAGATTAGTGATGGGTGGATTCCCATTGTTGATTTATGACTTCTTAACCTTGATTTCACTTGAAATTTCTCATTTGTGGTTTTCAATTTGAGTTGTTTCTTTTCGAATTCAAGTTTCTCTTCTTCATTGGTTGATTGTTTATTCAATTAGCCTTTCTTTCTTCCCTTCTCATCTCTTATTTCTCATCTATCTTACTTTTGTGTTGTTAATTCCGCATTTAATTTCAATTGGTTTCATTCCCAATTAGAATCCTTATCAATCAGTCATATCCCGAACATAATGCCAGGTCCGTGCGTGATAACAGTGGACTAATGCTCATATCAGTCAAGCGATATCAATCAAGGTTCATGTACAATGGTACGCCCCTGTGCGCATCGCCCAAGACAAAATGGCAAGCCCCTGCACGTATCGCTCAAGCAACATCGGTGAACCCCAGCGCACATCGGCATAGGCCCACAACAAAACGCCCTTACACGCATCATCCAAGCAACATCAGCGGACCCCTACGGACATCGATTGAGGCCCGTACACAATGGCAGGCCCCTGCGCAAATCACCCAAGCGACATCGATGGACCCCTACACACATCGGCCATGCGACATCGACCGAGGCCAACATACAAGGGCAGGCCCCTATGTACATCGGTTAAGAGACAAGTGTCAATGCTTGTGCATAAGGCCAGGCCTATGTGCACATTTCTTAGGTGACATCGGCAGAGCCCTACGCACGTCGAAAAAGCTACAACAACTTAGGCACACGCACAATGGTAGGCCAATGCACATATCGCCAAGGCTACATCGGTGGGCCCCAACGCTCATCGGCCAAGGCCTGCACACAACGGTAGGTCCTTGTGCTCAATAGCCAAGTGACATCGACTGATGCCCACGCACAAGCGCAGGCCCATGCCCCTATCGCCTAGGCGATATCAGTGGAGGCGCTCGTGTCCACCCGACATTAATGGATATCATCGCTCATTTTAAGGAAAAATTAGATGCAAAAAAATTGAAAACTTTTATTTTTGTTATGTGAAAGTCATTTTTGCAAGTCGAAGTGCGTTTGGTAGTGTTTTTATATTTTTTTAAAAAACTAATTCCTATTTAATTATTATTTTCAGAAAATTATAACTTTTAAAAAATAAAATTTTCGTTTTTTTATATTTTAAAGTCATTTGTGCAAGTAAAAATTTTTGGGTGGTTTTTAAATTTTTTTTTTTTCATATTTAATAATTTTTTTGGAAAATTTTGACATATAAAAAATTTAAATTTTTTTATTGGAAACTTTTATTTTTTACAATTGAAACTCATTGGTGAAAGCGGAATTGTGTTTGCTGGTTTTTATATATATTTTTTATTTTTTTCTAATTAATTATTTTTATCGGAAAATTCCGATATATAAAAAATAAAAAAATTTATTGAAAACTTTTACTTTTGACATTTGAAACTCATTGCTGAAAGCGGAATTGTGTTTGGTAGTTTTTCTATATTTTCTTCAAGTTTTTTCTATTTAATTATTTTTTCAAAAAATTTTGAAATATAAAAAAATCAATTTTTTAGGGAACATTGTTATTTTTTACCTTTAAAATTGATTTGTGAAAGCGGAATTGTGTTTGGCAGTTTTTATAATTTTTTTCAGAAAATTTCCATATGTAAAAAAATCAAAAACATTTATTGAAAACTATCATTTTTTAACATTTGAAACTCATTTTGCAAGCAAAATTGTGTTTGGTGGGTTTTTTATAATTTATTTTATTTCATTTTCTATTTAATTACTTATTTGGAAAATTTCGACATATATAAAAGTAGTTCCTTTTTTTTGAAAACTAATATTTTTTATATTTCGAACTCATTTGTGCAAGCAGAATTATGTTTGGTGGTTTTTTCATATTTGTTTCAATTTTTTCTTATTTAATTATTTTTCAGAAAATAAGGACATATTAAAAATCAATTTTTTAATTGAAAACTATTATTTTAGACGTTTGGAACTCATTTGTGAAAGCGGAATTGTGTTTAGTGGGTTTTTAATAATTATTTTCTATTTAATTTTTTTAGAAAATTTTGACATATATCAAAATAATTTTTTTAAAAACTATTATTTTTTATATTTGAAGCTCATTTGTGCAAGCAAAATTGTGTTTGACTACGTCCCTGCTCTTTGTACACACTGCCCGTTGCAGAACAAATCGAATGAATCAGTGATATGTTCAGACCGCGGTGACATGGGCGATTCGCTGCCCGCGACGTAGCGAGAATTCCATTGAACTTTAACATTTAGAGGAATGAGAAGTCGTAACAAGGTCTACGTAGGTGAACATGCAGAAAGATCATTATCAAAACCTACAAAGTAGAACGACTCGCGAACATGTTTGAACACTCGAGAGCGATGCACCGCTAGGATTCCCAGGCCCGCTGCCTACGGGTCTCCCTCCCGTCCTCGGCGTGCGGGCTCGCGCACCTATTAGGCGACTAACGAATCCTGGTGCATAAAATGCCAAGGATTTTAAATTGATAGCCCACCCTTCGTACCCGATCTTTAGAGTTCGTTGGGGGATGTGTACTTTCTTTGAAACACAAACGACTCTCGGCAATGAATATCTCGGCTCTGCATCGATGAAGATTGTAGTGAATTGTGATACTTGCTGTGAATTGTAGAATCAAGTGAACCATTTAGTTTTTGAACACAACTTGTGCTTGAAGTCATTAAGCCGAGGGCACTTCTGCCTGGGATTGAAGCCCGCCATCCGCTTGCTGGACTAGAAGCGATGCATGCGCCCGCCGTCTGCATGCCGACCCGTAGGAAGATGTCAACGCACATGCAACATCGGCGGCATCTAAGTGTTGAACTATGTTGACCAATAACTTGTCAAATGGGATGCTCGCACCCAATACCGATTTAGCAATTAGATGTTTTTCGTGTCGTCGAGTGCATTTCTAATGCCTAATCATATGCCAACGGAAAATTTGTGCAAAATAATGATGTCACTATTATAGGTTTTTTGGGATGTCGAGTGCAATCCTAATGAAAATTGACATAGCTGGAAGCGTAGGAACATGTCAACGCACATGTGAACTCAACAACATCTAGGTGACATCGGCAGCCCCTTGCAAGCATCGCTTAAAGCCCACGTGACATCAGCAGGCCGCTGCGCGTCTCGCCTAGGAAACATCGACAGACCCCTGCGCACATAGACCTGGAGACATCGGCTGAGGCCCGCACACAAAGACAAGACCTTACGCATATCTGCCACGCGACCTCGCCTAAAGCCAGCACACAATGGCATGCCCCTGCGCATATTGGTTGATGCACAAACACAAAATCAAGCCCTTGAGGGCATCATTTAGGCGACATCGACAGACCCCTATTGACATCAACTAAGTGACATCAGCCGAGGTCCGTACACAATGGCATGACCCTGTGTGCATTGCCAGGGCGACATCGGTAGACCCCTACGTACATCGACCAAGCGACATCGGCCGAGGCCCTTACACAATGGCAGACCCCTCTGTACATTGGTTGACGCACGCACAACATAGTAGGCCCTTGCCCACATCAGCCAAGTGACATCGGTTGATGCCCGTTCAAAAGATCATGGCCCTACGTGCATCGCTTAGTCGACATCTTCAGACCCATGTGGATGTCGGCCAAGTGACATCGACCAAGTCCCACTCACAATGTCATGCCCCTGCGTGCATCACAAGGGCGGCATTAATAGACCCCTATACAATTTGGCCAGGAGACATCGGGTGAGGCCCGCACACAACGATAGACCCTGCGTACATCGACGAAGCCATATCACTCAATGCCCGTGCACCAGGTCAGGCCCTAATGCAGTGTCCATCACGTAGGTGAAATCGGCAGACCCCTGCGCACATCGTTAAAGCTCGCGCGTAATGGCAGACTGCTATGCACTTCGTCCAAGCGACATCAACCGAGGCTCACACACAACTGTTGACCCGTGCGTGCATCTCCCAAGAAGCATTGTTGAACCCCTGCGCATATAGGTAGAGCGATATCGGATAAGGCCTTTAAATAATGGCAGGCCCCTGCGCACATTGATTGATAACCGCGCACAAGGCAAGGCCTGTGCGCATCGCTTAGGTGACATCGGTAGACACACCGCATGTTGTTCAAGTGACTGGTTGAGGTAGATGCACAATGGTAAGCCCCTACGTTCATCACCTAGGTGGTATGGACGGACCCCTACCCACATCGGCCAAGCGACATCGGTCGAGACCCACATACAAAGGCAGGCCCCTACTCACGTCAATCAAGCGACATTAAGTCCATGCGTGATATCAATGGACCACGAAACATATCAGTCAAGAGATATCAGTCGAAGTTCTTGTACAATGGTACACCCTTGTGCTCATCACCCAAGAAAAAATGGCAGGCCCCAGTACGTATCGCTCAAGCAACATCGGCAGACCCAAGTGCACATCGGCTTAGGCCCACAATAGCATGCCCCTACGCGCATCCTCCAATCAACATCAGTGGACCCCTACAGACATCGGCTGAGGCCAGTACACAATGGCAGGCCCCTGAGCACATCACCCAAGCGACAATGACGGACCCCTTCACACATAAGCCAAGCGAGATCGACCGAGACCCGCATACAATGGCAGGCCACTGCACACATCGGTTTAGCTACATGTGTTGATGCCTGCGCATAAGGCCAGTCCTCTGCGTGCATTGCTTAGGTGAAATTGGTAGAGCCCTACGCACGTTGAAAAAGCTACAACGGCTTAGGCTCACGCACAACGGTAGGCCCATGCGCACATCACCAAGGCTACATCGGTGGGCCCCTACACACATCAGTCATACGACATCGGCCAAGGCCTGCACATAAAGGTAAGCCCTTGCGCTCATCAGCCAAGTGACATCGACCAATACCCATGCACAAGTGCAGGCCCATGCCCCCATCACCAGGGTGACATCGGCTGAGGCGCTCTCGCCCACCCGACATTAGTGAATGTCATCGCTTCTTTTTAGAAAAAATTCGATATATTAAAAAGTTGAAAAGTTTTATTTTTGTTATGTGAAAGTCATTTTTACAAATTGAAGTGTGTTTGGTTGTATTTTTAATTTTTTAAAAAAAATTCCTATTAAGTTGCTTTTTTCGGAAAATTTTGACTTTTAAAAAAATAAAATTTTCTTTTTGAACTCTACTACTTTTTATATTTTAAAGTCATATGTGCAAGTAATATTTTTTTGGCGGTTTGTTTAATTTTTTTAAAAAAATTTCGAAATTTTTTGACATATAAAAAAATAAAAAAAAATTATTGGAAACTTTTATTTTTGACATTTGAAACTCATTGGTGAAAGCGGAATTGTGTTTGGTGGTTTTTTAATATTTTCTTTTATTTTTTTCTATTTAATTATTTTTTCAGAAAATTTCGACAAATAAAAAAATTGAATTTTTTTATTGGAAACTTTTATTTTTTCATTTGAAACTCATTGGTGAAAGAGAAATTGTGTTTGGTGGTTTTTTATATTTTCATTTATTTGTTTTAGAAAATTTTGACATAAAAAAATCATAATGTTTTATTGAACACTATTAGTTTTTACATTTGAAACTTATTAGTGAAAGAAAAATTGTGTTTGGTGGTTTATATATATTTTTTTCTATTTAATTATTTTTTTCAAAAAAATTCGATATGTAAAGAAATCAAAAATGTTTACTGAATACTATTATTTTTTAACATTTGAAACTCATTTGTGCAAGCGAAATTGTGTTTGGTTGTTTTTTTTTATAGATTATATTATTTCATTTACAATTTAATTACATTTTTGGAAAATTTCGACATATATATTTTTTAAAACTATTATTTTTTATATTTCAAACTCATTTGTGTAAGTAAAATTGTGTTTGGTGGGTTTTTCATATTTGTTTTTATTATTCCCTATTTAATTATTTTTTCAGAAAATTTTGACATATAAAAAAAATCATATTTTAATTGAAAACTATTATTTTAGACGTCTGAAACTCATTTGCTAAAGAGAAATTGTGTTTGGTGGTTTTTTAAAATTATTTTTACTATTTAATTTTTATTCACAAAATTTTGAACTATTTAAAATTATTTTATTTGAAAACTATTATTTTTTATATTTGAAACTTATTTGTGCAGGTGGAATTGTGTTTTACTACTTCCCTGCTCTTTGTACACATTGCCCGTTCCGGTGAAATGTTCATGTCGCTGTTACATGGGCAATTCGTTGCCCGCGACGTCGCGAGAATTCCATTGAACCTTATCATTTAGAGGAATGAGAAGTCGTAACAAGGTTTACGTAGGTGAACATGTAGAAGGATCATTATCAAAACCTACAAAGTAGAATGACCCGCGAACATGTTTGAACACTCGGGGGAGATGCACGGCAAGTGTTCCCAAGTACCCAGCCTGGAGTCTCCCTCCTATCCTCGACATGTGTGCTCGCGCACCTATCTGGCGACTAACTCATCCTGGTGCATAAAACGCCAAGGATTGTAAATTGATAGCCCGCCCCTCGCACCCGATCTATAGAGTTCATTGGGGGGAAGTGTACTTCTTTTGAAACACAAAATGATTCTCGGCTACGAATATATAGGTTCTTGCATCGATGAAGATCGTAGTGAATTGCGATACTTGCTCTGAATTGCAGAATCAAGTGAACGATTGAGTGCACCGCTAGGGCGATATTAGTAGAGCCCTACACATATTGTCCGGGCGACATCGGCCGAGGCCCCAACACAACGGCAGGCCCCTGCGAACATCGGTTGACGCCCGTACACAAGGCAGGCCCCTGCGCACATCAGCCAAGTTTCATTGACTTATGCCCGCACACAAGATCATGCCCCTACGTGCATCGCATAGGCGACATCTTTTGACCCTTGTAGATGTTGGCCAAGTGACATCTACCAAGGCCCGCGCACAATGTGATGCCCCTGCGTGCATCACAAGGGTAGCATTAGTAGACCCCATCACACATCGGCCAGGCAACATCGGTTAAGGCCCGCAAACAACGACATGCCTTGCATACATCGGCCAAGCCATATAACTCAATGCCCGCATAAAAGGTCAGGCCCTAATCCAGTGTCCATCACGTACGTGAAATCGGCAGACCCCTACGCACGTCACCCAAATAATACCATTAAAGCTCGCGCACAACAACAGACCGCTGTGAACTTCGGCCAAGTGACATCAACCGAGCCTCACGCATAACGGCAGACCCGTACGTGCTTCTTCCAAGAAGCATCGGTGAACCCCTGCGCGCATCAGTAGAGCGATATTGGATAAGGTATTTACACAATAGAAGGCCCCTGTGCACATTAATCGATAACCACGCACAAGGCAAGGCCTCTACGCATCGCTTAGGTGACATTGGCAGACCCTGCGCACGTCTTTCATGTGACATTGGTTGAGGATGATGCATAATGGTAAGACCCTATGTGCATCACCTAGGTTGAATCGACAGATCCTTCCCACATCGGCCAGGCGACATCGGTCAAGACCCGCATACAACGGTAGGCCCCTACACACGTCAGTCCAGCGACATAGGTCATGTCCCGCACATAACGCAGGGTCCGCGCGTGATACTAGTGGACCATTGCAGACATCAATCTAGCGATATCGGTCAAGGGTCATGTACTGGTACGCCCTTGTGCGCATCGCCCAAGCAAAAACGGCCGGCCCCTGCATGCATCGCTCAAGCAACATCGGCGAACTCTAGCACACATTAGCCTAGGCCCACAACAACATGCCCTTACACGTATCATCCAAGCAACATTTGTGGACCCTTACGGACATGGGCTGAGGCCCGTACACAATGGAAGGCCTTTGCGCAAATCACCCAAGCGACATCGACGGACCTCTTCACACATCAGCGAAGCGACATTGATCGAGGACCGCATACAAGAGCAGGCCCCTACACATATCGGTTGAGTGACATGCGTCAATGCCCACGCTCAAGGACAGGCCTTTGTGCTCATTGCTTAGGTGACATCCACAGAGCTCTACGCAAGTCAAAAAGTCTACAACGGCTTAGGCTCACGCATAATGGTAGGCCCATGCGCACTTCGCCAAGGCTACATCGGCGGGCCCCTTCGCACATCGACATACGACATCGGCCAAGGCTTGCACACAAAGGTAGGTCCTTGTGCTCAACAGTCAAGCGACATCGATCGATGCCCACACACAAGCGCAGGCCCATGCCCTTATCGCCCAAGTGACATCAGCCAAGGCGGTCGCGCCCACCCGACATTAGTGGATATCATCGCTTATTTTTAGGAAATATTCGATGCAAAAAAAATTGAAAACTTTTATTTTTGTTATGTGAAAGTCATTTTTGAAAGCCAAAGTGTGTTTGGTGGTGTTTTTATATTTTTTTAAAAACAATTCTTATTTAATTATTTTTTCAGAAAATTTTATCTTTTAAAAAATATTTTTTTCTTTTTGAAATCCATTATTTTTATATTTTAAAGTCATTTGTGCAAGTAAAATTTTATTTCGTGGTTTTTTTTTATTCTTTTCAGATTTAATTATTATTTTTCAAAAAATTTCGACATATAAAAAATCATATTTTTTATTAGAAACTTTTTTTTTGACATTTGAAACTCATTAGTGAAAGCAGAATTGTGTTAGGTGGTTTTTATAAATTTTTTTTTTTTTTTGGAAAAATTCTACATATAAAAAAATCAAAAATTTTTTATTGGAAACTTTTATTTTTGACATTTGAAACTCATTGGTGAAAGAGGAATTGTGTTTGGTGGTTTTTTTTTATTTTTTCTATTTAATTATTTTTTTCAAAAAAATTCGACATATAAAAAATCAGATATATTTTGAATACTATTATTTTTTACATTTGAAACTCATTTGTGAAAGTGGAATTGTGTTTGGTGGTTTTTATAGTTTTTCCTATTTAATTATTTTTTTTCAGAAAATTTCAATATGTAAAAAAATCAATTTTTTTTATTAAAAATTATCATTTTTTTATTAAAAATTATCATTTTTTTATTAAAAATTATCATTTTTTAACATTTGAAACTAATTTGTACAAGCGGAATTGTCTTTGGTGGGTTTTTGTAGTTTATTTTATTTCATTTACTATTTGATTACTTTTTTAGAAAATTTCGACATATATAAAAATAAGTATTTTTTAAAAAAACTATTATTTTCTATATTTCGAACCCATTTAGTCAAGTGGAATTGTGTTTGGTGGGTTTTTCATTTTTTTTTACTTTTTCCTATTTAATTATTTTTTTTGAAAATATCGACATATAAAAAAATTAATTTTTTTATTGAAAACTATTATTTTAGACGTTTGAAACTCATTTGTGAAAGCGGAATTGTGTTTGGTGGTTTTTTTAATTATTTTTTTCTATTTAAGTTTTTTCAGAAAATATCGATAAATATAAAACTATTTTTTTTGAAAACTAATATTTTTTATATTTGGAACTCGTTTGTACACACTGCCCATTGCGGAACCAATCGAATGATCCGGTGAAATGTTCAGATCGCAATGGCATGGGCAATTCGCTGCCCGCGACGTCATGAGAATTCCATTGAACCTTATTATTTAGAGGAGTGAGAAGTCGTAACGAGGTTTACGTAGGTGAACATGCAGAAGGATGATTATCAAAACCCACAAAGTAGAACGACCATGTTTGAACACTCGGGGGCGATGCACGACTAGGGTTCCTAGGCCATCTGCTTGCGAGTCTCCCTCATGTCCCCCGTGTGCACGCTCGCGCACTTGTCGGGAGACTAACGAATTCTGGTGCAGAAAATGCCAAGGATTGTAAATTGATAGTCCACCCCTCTCACCCCATCTGTAGATTTCATTGGGGGATGTGTACTTCTTTTAAAACACAAACGACTCTCGTCAATGAATATCTCGGCTCTTCCATCGATGAAGAATGTAGTGAATTACGATACTTGCTTTGAATTGCATAATCAAGTGAACCATTGAGTTTTTGAACGCAAGTTGCACCCGAAGCCATTAGGATGATTGCACTTCTGCCTGGGCTTGAAGTCCGTCGTCCGATTGCTTGGCTAGAAGCGACGAATGTGCCCTCCGTCTGCATGCCGACCCGTAGGAAGATGTCAATGCACATGCGACGTCGATGGAGGCTAAGTGTTGAACTATGTTGACCAATAACTTTTGGAATGTGGAGCTCGCGCCCAATATCGATTTTAGCAATTGGAGGTTATATGTTCATCGAGTGCATTTCTAATGCTTAATTATATGCCAACGGAAATTTTGTGCATAATAATGATGTCACTATTATAGGTTTTTTGGGATGTGGAGTACAATCCTAATAAAAAGTGACATGTTGGGCGGTGTAGGAACATGTCAACGCACATGCGAACTCAGCAGCACCTTGCCAGCATCACTTAAAGCCCACGTGACATCGGCAGGCCACTGCGCATGTCGCCTAGGAGACATCGACAGACCCCTGCGCACATAGACATGGCGACATCGGATGAGGTCCACACACAACGGCAAGACCCTACGCATATCTGCCAGGTGACATCGGCTAAAGCACACACACAATGGCATGCCTTTGCGCACATTGGTTGATGCCCGCGCACAAGATCAGGCCCCTGGGTGCATCATTTAGGCGGCATCGACAGACCCCTGTGGACGTCGGCCAAGTGACATCGACCGAGGCTCGCGCACAATGGCATGCCCCTGAGTGTATCGCCAAGGGGACATTGGTAGACCACTACGCACATCGGCCAAGTGACATCGGCTGAGGTCCGTATACAACGGCAGGCCCCTGCACATATCGGTTGATGCTTGCACACAACGGTAGGCCCCTGTGCACATCAGCCAAGTTACATCGACTGATGCCCTCGAACAAGATCATGCTCCTACGTGCATCGCTTAGGTGACATCTTCAGAATCCTGTGGATGTCGGCTATGTGACATCTACCAAGGCCCGCGCACAATGTCATGCCCCTGTGTGCATCACAAGGGCGACATTAGTAGACCCCTGCACACATCGGCCAAGCGACATCGGCTGATGCCCTCACACAACGACAGGCCCTGCGTACATTGGCCAAGCCATATAACTCAATGTCGGCGCACAAGGTCAGGCCCTAATGCAATGTCCATCACGTAGGTGAAATCGGCAGACTCTTGCGTACGTTGCCCAAAAAATAGCATTAAAGATCGTGCACAATTGCAGACCGTTGTGCACTTCGGCCAAGCGACATCAACATAGGCTCTCCCACAAAGGCAGACCCCTGCATGCATCTTCTAAGAAGCATCGGTCAACCCCTGCGCATATCGTTAGAGCGATAATGGATAAGACCTTTACACAATGGAAAGCCCCTGCGCACATTGATCGATAACTGCGCACAAGGCAAGGCCTCTGCGTATCGCTTAGGTGACATCGGCAGACCCTGCACACGTCTTTCAAGTGACATTGGTTGAGGTTGATGCACAATGGTAAGACCCTACGTGCATCACCTTAGTGGTATCGGTGGACTGCTTCCCACATCGGCCAGGCGACATCGGTCGTGGCCCGCGTACAACATCAAGACCCTATGCACGTCAATCAAGCTACATGAGTCATGTCCCGTGCATAATGTCAGGTCCGTGCGTGATATCAGTGGATCACTACACACATCAGTCAAGTGATATCGGTCGAGGTTCATGTACAATGGTACGCCCTTGTGCGCATCACCTAAGAAAAAGGGCAGGCCCTTGCACACATCACTCAAGCAACATCGACAGATGATAGTGCACATCAACCTAGGCCCACAAGAGCACGCCCCTGCACGCATCATCCAAGCAACATCAGCAGACCCCTATGGACATCGGCTGAGACCCGTACACAATGGCAGGCCCCTGCGCACATCAACGGACCCCTTCACATATCGGCCAAGCGATATCAATCGAGGCCCGCATACAAGGGCAGGCCCCTGCGCACATTGGTTAAGCGACATGTGTTGATGCTCGTGCACAAGGCCAAGCCTCTGCGATCATTGCTTAGGTGACATCGATAGAACCCTATGCACGTTGAAAAAGCTACAATGGCTTAGGCACACGCACAACGGTACGCCAATGCGCACATCGCCAATGCTACATTGGCAGCCCCCTATGCACATCGGCCATATGACATTGGCCAAGGTCGGCACACAACGGTAGGACCTTGCACTCATCAGCCAAGTGACATTGATCGATGCTCACACACAAGCACAGGCCCATGCCCCATCGCCCATGTGACACGACCGAGGCGCTCGCGCCCACCCAATATTAATGGATGTCATCACTTATTTTTAGGAAAAATTCGATATAAAAAAAATTGAAAACTTTTATTTTCGTTATATGAAAGCCATTTTTGCAAGCCGAAGTGTGTTTGTTGGAGCTTTTATATTTTTTTAAAATAAATTCCTATTTAATATTTTTTCAGAAATTTTTTTCTTTTAAAAAATAAATTGTTCTTTTTGAAATCTATTACTCTTTATATTATAAAGTCATTTGTGGAAGTAAATTTTTTTTGGTGGTTTTTTATGTTTTTAAATTTTTTTCATATTTAAGTATTTTTTTCAGAAAATTTCGACATATAAAAAAATCAAAATTTTTATTGGAAAATTTTATTTTTGACATTTGAAACTCATTGGTAAAAGCAAAATTATGTTTGTTGGTCTTTTATATTTTCTTTTATTTTTTTCTATTTAATTATTTTTTCGGAAAATTTCGACATATAAAAAAATCAAAATTTTTATTGGAAACTTTTATTTTTGACATTTGAAACTCATTGGTGAAAACGGTATAATTATTTTTTCGAAAAATTTGATCAAATAAAAATATCAATTTTTTTATTGAACTCTACTATTTTTTTCATTTGAAATTCATTTGTGAAAGCGGAATTGTGTTTGGCGGTTTTTATATTTTTTGAAAATTTCGATACGTAAAAAATTAAAATTTTTTATTGAAAACTATCATTTTTTAACCTTTAAAACTCATTTGTGCAAGCGAAATTATGTTTGGTGGGTTTTTATAATTTATTTTATTTCATTTACTATTTAATTACTTTCTTAGAAAATTTTGACATATATAAAAAGAATACTTTTTTTGAAAACTATTATTTTTTATATTTCAAACTCATTTGTGCAAGCGGAATTGTGCTTGGTGGTTTGTCATATTTGTTTTTGTTTTTCCTATTTAATTATTTTTCTGAGAATTTCGACATATAAAAAATGAGTTTTTATTAAAAACTATTATTTTAGACGTTTGAAACTCGTTTTTGAAAAGCGGAATTGTGTTTAGTAGTTTTTTTAATTATTTTTTTCTATTTAATTTTTTTCAGAAAATTTCGACATATATAAAAATAATTTTTTTGAGAACTATTATTTTTTATATTTGAAACTCATTTGTGCAAGCAGAATTGTGTTTGACTACATCTCTGCCCTTTGTACACACTGCCCGTTGCGAAACCAATCGAATGATCCAGTGAAATGCTCAGATAGTCGTGACATGGGTGATTCGCTGCCCGCGACGTCGTATGAATTCCATTGAACCTTATTATTTAGAGGAATGAGAAGTCGTAACCAGGTTTACGTAGGTGAACATGCAGAAGGATCATTATCAAAACCTACAAAGTAGAACGACCCGCGAACATGTTTTAACACTCGGGTGTGATGCACGGCTAGGGTTCCCAGGCCTTGCCTGCAGGTCTCCCTCCCGTCCCCAGCGTGCGTGCTTGCGCACCTGTCAGGCGACTAATGAATCTTGGTGCATAAAAGGCCAAGGATTGAAAATTGATAGCCCGCCCCTCGCACCCGATCTGTAGAGTTCGTTAGGGGATGTCTACTTCTTTCGAAACACAAACGACTCTTGGCAATGGATATCTCGGCTCTTGCATCGATGAAGAATGAAGGGAATGGCGATACTTGCTGTGAATTGCAGAATCAAGTGAACCATTGAGTTTTTGAATGCAGGTTGTGCCGGAAGCCATTTGGCCGAGGGCACTTCTGCCTGGGCTTGAAGACCGCCATCCTCTTGCCGGGCTAGAAGCGACGCATGCGCCCGCCCTCTGCATGCCGACCCGTAGGAAGATGTAAACGCACATGCGATGTCGGCGGTGACGAAGTGTTGAACTATGTTGGCTAATAACTTGTTGAATGCGATGCTCGCACCCAATTTCAATTTAGAAATTAGAGGCTTTCCATGTCATCGAGTGCATTTCTAATGCCAACGGAAAATTTGTGCATAATAATGATGTCACTATTATGGGTTGTTTTTTATGTCGAGTGCAATCCTAATGAAAAGTGACATGTCAGGATGCGTAGGAACGTGTCAACGCACATGGGAACTCACCAGCATCTAGATGACATTGGCAGTCCCTTGCAAGCATCACTTAAAGCCTACGTGACATCGGCAAGCTGCGCGCATCTCTCACAGGAGACATTGACAGACCCTGCGCACATAGACCTGGCGACCTCAGTTGAGTCATGCACACAATGGCAAGACCCTACACATATCTTCTAGGCGACATCGGCTAAAGCCCGCACACAATGGCATGCCCCTGCGCAGATTGATTGATGCACGCGCACAAGATCAGGCCCTTGCGTGCATCATTTAGGCTACATCGACAGACCCCTATGAACATTAGCTAAGCGACATCGGCTGAGGCCCATGCACAATTGCATGCCCCTGCGTGCATCGCCAGGGGGACATCGGTAGACCCCAACGCACATCAGTTAGGCAACATTGGCTGAGGCTCGTACATAATGGCAGGCTCTTGTGCACATCGGTTGATGCTCGCACACAACGATAGGCCCCTACACACATCAGTCAAGTGACATCGGTTGATGCCCGTGCACAAGAACATGCCCCTACGTACATAGCTTAGGTGACATCTTAAGACCCGTGTGGATGTCGGCCAAGTGACATCGACCAAGGCTCGAACACAATGTCATTCCCCTGTGTGCATCGCAAGGGCGGCATTAGTATACCCCTGCACACATCGGCCAGGCGACATTGGCTGAGGTCCTTACACAATGGCAAGCCTCTTCGTACATCACCCAAGGGACATCTAATGAGGCACGCATACAAGGGAAGGCACAAGCGCACATCGGTTAAGTGACATGTGTTGATGCTTGCGCACAAGGCCAAGCCTCTACACATTTCTTAGGGACATCGACAGAGCCCTACGCACGTCAAAAAAGCTACAATGGCTTAGGCTCATGCACAACATTAGGCCCATGTGCACATTGCCAAGGCTACATCGGTGGACCCCTACGCACATCGGCCAAGGCCTGCACACAATGGTAGGACCTTGCGCTCATCAGCCAAGTGACATTGACCGATGCCCATGCACAAGCGCAGGCCTATGCCCCCATCGGCTATGCGACATTAGCTGAGGTGCTCGCGCACACTTTACATTAATGGAAGTCATCACTTAATTTTAGGAAAAATTCGATACAAAAAGAATTGAAAACTTATATTTTTATTATGTGAAAGTCATTTTTGCAAGCCGAAGTGTGTCTGGTGTTGTTTTTATTTTTTATTTTTAAAATTCCTATTCAATTATTTTTTTTGAAAATTTTGACTTTAAAAAAAAAAAAATTTCTTGATAAATCTATTATTTTTTATATTTTAAAGTCATTTGAGCAAGTAAAAAACTTTTTGGTGATTTTTTACTTTTTTCACATTTAATTATTTTTTTAAGAAAATTTCGACGTATAAAAAAATTAAAATTTTTTATTGAAAACTTTTATTTTGGACATTTGAAATCATTGGTGAAAGAAGAATTGTGTTTGGTGGGTTTTTTATATTTTCTTTTATTCTTTCTATTTAATTATTTTTTGGGAAAATTTTAACTTCTAAAAAAGTACAATTTTTTATTGGAAACTTTTATTTTTGACATTTAAAACTCATTGGTGAAAGCGGAATTGTGTTTGGTGGTTTTTATTATATTTTCTTTGGAAAATTGGACATACAAAAAAGTTAAAATTTTTATTGAACACTATTATTTTTTACATTTGAAACTAATTTGTGAAAGCGGAATTATGTTTGACAGTTTTTATATTTTTTTCCTATTTAAATAATTTTTTCATAAAATTTTGATTTGTAAAAAAATCAAACAAATTTATTGGAAACTATCATTTTTTAACATTTGTTCAAGCGAAATTGTGTTTGGTGGGGTTTTTTTTATAGTTTATTTTATTTTAGTTACTATTTAATTACTTTTTTGGAAAATTTCAACATATATAAAAGTAATTATTTTTTAAAAAAACTATTATTTTTTATTTTTCGAACTCATTTGTGCAAGCAGAATTGTGTTTGGTAAATTTTTCGTAGTTATTTTTATTTTTTCCTATTTTATTATTTTTTAGAAAATTTCGACATACAAAAAATAATTTTTTTATTGAATACTATTATTTTAGACGTTTAAAACACATTTGTGAAAGCAAAATTGTGTTTGGTGGTTTTATTATTATTTTTTCTATTTAATTTTTTTCCAGAAAATTTCGACATATATAAATATTATATTTTTTAAAACAATTATTTTTTATATTTGAAACTCATTTGTGCAAGCAAAATTGTGTTTGACTACGTCCCTGCCATTTATACGCACTGCCCGTTGCGGAACCAATTGAATGATCCGGTGAAATATTCAGATCGCGGTGACATGGGATATTCGTTGCCCGTGACATCGCGAGAATTCTAACCTTATCATTTAGAGGAATGAGAAGTTGTAACAAGGTTTACGTAGGTGAACATGCAGAAGGATCATTATAAAAACCTACAAAATAGAACGACCCGTGAACATGTTTGAACACTCTGGGGCGATGCACGGCTAGGGTTCCCAGGCCCCCTGCCTGCGGGTTTCTCTCTCGTCCTCGGCGTGTGCGCTCGCGCACCTTTTGGGCGCCTAAGAAATCCTGGTGCATAAAACGCCAAGGATGTAAATTGATATCCCGCCCCTCGCACCCAATCTGTAGAGTTCATTGGGGGATATGTACTTCTTTTGAAATAGAAACGACTCTCGGAAATGAATATCTCGGCTCTTGCATCGATGAAGAACTTAGTGAAATGCGATATTTTCTATGAATTGGAGAATCAAGTGAACCATTGAGTTTTTCAACGCAAGTTGCACCCAAAGCCATTAGGCCGAGGGCACTTCTGCCTGGGCTTGAAGCCCGCCATCCACTTGCTGGGCTAAAAGCGATGCATGAACCCGCCGTCTGCATGCCGACCTATAGGAACATGTCAACGCACATGGGACGTTTACGGCAGCTAAGTGTTGAACTATGATGACCAATAACTTGTCAAAGGCGATACTCGCACCCAATACCAATTTAGTAATTACTAGTTTTCCGTGTCATCGAGTGCATTTCTAATGCCTAATCATATGCCAATGGTAAATTTGTCCAAAATAATGATGTCACTATTATAGGTTTCTTGGGATGTCGAGATCAATCCAATTGAAAAGAGACATGTCGAGAGTCATAGAAACATGTCAACGCACATGCAAACTAAGCAGCATCTAGGTGACTCGGCAGCCCCTTGCAAGCATCGCCTAAAGCCCACGTGACATCGGTAGGCCGCTGCACATCTCCCCCAGGAGACATCGACAGACCCGTGTGCACAAAGACCTGGCGACATCGGCTGAGGCCCGCACACAATGGCAAGACCCTAAGCATATCTTCCAGGCGACATCGACTGAAGCCCGCACACAATGGCATGCCCCTGCGCGCATTGGTTGATACCCACGCACAAGATCAGGCCCTTGCATGCATCATTTAGGCGACATCGATAGACCTCTTTGGACGTCGGCTATGTGACATCAGCTGAGGCCCGCATACAAAGGCATTTCCCTGCGTGCATCGCCAGGGGGACATCGGTAGACCCAACGCACATCAGCCAGGCGACATCGGCCGAGGTTTGTACACAACGACAGGCCTCTGTGCATATCCGTTGATGCCCGCACACAATGGCAGGCCCCTATTCACATCAGCCAAGTGACATTGGCTGATGCCCGCACACAAGATCACGCCCCTACGTGCATCGCTTAGCCAACATCTTTAGACCTCTGTAGATGTCGGCCAAGTGACATCGACCAAGGCCCGCGCACAATGTCATGCCCCTCCATGCATCACAAGGGTGGCATTAGTAGACCCCAGGCGACATCGGCTTAGGCCCACACACAACGATCGGCCCTATCTACATAGGCCAAGCCATATCACTCAATGCCTGCGCACAAGGTCAGGCCCTAATGTAGTGTACATCACATAGGTGACATCGACAGACCCCTACGCACGTCGCCCAAATAATACCATTAAAGCTCGTGCACAACAGCAGACCGTTGTGCACTTCGGCCAAGGTGGTATTGGTGGACCCCTACCCACATCGGCAGGGCGACATCTGTTGAGGTCTCCATACAATGGCAGGCCCCTATGCACGTCTGTCAAGTGACATTGGTCATATCCTGCGCATAATGCCAGGTTCGTGCGTGATATTAGTGGACCATTCCACACAGCAGTCAAGCGATATCGGTCGAGGTTCTTGTACAATGGTACGCCCTTATGTGCATCACCAAAGCAAAAATAGTAGGCCTTTGAAAGCATCACTTATGAAACATCGGTGAACCCCAGTGCACATCGGCCTAGGCCCACAATAGCACGCCCCTGCATGCATCATCAAAGCAACATCAGCGAACCCATACAAACATCGGCTGAGGCCCGTACACAATGGCAAGCCCTGCGCAAATCACCTAAGCGACATCGACGGACCTCATCACACATCGGCCAAGAGACATCGATCGAGGCCTGCATACAAGTCCAGACCCCTATTCCCATTGGTTAAGTGACATGTGTCAATGCCCGCGCACAAGGCCTGGCCTCTGTGTGCATTGCTTAGGTGGCATCGATAGAGCTCTACACACGTCGAAAAAGCTACAACAGCTTAGGCTCATGCACAACGGTAGGGTTCCTAGGCGCCCTACCTGTGGGTCTCCCTCTCGTCCCCGGCGTGCGCGCTTGCGCACCTGTCAGGCGACTAACGAATCCTGGTGCATAAAATGCCAAGGTTTGACAGACCTCTATGGATGTCCGCTAAGCGACATCGGTTGAGGCCCGCGCACAATGGCATGCCCTTGCGTGCATCGCTAGGGTGACATCGTAGACCCCTATGCACATCGGGCAGGCGACATTGCCCGAGGCCCTGCATAACGGCAGACCCCTGCGCACATCAATTGACACCCGGACACAACAGTAGGCCCCTGCATACATCAGCCAAGTGACATCGGCTGATGTCGGGGCACAAGATCATGCCCCTACGTGCATCACTTAGGCGACATCTTTAGACTCATGTGGATGTTGGCCAAGTGACATCGACCAAGTCCTATGCACAATGCCATGCCCCTGCATGCATCACAAGGGAGGCACCAGTAGACCCCTGCACACATCGGCTGAGGCCCGCACACAACAATAGGCCCTGCGTACATCGGCCAAGACATTTCACTCAATGCCCGCGCACAAGGTCAGGCCGTAATGCATTGTCCATCATGTAGGTGAAATCAGCAAACCCCTACGCACGTCGCCTAAAAAATACCACTAAAGCTCGCTCATAACGGCAGACCGCTGTGCACTTCGGCCAAGCGACATCAATCGAGGCTCGCGCACAATGGAAGACCCCTGCGTGCATCTCCCAAGAAGCATCAGTCAACCCCTGCGCATATTGGTAGAGCGATATCGGATGAGGCCTTTACACAATGGCAGACCCCTACGCATATTGATTGATAATTGCGCATTAGGCAAGGCCTCTACGCATCGCTTAGGTGACATCGACAGAGCCACCGCACATCGTTCAAGTGACATTTGTTGAGGCTGATGCACAATGGTAAGCCCCTATGCGCATCACATAGGTGGTATCAACGGACCCCTACCCACATCGTAAAAGCGACATTGGTCGAGACCCGCATACAACGGCAGACCCCTACGCACGTCAGTCAAGTGACATCGGTCATGTCCCACACATAATGACAGGTCCGTGCGTGATATCAGTTGACCACGGCACACATCACTCAAGCGATATCAGTCGAGGTTCTTGTACAATGGTGTGCCCTTATGTGCATTGCCCAAGCAAAAATTGCAGGCCCATGCACGCATCGCTCAAGCAACATCGGCGGACGCCAGCACACATCGGCCTAGGCCCACAGCAGCACGCCCTTACACGTATCAACCAAGAAGCATCAGCGGACCCCTACGGATATTGGCTGAGGCCCGTACACAATGGCAGGCCCCAGCGCACATCACCCAAGCGACATCGACGAACCCCTTCACACATCGACCTAGTGAGATCGACCGAGGCCTGCATACAAGGGTAGGCCCCTGTGCACATCGGTTAAGCGACATGTGTCGATGCCCGCGCACAACGCCAAGCCTCTATGTGCATTGCTTAGGTGACATCGACAAAGCCCTACGCTTGTCGAAAAAGCTACAACGGCTTAGGCTCACGCACAACGGTAGGCCCATGCGCACATTGCCAAGGCTACATTGGCAAACCCTACGCACATCGGCCAAGGTCTGCACACAACGGTAGGCCCTTGCGCTCATCAGCCTAGTGATGTCGATCGATGTCCACGCACAAGCACAAGCCCATGCCCCCATTGCCCAGGCGACATCGGTTGAGGCGCTCGCGCCCTCTCGACATTAGTGGATGTCATCACTTATTTTTAGGAAAAATTTGATACAAAAAAAATTGAAAACTTTTATTTTTATTATGTGGAAGTAATTTTTGCAAGCCGAAGTGTGTTTTTATATTTTTCTTTTAAAAATTTCCTATTTAATTATTTTTTTCACAAAAATTTTGACTTTTTAAATAATAAAATTTTCTTTTTGAAATCTAATTTTTATATATTTTAAAGTCATTTGTGCAAGTTAAAATTTTTTTGGTGTTCTTTTAATCTTTTTATATTTAATTATTTTTTTAGAAAATTTTGACATATTAAAAAATCAATTTTTTTATTGAAAACTTTCATTTTTGACATTTAAAACTCATTGGTGAGAGTGGAATTATTTTTGGTTGTTTTTTTTATTTGTTTCTATTTAATAGTTTTTTTTCAAAAAATTTCGACATATAAAAAAATCAAAATTTTTTATTGGAAACTTGTCACGACACGATTTTTCAGGTCATGATGGTACCTACTACAACCCATCAGTAGGTAAGACTAACCCATAGCCCGGAACCAGAAGCAATGGGATATCAAGCGGAAGAGGAACCAATGAAGTAACAAATGATAATAAAGAGAAGGAACATAGATATATCCAAGGAACCGTCTCGAAGACCTGGCATCAGTCAGTGATCGAGCATCTAAACAAAACAAGAGTACAAAGCTTTTACAAACAAAAATAGGGATACAGACAGTCTTCGAAAGCAATAAAAGACTAGTCCTAGCCAAGTAGATGGAAATTGGCAATTCCGGAGGCCAGGAGCTCACCAAATCTCCGAATCCACGCTGCTCGGCAACAAGTTCAAATCACCAGAGATAACCCGTACTATGATCTGCAGGGTGCAGAAGTGTAGTATGAGTACCAAACGAATGGTATTCAGTAGGCATAGGCCGATTGAGCTCCACAGATAAAGCAAGTATAAATGACATAGAAACTAGGTAAGTACAACACAAGTAACTAAACAGGAGTTAACATAAGGTAGGGAAGGAAATACGAGTAAAGAGACAGAATACATAGGGAAAAGAACCAGAGTCAAGGACCGCACCTGAAAGCGCCAGCCAACAACTTATTTACAACAAGCAGGCACTATAGGAATCAACTAATCAAGAACGAAATACTGACTGCCACCGTTGATCACATAGTCACCTAAGAACTAAGCCAACTAAACCTAGCAGGAAGTACCAACAACAAATCCAGAATAAGACACCTTGTAGACCAACTACAAATACAACACAAGATAAGTACAAGTATAATCAAATAATAACTGACCGGACGCCCATGCCCCTGGAAGGTACAAACAATAACAAACATACCCCCGGCCCCCATAAAACCGGGGGACCAAACAACAAACAAGTATACTGGTGATAGGCGATGCTAATGAATGCAAGTTTGTAGTAAAAACCAGTAACATCATATGTGGCTCTCAGAAATCATCAACAAACAAGTGTATAGACCCACTCGACCCTCGGCCTGCCAGGTGGGACCCCTGTAGCTCCCTCACTCGATTCAGTGGTGCACCGGCCAGAGGGCCCATGGGGGATGCGGGAAGTCCGTATACACTGCTTGGGCTCAAACCAGATCTTATACATAACATATAGCATCCCCGTAGTGGTACCAGAAAGTGAGTAGCCAAGCCAATGTAGAAAAGGGCAACGCCGCGACGAATAGTCAAGTACAGGCTAAAGGCATCCCAGATGTAGCCAATGTAGAAAAAGGGCGACGCCGCGCCGGATATCAATAAAAACTGAGTGCATCCTCAATTCTTCTGATACTGCCAGTATAAAAAGAGTACGTCCTCGATGCCTGATAAGTTTCAAAATCAGTTTATCAAAGTAGTCCAAGTGGTACGACTCCCGTTAAAAATAAATTTTAGAAAATAGTAAAAGTGTGAGAATGTCCCCTTAAAATAGTAGTAAAAATCCAATTAAAGTAACGGGATCGTACTACAACAAGTGAAAATGCTCAATCAATGCAAGCATGCCATCACCAACATCCAAACATGGTACACACAATTAGAAATGTAATACCAAATCATGCCACACTACCAAGGCAAAGGAAACTAACCTACGATCCAATTGCTCCTCGAATATGGCCTCGGACCCAACAATAGACAATAAGGCATCACAAGCCTACCGCTAATCAGAAAACGCAGTAATCGGGAGATGGCTCAGAATCAAATAGGGGGAGAAATATCTCTAGGATCGATGTCTTACCCCAAATATGCCATTTAAACTCCCAAGGAGACAGCAGACACAAACCTACGGCTATGACGAGCCTCAGAGGTCTCAGGCACTAGCACAAGGTACACTATCTGTAACAAGCCCTTCTAAAAGATATGCCTAGCTATAAAGGTGGTACATCACATGATAAAGCACCTAAGTCTCAAACCTAGCCTAAGGCCATCAATACCAATCATAAATAAGGATAATAATGCGAAGTCAATACCACAACCAAGGCCCATAGCCTAATCTAATGATTTTAGGAGACTACTCTAGTCTAAGGCTCAACCGGGAACCAAGAAGTGAACTGGAAGGAGGAAAAACCTATACTCGGCAAGTACCAACCTAAAATCACATGTAATATATACTAAACGATATCTAATAAAGCTCGGTCAAAGTGGGAGACCCTAGCCTCCTTGAAGCCGATCACGCGCGCTCCAAAGTCCATGAATCCAAAACTTTGCCCTTCCGAATCACCTCCGGTCGTTGTCACGCTATCAAAATATTGATCACAACGTCATTACGAATGTTTTGACACAAAAATCACAATAATCAGAGACGGATCAAAAATTGGGTCGAGTTCGCATGTGCGTTGACATATTCCTTTGCCTCCCGACATGTCACTTTTCATTAGGATTGGACTCGACATCCCAAAAAACCTATAATAGTGACATCATTATTTGGTACAATTTTTCCGTTGGCATATGATTAGGCATTAGAAATGCACTCAAAGACACGAAAAACCTTTAATTGCTAAACCGGTATTAGGTGCGAGCATTGCATACGACAAGTTATTGGTCAACATAGTTCAACACTTAGCCACCGCCGATGACGCATGTGCGTTGAAATCTTCCTATGGGTCGGCATGAAGACAGCGGGCGCATGCATCGCTTCTAGGCCAGCAAGTGGACGGCGGGCTTCAAGACCAGGCTGAAGTGCCCTCGGTCTAATGGCTTCGAGTGCAACTTGCGTTCAAAAACTCAATGGTTCACTTGATTCTGTAATTCAAAGCAAGTGTTGCAATTCACTGCATTCTTCATCGATGCAAGAGCCTAGATATCCGTTGTCGAGAGTCGTTTGTGTTTCAAAAGAAGTACACATCCCCCAACAAACTCTACAGATTGGGTGCGAGGGGCAGGCTATCAATTTAGAATCCTTGGCCTTTTATGCACCGGGATTCATTAGTAGCCCGACAGTTGTTCGAGCGCGCACGCCAGGGATGGGAGGGAGAGTCGCTGGAAGAGGGCATGTGCTTTCTTGCCGCGCGTCGCCTAAAGTGTTCAAACAGGTTCGCGAATTGTTATACTTTGTTGGTTTTAATAATGTTCCTTCTGCATGTTCACCTACATAATCCTTGTTACGACTTCTCATTCCTCTGAATGAGAAGGTTCAGTGGAATTCTCATGACATCGCGAGCAGTGAATCACTATGTCACCGCGATCTGAACATTTCACCGGAACATTCGATTGGTAAGCGCAACGGGTAGTGTGTACAAAGAGAAGGGTCGTAGTCAAGTACAATTCTGCTTGCACAAATGAGTTTCAAATATAAAAATTAATAGTTTTTAGAAAAAAATATTTTATATATGTCGAAATTTAAAAAAAATAAATAAATAGAAAAAAAAAATTAAAAAAGCTACCAAACACAATTCCACTTTTACAAATTAGTTTCAAACGTCTAAAATAATAGTTTTCACTAAAAAAATTGATTTTTTTGTCACGCCCCAAACTCAGGGGGCGCAACTTGCACCTACTGCCAAAACTTGGGCATGAGCCGACCTTGGTAAACCATTTGCTAATAGCACATAGAAGCCGCACATAGCTAAGAAAACCAACAACTATATCCCCGCTTAAAACTAAGCCCTTGGCCGGCAAGGCCCGTGTCAACAACTCTAAAAGGGATAATAACTACTCCCACAGTTCATGTAAAAAAACCTAGCTAGCACATAAACCCTATTTGGACAGTCGAGGCCACCATGATATCTAGGAAAATGTAAATGCTATATGGGTTGTCAAGCCTTCATGATCTCTATAGAGAAGCTAAGAAATGCTATGTCTCAAGACAATAAACCAAACAATCACGAAACTTCAACCAACCAACAAAATAGGCCAACATGGACAATAACATAGCTATACAACCCAACACACTAGTTTGCAAGCCTCTAAGAGTAGTAAAGCTTGGTCAGGACAAGGCTCCGACCTACCCAAAAACTATAGACAACAAAACCCAACAAACCTTTAAACTCTAGCAGCTCTGGAGAAAAGAGGCTGGCCAATTTACTGGAAGTCAACTGCATTGATGTGGAGGTTTATCGAGTCTTCTATCAGGACCTGCAGGCATGAATGCAGCGCCCCCAGATGATGGGGCGTCAGCATGAAATAATGTACTGAGTATGAAAGGCAACAAACTAAATAAGCAGGTATTATAATATACTAAAAGTAATCATGTAAGGAAACAAGAATAAGGTAAGCATACTAACTTGCTACTGAACTTAAATATAATAAAATAATTAAACAACATTCTAGCCAAGCCCCCATAAGCTCATCAGGTACAAACAACAAACAAGACGACCTACCTAAGCTCCCATAAGCCTAGAAGGTGCCAAATCAATCTATATACTCCTATCGGTAGTCCCTTGTTCGTGTAGGAAGTCGCATAGCCCTCTTAGGCAACAACATAGCCCCATAGGCAGTTCACGTCCCTATTAGGAATCAATATAGCCCTGTAAATAGCACATATCCCTCTTTGGAATCAATATAGCCCCGTAGGTAACACATGGCCCTCTTTGGCATCAACATACCCTCGTAGGCAACATATAGCCCTCTTTCGCATCCATATAGCCCTGTAGGCAATACATATTCTTCTTTGGCATCAACATATCCCTGTAGGCAACATATAGCCCTATTTAGCATCAATATAGCCCCGTAGGCAACATATAGCCCTCTTTGGCATCAATATAGCCCCGTAGGAAACACATATCCCTCTTAGGCAATAACATAGTCCTCTTAGCCAACATCATAGCCCTCGTAGGCAGTTCATAGCTCAACAACTAACTACAATAGATCCAAGGGAAATAACAAACAATTCAATAGGCTAAAGGCGAGCAATTTAGCTATAAACAATCTATCTGAATAGTCTCTAAGTCATTCCTAAAGTAGGTCCATTACTAATAGATTATGAGTCCCAAAAATGAGGGCTTATAACCACTCACAATTATATCTACGAGACCACCAATAATACCAACCTTATTATATCGCTCCTAAGCTTTAAGGAAACATGCCGAACGAAGGGAATAGCCTTAAATACCTTTTCCAAAGAATTCCAGTGGCCTATCGGCTTCTACTAAAAAACCCCCTCGATACTAACATAAGGCAGCACCACAATCAACACACAAGAATGGAAAGTACTATGATCATCCAATAAAAGATATGGATTTCTGTCGCAACTCACTATTTGTGGCTTACCAAGGCTAGAATCAATGAAAAGAGGTTCTTACCTTGAACTTAAGCTTGAAAAAAGCTCAACCTCCTAACAAAATAAAACCCCTACTGCTACAACCACCACATAGGTACACCACACAATCCACAATGAAAACTATACAAAAATGACGAGCTCGCAGCGTAGAGGAACTTTCCTGAAGCTTGCAAGAAGAAATTACTAAGACCTTGATATCCTGTGAATTTACGGCACATTTGATGCTCAAAACTAAGGATTAATGCAAGAAATCGAGTGTGTCTATGTGGATATGATGTTTTCTTTGGGTTTGTACAGGTAAAACACTTGGCAGCAGAAGATAGAATAAATGAAGGAAAATGAGCTGAAGTAGACCTCACAGAGCCCCAGACAGGTCGTGATCATGTCTACGAGTCATCTGATGGCTCGTGGAGAGGAGACAGTGAAGTTCTGAAATGTTGCTCAAGTGGATTGAAGACCACGACTACCTAGACGAGGTGTGAGGCAGTGACCAAGTCGTGTAATGACTCGTGAAGCATTACCAAGTGAAGCCTAACATTTTTCGTCTGTGCTGAGTCACAAAGCACTTCACGAGCCGTGAAACACTACACTAGTCATGTAATAAGTCGTGAAAGAGAGGCAGTAGCTGAAGACCCTCACCGACTGAGTGAGATGACGAAGGGCTTGACGGGCCGTCTAGCACTTGACGAGTTATCAACCCTCACGTGAAGGTCTTCAACATGAGAGTTCTACTTCGAGTAGGACTTGTTTTCACAGACTATATTAATTACTTAGGGTTTATTTCTGAAATCTATCAGGGGTTATCGACTATTTTTTGGATATTTTGTGAGTGGAGACACTCTATCTTCGACACTTGAACATTAGTGAATTATTTTTGCTGTTACTTCGGATTTTCAAACTTGGTATTCTTGGTTTAGCATCAATAATCAAGGAACCTTTGGATTTCTATTTTTGTAAGTTCATTTTATTATGCTTTCAACACTGTTTTCTGCTAGGTTCTTTGAGATAATAAGCTGCTAAATACCACAACTAGGGTTGTGGGAACCATGACATAAATTTAGCTACGAATTCTAACACGAGTAATGCCATCTTGTTGATTGATTATGTTTTATCCACTTTCAAAATAATTGCTTTCTAATGAGTGCACGCATTAGAACTATCCTGTATTCATCACTTATTCGAGAGAAAAGTAATGATTAGGAAAAAGTAGAAACAAATTCTATAAAATTTATGTTAAAGGTTAGAGTTTGAGAGAAGATAATCATATATTAAATAAGCAAAGGTAAGATTCGGAGCACTCTATGACTGAGAAGAAAAGAGTGGAAATGATCTAATAGGGATGAAAAGCATTTAGATGTATCTAATTTGCTAGGAACATAAAACGTAAACAAGAAGTAGTCGTTCGTATGGAGTTCGAGAGCAAAGTGAATGTCATGGGGAACACAATCCTAGTCTCATTTATTAATTGCTAAAACCTTAAAAATACTGTTACTTCTATTAACTGTGATATTCAACTTAATAATTAGTATTAAAACAACAAACAACTCATTATTTACTTTCCACATAGTACATTCTTTTGGAAATATTAACCACAATTGAATAAGAGCGTCAGTAAGACTACTTTTGTAGTAATTTCCCTGTGGGATCGACTTCAACTCCAGTTTAGTTCTATAAATTGACTTCGATCGTTTATACTTCTTAATTGAGGTGTACGTTTGGACGTATAAAATTTTGGTGCCGTTGCCAGGGAATTTTCGTCAAGAAATATTTTACTAGATGTTATTTCAATTGTAGTTGTATTTCCTAATTTTACTTCTTGTTACTTGTCTGTGTCACTTACAGGTGAGCTCACTAGTGCATGCCAAATACCAAAAGTAAGGGAGCACCATTAGTTCCTTATGATCCCGAGTTAAGAAAAACCTTCAGAAAGATGGTCAATGCACAAGAACTCGAAGCCCAGCGGCAGAGACTGAGAAAAGATGCTGAGGCCAATGCTAGAGGTGCTCAGTAAAATGCTAACGATCTGAATAGGGTGGTTGAGAATAACGAATGGGTCGAAGAGATAGCCCCTCCTCAACACCAACCACTAGCTCCAAGAGGTTGAGCCCAACAACCAGTGCATATGGCATTTGAAGAGGACGATGTGGATTTCGTTGGGGCTGGAGCCACTAGAGCAATAGTATTGCCAACACTACCTCCAGGGGTGAAGTTTACTATGACTAGCACTATGATTCAATTGCTGAACTTGAAAGGGATGTTCAGAGGAACTGCTGGTGAGGACGCAAATCAACATTTGATGAACTTTGTTGCAATTTGCAAGTCTATTGAAATTCCTGCAGTCAGCCAAACAACGATGAGGTTAAGGTTTTTTCCCTTATCCCTAGCTGGGGAAGCGATAAACTGGCTGAATGAGTAGCCAAATGATTTTATCAAAACTTGGGCAGAGCTGAGAGAGATGTTCATGGAGAGATTTTTCCCAAAGGCAAAGAAACTGCAGATGAAGGATGATATTGGTTCTCATAAACAGCTACTAGGTGAAGCAATGCATGACACATGGTGGAGATTTAGTCAAAAGCTAAAGAAGTTCCCAGATCATGGCCTCACTGATAGACACTTGAAACAGGCATTTTACAGGTCATTAAATTTTGTGACGAAACCAGTTGTGGATGCAGTGTGCGGGGGATCATTCATGAGCAAACCATTCCCTGAAATTATGGATATCATGAACAAAGTGTCAAAGAACAACAGAGCTTGGCACACAAGAGATGCTAAGGTTGGAGATCTTGGGTTCACTTTTGAACTTTTAGCTGAGCAGAGAAAGAGAGAGGAGGAACGGGATCAAGATATGGCCCACCTGAAAGACTAGATGGATCTCATCACCAAACATCTCACTACTAGTCATGAAAAAGTAAATATTGTTGGTGCTGTGAATAGGTATGATGAACAGGATGCTAATTTTGATTAGGAAGCAAAATATTTGAACAACCAGGGGGTTTTTTGAAATTATAATTCAGGCAACCAAGGATATAATTTTGGAAATAAAGGTCGGAACTATCAAAGAGATGGGCAGCATGATAGACTAGGTAGCCGAGATCAAGGCAACTTGCAGAACAAAGAGGGATATAGAAATGACCGCATTGGTGTGTATATACCCCCAGGTAATAGAGATCGAGCAGGCAGTAGTTCTAGCAACTCCCGAATGGAAGATATGTTAGCTAAAGTGCTTCAAAAGGTTGAATCTCACTACTAAAAAACACTGCATTTAGCTACGAACTTCGTCGCTGGTCCGTCACTATTTTTCTCGTAGCTAATGAAAATCAGTTGCTAATTCGTCGTTAAGTAGGATTAGCAACAGATTTTACTATTTAGCTACAAAATTTGTCCGTCGCTAAATCCAACTTTTTTAGTAGTGTCTATAGATATGGGGGTGAAAGGGCTAAAAAAATGATTTTTCTAGTATGAGTCAGATCGTCGACTCACACTCGACATCTATCAAGCAATTGGAATAGAAGTTGGGGCAGTTGTCAGCCTCATTAAACCAGAGGAAGAATGGAACACTACCTAGTGATACTATTCAGAACCCAAAGAAAGATAGGCAGTGCATGGCAACCACTACTAGAAGTAGTAAACCACTTCCTGAACCAAAACTTGCAGGTATTGAGCAGGAAGAGAGCATAGAAAGAGATGAGGAAGATGTGGTTAAGGCTGAAATAAGAGATGAAGAAGTAGAGGTTGATGCTGAGCTGGCTTGGCGAGGCAGAAAGAAGTAAAGAGATGGAGAAGCCATCAAGGACAAAGGGATTGGAAGTAGAGGCAGCTTTGCCTTTACAGAAGATACCTAGACCTCCCCCTCCATTTTCCCAAAGACTCAAGAAGAAAGCCGAAGATGGAAAATTTGTGAAATTCTTATCCATGCTTTGGCAACTATTAGTCAACATTCCACTTGTGGAAGCTCTAGAGCAGATGCCAAGATATGCTAAGTTCATGGAGGACTTAGTAATGAAGAAGAGAGCTGCAAGTTTTGAACCAGCAGATAATGTTCACCATTGTAGTGCTATTGCTACAAGATCCTTGGTGCAGAAGAAAGAGGACCTAGGTGCATTTACTATACCATGCACCATTGGCGCATTCAAGTTCGCAAAGGCTCTATGTGATTTGGGGGCGAGTATCAATCTTATGCCATTGGCCGTATACAAACAGCTAGGGTTGGGAACTCCAAAAGCCACCACTATGAGGTTGATGATGGCGGATAGATCGGTGAAAAGACCTATGGGTATTTTGTATGATGTAGTTGTTTAAGTGGGAAGGGTCATATTCCCAGTTAACTTTGTGATCTTGGATTGCGAAGTGGATTTTTAGGTTCCCATAAATTTGGGAAGGCCATTTTTTGCCACGGGTAGAGCATTAGTTGATGTGGAAAGAGGAGAGTTGAAATTTCGACTAAATGACGAGGAGGCAAAATTCAAAGTGAGTAAATCGATGAAGAAACCATAGGACATGAGTGTAGTATCTACAATTGATATTGTAGAAGATGGTAACATGGAAGCATCTATAGAGGAAAGATTTGTTGTGGAGACATTGGTAACAATGATAATGAATTTTGAGGAAGACTTTCGAGTTGACTATGTAGAGACTTTAAATGCTCTGCAAGGGATGGGGTCACATTCATATACCCCCAAGAAGTTAGACTTGGACTTGAAAAATAGGCTAGGTCCTCCAGCGAAACCATCTATTGAAGAACCACCTGTGCTTGAGTTGAAACAACTTCCTATCGATCTGAGGTATGTATTCTTAGGTGAAAATAACACTTTGCCTGTAATTTTAGCTGCAGATCTTAATGATGAACAGGTGCGAGGAGTGGTGCAAGTGCTGAAGAGGTTCAAGAAAGCGATTGGATGGACCATTGCTAATATCATTGGGATACCTCCAGGTATCTGCACTCATAAAATTCAGCTTGAAGAGGATTGCAGTCCAAGTATAGAACACCAGTGAAGACTGAATCCACCGATGCAAGACGTGGTAAAGAAGGAAATTATCAAGTGGTTGGATGCAAGGGTAGTATACCCCATTTCTGATAGTCACTGGGTTAGCCTAGTGCAATGTGTGCCCAAAAAGGGTGGAATGACGATTGTGGCAAATGCCAACAATGAGCTGATTCCACAAAGACTAGTCACAGGGTGGCGAGTGTATATGGATTACAAGAAATTGAACAAATGGACATTGAAAGACCATTTCCCAATGCCTTTCATGGACCAAATGTTAGATCGGTTGACAGGTAAAGGGTGGTATTGTTTCTTAGATGGATACTTTGGTACAATAATATATCTATTGCACCAGAGGGTCAGGAGAAAACCACATTCACGTGTCCTTACGGCACTTTTCCGTTCAAGCGTATGCCATTTGGATTGTGTAATGCACCAGCAATGTTCTAAAGGTGTATGATGTCTATTTTTTCGGACATGGTCGAGGACACTCTGGAGGTATTAATGGATGACTTCTCTATAGTAGGTGACACTTTTGATGACTGTTTGTTCAATCTTAGCAGGGCAATACAGAGATGTGAAGAAATAAACCTAGTACTAAACTGGGAGAAATGCCACTTCATGGTCAAGGAAAGCATAGTCCTAGGCCATAAAGTGTTTGAGAAAGGCTTGGAGATGGACAAGACCAAAATTGAAGTGATCGAAAAATTACCTCCACCTATCTCAGTAAAAGGGGTTCGAAGTTTTTTAGGTCATGCATGCTTTTATCAGCGCATCATCAAAGATTTTTCTAAAATTGCACACCCTTTGTGTAAGTTATTAGAAAAGGAGATGAAATTCACTTTTGATGAGGCATGCACCAAAGCTTTTGAGAGTTTGAAGGCAAAACTGATCTCAGCCCCAGTGATCATTGGTCCAAATTGGTCGGAACCATTTGAAGTGATGTGCGATGCAAGTGGTGTTGCATTAGGTGTTGTGTTATGGAAGAAAAGAAATAAGATCTTCCATCTGATCTATTATGCAAGCAAGGCGCTAAATGGAGCGCAAAGAAACGACAATGTCGCTGAGCAAGAACTGCTCGCAATAGTGAATGCCTTTGAGAAGTTCAGAGCATACTTGTTGGGAACTAAAGTGATAGTCACACCAACCACGCAGCATTGCAATACTTGATGGCGAAGAAAGATGTGAAGCCGAGATTGATAAGATGGGTACTGTTGCTGCAAGAGTTTGACTTCGAAGTCAAAGACCGGAGAGGCTATGAAAATCAAGTGGCAGACCACTTTTCTAGATTGGAGGCAGAGAAGAACCGAGAAGCTGAGTTAGACATTGATGACTCATTCCCGAATGAGCAGGTATTAGCCGCTACTTTTGATCTCATTCCTTGGTTTGCTGACTTGGCGAATTATCTTGTCAGTGATGTGATGTTGGAAGGTTTGACTTTTCAACAAAGAAAGAAGTTCCTGCATGATGTTGGTAAGTACTCTTGGGATGAGACTTACTTGTACAGGGTTTGTGCTGATAATATTATCAGGCGATGTGTGCCGGAAGCTGAAATGTTGAGCATTCTAGAGGCATGCCATTCATCTCCAGTTGGGGGACACCATGGGGGTACCTACAATGCCCACAAAGTGTTCCAAAGCAGATACTATTGGCTACAATTCATCAGCCTACAATTCATCAGGATGCCTTCGACTTGGTAAAAGGATGTGATATGTGTCAAAGGCAAGAAGCTATCTCCCGTCGCCATGAACACCCTATGACTCCCATCTTGGAAGTTGAATTATTTGATGTCTGGGGGATTGACTTCATGGGACCATTTGTGAGCTCATAGAGGCAAAGATAAAAATTGGTGGCTGTTGATTATGTCTCCAAATGGGTTGAGGCTGTAGCCTTGGCAAAGAATGATGGTAAGAGTGTTGCAGGATTTCTGAAGAACAACATTTTCTCAAGGTTCGGTACACCTAGAAATATTATCAGTGATGGCGGATCACACTTCTGCAATAAAGTGTTCAGCACACTTTTGTCCAAATACGGAGTGAAACAGCACAAAGTGGCGACACCTTATCATCCACAAACAAGTGGTCAGGTGGAAGTGTCAAATAGGGAAATAGAAGCAATATTGGCAAAGACAGTAAATGTCAATAGAACGGATTGGGCAAGGAAGTTTGATGATTCTTTATGGGCATACCGGACAGCTTTCAAAACACCCATTGGTATGTCACCAATCAGCTAGTGTTTTGAAAGGCATGTCGTTTGCTAGTAGAGTTGGAGCATAAGGCACTTTGGGCACTGAAGACATTAAACTTGAGTTGGAGCGAAGCAGCGAATATGAGGTTGGAGCACATAAAATAAATGGATGAATTTCGTTTGAGAGCATATGAGAGATCCACCTTATATAAGGAAAGGATGAAGTTGTATCTCGACAAGCACATTGAGAAGAGAACTTTCAGTCTTGGCGAGTTGGTGTTGTTGTTCAACTCAAGGCTACGCCTATTTCAAGGTATGTTGAGGTCCAAGTGGTCTGGACCTTTTAAAGTGACTCAAGTGTTTAAATCGGTGCCATTGAGCTTGAAAATGGAAAAGGTGAAAGGTTCAAGGCAAACAGTTAGCGAGTCAAAGCATATATGGGAGCTCCAAAAGATGTGAAGATAGTTGAGGAATGTAAACTTGATGAAGTCTGAGTAATCAAGGGTCCTGCGTCGCGCCGCGACATTAAATTGTGCGCTACTTGGGAGGCAACCCAAGATGGAGTTGTAATAGATAGTTTAAGTTTACATAATAGTTCATGATTTTATAGAGTCAGATTGTTTGCATGTGTGCAGGAAAAGTCTGAGCAAGTGGGCTAATGTTGAAGCCTGCAATGCCCCTCACGTTCCACTTCATGGGCCGTACAACACTTCACGTTCTGTGAAGAAACCCGTCAAAGCAAGATGAGGCCACTAGAAAATAAGAAAAAGTTCACGGAGGGTTTTACGGCCTGTCTCACCATAGACGGACCGTTTAACATCTCGTGAACTTACAGGTAGGTGTATGGGTTAAGTCATGTTCATGAGCACCTGTACGGGCCGTGGTGAGCTTCACGAGCCACTTCACGACCCGTCAAACTTAATTTGGTCCTAACAAAACCGACCCAACCCACGCGAGTGAGAACTTAAATTCAATGCTTTTAAAAGCAACCAAAGTGCCAAAAGTCAGGTACAATGGCTAAACTAAGATGGAAAATGGTGCAACTTCACATATCACCTACCGCTTCTTCCGAAGAAAGTTCGAGCGAGGACACATCTAGTAGCCCAGAGGTCCAGATGGACACCGAGATTGAAAACTACTCACCCGGTGCTACTAGGTCAAGGACAGCCAGGGCTACTAAAGAGCGCACCCCTTCCCAGTCTGAAGAGGAAGAGGGTACTTCCAAGAGTGAGAACGGGTCTGATGATGACTCCCGAGCATCCACCAACGACCCACAACTAGTAGATCATGCAGAGATAGACCATGATAGCCAAGAAGACAGTGATGCTAGTGCACCTGGTGTATCGTTGGTGCAGTTCATTCATCAGAGGGAGTCTGACCCAGTAATGAGGCAACATCTCATTGATGTCTTCCGATGGATGTGGGCAATTTCCAGTTCAAAAGACATCTTTGAGAAGGGAATACTATCTAGAGCTTGTGGTTTTGGTGGGAGAGCAATCATTCCTGGGTCAAGAGTTGTGGAGGCTGATGTACGGGCACTTCCATATATTTATGACCTATTCACGCAGCATCAGTTTGAACGGATGACCAAGAAAATTGGAGAGTACGCGCGACATTTAACTAAAGAGTTTTACTCATCTTATGCAGCTGCATTGATGAATTTGGCTGCGCACACTAAATCTACTAAGAAGGGACATAAAGCGGTTGCAGCAACATGGGAACAACTAGCTGAAGTAGTTGTCCGGGGTGAGAAAGTTGAGATATCGGAGACGGCTATAAATACGTTTCTACATGGCCCGGACTACACTGCACCCACTTCAGTGGGTCTATTTGAGGGTCGCCACCACTCAGTGACCAGCGAGGCGGAGATGGAGGACCCGACCTCCCAGAAGAATATCATGAAGTGAATCGCAGGCCCGATCGCTTCTGAGGGTAAGGCAGCAGCATGGGTTGACAACCCCAGATGCACATCACTAAAGCCTCCTTATCATTCTAACAAAGGTGTGGTGGGCAGTGGTCCGTGCCCAACTGCGGCCAACGGGTAATGATAACACCCTTTCTCCTCCTTTAGCTTCATTAGTAACTTGTATAATGACGGGGTACCCATTGAATGTGGAGAGAATAATTGCCACGGAGATGCAGGATCGAGCCGTGAATGAGAGAACAAGTTTGGCATTTCCTTGTCTGATAAGGAGATTGTGTGTGCACGCCAAAATACCGCCAAAGAAATTGGTGGATAAATTTGTAGAGGCAACTAAGGTGACCGCGGTGAGCAAGATAAGGGATGTGGCCAATCCCTTGTATAGTTCGAGAGTAGGCCCTGCAGGCCCTGTGACTGTGATACCACCTGTGCCGGTTGAATCTCCAAGAGCTGAAAAAGGCAGTGAGCAAGCTGAAGGGACAGACCAGCCATCTGCTGGAGCGCGCCACCTCCAGTATCATCGTTAGAGGCTTCAGGTACTTTCGTGTCATTGCCTACTTTATTCCTTCTGCATGTTCACCTACGTAAACATTGTTACGACTTCTCATTCCTCTAAATGATATGGTTCAATAGAATTCTCGCGACGTCGGGGGTAGCGAATCACTCATGTCACCGCGATCTGAACATTTCACCAGATCATTCTATTGGTAGGAGCAACGAGCATTGTGTACAAAGGGCATCGACGTAGTCAAACACAATTCCGCTTGCACAAATGAGTTTCAAATATAAAAAATAATTGTTTTCAAAAAAAATATTTTTATATATGTTGAAATTTACTGAAAAAACTTAAATAGAAAGAAATAATAAAAAACCACCAAACACAATTCCGCTTTCACAATTGAGTTTCATAAGTCTAAAATAATAGTTTTCAATAAAAATTTAATTTTTTTATATATCGAAATTTTTTAAAAAATAATTAAATAGGAAAAAAATAAAAATGAAAATGAAAATCTCACCAAACACAATTCCGCTTACACAAATGAGCTTGAAATATAAAAAATAATTGTTTTCAAGAAAATAATTATTTTTATATATGTTGAAATTTTCTAGAAAAATAATTAAATAGTAAATGAAATAAAATAAACTATAAAAAAACACCACCAAACACAATTCCGCTTGCACAAATGACTTTCAAATGTTTAAAAAGAAAGTTTTCAATAATTTTGTTTTAATTTTTTACATATCGAAATTTTTTGAAAAATACTTAAATAGGCAAAAAAATATAAAAACCACTATACACAATTCCGCTTTCACAAATTAGTTTCAAATGTAAAAAATAATAGTGTTCAATAAAAAAATTTGTTTTTATATATGTCAAAATTTTTTGAAAAAAATAAAAATATCACTAAACACAATTTCGCTTTTCACAAATGAGTTTCAAACGTCTAAAATAATAGTTTTCAATAAAAAATTGATTTTTTTATATATCAAAAATTTTTGAAAATTTAATTAAATAGGAAAAATTAAAACAAATATGAAAAACCCACCAAACACAATTCAACTTGCACAAATGAGTTTCAAATGTAAAAAAATGATAGTTTTCAATAAAAGTTTTTGACTTTTTTACATATCAAAATTTTTTGAAAGAAATATTAAAACCGCTAATCACAATTTTGCATACTCAAATGAGTTTCAAATGTAAAAAATAATACTTTTCAACAAAAAAAATTGATTTTTTTATAAGTCAAAATTTTCCGAAAAAATAATTAAAGAAATAAAATATAAAAAAATATTAAAAAAAACCACCAAATACAATTCTTCTTTCACCAATGAGTTTCAAATGTCAAAAATAAAAGTTTTCAATAAAATTTTTTGGTTTTTTAATAAGTCAAAATTTTCTGAAAAAAATATTAAATATGTAAAAAAAAATAAAAAATAAAAAAACCACAAAAATAATTTTACATGAACATATGACTTTCAAATATAAAAAATAATGTATTTCAAAAAGACAAAATTATATAAACACTATCAAACACACTTTGGCTTGCAAAAATGAATTTCACATAACAAAAATAAAAGTTTTTAATTTTTTTATCAATTTTTTTCCTAAAAATAAGCAATGACATCCACTAATGTCGGGTGGGCGCGAGCGCCTCGGCCGATGTCCCCTGGGTGATGGGGGCATGGGCATGCGCTTGTGCATGGGCATCAGTCGATGTCACTTGGCTGATGAGCGCAAGGGCCTACTTTTGTGTGTAGGCCCTTGGCCGATGTCGTATGGCTGATGTGCGTAGGGGCCCGCTGATGTAGCCTTGGTGATGTGCGCATTGGCCTACCATTGTGCATGAGCCTAAGATAATGTAGCTTTTTCGACATGCGTTGGTCTCTCTTGATGTCACCTAAGTGATACACGCAGAGGCCTGGCTTTGTGCGCGAGCATCGACACATGTTGCTTAACCGATGTGCGCAGGGGACTGCCCTTGTATGCGAGCCTCGGTAGATGTCGCTTGGCCCATGTGTGAACGGGTCCGTCGATGTTGCTTGGGTGATGTGCGCGAGGTCATGCCATTGTGCACGGGCCTCAGCCGATGTCCGTAGGGGTCTGCTGATGTTGCTTGGATGATGCATGTAGGGGCGTGATATTGCGTGTGGGCCTATGATGATGTGCGCAAGGGTCCACCGATGTTGCTTGAGCGATGCGTGTAAAGGCCTACCGTTTTCGCTTGGCCAATGCACACAAGGGCGTACCATTGTACATGAACCTCTACCAATATCACTTGACTGATGTGTGTTGTGGTCCACTGAGATCATGCACGGACCAGGCATTATACGCCGAATATGACCGATGTCACTTCACTGATGTGCGTAGGGGCTTGCCATTGTATGCGGGCCTCAACCGATGTCGCCTGGCTGATGTGGGTAGGGGTCTGCCGATACACCCTAGATGATGCGAGAATGTCACGACCCATAGTACCCCCTAGGTGTGACATGGCACATAGGATCCCGAGAGACCCCACACAAGCCACTTAGCATGCATATACAGAAGGTAAAGACGAAAATGAGGAATATAATAGGCAATCTCATAAAAGTAAGAATTTACAAGCAGAAGTGTTGACTATGTCTCAAAAGTCATCTAATAAAATAGAATGATCGGGACGTAACCCGTACATCATATACAAGTCTGAAACTGAAAGTAAAGAAAAGCAATAAAGTCTCTTAGTCCCCGAAGCATGAGGACTCACCAAGGCTGATAGCTCGAACTCTGAAAGCAACTAACCACGACAATGTGAAGGATGACTGTCTGACCCTACATTATAAGAGAATATAGGCACAAGTATGCATTAGTACATGTAATGTACTATGTATGAAGCAAATGCATATAATCACATAAATCATGACAATGAGATGCTTTCATATAGGAAATCATGCTAGTGAGATATCATCATGAACATGCAATGACCAACTAAATCATGTTACAAAAGGGTTAGAAACTCAATGCATAAACATGGTCAATGCAAGCTAGTCATAGAATACGTCTTGGGAGATACTTCTAGTACCCTAGTTCTTTGTTATGGGATTTTTACGTTTAAGCGACATAGACCATGCGGGCTATAACATGGAATCCAGTGTCTGCCCCACACCGAAAAGGGGAGTGATGTCTACCCCACACCACTAGAAGGGGTGTCCTACTTGCCAAGGTAAGGACCACAAATCTGTAGCTTATGTGGATCCACTAGGTATGTGTCTATCTGAGACAAAAACCTATGAGGCATGTAGTTATGGGACTTAGGGATTTCTACTAAAGGTCCACGGACGCTAAACGGAAACCTTCATCCCAAAAGCCTGCTCGGTGCTAAGTAAAATCCCAAGGAATAGTCAATTAAGCTTATTCATATTTTAACCAAGGAAGAGGTACATCTAGGGTTACCAAATCCAAGCTAAGATCATATCAAGACGTTTCCACTACCATGGGCTTGCCCAAGCTTATGTCATTAGAATAGCTCCTAATTGATTTATAGGTGAGAAAGCCTTTCAACCATATGAACCCTAATTTATGTGAGAAACCCTTTCACATTCATATTCTTTGCTTATTGTGAAGAAAACATTTTCACAACTTATGGATGCCATCATCTATATGCACTCTAGCAACTATAAGCATAATTCTCATGAAACATGCATATCTTATGCAAGCTATTCATATGTTCATAAATCATGATCTAGTATGGGTACATGTCAATTCATCTTAGAATCATGCAATAAACTAGAATCATGCATATTTTCATCAATTTCATAAGTTCATGAATGCATGGATCATACTTCATCATGAATTCATAACTAGGAATCATGGCTCATGCATGGGTTCATACAATTCCAACATCAAATCATATAAATCACGCTAAATCGTACACTAAGTTACTTTATCACGCTAGATCGTGCACTACGAATCATAAAATCAACAATTGGAATCATAATTGAAGAACCCATAAGAATTGATCAAAAACCCTAACTCAATTTGGGGAATTGAACCTTGAAAATTGAAGAAAACTAGGGACCCATTGGAGGAAAGGGCTCCAAATGGTGAATGCTAACATACCTTAACAAATCCCACAAGAATTTTCTAGAAATCAATGACCTTCAATGGAGGATCCTAGCCCTTCTTCTTCCTTGAGAATTGAGAGAACTTTTCTAGAGAGAGAAATATTTGGGAAGTTGGGGAATTTGAGAATGAGAATAATGAAGAGAAATTTGGGATAAAAGACTTATATAGTGGGTCAATTTAGGGGAAAATTCGTAATTTAAAAGACTTAAAAGAATTGGGAAAATACATAAAAACCCCTGGAAAAATAATTGTCGGACCCTATCTACGGTTGGACTTACGCTTCGTAAGTCAACCTACTGACCGTCCTGTTCCTCCGTAGATAGATTCAGAGAGTTTTTTCACTTGGACCCCCAACGACGGGTCACCATGTACGGCTCGTGGGTCCATCGACGGACAGTACATGGCAACCGTAGATCTTAACTTAAGTCTTAAGAATTTTACCAAGTCAGAGGGGACCTACGAGACCCATCTACGGCTCGTACACTGGACGACGGGCCGTCCTGGCAGGCCGTCATTGAGCTTTTGAAACTTGTCATTTTTTAAACTTGGGCCTGCCACCTACGGTTCCCACCTAGGGGCCATAAGTCAACCTACGATCCGTAGGTGGCTTCTGTCGTTGCTGGCACTAACCCAAAAAATCTGAAGTTTTTCCCACCCTTTCGAGTCCGGGGTATTCCATTATCTCCCCCTTTGGAACATTCATCCTTGAATGAGAGTCAAGACATCATATGGAGGGTAAGAAGTAAGAACTAACAACCCAACCTAGAATGCAATCACATAAATGCACATAATCATAGAGAAAACAATCAAGTCAACTCATTTTTCTTAAAATTTAGACTTTTCATGAACATGCATAAATGAGGAATCATGGGAACATCCACGACACATGAGACCAAAAGAATGGACCATGAGGAACTAGATACCTCAAGCTAGAGAATACTCGGAAGGAAAGAGATGAGGATAACGGGACATCATATCAGCCTCGGCCTCCCATGTAGCACTCTCAACTAATTGATTCCTCCACAACACCTTAACGAAAGCAACTTCTTTGTTTCTCAACTTCCGGACTTGTCGGTCTAGAATCTCAATTGGAACTTCTTCATAAGATAAACTCCCTTTGATTCCAAGACTTTCTAAAGGCACTATGGATGTTGGATCTCCAACACACTTCTTCAAAAGAGACACATGGAAAATCGGATGAACCGATGCTAACTCATTGGGCAACTCAAGCTCATAAGCAACCTTGCCAATGCGTCGCAAAATCTTATATGGGCCTACAAATCGGGGACTAAGCTTCCCTTTTATACCAAACCTCATGACACCCTTCATGGGAAAAATTTTCAAGTATACCCAATCATCAACCTCAAACTCAAGATCCCTTCTCCTAACATCGGCATAGGACTTTTGTCGACTTTGAGCTGTTTTCAATCTTTCTCGAATAAGCCAAACTTTTTCCATAGCCTCATGCACTAATTCGGGACCCATCAAAGCAACTTCACCCACCTCAAACCATCCTATAGGAGACCTACATCTCCTACCATAGAGAGTCTCAAATGGAGCCATATCAATACTTGTGTGGTAACTATTATTGTAGGCAAACTCAATCAAAGGCAAATGATCATCCCAGTTACCCTTGAAATCAATCACACATGCTCTTAGCATATCCTCTAAGGTTTGGATAGTACGCTCCGCCTGCCCATCGGTTTGGGGATGAAAAGTTTTTCTAAGCTTAACCTTGGTACCAAGACCCTTTTGGAAAGACTTCCAAAATTACGAAGTGAATTGGGTACCTCTATCAGAGATAATGGATAGGGGCACTCCATGCAACCTAACCATCTCCCTAATGTACAACTTAGCATAATCTTCCACCGAAAAGGACACCTTGACGGGAATACGGTCAACTATAACCCATATTGAATCATGCTGCGGCGAGTACGGGGAAACCCACTATGAAGTCCATATTAACATCTTCCCACTTCCAAGTAGGAATGGCTATATCTTGGGATAAGCCTCCCGCCCTTTCATGTTCAACCTTAACTTGTTGACTATTTGGGCACTTAGCCACAAATTTCGTGATATCTTTCTTCATTCCATTCTACTAATAGATTTTTCCGCAAATCACGGTACATCTTGGTGGCTCCCAGATGAATAGAATATCGGGAACTATGAGCTTCTCCTAGAATTTTCTCTCTTAGGCCATCAATATTAGGCACACACAAACGGCCTTGATATCTAAAGACACCATCTCCCCCTTGGGAGAAAGCCTTATTGCCCTTCTTTAGAACCTCTTCTTTCAACTCAACTAGTATTGGATCAAGTGCTTGCTTTGCCTTAACGTCCACCACAAAGGACGATTTCGACCCATTTTGGACAATCACACCTCCCTTATCGGAGTCAACTAACCGAACACCTAGCTGAGCTAGTCTATGAACATCCCGAACCAATTCTTTCTTGTCATCTTCTATATGTGCAACACTATTCATTGACAATTGACTCAAGGCATCGGCCACCACGTTAGCTTTGCCCGGGTGATAGAGGACACTCATTTAATAGTCCTTTAAGAGCTCTAGCCATCTACGTTGTTGAAGATTTACATCCTTCTGCTTAAACATGTACTGCAAACTTTTGTGGTCGATAAATACATCAACATGGACACCATACAAATAGTGCCTCAAAATCTTTAGAGCAAAGACAACCGCCATAAGTTCTAAATCATGGGTAGGGTAATTCTTTTCATGAACCTTAAGTTGCCTTAAAGCATAAGCAATCACCTTCCCATTTTGCATAAGAACACACCCTAAGCCAACCCTTGAAGCATCACAGTAAACCACGAAGCCATCAAAACCTTCTAGCAATGTCAATATTGGAGCTGAAGTAGGCCTATCCTTCAATTCTTGAAAGCTCTTTTCACAAGCCTCCGACCATACAAACTTAGTCTTCTTTTGAGCAACGAGGTCAACGGAGAGACAATACAAGAAAACCCTTCCACAAACCCCCAATAGTATCCGATCAGTCCCAAGAAATTACGAATATCCGAAGGAGATAGAGGTCTAGGCCAATTTCTAACCACATCCGTCTTCTTAGGATCTACCTCAATACCCTCACCGGACACAATATGACCAAGGAAAGCCACAGATGTCAACCAAAACTCACATTTATTGAACTTAGCATATAACTCACGATCCCTAAGAGTTTGCATTACAATCCTCAAATGATCGGCATGCTCTTCCTCACTTCGGGAGTAAATTAAAATATCATCAATGAATACTATCACGAACATATCAAGGTATTGTCTAAACACCCTATTCATCAAATCCATAAAGGCCACCAGAGCATTAGTCAATCCGAAGGACATAACCACAAACTCATAATGGCCATACCTAGTCCAAAAGGCCATCTTTGGAATACCACAATCTCTCACCCTCAATTGGTGATAACCCTACCGGAGATCAATCTTAGAGAAGAAACTAGCACCTTGAAGTTGGTCAAACAAATCATCTATCCTTGGAATTAGGTATTTATTCTTAATGGTGAGCTTATTCAACTACCAGTAATCAATACACATACGGAGAGAGCCATATTTTTTACAAACAAACAACACCGGAGCACCCCATGGAGAAATACTCGGTCGGATGAAACCCTTATCCAACAAATCCCTTAATTGCTTATTCAATTCCTTAAGTTCCGCAAGAGCCATACGGTAAGGAGGAATAGATATGAGTTGTGTATTGGGAAGAAGGTCAATACCAAAGTCTATTTCCCTTTCTGGAGGAACACCGGGTAAATCATCAGGAAACACATCTGGAAACACATTTACCACGGGAACCGACTTAAGACTAGGGGCTTTGAAATCTATATCCCTAACCCGAATAAGATGATAAATGCAACCCTTAGTGATCATCTTTCTAGCTTTAAGACAAGAAACAAACTGGCCTTAGGCATAGAATTTCCCCCTTCCCACTCTAGGATGGGCTCATTAGGAAGCTGAAACTTCACCACTCAGGTTCTACAATCAACCTGAGACATAACACGAATGAAGCCAATCCATCCCAAGAATGACATAAAAGTTTATCATATCTAGCTCTACGATATCAACATAGATGACTCTGTGAAACAAGGAAATGGGACATTTCCTATAAACTCTTTTAGCCACAACAGAATCACCAATAGGAGTAGAGACACAAAAGGGGTCTATCAACACATCTGGGGCAATAAGAAATCTCATAGCCACATATGGCGTCACAAAAGATAAAGTAGCACCTGGATCAAGGCATACATATCAAGATGGAAGACTTTCAATATACCCGTGACTACATCAGGTGAACCTTCTTTCTCTTGGCGAGTTAGGAGTGCATAAAATCAATTTTACTTGGGAGCACTAGAACCCGAACCACTAGGAGCACCTTGTTTACCATCTTTCCCCTTTGTAACATTCATTGGACAATCCCTCATTTCTGACCACTCTTGCCACAAGTGAAGCAACCATCCGATCCGGCTAAGCATCTCCCCTCATGCTTCCTCCCACACCTTTGACATGGGGGAATCGGAGTCCTATCACCACCACCATTGCCTCCTTGAGGCTTAGGGTTAGACACCCTATTCTTGTTAAACTTAGGCATAGGAGCATTTGAAGACCCTTGGCTTGAAAACCTTTGCCGAAACTTAGAAAGGTCATGTCCTCCGATCCTTTGGTTTGAGAAGTCACCATCACCGGTCCTTGCCCTCTTTGCCACTTTGGACCTCTCCTTTAGCTTCTCCTCTTCGATTTGTTGTGTATGTACCATCAACCTTCAAATATACATTTCTTTAATAAGCATGGCAGTCCTGCACTCCTTGAGCACCAAGTCAGATACCCCCGACACAAACTTACTCATTTTTGCCATTGAATCGGCCACCATGGAAGGCACATATTTTGACAATTGAGTGAACTTCAATGCATATTCTTTAACACTCATACCACCTTGCTTCAAGTTAATGAACTCGAGGACCTTAGCCTCTCTCATCTCAAGAGGAAAGAATAGATCAAGAAAAGCTTCCTTAAATTTCTCCCATTAAAGAGGACCCGCATCTCTAGCCCTCTCACTTTTCTATTGGTTAACCCACACTTGGGCCACACCCTTCAATTGGTAAGCAGCCAGCTCGGCTTTCTCTTCCGGCATGACTCCCATGATCATCAAAAATTTGTAAACCTCTTCACTGAACTCTTGTGGATCCTCCTCCACCTTGGAGCCATGGAATTCTGGAGGGTTCATCCTCGTGAAATCTCTCACCCTTGCCACTGCCGTACCCACATGTGGGTTCATAGGGACCACAACTTCTCTATTGGCTTGGGCCGTTACGTCTTGGGCCAATGCGTGGAAAGCGGCTTGGAACTCCGCATTAGTAATCTCTTCGGCCAAAGGAGCGGCCGGAACTTGGTTAGCCTCTTGCTCCACATTCTCATTTGTGTTCCTCCTTACAAAAGCTCTTCTAGGTGCCATATCCTGAAAAGCGTAGGACATGGATTAAGAGAGGAACGTATAGAGTTAAACTCTAAAGCACGATTTTAGAATATGAAAGAAGTGGAATTTCCTAACATCTTGTAGCCTCTTATTCATAAATATAGCGCGCTTCACACTTGAGAACAAGACTCTACTAGACGTGTCTTTGAGACATCCTAGGACCTTTCTAAACCTGGCTCTGATACCAAGTTTGTCACGACCCAAAGTATCCCCTAGGTGTGAGATGGCGCATAGGATCCCGAGAGACCCCACACAAGCCACTTAGCATACATATACATAAGATAAAGACGAAAATGAGGAATATAATAGGCAATCTCATAAAAGTAAGAGTTTACAAGCGAAAGTCTTGACTATGTCTCAAAGCCATGTAATACAATAGAATGATCGAGACGTAACCCGTACATCATACACAAGTCTGAAACTGAAAGTAAAGAAAAGCAATAAAGTCTCTTAGTCCCCGAGTCATGAGGACTCGCCAAGGCTGATAGCTTGAAATCTGAAAGCAACTAACCACGAGAGTGTGAAGGATGACTGTCTGACCTTACATTATAAGAGAATGTAGGCACAAGTATGCATTAGTACATGGAATGTACTACATATGAAGCAAATGCATATAATCACATAAATCATGCCAATGATATGCTTTCATATAGGAAATCATGCTAGTGAGATATCATCATGAACATGCAATGACCAACTAAATCATGTTACAAAAGGGTTAGAAACTCAATGCATAAACATGGTCAATGCAAGCTAGTCATATCATAAGTCTTGCGAGATACTTCTAGTACCCTAGTTCTTTGTTATGGGATTTTTACGTTTAACCAACATAGACCATGTGAGCTATAACATGGAATCTAGTGTCTGCCCCAAACCAAAAAGAGGAGTGATATCTACCCCACACCACTAGAAGGGGTGTCCTACTTGCCAAGGTCCGGACCACAAATCTGTAGCTTATGTGGATCCACTAGGTATGTGTCTATTTGAGACAAAAACCTATGAGGCATGTAGTTATGGGACTTAGGGATTTCTACTAAAGGTCCACGGATGCTAAACGGAAACCTTCATCCTAAAAGCCCACTTGGTGCTAAGTAGAATTCCAAGGAATAGTCAATTAAGCTTATTCATATTTTAACCAAGGAAGAGGTACATCTAGGGTTACCAAATCCAAGCTAAGATCATATCAAGACGTTTCAACTATCATGGGCTTGCCCAAGCTTACGTCATTAGAATAGTTCCTAATTGATTCATTGGTGAAAAAGTTTTTCAACCATATGAATCCTAATTTATGTGAGAAAACCTTTCACATTCATATTCTTTGCTTATTGTGAAGAAAATATTTTCACAACTCATGGATGCCATCATCTATATGCACCCTAGAAATTATAAGCATAATTCTCATGAAACATACATCTCTTATGCAAACTATACATATGTTCATAAATCATGATCTAGTATGGGTACATGTCAATTCATCTTAGAATCATGCAATAAACTAGAATCATGCATATTTTCATCAATTTCATAAGTTCATGAATGCATGGATCATAATTCATCATGAATTCATAACTAGGAATCATAGCTCATGCATGGGTTCAAACAATTTCTACATCAAATCATATAAATCACGCTAAATCTTGTACTAAGTAACTTTATCACGCTAGATCGTGCACTACGAATCATAAAATCAACAATTGGAATCATAATTGAAGAACTCATAAGAATTGATCAAAACCCCTAACTCAATTTGGGGAAATTGAACCTTGAAAATTGAAGAAAACTAGGGACCCATTGGAGGAAAGGGCTCCAAATGGTGAATGCTAACATACCTTAACAAATCCCACAAGAATTTTCTAGAAATCAATGACCTTCAATGGAGGATCCTAGCCCTTCTTCTTCCTTGAGAATTGAGAGAACTTTTCTAGAGAGAGAAATATTTGGGAAGTTGGGGAATTTGAGAATGAGAATAATGAAGAGAAATTTGGGATAAAAGACTTATAAAGTGGGTCAATTTAGGGGCAAAGTCATAATTTAAAAGACTTAAAAGAATTGGGAAAAGACATAAAAACCCCTCAAAAAATAACTGTCGGACCCTATCTACGGTTGGACTTATAGTCCATATGTCAACCTACGGACCGTCCTGTTCCTCCGTAGATAGATTCAGAGAGTTTTCCCACTTGGATCCCTAGGGCGGGTCACCATGCACGGCTCGTGGGTCCATCGACGGACCGTACATGGCAACCGTAGATCTTAACTTAAGGCTTAAGAATTTTACCAAGTCTGGAGGGGACCTACGAGACACATCTATGGCTCGTACACTGGACAACGGGCTATCCTGGTAGGCCGCCGTTGAGGTTCTAAAACTTCTCATTCGGAAGACTTGGGCCTGCCACCTATGGCTCCCACCTGCGGGCCGTTAGTCAACCTACCATCCTAGGTGGCTTCCTTCGTTGCTGGCACTAACCCAGAAAATCTTAAATTTTTCCCACCCTTTCGAGTATGGAGTATTACAGTGAAGAGGCTTACCATTGTGCATTGGCCTCAACCAATGTCACTTGAATGACGTGCGCAGGGTCTGCCAATGTCACCTAAGCGATGCACAGAGGCCTTGCCTTGTGCACGGTTATCGATCAATGTGTGCAAGGGCCTGCCATTGTGTAAAGGCCTTATCCGATATCGCTCTATTAATGTGTACAGGGGTTCACCGATGCTTCTTGGGGGATGCACGCAGGGGTCTACCTTTGTGCGCGAGCCTTGGTTGATGTTGCTTGGCTGAAGTGCACATAGATCTGATGTTGTGCGTGAGCTTTAATGGTATTACTTGGGCGACGTGCGCAGGGGTCTACTGATTTCACCTATATGATGGACACTGCATTAGGGCCTGACCTTGTGCGTGGGCATTGAGTGATATGGCTTGGCCTATGTATATAGGGCCTGCCGTTGGGTGCGGGCCTTAGTCGATGTCACCTGACCGATGTGTGTAGGGGTCTACTAATGCCGCTCTTGTGATGCACGCAGGGGCATCAAATTGTGTGCGGGCCTTGGTCGATATCACTTGGCTGACATCCATAGTGGTCTGAAGATGTCGCCTAAGTGATGCACGTAGTGGCGTGATCTTGAGTGTAGGCATCAACCGATGTCACTTGGCTGATGTGGGTAGGGCCTGTCGTTGTGTACGGGCGTTAACCAATGTACGCAGGGGCCTGCCGTTGTTTATAGGCCTCGGCCGATGTGCATAGGGGTCTACCGATGTCGCCCTTGTGATGCGCACAGGGGCATGCCATTGGCGCGGGCCTCGGCTGATGTCGCTTAGCTGACGTCCATAGGGGTCTGTCGATGTCGCCTTAATGATGCACTCAAGGGCCTGATCTTGTGTACCGACATCAACCAATGTGTGTAGGGGCATGCCATTGTGTGTGGGCTTTAGCCGATGTCGCTTGGCAGATATGCATAGGGTCCTACCGTTGTGTGCGGGTCTCAGCCGATGGCGCCAGGTCTATGTGCGCAGGGGTCTGTCGATGTCTCCTGGGTGAGACACGCAGTGGCGTAACGATGTCATGTGGGCTTTAAGAGATGCTTTCAGGGGGCTACCGATGTCAACTAGATGCTACCGAGTTCGCATGTGCGTTGACATATTCCTACGCCTTTCGACATGTTCCTTTTCATTAGGATTGCACTCTAAATCTAAAAAAACCTATAATAGTGACATCATTATTTGGCACAAATTTTATGTTGGCATATGATTAGGCATTAAAAATGCACTCGATGATATTGAAAACTTCTAATTGCTAAATCGGTATTGGGTGCGAGCATTGCATTCGACAAGTTATTGGTCGACATAGTTCAACACTTAGCCGCCGTAGACGTCGCGTGTGCATTTACATCTTCCTATGGGTTGGCATGTAGATGACATGTGCATGCGTCGCTTCTTGCCCAACAAGCAGACATCGGGCTTCAAGCCTAGGCAGAAGTGCCCTCGACCTAATGGCTTCGGGCGCAACTTGTGTTCAAAAACTCAATGGTTCACTTGATTCTGCAATTCACAGCAAGTATCGCAATTCACTATTCTCTTCATCAATGCAAGAGACGAGATATCCATTTCGTAGAGTCATTTGTGTTTCAAAAGAAGCACATCCCCCAATGAACTCTACAGCTTAGGTGCGAGGGGTGGGCTATCAATTTACAATCCTTGGCGTTTTATGCACCAGGATTCGTTAGTTGCCCGAGAGGTGCGCGACCGCGCACGCCGGGGATGGGAAGGAGACCCGCTGGCAGGGGGGCTGGGCACCCTAGTCGAGCGTCGCCCTTGAGTGTTCAAACATGCTCGCGGGTCGTTCTACTTTTTAGGTTTTGAAAATGATTCTTCTACATGTTCACCTACGTAAACCTTGTTACGATATCTCATTCCTCTAAATGATAAGGTTCAATAAAATTCTCATGATGTTGCGGGCAGCGAATCGCCCATGTCACCGCGATCTGAACATTTAACCATATCATTCGATTGGTAGGAGCAACGAGCAGTGTGTACAAAGGGCATGGACGTTATTAAAGACAATTCCGCTTGCACAAATGAGTTTCAATTATGTATAATAGTAGTTTTAAAAAAAAAAAAATTTATATATGTCGAAATTTTCTGAAAAAAATTAATTAAAAAATAACCAAACACAATTCCGCTTTCATAAATGAGTTTCAAAGGTCTAAAATAATAGTTTTCAATAAAAAAAGTTTTTTTATACGTCAAAAGTTTTCAAAAAAATGAAAAACCCATCAAACAAAATTCCGCTTGTACAAATGAGTTAAAAATCTAAAAAAAATAATACTTTTCAAAAAAAAATTATTTTTATATATGTCGAAATTTTCCAAAAAAGTAATTAAATAGTAAATGAAATAAAATAAACTACAAAAAACCACCAAACACAGTTTTGCTTGCACAAATGGCTTTCAAATGTTAAAAAAAGATAGTTTTTAATAAACAATTTTGATTTTTTTTATATCAAATTTTTCTGAAAAAAAGAATTAAATAGGAAAAAAGTATAAAAACCGTCAAACACAATTCTTCTAGAACAAATGAGTTTCAAATGTAAAAAATAACAGTTCTCAAAAAAAATTATTTTTATATATGTCGAAATTTTTTGAAAAAAAAATAAATAGAAAGAAATAATTAAAAAAAAAACCACTAAACACAATTCCGCTTTCACAAATGAGTTTCAAACACCTTAAATAATAGTTTTCAATAAAAAAAATTGATTTTTTATATGTCAAAATTTTTCGAAAAAACAATTAAATAGGAAAAAAATAAAAATAAAATTGAAAAACCCACCAAACACGATTCCGCTTGCACAAATGAGTTTGAAATATAAAAAAAAATAGTTTTCAAAAAAAAATATTATTTTTATATATGTCGAAATTTTCCAAAAAAGTAATTAAATAGTAAACGAAATAAAAGAAACTATAAAGAACCCACCAAACACAATTCTGCTTGCACAAATGAGTTTCAAATGTTAAAAAATGATTGTTTTTAATACATTTTAAAAAAAATTCTCATATTGAAATTTTTTGATAAAAAATAATTAAATAAAAAAAATATAAAAATCGCCAAACACAATTCCGCTTTCACAAATGAGTTTCAAATGTAAGACATAATAGTGTTCAATAAAAACATTTGATTTTTTTATATGTCAAAATTTTTCTGAAAAAAATAATTAAATACAAAAAATAAAAGAAAATATGAAAAAACTACCAAACACAATTTCGCTTTCACCAATGAGTTTCAAATGTCAAAAATAAATGTTTCCAAAAAAATTTGATTTTTTTATAGGTCAAAATTTTCTAAAAATAATAATTAAATATGAAAAAATAAAACAAACCACCAAAAAAATTTTACTTGCACAAATGACTTTAAAATATAAAAATAAATAGATCTCAAAAAGTAATTTTATTTTTTTTAAAGTCAAAATTAAAAAATATTTAAATAGGAATTTTTAAAAAAAATATATAAAAACACTTCGGCTTGCAAAACTAATTTTCACATAACAAAAATAAAAGTTTTCAATTTTTTAATCGAATATTTCGTAAAAATAAGCGATGACATCCACTAATGTAATGACCCTTTAGGTCATTTCATCCGTTTTCCAATCTTTTCAGCATTAAGAGCTTTCCTGTAGCGACCCCAAGTCATTTAAGACTTGCTGGGACTGACAGTTCGGTCGCTTGGTCGTTCGTTTGGGTTTTATGCCCGTTTCTCTATTTTGGAGCTCTTAGAGTTTGAATAGTTGACTTCGGTCAAAACTCCAGGACCAACGACCTCAGAATGGAATTTTGACGGTTCCATCTGCTCCAGAATGGTCATTTTAGGTTAGTAGCACGTTCAGCTCAAGTCCCAAGGCTTTCGGTGCGAGTTTGAGCCATTAGGCATTTTAGCCTTTAAACTTTGGCCTAAGTTTGACTTCGGTCAACGTTCTTCGTAAACATGTTCGGATAGAAATTCCGTCAGCGCGATTAGCTTGGAAATGTCGAGTTTGGTCTAGAACGACCTTTCGTGCGCTTCCCGAGGCTTCTGGGCTCATTTCGAGCTCCCTTGTGAATTTTGGCTGAAAACGGTGCTTGGGCGTGCGACCCACTTTTTATCGAGATGACCTCGGATGGAAATTTAGACTGCGTCATTAAGTCCAGAAAGTCGAATTTAGTTGGGTAGCATAGATTGTTTGCGTTCACGGGGTTCCGAAAGAGTCCCGAGCCCCCGTCGGGACTTTTCCTCAACTTGAAGGTGTGCTGATGCACAGTTGCTGTTGTAGACCAAGTTGTTCTCTGCATTTGCGGAGGTTGCTAGATTGTTCTCCCTGTTCGTGGAGGGGTTCCGCGTTCACAAGAGGTTGCCAGTTTATTCTCTGCATTCGCGGAATATTCTCCGCGTTCGCGGAGGGTTAATTCCTGGCAACTTAAATTCCTTCAAAGACCCGTTTTTCAGTCATTCTCCCAAACTTCAAAATGCGATAACTAGAGCTAGGAGACTCCGTTTTGGGTGATTCGAAGTCCAGCCTGTTCGGAAAGTTTGTGGCTACGCATTGAAGTGCTCGGGGATTGTCTAGGGACCTTCGTTTGAGGTATGTTCTTAGTTTTAGCTGCTGCCAGCTCTCTTTTGTGTTCTTTAATGGTGGGTTTGTTGCATGTTGTAATTCCGGCCTTTTCCGAGCCCCAAATTGTGTTTTGTGTTGGGACTCAAGTTCGGATAGGTAAAAGGAACCTTTTTATAGAGTCAATTTTGGGATTCCCGGTGCGGGTTCCACAATCCCGTTTCAGACCCATCTTTGGCTCCGTCTTCGAATATTGCTATTTTGTGTCAAAACATCTGTTATGACATCGTGATCCATATTCTGATAGTGTGACAGCAACCAGAGGTGATTTGGAAGGGCAAAGTTTCAGATTCATGGACTTTGGAGCGCGCGTTATCGGCTTCAAGGTAGGTTACAGTCTCCCACTTTCACTGAACTTTATTAGATATTGTTAGTATATATTACATGTGATTTTAGGTTGGTACTTGCCGATTATAGGTTTTGCCTCCTTCCAGTTCACTTCTTGGTTCCCGGTTGAGCCTTAGACTAGAGTAGTCTCCTAAAATCATTAGATTAGGCTATGGGCCTTGGTTGTGGTATTGACTTCGCATTATTATCCTTATTTATGATTGGTATTGATGGCCTTAGGCTAGGTTTGAGCCTTAGGTGCTTTTATCATGTGATGTACCGCCTATATAGCTAGGCGTAGCTTCCGATAGGGCTTGTTATGGATGGTATACCTTGTGCTAGTGCCTGAGACCTCAGAGGCTCGTCGTAGCTGTAGGTTTATCTTTGTTGTGCTCATTGGGAGCTGAAATGGCATATTTGGGGTAAGACGTCGATCCTAGAGATATTTCTCCCCTATTTGACTCTGAGCCATCTCCCGATTACTGCGTTTTCTGATTAGCGGTAGGCTTGGGATGCCTTATTGTCTATTGTCTATTGTTGGGCCTGAGGCCGTATTCGAGGAGCGATTGGATCCCAGGTTAGTTTCCTTTTCCTTGGTAGTGTGCCATGATTTGATATTACGTTTCTGATTGTGTGTACCTTGTTTGGATCTTGGTGATGGCATGCTTGCGTTGATTGAGCATTTTCACTTGTTGTGGTACGATCCCGTTACTCTCATTGGATTTTTACTACTATTTTGAGGACATTCTCACACTTTTACTATTTTCTAAAACTGGTTTTTAATGGGAGTTGTACCACCTGGACTACTTTGATAAACTGATTTTGAAACTCATGAGGCATCTCCTTTTATATTGGAAGTATCAGAGGCATCGAGGATGCACTCAGTTTTTATTGATATACGGCGCGGCATCGCCCTTTTTCTACATTGGCTGCATCTGGGATGCCTTTAGCTTCTACTTGACTATCCGGCGGGGTGTTGCCCTTTTCTACATCGGCTTAGCTACTCACTCTACGATACCACTACGGGGATGCTATATGTTATGTATAAGACCTGTTTCTGACAGAGCCAGTGTATACAGACTTCTCATGTCCCCTATGGGGCCGTCTGGTCGGTGCAACACATGGGTCCCACCTGGCAGGCCGAGGGCCGGGGTGGGTCTTTACACTTGTTTGTTGATGATCTCTAAGAGCCACCGATGATGTTACGGGTTTTTACTACAAACTTGCATTCATTAGCATCGCCTATCACTAGTATATTTGTTTGCTGTTTTGTCCACCGATTTTATAGGGGCCAGGGGTATGTTTGTTATTATTTGTACCTTCCGAGGGTATGGGCATCCGGTTGGTTATTATTTGATTATACTTGTACTTATCTTGTGTTGTATTTGTAGTTGGTCTATAGGGTGTCTTAGTCTGGATTTGTTGTTGGTACTTCCTGCTAGGTTCAGTTGGATTAGTTCTTAGGTGACTATGTGATCAGCAGTGGCAGTCAGTATTTCGTTCTTGATTAGTTGACTCCTATAGTTCCTGCTTATTGTAAATAGGTTGTTGGCTGGCACTTTCTGGTGCATTCCTTGACTCTGGTTCTTTTCTCTATGTATTCTGTCTCTTTACTCGTATTTCCTTCCCTACCTTGTGTTAGCTCCTATTTAGTTACTTGTGTTATACTTACCTTGTTTCTATGTCATTTATACTTGCTTTATTTGTGGACCTCAGTTGGCCTATGCCTACTGAGTACCATTCATTTGGTATTCATATTACACTTCTGCACCCTAATATCATAGTACGGGTTATCGCTGGTGATTTGGACTTGGTGCGGAGCAGCGTGGATTTGGAGATTTGGTGAGCTTCTGGCGTCAGAAGTTGCCGATTTCCATCTACTTAGGATAGGACTAGTCTTTACTTGCTTTCGAAGATTGTCTGTATCTATATTTGTATTTGTAAAAGCTTTGTACTCTTGTTTTGTTTAGATGGTCGATTAGTGACTGATGACAGGTCTTGGGGATGGTTTCTTGGATATATCTATGTTGATTCCTCTTTCTTCTCTTTATTATCGTTTGTTACTTCATTGGTTCCTCTTTTGCTTAATAGCCCGTTGCTTCTGGTTTCGGGCTATGGGTTAGGCTTACTTACTGGTGAGTTGTAGTAGGTTCCATCATGACTTGAGGAATCGGGTTGTGAAAAATTGTAGCAGAGCTCTAGGTTGATCGGCATCGCTAGTATGAGGGCAATACCTAGTAGAGTCCTGCGGATCAGTGAGGAGATGTCCGTATCCTATCTTCGGGTGGCTATAGGGCATTCTTAGGAAATTCTGTCCATTGACTCTTTATCGTGTGTGTTGCTTTGAATAACCTCATAATTGATCCTTTGAAACCCATTCTCTCTTAGATGGACAGCACGAGGTTTTCGGTGCAATCGGTCGAAGCATCAGCAGGTTCTACTAGAGTTTCAGCAAATGGTTCTCAGGCCAGAGATGGGTTGATAGTTGCCCAGCAGGGTCCTTCATCAGTATCGGAGTTCATAACCCCACATCATCCCCTACGGATCGGGATATGAGTCAGGAGTTCATCATGGTGTTGTCATTGCCACTCTGTTTGGCGTCAGAGCATATGATAGAGGCTGGGTCTACCTTTCCCCTAATTGTCAGCCATGTGAAGGGAGCAGGCATGCCTTGAGGTGTACAAAGATAATGGCAAGAGGCCTCGCCTTCTGAACAACGGTGGCAGCATTCCTCTTCATCATGGATATCAGTTCAGTGAGGGACATCGATCTATCAGACCTATGGCGGCAGCACCTTGAATTCCAGGAGTTTTGGAGTCAGGTTATGGTGCCCGCAGCAGACATAGTTCAAGTTTGGGTCATTGTGGCTTGCATTTTTGACACTCTGGTCAGGGGACTCCTTCTGTTGCAGTAGGGTCTTCTCAGTAGGTCGCTTTTGGTGGAGAGTGTTACAAGTGTGGCGCATAGGGCCATTGTGTTAGAGATTGTCCGGTGATCATACGTCACTGGCGATAGGCCCGGCAAGTTCAGGCCCTTGAGACCCTGGTATAGTCACCTAGTAGTGTTCCACAGGGTGTTAGAGATGGGTCACGGGTTTTCAGAGGGAGCAAGGACAGTTCATCGCACTCCCCACGTCGAGCTTCAGTCCATGGAGGTTGCTTTGATTGTGGAGAGGTTTGCCACTGGTCCAGGGATTACCCTAGGCGGGAGTTAATCATTCAGACATTGCCGGCATCGGTTGTCCCCCAGTCTAGAGTTGTTAGGGCATGTCGTATGTGTAGAGAGTCTGGGCATCGGTCTCGATTGTGTCCCTGGTGTGGGAGCATGGTGCGGTTTGTTCAGTCAGGTCAGTCTCATGGGTTTATGGCACATCCAGTTAGAGTTGGTGCTCAGAGTGTTGCTGGTGCTACTTCTGGTGTTCAGGTCGAGGTCGATCACGATCCATTCTATGCTTCTACAGGCCGACCGGAGGCCGAGGATCCAGGTATCAGTTGTATTTGCTTGATTTCCTTGTTTTGCCCTGCATTGCTCATATTGTGTGATTTTGGGGTTTTCATACCCATATGTGCCTATTTGACTTGTTATTTATCTCTTGACTATTGTGGCCGCCTTATTTGGGATTGTGTATGTGTTTTAGTTTTGTAGTTGATTTCTTTTAGTAGTGGATCGACTAGGTCAAATTCCTATATCTGAGAATAGTGGTTGAGTAACTCCCCGTGCCTCTCCCTTGGTGGTTCTATTTTGCGTTTGTGGCAGGGCTAGTTAGCTTTCCTTTTTGTCCCCTTACCGGTTGCTTTTGCCGTGATGCCGACCACTGTTAGATAGGTGGCTAGACCAGCTCTGTCAGTTCTGGAAGTTGTGTTGTTAGTTCTAGTTGGCTTAGAAGGTCGCCTTAGTTGCATTCCATCCCTTTGGATTAGTGGTTTGGTTTTGCCAGTTGTTGGAGTTGTGAGAATTGTAGTTAGTCTTCTGTTGTATTCCAGTAGATGTGGTTTGTTGTTTCCCTCCCTTGCCTTAAGCTTGTTCTTAGCTCCTGGGGTTGAGTAGAGGTGATTTGCTCATTCGGTCCTTTTGAACTATGTCATTTGAGGGTTTTGGTGCTTGACCACAGCTAGTTGGGATTTGGAAAGTGTGATCTCTTGTTGCACCTTGTTGCTGTTGTGGTTGGTTCTTTGCGGTTGGCCTGGTAGCTCTCCAGGTCTTGGTTGTGTGCTAGAGCCAAAATGGTGGTTTCCCTTGGCGGGTTCAGACTTTAGCCTTTGTTGGAGAATTAAAGGTTGCTTAGAAGGTTCATCTCCAGGATAGGGACAAAGTAATTCGTGAAGTGTGAGATTTTGAATTTGTTCAGGATTGAAGGTTTGCTTTTAGCATATTGGGTGACTTGCGGTGTTTGTTGATGGGGGTTGGTGCCCTTGGACTATTATCGATCGGTTGACTATGTTTATTCGCTACCTACTGGCTTGGTTTCCCTTGGAATAGGATGATTGGATCAGATTTGCACTCGTTGAGTAGTTGTGGGCATATGGTTTCGGCATTTCGGAAGTTACTATGGTAAGAAAAGTCACTGGAGCTGGGCTCAGTGTAGCCTTATCCTTCGCGAGGTGATCACCTTTGTGAGTAGAGTGTTAGTTTCAATAGGTTGAGTTTCAGCTTGGATTGTTGGTTTTTGAAGTTGAGATTGGAATTTTGGGCCTTGCCCTGGGTTGAGTTTCTTATTTTTGCGGGTGTCGCTCCCCGATGTTCAGATAGAGTATGTAACTCCTTCAAGGTTTGTGTTGTATGGTTCTGTAAGAAAGTTTCAGATGGTGTTGGTAGTATTCAGGATGGCCAAGGACCGGTAGAACGCACTTGGTGGCAAGAAGAGGATGGATTTGGAGCATAAGGCAAGTATTTTGAATTATGAGCTTAGTTGCATCTGCCATGGTCCTGTGTTTCTCATTTCGGTGTGGTTTCGGTTTTTCTTAGATGAACCTGGTGTTTTTGGTCAAAATCGGGTTAATTGAGCGAGAGTTGGAGCCCAAAAGGGAATTGGAGGAGCTTTTGGATTTTGAAGTGAATTTAAGGATTTTCCTCTCAGCTTGAGCTCTATGATGGCATTGTTTGACCCGAGAGGGTGTCCAAGGGTCTGGTGGAGCGTCTGGGCCCGGTACTCTCATCTTTTCATGCCTTCAGGCTGTAACTATCCTTCTACTTTTGCAGACGAAAGTCCTTTTAATAGTGGATGTAGTAATGACACTCAAGGTCATTTCCTCCATTTTCTTATCTTTTCAACATTTAGAGCTTTCTTGTAGCGACCCCAAGTCATTTAAGACTTGTTGGGACTGACAGTTCGGTCACCTGGTCGTTCATTTGGATTTTATGCCCGTTTCCCTGTTTTGGAGGTCTTAGAGTTTGAATAGTTGACTTCGGTCAAAACTCCGGGAACAACGACCTCAGAATGGAATTCTGACGGTTCCATCAGCTTCGAAATGGTCATTTTAGGCTAATAGTAAGTTCGGCTCAAGTCCCGAGGCCTTCGGTGCGAGTTTGAGCCGTTAGGCATTTTAGCCTTTAAGCTTTGGCCTAAGTTTGACTTTAGTCAACATTCTTGGTAAACATGCTCGGATTGAAATTTCGTCAGCTCGGTTAGCTCCGGAATGTCATGTTTGGTCTAGAATAACCTTTCGTGTGCTTCCCGAGGCTTCTGGGCTCATTCCGAGCTCCGTATGGATTTTGGCTTAAAATGATGCTTGGGCGTGGGACCCACTTTTTTATCAAGATAACCTCGGATGGAAATTTTGACTATGCCATTGAGTTCGGAAAGTCAAATTTAGTGGGGTAGCATAGTTTGTTTGCGTTCACGGGGTTTTGAATGAGTCTCGAGCCCCTGTCGGGACTTTTCCTCAAGGTGTGCTGATGCACAGTTGCTGGTGCAGACCAAGTTGTTCTCCGTGTTCGCGAAGGGATGCTGGTTTGTTCTCCGCATTTGCGGAGGGTTAATTCCTGGCAACTTAAATTCCTTCAAAGATCGTTTTTCAGCCATTCTCTCAAACTTTAAAATGCGATAACTAGAGCTAGGAAACTCCGTTTTGGGTGATTCGAAGTCCATCATGTTTTCGATGTTCGTGGGTACGTATTGGAGTGCTCAGGGGTTGTCGGAGGACCTTCGTTTGAGGTATTTTCTTAGTTTTAGCTGCTGCCAGCTCTGTTTTGTGTTCTTTAATGGAAGTTTGTTGCGTGTTGTAATTCCGGCCTGTTCCGAGCCCCAAATTTTGTTTCATTTTTGGACACAAGTTTGGGGAGGTAAAAGGAACCTTTTTACGGAGTCAATTTCGGGATTCCCATTGCGGGTCCCATAATCCCATTTTAGACCCAATTTTGGGTTTGTCTTCGATTATAGTGATTTTGGTGTCAAAACATCCGTAATGACATCGTGATCAATATTTTGATAGCGTGATCGCAACCGAAGGTGATTCAGAAGGGCAAAGTTTTAGATTCGTGGCCTTTGGAGTGCGTGTGATCGCCTTCAAGGTAGGCTACGGTCTCCCACTTTGACTGAGCTTTATTAGATATCGCTAGCATATATTACATGTGATTTTAGGTTGGTACTTGCCGATTATAGGTTTTGCCTCCTTCCAGTTCATTTCTAGGATCCCGATTGAGTCTTAGACTAGAGTAGTCTCGTGAAATCTTTAGATTAGGCTATTGGCCTTGGTTGTGGTATTTACTTACCGTTATTATCCTTACTTAAGATTGGTATTGATGGCCTTAGGCTAGGTTTGAGCCTTAGGTGCTTTATCATGTGATGTACCACGTTTATAGCTAGGCATAGCTTCCGGTAGGGGTTGTTATGGATGGTGTACCTTGTGGTAGTGCCTGAGACCTCGGAGGCTCGTCGTAATCGTAGGTTTGTCTTAGATGTGCTCACTGGGAGCTGAAATGGAATATTTGGGGTAAGATGTCGATCCTAAAGATATTTCTCCCCCTATTTGATTCTGAGCCATCTCCCGATTCCTACGTTTTCTGATTAGCGGCAGGCTTGTGATGCCTTATTATCTAATGTCTATTGTTGGGCCCGAGGCTGTATTTGAGGAGCGATTAGATCCCCGTTAGTTTCCTTTGCCTTGGTACTGTACCATGATTTGGTATTACATTTATGATTGTGTGTACCATGTTTGGATGCGGATGATGGCATGCTTGCATTGATTGAGCCTTTTCACTTGTTGTGGTACGATCCCGTTACTTTCATTGGATTTTTACTACTGTTTTGAGGGGACATTCTCACACTTTTATTATTTTCTAAAATTGGTTTTTAACGAGAATCGTACCACCTGGACTACTTTGATAAACTGATTTTGAAACTCATGAGGCGTCGAGGACATACTCTTTTTATACTGGCAGTATCAGAAGCATCGAGGATGCACTCAATTTTTATTGACATACGGCGCGGTGTCGCCCTTTTTCTACATTAGCTGCATCAGGGATGCCTTTAGCCTGTACTTGACTATCCGGCGCGGCATCGCCCTTTTTTACATCGGCTTGGCTACTCACTCTCAACTACATCTACGGGGATGCTATATGTTATGTATAAGACCTGGTTCGGGCCCAAGCAGTGTATAAAGACTTCCCACGTCCCCTATGGGCCCTTCTTGTCGGTGCACCACTGAACCGGATGAGGGAGCTACATGGGTCACACCTAGCAGGTCGAGGGCCGGGGTGGGTCTATACATTTGTTTGTTGATGATCTCCTAGAGCCACCAATGATGTTACGGGTTTTTATTACAAACTTGTATTCATTAGCATTGCCTATCGCTAGTATACTTGTTTGTTGTTTGGTCCCCCAGTTTTATGGGGGTCGGGGGTATGTTTGTTATTATTTGTACCTTCCGGGGGTATGGGCGTTCGATCAGTTATTATTTGATTATACTTGTACTTATCTTATGTTGTATTTGTAGTTGGTCTATAGGGTGTCTTAGTCTTGATTTGTTATTGGTACTTCGTGCTAGGTTCAGTTGGATTAATTCTTAGGTGACTATGTGATCAGCGGTGGCAGTCAGTATTTCGTTCTTGATTAGTTGACTCCTATTGTGCCTGCTTATTGTAAATAGGTTATTGGCTAGCGCTTTCTGGTGAGTTTCTTGACTCTAGTTCTTTTCTATATGTATTCTTTCTCTTTACTCATAATTCCTACCCTACCTTGTGTTGTTAGCTCTTGTTAGTTACCTGTGTTATACCTACCTTATATCTATGTCATTTATACTTGCTTTATCTGTGGAGCTCAGTCGGCCTATGCCTACTGAGTACCATTCGTTTGGTACTCATACTACACTTTTGCACCCCTGCAGATCATAGTACGGGTTATCGCCGGTAATTTGGACTTGGTGCGGAGCAGCATGGATTCAGAGATTTGGTGAGTTCCTGGCATTCGGAGTTGTCGATTTCCATCTACTTTGGCTAGGACTAGTCTTTACTTGCTTTCGAAGACTGTCTGTATCTATATTTGTATTTGTAAAAGCTTTGTACTCTTGTTTTGTTTAGATGCTCGATTACTGACTGATGCCATGTCTTGGGGACAGTTCCTTGGATATATTTGTGTTGATTCCTCTTTCTTCTCTTTATTATCATTTGTTACTTCATTGGTTCCTCTTCCGCTTGAAAGCCCATTGCTTCTGGTTTCGGGCTATGGGTTAGGCTTACCTACTGGTGAGTTGTAATAGGTGCCATCATGACCTGAGGAATCTGGTTGTGACCACTAGTGTCGGGTGGGCGCGAGCGCCTTGGCCGATGTCGCCTAGGCGATGGGGGCATGGGCCTGTGCTTGGGCATGGGCATCGGTCGATGTCACTTTGATGATGAGTGCATGGGCCTACCGTTGTGTGAAGGCCTTGGCTAATGTCATATGGCCGATGTGTGTAGGGCCCACTAGTGTAGCCTTAGCGATGTGCACATGGGCCTACCGTTATGCGTGAGCCTAAGACGATGTAGCTTTTTTGACGTGCATAAGGCATTGCTGATGTCACCTAAGCGATGCGCACAGAGGGCTGGACTTGTGCAAAAGCATCGACACTTGTCACTTAACCAATGTACGCAGGGGCCATTCCTTGTATGCTGGCCTTGGTCGATGTAACTTGGCTGATGTGTGGAGGGGTCCATCGATGTCGCTTGGGTGATGTGCACAGGGGCCTGTCGTTGTGCATGGGCCTCAGCCGATGTTTGTAGGGGTCTGCTGATGTTGCTTAGATGATGTGTGTAGGGGCGTGCTGTTGTGTGTGGGCCTAGGCCGATGTGTGCAGGGATCTGTAGATGTTGCTTGAGCGATGCGTACAGGGGCTTGCCATTTTCACTTGGGCTATGCGCACAAGGGCGTACCAATTTACATGAACCTTGATCGATATCGCTTGACTAATGTGTGCAGTGGTCCACTAATATCACACACAGAACAGGCATTATGCGCGGGACATGAGTGATGTCGCTTAAATGACATGCATAGGGGCTTGCCGTTGTATGTGGGCCTCGACCGATGTCGCCTGGCCGATGTGGGTGGGGGTCTGCCGATACCACCTAGGTAATGCGCGTATGGGCTTACCATTGTGCATCGGTCTCAACCAATGTAACTTGAATGATGTGCTCAGGGTCTGTCGATATCACATAAGTGATGCGTAGAGGCCTTGCCTAATAAGCGGTTATCAATCAAAGTGTGCTGGGGCCGACCATTGTTTAAAGGCCTCATCCGATAACACTCTACCAATGTGTGCAGGGGTTCACTGATGCTTCTTGGGAGATGTATGCAGGGGTCTGCCGTTGTGCGCGAGCCTCGGTTGATGTCGCTTGGCCTAAGTGCACAGCGGTCTGCCATTGTGCGTGAGCTTTAATGATATTATTTGGGCGACGTGCGCAGGGGTCTACCGATGTCACCTACGTGATGGACACTGCATTAGGGCCTGATCGGGCATTGAGTTATATGGCTTGGCCGGAATACACAGGAATTGTTGTTGTGTACGGGCCTCAGCCGATGTCGCTACGCCGATGTGTGCAGGGATCCACTAATGTCACCCTTGTGATGGATGCAGGGGAATGACATTGTGTGCGGGCCTTGGTTGATGTCACTTGGCCGACATCCTCAGGGGTCTGCAGATGTCACCTAAGTGATGCACGTAGGGGTGTGATCTTGTGGTCGGGCATCAACTGATGTCACTTGGCTTATGTGCACAGGGGCCTGACGTTGTGTACAGGCCTCGATCGATGTCGCCTGGCCGATGTGCGTAGGGTTCTACCGATGCCTCCCTAGCGATGCGTGCAGGGGCATGCCATTGTGCCCAGGCCTCGGCCGATGTAGCTTAGCCGACGTCCACAAGGGTCTGTCGATGTCGCCTAAATGATGCACGCAAGGAACTAATCTTGTGCACAGGCATCAACTAATGTGTGCAGGGGCATGACATTGTGTGCGGGCTTTAGCCGTTGTCCCTGGTAGATATGCGTAGGGTCCTGCCTTTCTACACAGGCCTAAGCCGATGTCGCCAGGTCTATGTGCTCAGGGGTCATTTTATGTCTCCTAGGCGAGACATGCTGCGGCATGCCAATGTCATGTGGGCTTTAAGCGATGCTTGCAAGGGGCTGCCGTTGTCACCTAGATGCTAATGATTTTGCATATGCGTTGAAATATTCCTACACCTCCCGACATGTCACTTTTCATTAGGATTTCACTCGACATCCCAAAAAACCAATAATAGTGACATCATTATTTGGCACAAATTTTCTGTTGGCATATGATTAGGCATTAGAAATGCACTCGATGACACGAAAAACCTCTAATTGCTAAATCGGTATTGGGTTAGAGCATCGCATTCGACAAGTTATTGGTCAACATAGTTCAGCACTTAGCCACTGCCGACATCGCATGTGCGTTGACATCTTCCTACGTGTCGGCATGCGGATTGCGGGTGCATGCATCACTTCTATCCCAGCGAGCGAACGAAAGGCTACAAGCCAAGGCAGAAGTTCCCTCGGCCTAATGGCTTCGGGTGCAACTTGCATTCAAAAACTTAATGGTTCACTTAATTCTGCAATTCACAGCAAGTATCACAATTTACTATGTTCTTCATCGATGCAAGAGGCAAGATATCCGTTGCTGAGAGTCGTTTGTGTTTAAAAAAAGTACACATCCCTCAACAAACTCTACATATTAGATGCGAGGGGCGGACTATCAATTTACAATCCTTGGCGATTTATGCATCAGGATTCGTTAGTCACCCGACAGGTGCGCGAGTGCGCACGCCGGGGACGATAGTGAGATCCTTCTGCATGTTCACTTACGTAAACCTTGTTAGAACGATAGTGAGATCCGTCGCGGGCAGTGAATCGCCCATGTCATCGCGATCTGAACATTTCACCGAATCATTCGATTGGTAGGATAAATGGGCAGTTGTACAAAGGGCGGGGACGTAGTCAAACATAATTCCACTTGCACAAATGAGTTTCAAATATAAAAAATACTAGCTTTCAAAATAAATTATTTTTTTATATATCAAATTTTTCTGAAAAAATAATAAAAACCCACCAGACACAATTCTGCTTTCACAAATGAGTTATAAACGCTTAAAATAATAGTTGTCAATAAAAAAAAAATATTTTTTATATGTCGAAATTTTTTGAAAAAATAATGAAATAGGAAAAAATTAAAAAAAATATGAACCCACCAAACACAGTTCCTGTTGCACAAATGAGTTCGAAATATAAAAAATAATACTTTTCAAAAAATAATTAAATAGTAACTGAAATAAAATAAACTATAAAAAATGACCAAACACAATTTTGTTTGCACAAATTAGTTTCAAATGGTAAAAAATTATAGTTTTCAATTAAAAATTTTGATTTTTTACATATCGAAAATTTTTGAAAAAACAATTAAATAGGAAAAAAATTTAATAACCGCCAAACACAATTTTGCTTTCACAAATGAGTTTCAAATGTAAAAAATAATAGTGTTCAATTAAAAAAAATTATTTTTTTTATGTCGAAATTTTCCTTAAAAAATAATTAAATAGAAAAAAATAAAAGAAAATATAAAAAAACCACCAAACACAATTCCACTTTCACCAATGAGTTTCAAATATCAAAAATAAAATTTTCCAATAAAAAAATTGATTTTTTTATATGTCGATATTTTTCGAAAAAATAATTAAATAATTAAATATAAAAAAAACCACAAAATTTTTTTTACTTATGCAAATGACTTTAAAATATAAAAAATAATATATTTCAAAAAGAAATTAATTTTTTTAAAAGTGAAAACTTTTCAAAAAAAATAATTAAATAGGATTTTAAAAATATATATATATATAAAACACCATACACACTTCATCTTGAAAAATGACTTTCACATAACAAAAATAAAGGTTTTCAATATTTTTTATTGAAATTTTCCAATCGATGACATCCACTAATGTCAGGTGGGCGCGAGCGCCTCGACCGATGTCGCCTGGGCAATGGAGGCATGGGCCTGCGCTTGTGCATGGGTATCGGTCGATGTCACTTCGTTGAAGTGCGCAAGGGCCTACCGTTGTGTGTAGGCCTTGGTCAATGTCGTATGGCCGATATGCATAGGGGCCCGTCGATGTAGCGTTGACGATATGTGCATGGGCCTATCGTTGTGTGTGAGCCTAAGCCGATGTAGCTTTTTTGACGTGTGTAGGGCTCTGCCAATGTCAACTAAGCAATGCGCACAGAGGCCTGGACTTGTACGTGGACATCAACACATGTCGCTTAAGCGATGTGCGTAGGGGCCTGCCCTTGTATACGGGCCTCGGCCGATGTTGCTTGGTTGATGTGTAAAGGGGTTCGTTGATGTAGCTTGGGTGATGTGCGGAGGGGACTGCCATTGTGCACGGGCCTTAGCCGATGTCTGTAGGGGTCCACTGAAATTGCTGGGATGATGTGTGTAGGGTCGTATTGTTGTGTCTGGGCCTAGGTCGATGTGCGTAGGGGTCTGCTGATGTTGCTTGAGAGATGTGTGCAGGGGCCTGCCGTTTTCACGTGGGCGATGCGCACAAGGGCGTACCATTATACATGAACCTCGACCGATATCGCTTCACTGATATGTGTAGTGGTCCACTGATATCACGCACGGACTAGGAATTATGTGCGGGACATAACCGATGTCACTTGACTGACGTGCGTAAGGGCTTGCCTATGTATACATGCCTCGATCGATGTCACCTGGCCGATATGGGTAGTGGTCCGCCGATACCACCCAGGTGATGTACGTAGGGGCATACCATTGTGCATCAGCCTCAACCAATGTCACTTGAAATACGCACGCAAGGTCTGCCGATGTCACCTAAGTAATGCGCATAAGCCTTTCCTTGTGCGCGCTTAACAATTAATGTGCGCAAGGGCCTGCCATTGTGTAAAGGCCTCATCCGATATCTCTCTACCGATCTATGCAGGGATTCACTGATGCTTCTTCAGAGATGTCCGCAGGGGTCTAGCATTATGCATGAGCCTTGGTTGATGTCGCTTAGCCAAAGTGCACAGAGGTCTGTCGTTGTGCGCGAGCTTTAACGGTATTATTTGGGTGACATGCGCAGAGGTCTAGTAATATCACCTACATGATGGACACTACATTAGAGCCTGACCTTGTGCGCGGGCATTGAGTGATATGGCTTGGCCGATGTACGCAGGGCCTGCCATTGTGTGTGGGCCTTAGCTGATGTAGCCGAGTCGATGAGTGCAGGGGTCTACTAATGCCGCCCTTGTGATACACGTAGTGGCCTGACATTGTGTCCGGGCCTTGATCAATATCACTTGGCCGACATCCACAGTGGTCTGCAGATGTCACCTAAGTGATGCACGAAAGGGCGTGATCTTATGCGCGGGCATCAGCTGAAGTCACTTGGCTAATGTGCGCAGGGGCCTGTAGTTGTGTGTGGGCATCAACCGATATGCGCAGGGGCCTGCCATTGTGTTCGGGCCTCGGCCGATGTACGTAGTGGTCCACTGATGTCGCCTTGACGATACGCGTAGGGGCATACCATTGTGCGTGGGCCTCGACTGATGTCGCTTAGCCGACGTTCACAGGGATCTGTAGATGTCGCCAAAATGATGCATCCAAGGGCCTTATCTTGTGCGCGGGCATCAACCAATATGCGCAGGGGCATGGCATTGTGTGTGGGATTTAGTTAATGTCGCCTGGCAGATATGTATGGGGTCCTGCCGTTGTGTGCGGGCCTCAGCCGATGTCGCCGGGTCTATGTGCGCAGGGGTCTGACGATGTCTCCTGGGCGAGATGCGCAGCGGCCTGACGATGTCATGTGGGATTTAAGCGATGCTTGCAATGGGCTGTCGATGTCACCTAGATGCTGCCGAGTTCGCATGTGCGTTGACATATTCCTATGCCTCCCGACATGTCACTTTTCATTAGGATTGCACTCGACATTCAAAAAACCTATAATGGGTGACATCATTATTTGGCACAAATTTTTTGTTGGCAAATGATTAGGCATAAGAAATGCACTCGACGACACGGAAAACCTCTAATTGCTAAATCGGTATTGGGTGCGAGCATCGCATTCGACAAGTTAATGGTCAACATAGTTCAACACTTAGCCGCCACCGACGTCGCATGTGCGTTGACATCTTTCTACGGGTCAACGTGCAGTTGGCAGGTGCATGCATCACTTCTAGCCTAGCAAGCGGACGGCGCGCTTCAAGCCCAGGCAGAAGTGCCTAAGGCCTAAAGGCTTCGGGTGCAACTTGCATTAAAAACTCAATGGTTCACTTAATTATGTAATACATAGCAAGTATTGCAATTCACTACATTCTTCATCGATGCAAGAGCTGAGATATCGGTTGCTGAGAGTCGTTTGTGTTTCAAAAGAAGTACACATCCCCCAACGAACTCTAGAGATTAGGTACGAGGGGCGGGCTATCAAGTTACAATCCTTGGCATTTTATACACTTGGATTCCTTAGTCACCCGACAGGTGCACAAACGTGAACGCCGGGAAACGGAGGGAGACCCGTAGGTAGGGGGTCTGGGCACCCTAGGCACGCGTAACCCCTGAGTGTTCAAACATATTTGCCGGTCATTCTACTTTGTAGGCTTTGATAATGATCCTTTTGCATGTTCACCTACGTAAACCTTGTTACGATTTCTGATTCCTCTAAATGATAAGGTTTAACGGAATTCTCGTGATGTCACAGCAGCGAATCGCCCATGTCACCGCGATCTAAGCATTTCACCGGATCATTCGATTGGTAAGAGCAACGAGCAGTGTGTACAATGGTAGGGACGTAATGAATCACAATTCTGCTTGCACAAATGAGTTTCAAATATAAGAAATAATAGTTTTAAAAAAATTATTTTTATATATGTCAAAATTTTTCAAGAAAAATTAAATAGAAAGAAGATAATAATAAAAATGTCAAACACAATTTCGCTTTCACAAATGAGTTTCAAACAGCTAAAATAATAGTTTTTAATAATAAAAATATATATGAAAAACCCAACAAAAACAATTTCGCTGCCACAAATGAGTTTGAAATATAAAAAATAATAGTTTTCTAAAAAAAAATTATTTTTATATACGTCGAAATTTTCCAAAACAGTAATTAAGTAGTAAATGAAATAAAATAAATTATAAAAAAACCACCAAATACAATTCTGCTTGCACAAATGAGTTTCAAATGTTAAAAAATGATAGTTTTCAATAAAACTTTTTTATTTTTTTACATATCAAAATATTCTAAAAAATAATTTAATAGGAAAAAAATGTAACACTGCCATACACATTCCGCTTTCACAAATGAGTTTCAAATGTGAAAAAAAATTATAGTGTTCAATAAAAAAAATAGATTTTTTTATATCACGAAATTTTATGAAAAAAATAATTAAACAAAAAAAAATAAAAGAAAATATAAAAAAAACCACCAAACACAATTCCGCTTTCACCAATGAGTTTCAAATTTCAAAAATAAAAGTTTCTAATAAAATTTTTTGATTTTTTTATATGTCAAAATCTTCAAAAAAAAAATTAAATATGAAAAAAAATTTTAAAAAACCACCAAGTTTTTTTTTACTTGCACAAATGACTTTAAAATATAAAAATAATAGATTTCAAAAAGAAAATTTTATTTTTTAAAAGTCAAAATTTTCTAAAAAAATATTGAATAGGAATTGTTTTTAAAAAAAATATAAAAACGCCACTAAACACACTTCGGCTTGTAAAAATAACTTACACATAACAAAAATAAAAGTTTTCAATTTTTTTGCATAGAAATTTTCCTAAAAATAAGCGATGACATCCACTAATGTCGGGTGCGCGCGAGCGCCTCGATCGATGTTGCCTAGGCGATAGGGGCATGGGCCTGCGCTTGTGCGTGGACATCGGTCGATGTCACTTGGCTGATGAGCGCAAGGGCCTATCGTTGTGTGCAGACCTTAGCCGATATCGTATGGCCGATGTGCGTAGTGGCCCACCGATGTAGCCTTGGCGATGTGCGCATGAGCCTATCGTTGTGCGTGAGCCTAAGACGATGTAACATTTTCAACGTGCGTAGGGCTCTGCCGATGTCACCTAAGCGATGCACGCAGAGGTATGTCCTTGTGCGCGGGCATCGACACATGTCGCTTAATCGATGTGCACAGGGGTCTACCCTTGTATGCTGACCTCGATCGATGTTGCTTGGCCGATGTGTGAAGGGGCCCATTGATGTCGCTTGGTTGATGTGCGCAGTGGCTTGATAATGTGCATGGGCCTCAACCGATGTCTGTAGGGGTCCACTGATGTTGCTTGGATGATGCGTGTAGGAGCGTGTTGTTGTGTGTGGGCCTAGGACGATGTACGCTGGGGTCCGCCGATGTTGCTTGAGCGATGCATGCAGGGCCTTCCATTTTCACATAGGCAATGCGCACAAGGGCGTAACATTGTACATGACCTCGACCGATATCACTTAACTGATGTGTGCAGTGGTCCACTAATATCACGTACGGACCAGGCATTATGCGCGGGACATGACCGATGTCGCTTGACTGACATGCGTAGGGGCCTGCCGTTGTATATGAGCCTCAACCGATGTTGCCTGGCTGATGTGGGTAGGGGTCAGATGATACAACCTAGGTGATGCGCGTAGGGGCTTACCATTGTGCATCGGCCTCAACCAATATCACATGAACGACGTGCACTGGGTCTATCGACGTCACCTAAGCCATGTGCATAGGCCTTGCCTTGTGTACGGTTATCAATCAATGTGCACAGGGGCCTGCCATTGAATAATGGCCTCATCCGATATTGCTCTACCGATGTGCGCAGGGGTTTACCTATTCTTCTTAGGAGATGCATGCAGGGGTCTGCCGTTGTGTACGAGCCTCGATTGATGTCGATTGGCCGAAGTGCACAGCGGTCTGCCATTGTGCGCGAGCTTTAAGGGTATTATTTAGGTGATGTGCACAGGGGTCTGCCAATGTAACCTATTTTATGGACACTGCATTAGGGTCTGACCTTGTGCACGGGCATTGAGTGATATGGCTTGGCCAAATGTACGCATGGCCTGCCGTTGTGTGCTGGCCTTAGTCGATTTGTGCAGGGGTCTATTAAAGCCGCCCTTGCGATGCACGCAAGTGCATGACATTGTGCATGGGCCTTGGTCGATGTCACTTGGAAAACATCCACAGGGGTCTTCAGATGTCACCTAAGCAATGCAGGTAGGGGTGTGATCTTATGCGCGGGCATCAGTCGATATCACTTGGCTGATGTGCGCAGGGGCCTGCCGTTGTGTGCGAGCATCAACCAATGTGCGCAGGGGCCTTCCGTTCTGTACGGGCCTTGGCTGATGTCGCCTTGCCGATGTGCGTAGGGTTCTACTAATGTCTCCGAAACAATGCGCACAGGGGCATGCCATTGTGCGAGGGCTTCAGCTGATGTCGCTTAGCCGACGTCCACAGGGGTCTGTCGGTGTCGCCTAAATGATGCACGCAAAGAACTAATTTTGTGTGCGGGCATCAACCTATGTGCATAGGGGCATGCCATTGTGTGCAGGCTTTAGCCGATGTCGCCTGGCAGGTATGCGTAGGGTCCTGCCATTGTGTGCGGGCCTCAGCCGATGTCGCTAGGTCTATGTGCGTAGGGGTCTGTCTAAGTCTCTTGGGTGAGACGTGCAGCAGCCTGTCGATGTCACGTAGGCTTTAAGCGATGCTTGCAAGGGGATGGCGATGTCACCTATATGCTATCGAGTTCGCCTGTGCGTTGACATATTCCTACGCCTACCGATATGTCAATTTTCATTAGGATTGCACTCGACATCCCAAAAAGCCTATAATAGTGAAATCATTATTTGGCACAAATTTTCCGTTGGCATATGATTCAGTATTAGAAATGAACTCGACGACATGGAAAACCTCTAATTGCTAAATCGGTATTGGGTGCGAGCATCGCATTCGACAATCTATTGGTCAACATAATTCAACACTTAGCCACCGCCGACGTCTCATGAGCATTGACATCCTTGGCATTTTATGCACCAAGATTCGTTAGTTGCCTGATAAGTGTGCGAGCGCACACTCCGAGGATGGGAGGGAGACCCGCAGGCAGAGAGCCTCGGCACCCTAGCCACACGTCGCCCCAGAGTGTTCAAACATGTTCGCGGGTCGTTCTACTTTGTAGGTTTTAATAATGATCTTTCTACGTGTTCACCTATGTAAACCTTGTTACAACTTCTCATTTCTCTAAATGACTAGGTTTAATGAAATTCTCGCGACGTCGCGAGCATTGAATCGCCCATGTCACCGCGATCTAAACATTTCACCAGATCATTCGATTGGTAGGAGCAGCGGGCAGTGTGTACAAAGGGCAGAGACTTAGTCAAACACAATTTTGCTTGCACAAATGAGTTTCAAATATAAAAAATAATAGTTTTAAAAAAAAATTATTTTTATATATGTAGAAATTTTCTGAAAAAAAAATATAAAAATCACCAAACACAATTTCGCTTGCACAAATGAGTTTCAAATGTTAAAAATGATAGTTTTCAAATTTTTTATTTTTATTTTTCTACGTGTCAGAATTTTCTAGAAAAAATAATTAAATAGAAAAAAATGAAAAATCGCAAAACACAATTCCGCTTTCACAAATGAGTATCAAATGTAAAAAATAATAGTGATCAATAAGAAATTTAATTTTTTTGTATGTCGAAATTTTCTGAAAAAATATTTAAATAGAAAAAATAAAAATTAAAAATTAAAAAACCACCAAACACAATTCCTCTTTCACCAATGAGTTTCAAATGTCAAAAATAAAAATTTCCAATAAAATATTTTGATTTTTTTATATGTCGAAATTTTTGAAGAAAATAATTAAATTCAACAAAATTTAAAAAATAAAAAAAGTTCACCAAAAAAAAATTTGATTTTACAAATGACTTTTAAATATAAAAATAATAGATTTCAAAAAGAAAATTTTATTTTTTTAAAAGTTAAAATTTTTTGAAAAAAATAATTAAATAAGATTTTAAAAAATATATATATAAACACCACTAAACACACTTCGGCTTGAAAAAATGACTTTCACATAACAACAATAAAAGTTTTCAATTTTTTTTGTATCGAATTTTTCCAACCGATGACATCCACTATTGTCGGGTGGGCGTAAGCACCTTAGCCGATGTCGCCTTGGCGATGGAGGCATGGGCCTGCGCTTGTGCATGGGAATCGGTCGATGTCACTTTGTTGATGTGCGCAAGAGTCGACCGTTGTGTGTAGGCCTTGGTCCATGTCGTATGGCTGATGTACGTAGGGGCCTACCGATGTAGCCTTGGTGATGTGCGCACGGGCATATCATTGTGCGTCAGCCTAAGCCGATGTAGCATTTTCGACTTTCGTAGGGCTCTGCCGATGTAACCTAAGCGATGCGCGTAGAGGCTTGGCCTTGTGCGCGGGCCTCGACACATGTCGCTTAATCGATGTGCGTTGGGGCCCGACCTTGTATACGGGCCTCGATCGATGTCGCTTGGCTGATGTGTGAAGGGGTTTGTCGATGTCGCTTGGGTGATGTGCGCAGGGGCCTACCATTGTGCACGGGCCTCAGCCGATGTCAAGACGGGTCCGCTGATGTTGCTGGGATAATGTGTGTAGGGTCGTATTTTTGTGTGTGGGCCTAGATTGATGTGCGCAGGGTTCCGTCGATGTTGCTTGAGCGATGCGTGAAGGGGCCGGCTGTTTTCACTTGGGCGTGCGCACAAGGGCTTACCATTGTACATGAACCTCAATCGATATAGCTTGACTGATGTGTGCAATGGTGCACCGATATCGCGCACGAACCAGGCATTATGCGTGGGATATGACCGATGTCGATTGACTGACGTGCGTAGGGGCCTACCGTTATATGCCGGCCCCGACTGATGTCGCCTGGCCGACGTGGGTAGGGGTCCACCGATACCACCAAGGTGATGCACGTAGAGGCTTACCATTGTGCATCAGCCTCGACCAATGTCACTTGAACGACGTGCACAGGGTCTGCCGATATAACCTAAGCGATGCTCAGAGGCCTTGCCTTGTGCACGGTTTTCAATCAATATGCACAAGGGCCTGCCATCGTGTAAAGGCCTCATTCGATATCGCTCTACCGATGTGCGCAGGGGTTCACCAATGCTTCTTGGGAGAGGCACGCAGTGGTCTGCCGTTGTGTGCGAGCCTCGGTTGATGTCACTTGGCCGAAGTGCACAGCGGTATGCTGTTGTGCGCGAACTTTAATGTTATTATTTGGGCGATATGTGCAAGGGTCTTCCGATGTCACCTATGTGATGGACACTACATTAGGGCCTAACCTTGTGCGGGGGCATTGAGTGATATGGCTTGGCCGATGTATGCATTTCCTGTCGTTGTGTGCGGGCCTCAACCGATGTTGGCTGGCGGATGTGTGCAGGGGTCTACTAATGCCGCCCTTGTGATGCACGCAGATGCATGACATTGTGCACTGGCCTTGGTCGATCTCACTTGGCCGACATCCACAAGGGTCTACAGATTTCACCTAAGAGATACATGTAGGGGCGTGATCTTATGCGCCTGCACCTAAGCGATATATGTAGGGGGTGTGATCTTATGTGCGAGCATCATCCGATGACACTTGGCTGATGTGCGTAGGGGCCTACCATTGTGTGCGGGTGTCAACCGATGTGCACAGGGGTCTGCCATTGTGTATGGGCCTCGATCGATGTCGTCTCGCCAATGTTCATAAGGGTCTACCAATGTCGCATTGGCGATGCGTGAAGCGGCATGCCATTGTGTGCGGGCCTCGGTCAATGTCACTTAGCCAACATCCAAAGGGGTCTGTCGATGTCGCCTAAATGATGCACGCAATAGACTGATCTTGTGCGCGGGCATCAACTAATGTGTGCAGGGACATGCCATTTTGTGCGAGCTTTAGCCGATGTCGCCTGGCAGATAAGCATAGGGTCCTGCTGTTGTGTGCGGGCCTCAACTGATGTCGCCAGGTCTATGTGTTCAGGAGTCTGTCGATGTCTATTGGGTGAGAAGTGCAATGGCCTCCGAATGTCACATGGGCTTTGAGCGATGCTTGAAAGGGGCTACCGATGTCACCTAGATGCTACCGAGTTCGCATGTGGGTTGACATATTCTTACACCTCCCAACATGTCACTTTTCATTAGGATTGCACTCGACATCCTAAAAAACCTATAATAGTGCAATCATTATTTGACACAAATTTTTCGTTGGCATATGATTAGGCTTTAGAAATGCACTCGACGTCACGGAAAGCCTCTAATTGCTAAATCGGTATTCGGTGCGATCATCGCATTCGACAAGTTATTGGTCAACATAGTTTAACACTTAGCATGTGACGACGTCGCATGTGGGTTGACATCTTCCTACAGGTTGGCATGAAGACGACGGGCACATGCGTCGCTTCTAGCCCAGCAAGCGGATGGCAGGCTTCAAGCCCGAGCAAAAGTTCCCTCAACCTAAACGCTTCAGGCGCAACTTGCGTTTAAAAACTCAATGGTTCACTTGGTTCTACAATTCACAGCAAGTATCGCAATTCACTACCTTTTACATCGATGCAAGAGCCGAGATATTTGTTGTTGAGAGTCGTTTGTGTTTCAAAAGAAGTAAACATCCCCTAACGAACTCTACAGATTGTGTGCGAGGGGTGGGCTAACAATTTACAATCCTTGGAGTTTTATGCACCAGGATTCGTTAGTCATCCGACAGGTGCGCGAGCGCGCACGTCGGGGATGTGAGGGAGACTCGCCAGCAGGGGGCCTGGGCATCCTAGCCGCGCGTCGCCCCAGAATGTTCAAACATGTTCGTTGGTCATTCTACTTTGTACGTTTTGATAATGATCCTTTTGCATGTTCACCTACGTAAGCCTTGTTACGACTTCTCATTCCTCTAAATTATAAGGTTCAATGAAATTCTCGCGACATCGAGGGCATTGAATCACCCATGTCACCGCGATATGAACATTTCACCGGATCATTCAATTGGTAGGAGCAATGGGCAGTGTGTACAAAGGGCAGGGACGTAGTCCAACACAATTTCGCTTGCACAAATAAATGAGTTTCAAATATAAAAAATAATAGTTTTCAAACAAAATTATTTTTACTTATGTCAAAATTTTCTGAAAAAAATATTAAAAAACCACCAAACACAATTTCGCTTTCACAAATGAGTTTCAAACGTCTAAAATAATAGTATTCAATAAAAAATTGATCCTTTAATATGTAGAAATTTTTTGAAAAAATAATTAAATAGGAAAAAAATAAAAACAAATATGAAAAACCCACCAAACACAATTTCGCTTGCACAAATGAGTTCAAAAGATAAAAAAGAATAAGTGTTTTCACAAAAATAAATATTTTTATATATGTCAAAATTTTCCAAAAAATTCATTAAATAGTAAATGAAATAAAATAAACTATAAAAAACCATCTAACGCAATTATGCTTGCACAAATGAGTTTCAAATGTTAAAAAATGATAGTTTTCAATAATTTTTTTTATTTTTTACATATAGAAATTTTCTTAAATAATAATTAAATAGGAAAAAAAATATAAAAACCGCAAAACACAATTCCGCTTTCATAAATGAGTTTCAAATGTAAAAAATAGTAGTGTTCAATAAAAAATTTTGATTTTTTTATGTCAAAATTTTCGAAAAATAAAAGAAAATATAAAAAACCACCAAATACAATTCCGCTTTCACCAATGAGTTTCAAATGTATAAAATAAAAGTTTCCAATAAAAATTTTAATTTTTTTATATGTGAAAATTTTCTGAAAAATATAATTAAATATGAATAAAATTTTAAAAATAAAAACACCACTAAAAATTTTTTTACTTGAACAAATGACTTTATAATATAAAAATTAAAAGATTTCAAAAAGAAAAATTTATTTTTCAAAAGTCAAAATTTTCTGAAAAAATAATTAAAGGGGAATTTTTTAAAATATATATATAAAAACACCACCAAACACACTTCGGCTTGCAAAATTCACTTACACATAACAAAAATAAAAGTTTTAAATTTTTTTCTATCGAATTATTCCTAAAAATAATCGATAACATCCACTAATGTCGGCTGGGGGCGAGTGCCTCGGCTGATGTCGCATAGGCAATGGGGGCATGGGCCTGTGCCTGTGCATGGACTTCGGTTGTTTGTCACTTGGCTGATGAGGGCAAGGGCCTACCGTTGTGTGCAGGCCTTCGCCGATGTCGTATGACCGATGCGCGTAGGGGCCCGCCGATGTAACCTTTGCAATGTGCGCATGGGCCTACTAATGTGCGTGAACCTAAGTCGATGTAACTTTTTCGATGTGCGTAGGGCTCTACCAATGTCGATGTGCGCAGAGGCTTGGCCCTGTGCACGGTCATCGACACATGTCACTTAACCGATGTGTGCAGGGGCTGTCCCGAGAATGCCGGCCTCGGTTGATGTTGCTTGGCCGATGTGTGTAGGGATCTGTTGATGTAGCTTGGGTGATGTGCGCAGGGGCCTGCCATTGTGCACGAGCCTCAGCCGATGTCCGTAGGGGTCCGTTGATGTTGCTTGGATGATGCGTGTAGGGGTGTGCTATTGTGTGTGGGCATAGACTGATGTGCACAGGGGTTCACCGATGTTGCTTGAGCGATGCGTGTAGGGGCATGCCATTTTTGCTTGGGCATGCGCACAAGGGCGTACCATTGTACATGAACCTCGACCGATATCGCTTGACTGATGTGTGCAATGGTCCACTGATATCACGCACGGACCATGCATTATGCACGGGACATGACCGATGTCGCTTGACTGACGTGCGTAGGGGCCTGCCATTGTATGTAGGTCTCGACCGATGTGGGTAGGGGTCAGCCAATACCACCTAGGTGATGCGCATAGGGGCTTACCATTGTGCATCGGCCTTAACCAATGTCACACGAATGATGTGCGCAGGGACTTGCCATTGTGTAAAGGCCTCATCTGATATCGCTCTACCGATGTGCTCAGGGGTTCACCGATGCTTCTTAAGAGATGCACGCATGGGTCTATCATCACTGTACGCTAGCCTCGGTTGATGTCGCTTGGCCAAAGTGCACAACGGTTTTCCGTTATGCACGAGCTAATGGTATTATTTGGGCGACGTGCGTAGGAGTCTACCGATGTCACCTACGTGATGGACACTGCATTATGGCCTGACCTTGTGCGCGGGCATTGAGTGATATGGCTTTGCCGATGTACACAGGTCTGCCATTATGTGCGGGCCTTAGTTGATGTCGCCTTGCCGATGTGTGCAGGGGTCTACTAATGCCACCCTTGATTAGCATGTAGGGGCATGACATTATGCGTCGACCTTTGTCGATGTCACTTGGCCAACATCCACAGGGGTCTACAGATGTCTCCTAAGCGATGCACGTAGGGGCGTGATCTTGTGCACGGATATTAGCCGATGTCACTTGGCTGATGTGCGCAAGGGCTTGCCGTTGTGTGCGGGCATCAATCGATGTGCGAAAGGGCCTACTGTTGTGTACGGGACTCGGTCGATGTATCCTGGCCGATGTGCATAGGGGTCTATTGATGTTGCCCTGGCAATGCACACAGGGGCATGCCATTGTGCACAGGCCTCAGCCAATGTCGCTTAGCCGACGTCCAAAGGGGTCTGTCGATGTCAGCTAAATCATGCACGCAAGGGCCTGATCTTGTGCGCAGGCATCAACCAATGTGTGCAGGGGCATGCCATTGTGTGCGGGCTTTAGCCAATGTCGCCAGATAGATATGCATAGGGTCCTGCCGTTGTGCGCGGGCCTCAGCCGATTTAGCCAGGTCTATGTGCACAGGGGTCTATTGTAATGACCCTTCAGGTTATTTTTGTGTTAATGCCTTCTTTCCGTCATTTTGAGCATTCCTGTAGTTACCCCAAGTCATTTATGACTTGCTAGCACTAATTGTTCGGTCGTGTGGTCGTTCGTTTGGGTTTTATGCCTATTTACCTATTTTGGAGCTTTTGGAACTTGAAAAGTTGATTTCGGTCATAGCCTTTGGAGCAGAGCTCAAGGAGCTCAGTGTTTAGCTTTAGGATCTCTTGGGTAAGGGGTTCATTTAGCCTAGCGTATCGCCTTGGGGGTGCCCCAATCCTATTTGTGAAGAAGAAGGACGGTACTATGTGGATGTACATTGATTACATGCAGCTGAATAAGGTGACGATGTAGAACCGTTACCCCATACCTCATATTGATGATCTGTTCGACCAACTTCAGGGTACCACAACGTTTTCTAAGATTGACTTGAGATTCGGCTACCATCAATTGAGGATTAGAGCAATGGACATCCCTAAGAAGGCATTTAGGACTCGTTATGGCCATTTTGAATTCCTAGTGATGTCTTTTGGGTTGACTAATGCCTCTGCCACCTTCATGGACTTGATGACTCGTGTATTCAGGCCGTATCTGGACTTCTTTGTCATAGTCTTCATTGATGATATCTTGGTGTACTCGTGGAGCCATTGTGAGCATGAGCAGCATTTGAGGATAGTGCTCCAGACTTTGAGAGATCATCGGCTTTATGCCAAGTTCTCAAAGTGTACGTTATGGCTTGAGTCCGTAGCATTCTTGGGGCACGTGGTGTCCAAGGATGGCATTATAGTGGATCCAGCGAATATTGAGGTTATCCATGATTAGGCTAGGCCCACTTCTGTGACTGAGATTCGGAGCTTCGTCGGATTGGCTGGATACTACAGGTGTTTTGTTGAGGGTTTCTCTTCTATAGCGGTACCTTTAACCCGGTTGACTCGCCAAGACGTTCCCTTTGTGTGGTCGAAGAGTGTGAGAGGAGCTTTCTGAGGCTTAAGGAGTTGCTTACCACCACTCCTATATTGACTCTTCCAGTGGAGGGCGGGGCTTCACGGTCTATTGTGACGCATTCAGCATTGGTTTGGGTTGTGTTTTGATGCAGCAGGGACGGGTTATTGCTTATGCATCGAGGCAACTTAAGCTGCATGAGCGCAACTACCCCACTCATGACTTGGAGTTGGCGGCGGTAGTTTTCGTACTTAAGATCTTGAGGCATTACCTTTACAGAGTTCATTGTGAAATCTGCACTGATCACAAGAATCTTTAGTACATTATTATCCAGAGGGATCGTAATTCGAGGCAGCGCCATTGGATTGAGCTCCTGAAGGACTATGATCTCTCTATTCTCTACCATCCGGGCAAGGCAAATATGGTAGCGGACGCCTTGAGCCGGAAGGTAGTGAGTATGGGTAGTCTAGCCTTCCTTTCTATTTTGGAGCGACCCTTGGCTTTGGACATCTAATCTCTAGCCAACCAGATGATCAGGCTTGATGTTTCAGATACCAGTCGGCTGTTAGCTTATGTGGGAGTTCAGTCATTCCTGCTAGATCAGATCTGTGGTCATCAGTTTGAGGATGAGTCTTTGGTGGCACTCAGAGATAGAGTGTTGGCGGGTGATACCGGGCAGGCTACTCTAGATTTTGATGGGATTTTGAGATTTGCTGGTCGTTTGTGTGTTCCGAGAGTTGGGGATTTGATTCAGCTGATTCTTAGCGAGGCCCATGATTCCAGGTATTCTATCCATCCGGGCACCGCTAAGATGTATCGTGATTTAAGGCAGCATTACTAGTGGAGTTGTATGAGGAGGGACATCTCATATTATATGTTCCGTTGCTTGTGTTGTCACTAGGTGAAGGCCGAGCATTTGAGGCCTGGACATCCATGGGAGCGCATCAACATGGATTTCGTTGTGGGCTTGCCTTGAACTTCTAGGGGTGTTGATAGCATTTGGGTCATTGTAGATCGATTGACCAAGTTAGCATATTTCCTTTCAGTTCATACTTCCTTAAGTGCTAAGAGGCTAGCTCGTATCTACATTCGGGAGGTGGTTCATCTTCATGGTGTGCCTGTTTCTATCATTTCATACCGGGGTTCACAGTTCACTTCCAGGTTTTGGAGAGTATTTCAGGAGGAGTTGGGCACCTGTGTCGATCTTATCACAGCATTCCACCCGCAGACCGATGGCCAGTCAGAGCGTACTATTCAGGTCCTTGGGGATATGTTGCAAGCCTGTGTCTTGGACTTTGGGGGTCAGTGAGACCAGTTCTTTCCTTTGTTGAAGTTTGCGTACAACAATAGCTACCACTCTAGCATTCAGATGGCCCCATTTGAGACTTTATATGGTATGTATTGTTGCACTCCAGTTGGTTGGTTCAGGTCTACGGAGCCTAGGTCGTGTGGTACACACTTTTTTCAGGAGGCCATAGTGCATGTGAGGATGATTCAGGATCGGCTCAGGACAGCTCTGAGTAGACAGCAGAGTTATGTGGATCGCAGGCAACGGCCAATGAGATTTGCCATTAGTGATAGAGTATTCCTTCGAGTATCGCCCATAAAGGGCGTGATGTGATTTGGGAGGCGGGGAAAGCTTAGCCAAAGATATATTGGGCCTTTTGAGATTTTGAGGGCGGTTGGTGATATGGCCTATGAGTTAGCTTTACCTCCAGCATTCTCAACCATTCATCTAGTTTTCCATGTTTCAATGTTGCGCTGGTATGATCCAGATGAGTATCATGTGCTCCAGTATGATGCCGTTGAGTTGGATGATCGCTTGACCTATATTGAGGAGCCAATTGCTTTTTTGGCCAAAGATTTGAGGCAGCTGAGGTCTAGAGCGTTTCCGGTGGTTAAGGTCTATTGGAGGCATCGTCCAGTCGAGGAGGATACCTGGGAGACTAAGCGGGAGATGCGAGAGCAGTTCCCCAGCTTATTAGGGCCCTCAGGTACTTCTTGACTCTTATTTTCGCAGACAAAAGTTCTTTTAGTAGTGGATGTTGTAGTGACCCTTCAAGTTATTTTTGTGTTAATGCCTTCTTTCCGTCGTTTAGAGCATTCCTATAGCGACCACAAGTCATTTATCACTTGCTGGCACTGACTGTTCGGTCGCATGGTCGTTCATTTGGGCTTTATGCCCATTTCCCTATTTATGAGTTTTTGGAACTTGAAATGTTAATTTCGGTCATAACCTCAGGTAAACGACCTCAGAATGGGATTCTGACAGTTCCATCAGCTTCGAAGCGGCCAAATTAGGCAAGAAACATGTTGTGACTTTAGGGCCATTTGGCGCTTTAGCCTTTGAATTTTGGCTTAAGGTTGACTTTAATTAACATTCTTGGTAAACGTGCTCAGATGAGAGTTCCATCAGCGTGGTTAGTTCTGGAATGTTGAGTTTGGTCTAGAGTGACCCTTCGTATGCTTCCCGGGGCTTTTGATCAAATACCGAGGCCCTTGGTAGAATTTGGCTAAAATGGGGCTTTGGGTGTGGGACCCACTTTTTGTCAAAATGACCTCGTATAGAAATTTCGACTACTCCATTGAGTCTGGAGCGTCGAATTTGATGGGGTAGCATTTCTCGATTGCGTGCACGGGGTTCTGAACGAATTCCGAGGACCCCGTCAGAGTTTTGGTAAAAGCCAAACTCAGTTAGTGCAGCAGCTGAGTTGCAGACCTCATTTCTTCTCTGATTTTGAGGTCATGGCTCCGCATTCGCAGAAGTCTGTGTTGCTCTTCTCCGCATTCGCAGATGGAGCTCCGTGTTCGCGAAGGTCTGCGGGTTTCTGGGAGTTTCCTCCATGCGTTCGCAGACGGGTATCCGCGTTCACGGAGGTGTAGGTTCCTCTTCTCCGCATTCGTGGAGGTTGGTTTTTCTCCCCTCCGCATTCTCGGGCCTCTGGCCGTGTTCGCAGTTGTCATCTGTGTCTGACAGTTGGTTCATAAGGGGCAGTCGGGTTTGTTGTTGATGTGAGTTTGGAAATTGATATCTTCTTCATTTTAAGTTGGAATTTGGTGATTCAAAGTCCCAGATGTTCGGAATTGCGTAGGCTTCGTGGGTTATTTCTTGGATAGGGTTGGGTGACCTCCGATTCTCATGAATTTGTGGCATAAGTGGCTGTCATAGGCTTATTCTGTAAAGTTTTACATGTTTTGTTTCTTTGAGTTGTCGGCTATTCCGGACCCCAAATTGTGTTCTGTTTTGGAACATAAGTTCGAGGGAGGGTTTAGGACCTTTTCACAGAGTCAATTCCAGGATTTCCAAAGCGGGTCCCACATTTTCTTGATTTTGACTCCTAAATTGGTCTGTCCCCGATTTTGATGATTTTAGTGTCTAAACGACCGTTCTGATGTTGTGATTCTATTTTTGATAGCGTGGCAGCAGTCTGAGGCCATTCGAAAGGGAAATGCTCCGGTGGAGTGATTTGTAGCATGCGTGGTCGGCATTCTGGTAGGTTACGGCTTCCCTTCTTTTTAGATTGAGCTAGATTATGTGAATGCATGCTGATTTGTGTGAATCTGGGGTGGGGTCCTAGTATTTCTTCTCTTCTTCTTAGAAATCTTGTTTTAGGCTTGATTTTCGGGCTATTTTGGGAGTAGTATCATGCTATCGGAGGGGTTGTTTGGTTGTTGATGCATGTGGTTTATCTGGTTGGTTGTTTATTTATGTTGTAGCATGTTTCTGGCCTTAGTCTAGGTTAGACTAGTTTTGCCTTAGACCCATGCACCTGTTTGACTCTGATATGTATCCGACGTCCATTCGGATGGACTAGGTCCTTGTAGACCGGAATAACAGACTTGGGTCTGATAGTATGAGTCTAGCCTTGGCTTTGTTTTGTTGTGATCTTCTGGCTTCTCTCCCCTTTTCCGTGGTGCCGATGTGCCATCGAAGGCGTGGTGTTTTCCTAAGATTTCAGGTGTTTTAAGATCGGTTCTGTGGTGATGTGGTTGTTGGTGGATAGCGATCCATATTGGTTTGGTATTTGAGAACCTTTACCTAATTGATATGCCTCGTGCACTCGTCTGGCTGGGACAGGGCCCCCAGAGTATTAGCTGGCTCACTCGTCTGGCTGGGACAAGGCCCCCGGTGTGTTAGCCAGTTGGGCAATTGGATATGAGGTATTGAGGTCCTCTTCGGAGTTGACATGGCTCGCGCACTTGTCTGGCTGGGACAGAGCACCCGGAGTGTGAGCTGATTGGGAGATTTTATATTAGGTCCTTTAGTGGATTCGTTATGCCCCTTGGCACTCTGATGGCAAGGGTAGGGCCCCCGGAAGTTGCCATCGGGATGGGCGGCCCGATTTGGAAGTCAGACTTTTGACTGGGTTGGAGTTGGCTGATTGTTTCGGTTGAGATGGTTGGTCGTTTCAGTTCACAGTTGGGTTTTCCTTCGATGTTGTAGATTTAGCTTTTCTGTGTACCTGTCGGGCTTATGCAGGTCCATTCGGATTTTGTTTGTCTGTGCTTGAGTGTACCTTCTAGGTCTGGGGGCCAGTTAGGTCTAGTTTAGATATTCTTAGATTTGATGTCGGCTAGTTTTGTGCTTATTTCCTTTGACCTCTACTATTGTATATTCTATCCATTCAGTCTGTGTTTACATTTCTTGCTCAGTCAGCCTATGATGCCAACTGGGTTCCTGTTGTGTTGGTACTCATACTACACTCTGCATCTGTTTTCGTGATGCAGGTCCGAGCACCAGTTATCAGCGTTGAGGTCAAGCCTACTGTAGTTTGTTCCGGAGGTGAGGGTGAGCACTTGGCGTTCTGGGATTACCCGTCTCCTTCTGTATATATTTTGGCTTGTCTTTAGTTTTTGAGACAGTCTGGTTTCTATGGTCCACTTTTGGGACTTGTATTCTTTTAGTAGATCTATACCTGTGACTTCCAGGTTCTGGGAGGTATCCTTTATTGTATATAGTTTGGATTCGCTTCCGCCTTTCCCCTATGTGTTCCTTTATTTATGCTTTCGCTTAGATGATGCTAGTTTCCACCCTCAGTCCCATTAGGGTCAAGTTCGAGGACATAATTTGTCTTACTTGCTGGCGGGTTTGTAGGCACCATCATGACTCGAGAAATAGGGTCGTGACATCTGTCGATGTCTCCTGGGTGAGATGCGCATCGGCCTGCCGATGTCACGTGGGCTTTAAGCGATGGTTGCAAGGAGTTATCAATGTCACCTAGATGCTGCTAAGTTCGCATGTGCATTGACATACTCCTACGCTTCCCGACATGTTGATTTTCATTAGTATTGCACTCGACATCTCTACAAAACCTATAATAGTGACATCATTATTTGGCAAAAAGTTTCCGTTGGCATATGATTAGGCATTAGAAATGCATCCGACGACATGGAAAACCTTTAATTGCTAAATCGATATTGGGTACGAGCATCGCATTCGGCAAGTGATTAGTCAAAATAGTTCAACACTTAGCCACCACCGACGTCGCATGTGCGTTGACATCTTCCTACGGGTCGGCATGCAAACGGTGGGCGCATGTATCGCTTCTAGCCCAGCAAGTGGACGACAAGCTTCAAGCCCAGGCAGAAGTGCACTCGGCCTAATGGCTTCGGGCGCAACTTGCGTTCAAAAATTCAATGGTTCACTTGATTCTTCTATTCACAGCAAGTATCGCAATTCACTACGTTCTTCATCGATGCAAAAGCTGAGATATCCATTGACGAGAGTCATTTGTGTTTCAAAAGAAGTACACATCCCCCAACGAACTCTACAGATTAGGTGCGAGGGGCGGGCGATCAATTTACAATCCTTGGCATTTTATGCACCAGGATTTGTTAGTTGCTCGACAGGTGCGCGAGGCCTGTATGTCGGGGATGGGTGGGAGACCTGCAGGCAGGGGGCTGGGCCCCTTAGCCTCGCGTCTTCCTCTAGTGTTCAAACAGGTTCGCAGGTCGTTCTACTTTGTAGGTTTTGATAATGATTATTCTACATGTTCACCTACGTAAACCTTGTTACGACTTCTCATTTCTCTAAATGATAAGGTCCAATGGAATTCTCACGACGTCGCGGGCAGCGAATCGTCCATGTTACCTTGATCTGAATGGTAGGAGCAACGAGCAGTGTGTACAAAGGGTAGGGACATAGTCAAACACAATTCCGCTTGCACAAATTTGTTTTAAATATAAAAAATAATAGTTTTCAAAAAAAATTATTTTTCTATATGTCGAAACTTTCGAAAAGAATAATTAAAAGTATCACCAAACACAATTTTGCTTTCACAAATGAGTTTCTAACATCTAAAATAATACTTTTCAATAAAAATTGATTTTTTTATATGTCAAAGTTTTCCGAAAAAATAATTAAAATAAGGAAAAAACAAAAACAACTATCAAAAACCCACCAAACACAATTCTGCTCGCACAAATGAGTTCGAAATATAAAAATAATAGTTTTTTAAAAAATAAATATTTTTATATATGTAGAAATTTTTCAAAAAAGTAATTAAATAGTAAATAAAATAAAATAAGCTATAAAGAAAACCACCAAACACAATTTCACTTGTACAAATGAGTTTCAAATGTTAAAAAAAATTATAGTTTTCAATAAATTTTTTTTATATTTTTACATATCTTAATTTTTTGGAAAAACTAATTAAATAGTAAAAAAAATAAAAACCACGAAATACAATTTCACTTACACAAATGAGTTTCAAATGAAAAATAATAATAGTGTTCAATAAAAAATTTGATTATTTATATGTTGAAATTTTATGAAAAATGTAATTAAATAGAAAAAAAAAGAGAGAATACAAAAAACCTACCAAACACAATTCCACTTTCACCACTGAGTTTCAAATGTCAAAAATAAAAGTTTTTAATAAAATGATTTAATTTTTTTATATGTAAAAAAAATTTTAAAAATAAATTAAATATGAAAAAAAAACCACCAAAAAAAATTTACTTGCACAAATGACTTTCAAATATAAAAAAGTTATAGATTTCAAAAAGAAAAATTTATCTTTTTAAAAGTCAAATTTTTCTAAAAAAATAATTAAATAGGAATTTTTTAAGAAAAAAAAACACCACCAAACACAATTCGGCTTGCAAAAATGATTTCACATAACAAAAATAAAAGTTTTCAATTTTTATATCGCATTTTTCATAAAAATAAGCGATGACATCCACTAATGTCAGGTGGGCGCGAGCACCTCAGCTGATGTCAACTGGGCGACGAGGGCATGGGCCTGCGCTTGTGTGTAGGCAACGGTCAATGTCACTTGGCTGATGAGCGCAAGGGCCTACCATTGTATGCAAGCGTTGGCCAATGTCGTATGGCTGATGTGCGTAGTGGCTCACCGATGTAGCCTTGGCGATGTGCGCATGGGCCTACCATCGAGCGTGAGCCTAAGTCGATGTAGCTTTTTCAAGGTGCGTAGGGCTCTGCCGATGTCACCTAAGCGATGCACGCAGAGGCCTGCCATTGTGCACGGGCCTCAGTCAATTTCCATAGGGGTCTGCTGATGTTGCTTGGATGATGCGTGTAGGGACGTGCTGTTGTGTGTGGGCCTAGGCTGATGTATGAAGGGGTCTGCCGATGTTGCTCGAGCGATGCATGCCGTTTTCACTTGGGCGATGCACACAAGGGCAAACCATTGTACATGAACCTCCACCAATATCACTTGACTGATGTGTGTAGTGGTCCACTGATATCACGCATGGACCACACATTATGCGCAGGATATGACCGATGTCGCTTGACTTACATATTTAAGGGCCTGCCATTTTATGCGGGCTTCGACCGATGTCTTCTGGCCGATATTGGTAGGGGTCCGCCATAACACCTAGATGATGCGCGTAGGGGCTTACCGTTGTGCATCAGCCTCAACCAATGTCACATGAATGACGTGCGCAGGGTCTGGTGATGTCACGTAAGCGATGCGCAGAGGCCTTGCCTTTTTCACGGTTATCAATCAATGTGCGCAGGGGCCTGCCATTTTGAAAAGGCCTCATCCGACACTACTCTACCGATGTGCTCAGAGGTGCACCGATGCTTCTTAAGAGATGCACGCAAGGGTCTACCGTTATGCGCGAGCCTCGGTTGATGTCGTTCGGCCTAAGTGCACATCGATTTGCCATTATGCGCGAGCTTTAATGGTATTATTTAGGCGACGCGCTCAGGGGTCAGTCACTGTCACTTATGTGATGGACACTGCATTAGGGCCTGGCCTTTTGCACGGGCATTGAGTCATATGGCTTGGCCGATGTACGTAGGGCCTACCATTGTGTGTGGGCCTCAGCCGATATCGCTTGGCCGATGACACTTAGCCGATGTGTGCAGGGGTTTACTAATGCCGCCCTTATGATGCATGTAGGGACATGACATTATGCGCTGGTCTTGGTCGATGTCACTTGACCACCGTCCACTGGGGTCTGCAGATGTCGCCTAAGTGATGCACATACTAGCGTGATCTTATGCACGGGCATCAACCGATGTCACTTGACCGACATCCACACGTGTCTGCAGATGTCACCTAAGCGATGCATGTAGGGACGTGATTTTGTGTGCGGGTGTCAACTAATGTGTGCATGGGCTTACCGTTGTGTACGGGCCTCGGCCAATGTCACCTAGCCGATGTGCATAAGGTTCTATCGATGTAGCCTTGGCGATGCACGTAGGGGCATGCCATTGTGCGCGGGCCTTGGCCAATGTCGCTTAGCTGACGTCCACAGGGGTCTGTCGATGTCACCAAAATGATACACGCAAGGGCCTGATCTTGTGCGCAGGCATCAACCAATGTGCGCAGGGGCATGCCATTGTGTGCGGGCTTTGACCGGTGTCTCCTGGCGTATATGCATAGGGTTCTGCTGTTGTGTGCAGGTCTCAGTCGATAACGACTGGTCTATGTGCGTAGGGGTCTATCAATGTCTTCTCGATGAGACGCACAACGGCCTGTCCGTGTCACGTGTTCTTTAAGCGATGCTTGCAAGGGGCTATCGATGTCACCTAGATGCTGCCGAGTTTGCATGTGCGTTGACATATTCCTACGCCTCCCGACGTGTCACTTTTCATTAGGATTGCATTCGACATCCCAAAAATCCTATAATAGTGACATCATTATTTGGCACAATTGTTTTGTTGGCGTATGATTGGGCATTAGAAATGCCTCGACGACACGGAAAACCTCTAAGTACTAAATCAGTACTGGGTGCGAGCATTGCATTCGACAAGTTATTGGTCAACATAATTTAATGCTTAGCTGCCGCAGACGTCGCATGTGCGTTGACATCTTCCTACGGGTCGGCATGCAGACGGCGGGCGCATGCATCGCTTCTAGCCCAGCAAGCGGACGGCGGGCTTCAAGACCAGGCAGAAGTGCCCTCGGCCTAATGACTTCGGGCGCAACTTGCGCACAAAAACTCAATGGTTCACTTGATTCTGCAATTCACAGCAAGTTTCACAGTTCACTACGTTCTTCATCGATGCAAGAGCTGAGATATCCATTGCCGAGAGTCATTTGTGTTTCAAAAGAAGTACACATCCCCAACAAACTATACATATCGGGTGTGAGGGGTGGGCTATCAATTTGCAATCTTTGGAGTTTTATGCACCATGATTCATTAGTCACCCGACAGGTGCGCAAGGGCGCATGCCGGGACGGGAGGGAGACCTGCAGGAAGGGAACCTGGGCACCCTAGCCGCGCATAACCCCCGGGTGTTCAAACATATTTGTAGGTCGTTCTACTTTGTAGGTTTTGATAATGATCCTTGTGCATATTCACCTATGTAAACCTTGTTACGACTTCTTATTCCTCTAAATATTAAGGTTCAATGGAATTCTCGCGACGTCGCGGGCAGCAAATCGCCCATGTCACCGTAATCTAAACATTTCACTGGATAATTCAATTGGAAGGAGCAATGGGCAGTATGTACAAAGGGCAGGGACATAGTCAAGCACAATTCTGCTTGCACAAATGAGTTTCAAATATAAAAAAATAATAGTTTTTAAAAAAATTATTTTTATATATGCCGAAATTTTCTTTAAAAAATTAAATAGCAAAAAATAATATAATAAACCACAAACACAATTCCGTGTTCACAAATGATTTTCAAATGTCTGAAATAATAGCTTTCGATAAATAAATTGATTTTTTATGTCAAATTTTTCTGTAAAAATAATTAAATAGGAAAAAATTAAAAATAAATATGAAAAACCCACCAAACACAATTTTGCTTGCACAAATGAGTTCGAAATATATAATAGTTTTGAAAAAAAAATATTTTTATATATGTCGAAATTTTCCAAAAAAATAATTAAATAGTAAATGCAATAAAATAAACTGTAAAAAACCACCAAATACAAATCCTCTTGCACAAATGAGTTACAAATGATATTGTTAATAAAATTTTTTGAGTTTTTTACATATCAAAATTTTATGAAAAAAATACAAAAACCGCCAAACACAATTCCGCTTTCACAAATGATTTTCAAATTAAAAAATAATAGTGTTCAATAAAAAAATTGGTTTTTTTACATGTTGAAATTTTCTAAAAAAAATAATTAAATAGACAAAAATAGAAGAAAATATAAAAGAAACCACCAAACACAATGTTGCTTTCACCAATGAGTTTCAAATGTCAAAATTAAAAGTTTGCAATAAAAAAATTAGTTTTTTATATGTCAAAATTTTCCGATAAAAATAAATAAATGTGAATTTTTTTTAAAAAACCACCAAAAAAACTTTTACTTGCACAAATAATATAAAAAAATAAGAGATTTCAAAAAGAAAATTTTATTTTTTTAAAAGACAATTTTTCAAAACAATTAATTAAATAGGAATGTTTTCTTAAAAAAATATAAAAACACCACCAAACACACTTCGGCTTGCAAAAAAGACTTTCACATGACAAAAATAAAAGTTTTCAATTTTTTTATATCGAATTTTTCCTAAAAATAAGCGATGACATCCACTAATATCGGGTGGGCACGAGCGCCTTGGCCTATGTTGCCTGGGAGATGGGGGCATGGGCCTGCGCTTGTGCGTGGGCATCGGTCAATGTCACTTGGCTGATGAACGCGCCTACCATTGTGTGCAGTCCTTGGCCGATGTCGTATAATCGATGTGCGTAGGGGCCCGCCGATGTAGCCTTGGCGATGTGCGCATGGGCCTACCATTGTGCGTGAGCCTAAGGCGATGTTGTATTTTCAACTTGCGTAGGGCTCGACCGATGTTACCTAAGTGATGCGTGTAGAGGCCTGGCCTTGTGCGTGGACATTGACACATGTCGCTTTATCGATGTGCATAGGGGCCTGCCCTTGTATGCAGGCCTCGATCGATGTCGCTTGCCCGATGTGTGAAGGGGTTCATCGATGCCGCTTGGGTGATGTGCGCAGGGGCCTACCATTGTTCATGGGCCTCAGCCGATGTCGTCCTTATGGGCCCGCTGATGTTTCTTGGATGATGCATGTACGGGCATGCTGTTGTGTTTGGGCCTAGGCCGATATGCGTAGGTGTCCGTCGATGTTTCTTGAGCGATGCGTGCAGGGGCCTGCCGTTTTCGCTTTGGCGATCCACACAAGGCCGTACCATTGTATATGAACTTTGATCGATATCGCTTGACTAATGTGTGAAGTTGTCCACTGATATCACACATAGACCAGGCATTATGCGTGGGACATGACTGATGACGCTTGACTGACGTGCGTAGGGGCTTGCCATTGCATGCGGGTCTCGACTGATGTCGCCTGGCTGATGTGGGTAGGGCTGCCATTTTCGCTTGGGTGATCCACACAAGGACGTACCATTGTATATGAACTTTGATCGATATCGCTTGGCAAATATGCGTAGGGTCCTGCCGTTGCATGTGGACCTCAGCCGATGTCGCCAGGTCTATGTGCGCAGGGGTCTGTCGATGTCTCCAGGGCTAGATGTGTAGTGGCCTGCCGATGTCACGTGGGCTTTAAGCGATGCTAGCTAAGGGCTGCCGAGTTCGCATGTACGTTGACATATTCCTACGCCTCCCGACATGTCACTTTTCATAAGGATTGCACTCGACATCCCAAAAAATCTATAATAGTGACATTATTATTTGGCATAAATTTTCCATTGGCATATGATTAGGCATAAGAAATGCACTCGACGACACAGAAAACCTCTTATTGCTAAATGATGTACCGTGAACTTACGGTACTTTTGATGCATTAAACTTAGAGTTTTGCATGTTTCTTAAGAAATTTGTTATTAGATGTGATAGTATTTTTTGTTAATTTTACAAGAAATAGGACTTTGGAGCAATTGGGGAGAAAAATGTTGCAGCAGTAGGATTTTGGTGATGTACGAGATGATCCACGGGTCGTCAGTGCATTGACGAGACATAAGTTGAAGTCGTGGGTTCAGGTGCCTGAAGATTTAGCTAAGTATGGAAGGACGAACTAGGATGACGAGTCGTAGTTCCTGCTACAAACCGTAGATAACTTCAGAGAGGGTCACATGCATACTTGGTTGACGAAAGAGTAGGACGGGCAGTAAAAAGGTCTACAAACCATAGATCATGCCCGTAGAAAGGAACCCTCAGGAATTTTACCAACTACTGGATGACGGTGGGAACCTACGAGCCCTAGGTCTGACTACTAGCCGTAGCTCGCCAACCGTAGATGACTCTACCCAGGCCAAATTTCCTTAGTTTTCCTTTTCCTATTTTGTTTCGGACTTATTTTCTTGAAATACTAGATGTAAATTTCATTTTTGGGTTATTGAACAAATTTTGAATATTTAGCTTTGACTTTGGGAATTATTTTGCAACTTTTGTGGAAATCAATTCTTGAAGTTTGGAATTATAAAGTTTGCTTTTGATTTTCAATTCAATAATGTGGAATTCATCTATCATCACTGTAAGTTCGTGAATTATTCTTCAAATCCTAATTTGAATCGTGAGCCCTCAAGCATGAGTAGCTAAATCCACAATTAGGGTTGTGGGAACCATGAGTAATTAACGAAAGTAAAACTACTAATGTTGTAATTCTTGAAAGTGTTTATGCATGTATTTGTTAATCTCTTCATTTAGAGTGCTTTTTAACCGTGGCCAACGTTAGAACTCGCCTCATTCCTACTTGCTGGACCAAGGAGGTAACAAATGAGAAAGAGATTACACAACGGAGATTTAGCATTGATTTAGTCCGCTATCTAATAGCCCAAACTATTAAGCTGCGGGTTAGTCTGGGTCAAAGGTGAGGGTTAGTAAATCGACACACGTAGACGACCAAGTTGTGTGGTGAAATTCCCTATTTGGAGGACCAATCACTTAGGGATACCTAACTTATCCACTATGCATGTTAAACACTAGAAAGAGTTACCATTGTTAGGATTACTAAGTTAAGAGCTTTTAGGGAACACATATGCCCTAGTTTCATTCTCATATTGATATCACAAACTGCAAAATCCTTGCTATTTTGTTTACTTGTTCTACTACACATCAAGCTATTATAATTTTAGTTGTATTGATTTCCCCCTCTTTTTCAGAGATAATTTGACTAAACGTACAACTAACAATAAATTAGACTAAGTCTAAACCATAGTCCTCGTGGGATCGATCCTAACCTTCATTAGGTTCTTTATTTGGCAACGATCGCTTTTACTTCCTAAGGGAGGTGTAATTTGGGCGTATCAAATTTTGGCGCCGCTGCCGGGGAATAAGGCTTTTAGATTAGACTAATTGCGTTATTGCACTTTAGTCAATTATTTCTTGATTTACGTTTTATTGTTGTTTTTGATTTCTTACAGACCTTAGTTCCAGTGTATGCAAAATGCATGAAGACAAGACATTCCCCTGACTCCTTACTACCCGCAATTAAGAAGAACTCCGCGAAGAATGTCTGGAACAGGTCAACAAATTAGGCAAGAGGATTATCTAAACGGCGAGGGCCGTCAGGAGGTACCAGAAGCCCAACCTCCGAGAGCTATAGACATGCCTGGAAACCTTCAAGAGGTTCGAGTGCAGAACCAACCTGCACCTAATATCCGCCGCAACTTTGAAGTTGATCATAATGTGATAGGATCAACTGGGACTATAGTTGTTCCTCCACTACCAGCCGGATACACAATTGTGATTACTAGCAGCCTTATGCAGATGCTGAGAGCTAGAGGACTATTTGCTAGATTACCATCGCAAGATCCTTATGCCCATATGACCAAGGTTACCAGCGTATGTAAGAGTTGTATGGGGAAGCCAGATTTAGATATGGATATGATTGGTCTACGTGTTTTCCCATTGTCTTTGACGGGAGATGCTACTGTATGGTTGAACAAACTCCCATACAACTCTATATACACATGGGATAAGCTGCATCAAGTTTTCATCGACAAATATTTTCCAGTATCGAGGAAGCTAAATCTTAAGGATAAACTCCATAACTCCGTGGCTTTGAATGGAGAGTCAGTCAGCAAATTTTGGGACAGATTTACAAAGTACATGAGAGCTGTGCCAAACCACCGCATTGATGATAATATTTCTACCAAGGACTAAATGATAATGGAAAGTCTGTGCTAGACACTATTGCAGGTGGATCTTACGGAGCAAGTACCTTCCTAGAGATTGCTAAAAAACTTGCAAGGATATCGAAGAATTACAAGGCATGGAGCACTAGAGCATCGTCTACCCTAAAGAGCACCTTCTCTATACAAGATTCACCAAACCCGTCTAATGATGATCTACGTGAAGAATTAGCAGACCTAAGAACAGAGCTAGGCTTGGTGCTAAAACATGTAACTGGAAATGCGGAGAAAGTCAATGCAGTTCAATATCAGCAGAATGCACCACCAAATGATTGGTTTACATATGAGGAGGATGAAAATCTTGTGAATGAGCAAACGAGGGGTTTCCAGACCAACACCCAAGGATCCAACCAGGATAATTGGCGCCAAGGTCAAGGGAATCAAGGGCGGAACTTTAGCAATTACGACCGTGAAGGGAAATATGTTCGTGATGGGAACTATAACAGAGACAATAACTACAACAGAAGTGGTTACAACAACAGGAGTGACAAAGGTGGCCTGTTTATCCCACCAGGAAATTGGGATGGAGAATCGAGTCTTAATCGTATTGAAGATATGATGAGCAGGATGATGAAGCGGTTCGACTCAACAGATGAGAACATGAAAGAGATGTGGAATGATCTATCAGGTATTAGGCAAAACATGGAGGAACACGCAGTGGCGATTCGACAAATAGAGCAGCAGTTGAACCAACTTTCTACAAATGCAAATCCGCGCCAACAAGGAACACTTCTCAGCAACACCGTGCAAAACCAAAAGAATGACGGATAATGTATGGCTGTGACTACTAGAGGTAGGAAACAGACCATTGATCCTCCCATGCCAACAAAAGTGGAAAGTGCGCCTCCCATGCCAACAAAAGTGGAAAGTGCGAAAGCATCTGATGAAGATGAAAGTGAGGTAGCAGAACTGCCCAAGGATCAAAACGAGATGGAGGTAGAAATCACGCAAAAGGTCATCCCTATGCCAAGACTCCACCTCCCTTTCCACAAAGATTGGTCAAGAAGACGGAACAAGGGAAGTATAGAAAATTCATATCTATGCTAAAACAATTATCTATTAATGTTCCTTTGATTGAAGCTTTAGAACAGATGCCCGGATATGCGAAGTTCATGAACGATCTGGTGACCAAGAAGAGAGCTACGAGCTTTGAGGGTGATGATACATTGCAGCATTGTAGTGCCATTGCTACAAGGTCATTGGTGCAAAAGAAGGAAGACCTTGGAGCATTTACCATCCCATGTACTATTGGCTTGATGCACTTTGCAAAGGCACTATGTGACTTGGGTGCGAGTATAAATCTGATGCCGTTGTCCGTGTTCAAGAAATCGGGCTTGGGAGCCCCTAAACCAACTGCAATGAGGCTACTGATGGCTGACCGGACGGTGAAGAAACCAGTAGGAGTGCTCCAAGATGTCTTGGTGAAAGTGGAGGCATTCATATTTCCGGCGGACTTTGTGATTCTGGATACATAAGTGGATTTTGAAGTGCCTACAATTCTGGGTAGACCATTTCTTGCAAAAGGCGTGCTCTAGTAGATTTGGAAAAAGGGCAAATGAAGTTTTGATTAGACAATGAAGAGGTGACCTTTAACATCTGTAAATCAATGAAGCATCAAAGTGACATTAAAGCAATATTGGTGGTGAACTATGCTGATGAGCCTAAACCAGAGGTGCCCATTGAGGAGAAGCTTGGAGTTGAGTCGCTCGCGGCTGTGATCATGAATTTTGATGGTGATGGGATCGCAGATTACGATGAACTGGTTGTTGCAATGGATGAGGGTACTTACCTTCGTCGTCCACCAAGAAAGCTGAACTTGGACTTGAAGAATCGAGACACTCTGCCCGTAAAACCATCCATTGACGAACCCCCAAAGTTGGAACTAAAAGCTCTTCCAGCTCATTTGAGAGACGTATTCTTGGGCCAGAACAACACGTTACCTATGATTATTGCTTCTGATTTGAATGCAGGGCAAGTGGAAGCTTTGGTTTCGGTGCTGAATCGATACAAAAGAGCAATCCGATGGACAATTGCGGATATTATTGGTATCCCACTAGGAATTTTCTCACACAAAATTCAACTCATGCCGGACAACATACCAAGTGTTGAGCACCAGAGAAGGCTGAATCCACCTATGCAAGAAGTGGTGAAGAAGGAAATCATCAAATGGTTAGATGCTTGAGTGGTATACCTGATAGCTGATAGTAAATGGGTGTGCTCAGTCCAATGCGTGCCAAAGAAGGGAGGAATCACTGTGGTTCCAAATGCAAAGAATGAGCTCGTTCCTATGAGGCCCGTTACAGGCTGGAGAGTTTGCATGGACTATCGCAAGCTAAATGCCTGGATCGAAAAAGACCACTTTCTGATGACATTCATGGACCATATGTTAGACCGTCTTGCTGGAAAGGGGTGGTACTGCTTCTTGGATGGATATTCGAGCTACAATCAGATCTCCATAGCCCCAGAAAATCAAGAAAAGACTACTTTCATTTGTCCCTATGGTACATTCGCTTTCAAAAGGATGTCATTCAGACTATGCAATGCATACAACATTTCAGCGTTGCATGATGTCTATCTTTTCAGACATGGTGGAAGACATTATCGCGGTATTTATTGATGATTTCTCTGTGGTTGGTAACTCTTTCAATGATTGTTTGTTGCATTTAGTTGAAGTGTTGCGTCGATGTGAAGAATGCAACCTTGTGCTAAACTGGGAAAAATGTCACTTCATGGTGAAAGAAGGTATCGTACTGGGCCATAGAATCTCAAAAAAAAAGGCATCGAAGTTGATAGAGCTAAATTTGAGGTGATCAAAAAAGTGCCCCCAACAATCTCTTTGAAAGGTATTAGAAGTTTTCTAGGTCATGCAGGTTTCTATCATAGATTTATAAAAGACTTCTCGAAAAATGCACACCCTTTGTGCAAACTGCTTGAAAAGGAGACGAAGATCAAATTTGATGAAGTGTGTTTGAAAGCATTTGAGGCTCTGAAATAGAAGTAATCTTCTGCACCCATCATAATTTCACCGGATTGGGGGAGACCGTTCGAAGTTATGTGTGATGCGAGCTACGTGGTACTTGGCGTTGTTTTGGGACAAAGGCACGAGAAGATACTTCATCCTATATATTATGCAAGCAAAGCAATAAACGTCGCTCAAAAGAACTACATTTTCACTGAACAAGAATTGTTTGCATTAATATTCGCATTTGAAAAGTTTTGATCCTATCTACTGGGTACTAATGTAATTGTGCATACTGACCATTCTGCTTTGCGGTATCTCATGGCAAAGAAGGACGCAAAACCGAGGCTGATTCGTTGGGTATTATTGCTGCAAGAGTTTGAGTTCGAAGTACGAGATAGAAAGGGGACAGAAAACCAAGCGGCTGATCATTTTTCCAGATTAGAAGATGAAGCTATGAAGAAGTTAGCTGATGGACTCGAGATTAATGATACTTTTCTAGACGAACAGGTATTGGCTGCTTCACTTGATCTTATTCCTTGGTTTGCAGATTTCGCCAACTATTTGGCAAGCGATGTGGTGCCTTCAGAGTTGTCGATCCACCGAAGAAGAAAGTTCATGTCCGATGTGAAGAAGTTCTTCTAGGAAGAGCCTTACTTGTTTCGTATCTGTGCTGATGGGATTATTCGTCGCTGTGTGCCTGAGGTAGAGATGATGAGTATATTGGAAACTGGCCATTTGTCTCCTGTTGGTGGTCATCATAGTGGCATCCGGACTACTCATAAGATCCTGCAATGTGGGTATTATTGGCCTACAATTCACCAAGATGCCCATTATTTCGCCTAGGCATGTGATCGATGTCAAAGAGAAGGAGATATTTCAAGAAAGCAAGAACTCCCAATGAACCCAATACTAGTGATTGAACTCTTTGATGTATGGTGCCTTGATTTTATGGGTCCGTTTGTGAGTTCGAATGGGTTGAATTATATACTTGTAGCGGTTGACTATGTGTCCAAATGGGTGGAAGTTGTTGCACTTTCCAACAATGAAGGTAAAAGCGTCACCGCATTTTTGAAAAAGAATATCTTCTCCAGGTTTGGTACACCAAGGGCAATAATTAGCGATGGAGGTTCCCACTTTTATAATAAATTGTTCAAGGCGTTGCTTGAGAAGTATGGCGTTCATCACAGCGTAGCAACTCCTTATCATCCGCAATCTAGTGGGCAAGTTGAAGTGTCCAATAGAGAAATCAAGCAAATCTTGGCAAAGACGGTGAATGCAAACCAAACTGATTGGTCAAGGAAGCTCGACGATGCTACATGGGCTTATCGCACGACATTCAAAACTCCCATAGGTATGTCCCCTTACCAACTTGTATTTGGGAAATCATGTCACTTACCTATAGAGCTAGAGCACAAGGCGATGTGGGCACTCAAGAAGTTGAATCTTGATTGGAGTGCTGCATCAAGTCAAAGGTTGATGGAATTGAATGAGATGGATGAGTTTCGCCTAAAAGCATATGAAAGTCCAGCCTTGTACAAGGAAAAGATGAAGAAGTACCATGATCAAAAGATTGAAAAGCGACATTTTGCTCCCGGCGATATGGTAATCCTATTCAACTCAAGGTTGCACTTGTTTCCTGGCAAGCTCAAGTCAAAGTGGACCTACCCATTTAGCGTTATGCAAGTATTTTACCACGGAGCAATTGAACTCGAGCACAAGGAAGGAATCAAATTCAAAGTCAATGGCCAGAGGATCAAACTCTATGTAGGCCACTTGGAGGAGGTCAACGAGTTGATTGAGCAATGGAGTCTTGACGAAGTCTGAGTAGTCAAGAGAACTGCGTCATGCTGCGACATTAAATCAAGTGCGACTTGGGAGGCAACCCAAGCTGTAATATCTAGCCAACTTAAGAATTTTTAGTGATTTTTATGAAGTTTAGTCTTTTTCTTTTAGTTTTTATGTTTTCTTGAGTCTTAGTATTGGCTAGATTAGGGTAGCATAGGGTCCGTATCCAAAAAGAGTCAATAAAAGCTAAAAGGAAGTCCTAATGTTTCTGACGTGTGCAAGAAAGTTAGAAAAATCTTTGAAGAATTTGAAGTGTAGAGAGTCTACGGGTCCCATCTACACATCGTCAATAAAATGACGGACCGTAAATGGCATCCATAGACCTTGATGTCCAAAAGCAGCTGCTTCTTTAAGTCTATTGTTTCACAGTACAAAGCGTATGTTAATCAACGGACCGTAGTCTGCAACCGTTGACCCCAGGTATGTTTTGAAATTTCATCAAGTGTTGAGAGTACTGACGGATCGAACTAACAGCCCGTACAACCATCTACGACCCGTCGACGGGAAACCGTAGATGGTAGTCAGTCATTAACTCTGACCCGACCAACTTTTTATTTAAAATAAATCACTTCAATTTCAAACATTCCCCATTTCCCTATTTCACCCCAACCGTTGAAAACATTCCCCCCTCCCTAAATTCGGTTAAGTTCATCCCTCTCCACTCACCATAGCACTCTATCAATTCCCCCCTCCCTCTATATATATTCTTCTCCATCCCTTGATGTCCCCAGAACCCCCTTTCTATGTTTCCCTTCCCCTAAAATATCCATTCCATCTAAATCATCACTTCGCAGGTCCGGAGTCTCCTTAGTACGTGCTTACTACTTCTAGTACTCTTCCCCAACTTCACACTCTACTGCAGGTACTAAGTTGTGATTGGTACTTTAATTTAAAGTTGAAATTGACATTTATTTTTGCCTCGGGTAGTATTTTTATGTGCATACTGATTGTGCTTAGTTTCAAACTACCTATGTGATGTTGTGTTGTGGGTGCTGTGATATTTGATGTGAGATAAGTATGAATTGCTTCTAAATGTATTCCAGGTTTAGGGTTTTGCTCTAATTTGTGATCATGAACTTAATTGCAACTTTGAAACCTTAGAAATGAAGGAAAAGCCCACATATATGGTGAAATTCATGTTCTAGTTGTAATTTAGAAGTTTAGTTGAGCTTTGGGTCATGTTTTGATTGTAACTGACACGGTCCTGGTCGACGACCATGACCTACGAGTCATAGGGAAACCTATGGATCGTAGGTCACCTCCCATTAGTCTGTATTACCCCACTGTAGCCTAAGTTATTTTTGACGGTTTGATCTACGGGCTGTAGATCCATTGACGAACCATCCTGGCAAGCAGTCATTTAAACTTCAGAACCTTGTAAAATGGACTTCTTCATCTACGGTCAGGACTACGGTCCGTAATCCTTTATACGGCCCGTAGGCCCTTCCCGTAAGTACCAAAAATAGTGTCAATAGTAGCATAAAATTGTTTTTTCTCTTCTCTTTTCTCTTCTTTTTTCTTGCTTTATTTTTGCATTGTTTCGATACTAACATGGCTTCACAGGTACCATGCCACCCAAGATCACTCAGCAGTACAAACGGAAGGGCCCCTCGACAATACCTTCGGCCCGGCGCAAACTTATTATTGATGAGGCATCCGAAGATGAGCAGAGCGAGTCTGAATATGACCCACCTGTGGGGGCTAGCTCTCCCAAGTCACCCCAGACGACTCGAAAACATGCCAGACAGTTGGCTATAGTTTCGGTATCGGAGGGATCTACCTCCGGTGATGACAATGCCACTTCCCAGTCAGAAGAGGAAGTGCAGAGTTCGAGTAGGGGTAGGGACGACACTCAACATAGAGCTGCCCATAGTCCCCAGCTTGTAGCCCAGTCCGACCTGGGCTCTTACTCGAGGTCGGGGTTTGGTTTCGGATCTGCTTCTGGTTCTGATTCGGGTGAGACTGATCTCGGAGAAGAACACCCTATTAGGGTTGCAGGCGATCCTAACTTATGGTGTGTAAAGGGCATGTTTCGAATTTACAACGAGGCTATCAGCCAAAATGACAAACAAAAACACACCAGACAGATTGAGGAGGAGCGATGTGTACTTACAGGCAGCCTCCACACCATTCCTCAAATACATGAATTGTTTAAACGACATCAATGTGAGTGGATGGCTGAGAAGCTGAATCGATACAGTCCTATCATGGTGCGTGAGTTCTACGCATCTTATGCAGCCACGGTGCTACAGAATTAGCCTCGGAGGGCAAAACCATTGGAGCAGCCTCCGCTTCTTGCTACTCGTGTCCGGGATATTCTCATCGACATATCGGAGGCCACCCTCTGCCATTTTATTTACGGCCCATCTCATGCTCAGCCCATTAACACGGCTGAGTTTGATTACAGAATGCAGCAGGTCCGAAGCCCAGCAGTTATGCGTAATATGGAGCAGCGAGAGTCACTGCTTAAGTGGGTGGCAGGTTATATTGCGGACCAGGGGTCCATACTGAGTGAGTCAGAGACATGACCCTTCCTATTAAGAAGGCTACGTTGAATTTTGCCGCAAAGTTTTGGTGATCCGTAGTTCGTACTAGGTTGTCCCCTACGATGGCAGATAACCAATTGACATGGGACTGTGCAGTTATGGTGGCATGCTTAATGGCAGGGCACGAGATTGATTTCGCCAAGGTGATTATTTAAGAGATTCATGAGAGGGCTTTTTCGAAGACGACGACGTAGCCCTTTCCTTGTCTTATTTTCAGGTTGTGTCGCGAGGCGAATGTACCAGTCTATTTTTGTGATTTGTATATTGAGGTGTCTCAGACCGTGGATATTGGTCTTATCAGTGATGCACCAACCCTGCAGCACCGCGCAAGGGTATTCAGGTTGAGCTACCACCCATGACGAGGTAGTGGTCCTTGAGCAGGTTGATGCAAACACTGTTTCGGCTCATACGACGGAGCCCCAAGGGCCTATTCCCCCATCCACAGCATCAAGTTCCATCGCAGGTACACCCCGTGCCCCCACTACTACAAGGGCGACTGCACTTTTTATTGCCATAGTCAGCAGGTTAGAGGCTCAAATGGCAGCTCTGTTGCAGCACATACGGCCTTTGATGCAGAAATCTGTAAAAGAATCTGAGGCACGGATAGAGCGGATGGTGGATGCAAAGATACAGGTGGTACACTGGCGTATCGGCGCCTTTGAGACCCAGATGAGTGAGAGGTCCTAGTCTGAGCCTACTATTGATATTTCATCTTTTCAGACAGAGTCAGCTACTCTTCGTGCTAATCTTACTACCTTGTCTTCCATCGACGCTGCTACACCCTGGAGGTTTATGCTGATGACATAATGTGCACTGCACTATTTGGTGCTGAGCAGCAGGCTACTGAGTCCTCCCGTGGAGCAGGGAAGCACGTCCGTACTGGTGTGGACGTTGATATAGGCGCGGAGGAGGCTAGGCAAGCTCAAAAGAGAGAGAGATGGGTGCAAGAGGCTGCCCAGCAGCAGTCCACATTAGACGAGCAGATGAGATAGGAGCGCTTGCGGGAGTTGGCAGCAGGAGCTTCTGGTTTGGGGCATGCTACTGATGGTGCGCTCCACACAACTACTGAGGGCACTTCTGAGGGTGCCCCGCATGATGATCAAGTGGGTTCCGGGCTACCGAACCCACCAGATTCTTGATTGATCTCCAGTGCTTAGGCGCCACAGGTTTTTCTCACTCGATGTTTTAAATTTTTTCTGTGCTTTGAGGACATTGCACTATTTTTTTCTTTGGAGGTGGGATAAACGGAGTGTGAGTTGAAGTGAAGTCTGAGTAATTCAACTCACAACCTTTCTTGGGGTTTTCTTGCCTGTGTTCTTTTTTCCTATGGAACTGTTTACTTTCTGTTGAACTGGCATGTTTAGGATCGTAAATGTGTACAATTAATCTGGAAATAAAGCATGATTGCATTAGAGCGTGAAATTGATATCCCTCCAAATTTTTTATTTGTGCTATGACTGTGGATCTAATAAGTTGAATATGTTGGATCTTTGTATGACATGATAAGTATCAATATGACACTATAACTTAAGCTATAACGTTAACCAGATTCATCGATGCTTTAATAAATACAACAAGGTGCCATGTGTGTGTGAGGCTATTTGAATATTCGTATGGTATGTGCCAATCTAGAACTTGCCCCGTTGGTCTTGCTAAGGTGATTTGAACTGGAAACTAGAAAATGATCATAGGCCATTGTTGATACTAGTCCACTTAAGCCTAAAATGAATCAACCAAACAATATATACAATTTATCCCTTCGATCCAAATGTTTGAGCCTAACAAATACCATTCTTTCGATACACCCAATTCACCTTCCCTAAAAATATTGTTAAGCTTTGTTTTGGCCCTGGTCCTTCCTAGTACATTGTCTACCTTAGCACATACTAAATGTTTAAGTTGAGGGTGGCTATTATGAAGGAAAGAAAGAAACAAGGGGTATGAAAAAAGTTGTGTGTAGAACAAAGGAAGCTGACAAAGTAGGAATGATGAAAATAGTGTGAATTCACAAAAAGAAGTGAAAAGAAGCAAAAGCTTTAATAAAGAAAGAGAAATCAAGTAATCTAATTAAAAAGTCACTCTTGAGCTTATATAAATCCTAGGGAAAAGAGTATGAAGCATGAAGATATGAAAAAGTGGTTGAAAAAGAAGGTAATGAACCAAATGAGATGTCAAGGAGGGGCAGAAAAGTCACTTAGTGTCAAAATATACCACACCTGACCCCGAGCCTATGTTACAAGCCAATAAAGTCCTATAGTGATTCTAGCCGAAAGGTTTGAAAAGCCAAAGTGGAGAAAATAAGGGCAAGCCTATGGTATTGTGCACAAACTGTATTGAATTCCTTCTGAGTGTGAGTGAACACTGAGACCCTAATTAAAAAAGTAAAACTCTGTGTGAAAAGGGATTTCTTTGTGGTAAGGGCAAAAGTTGTGTTATTGAAGAGTCGGTATCTTGGTAAATTGGTGTATGCGTATGCATATGTGTCTATTGGTATGTCGATGTCATGTATTGATCCACATGAGTTAGCTTGTTGGGTTTATAACAGAATTGCACTATGTTGAGAATAAAAAAAGAGGAAGATGATGATTAAGAAAATGTTGAATGATTGCTTGAAATCTGGGTAGCTTATACATATGTGTCGTTTAGAGTTTGTTGTGTCGCTTGAGGACAAGCAATGATTTTAAGTTGAGGGTGTTGATGTACCGTGAACTTACGGTGTTTTTGATGCCTTAAACTTAGAGTTTTGCATGTTTCTTAAGAAATTTGTTATTAGATGTGATAGTATTTTTTGTCAATTTTACAGGAAATAGGCCTTTGGAGCAGTTGGGGAGAAAAATGTTGCAGCAGTAGGATTTTGGTGATGGCATTGACGAGCCGTAAGTTGAAGTCGTCGGTTCAGGTGCCTAAAGATTTGGCTAAGTATGGAACGATGGACTAGGATGACGAGCAGGAGTTCCTGTTACGAACCGCAGATGACAAACCGTAGATAACTTCAGAGAGGGTCACCTGCAGTACTTGGTAGACGAAAGAGCAGGACGGGCCGTACAAAGGTCAACGAGCAGTAGATCATGCTCGTAGAAAAGAACCCTCAGGAATTTTACCAACTGCTGGATGACGGTGGGAACCTACGAGCCATAGGTCTGACTATGAGCCGTAGGTCGCCAACCGTAGATGACTCTGCCCAGGCCGAATTTCCTTAGTTTTCCTTTTCCTATTTTGTTTAGGACTTATTTTCTATAAATACTAGATGTAAATTTCATTTTTGTGTTGTTGAACAATTTTCGAATATTTAGCTTTGACTTTGGGAATTATATTGCAACTTTTGTGGAAATCAATTCTTGAAGTTTGGGATTATAAAGTTTACTTTTGATTTTCAATTCAATAGTGTGAAATTCATCTATCATCACTGTAAGTTCATGAATTATTCTTCAAACCCTAATTTGAATCGTGAACCCTCAAGCATGAGTAGCTAAATCCACAACTAGGGTTGTGGGAACCATGAGTAATTAACGAAAGTAAAAACTAATAATATTGTAATTCTTGAAAGCGTTTATGCATGTATTTGTTAATCTCTTCATTTAGAATGCTTTTTAACGGTGGCCAGCGTTAGAACTCGCCTCATTCCTACTTGACGGACCAAGGAGGTAACGAATGAAAAAGAGATTACACAATGGAGATTTAGCATTGATTTAGTCCGCTATCAATAGCCCAAACTATTAAGCTATGGGTTAATCTGGGTCAAAGGTAAGGGTTAGTAAATCGACACACGTAGACGGACCAAGTTGCGTGGTGAAATTCCCTATTTGGAGGACCAATCACTTAGGGATACCTAACTTATCCACTATGCATGCTAAAAACTAGAAAGAGTTACCATTGTTAGGATTACTGAGTTAAGAGCTTGTGGGGAACACATATACCCTAGTTTCATTCTCATATTGATATCACACACTGCAAAATCCTTGCTATTTTATTTACTTGTTCTGCTACACATTAAGCTATTATAATTTTAGTTGTATTTATTCCCCCCCCCCCCTTTCAGAGGTAATTTGACTAAACTACAACTAACAAAAAATTAAACTAAGTCTAAACCATACTCCTCGTGGGATCGATCCTAACCTTCGTTAGGTTCTTTATTTGACAACGACCGCTTATACTTCTTAAGAGAGGTGTAATTTGGGCATGTCAAATGATTTTCAAATGTTAAAAAATGATAGTTTTCAATAAAATTTTACAATTTTTTTACATGTCAAAATTTTTTGAAAAATATTATTAAATAGAAAAAATATATATAAAAACCGCCAAACACAATTTTGCTTTCACAAATGAGTTTCAAATGTAAAAAATAATAGTGTTCAGTAAAAAAATTCAACTTTTTTATATGTCGAAATTTTTTGAAAAAATAATTAAATAGAAAAAAATATATATATAAAAAACCACCATACATAATTCTGCTTTCATCAATGAGTTTCAAATGTCAAAAATAAAAATTTCCAAAAAAAATATTGATTTTTTATATGTCGAAATCTTTTGAAAAAAATCATTAAATATGAAAAAAAAATTAAAAACCACCAAAAAACTTTTTACTTGCACAAATGACTTTCAAATATAAAAAATAATAGATTTCAAAAAGAAGAATATTTTTTTTAAGAGTCAAATATTTTTGAAAAATAACTAAATAGGGATTTAAAAAATATATATATATAAAAACACCACCAAACACACTTCGGCTTGCAAAAATGACTTTCACATAACAAAAATAAAAGTCTTTAATTTTTTTTTGTGTCGAATTTTTCCTAAATATAAGAGATGACATCAACTAATGTCGGGTGGGCACGAGCGCCTCGGTCGATGTCGCCTGGGCGATGGGGGCATGGGCCTGTGCTTGTGCGTGGGCATTGGTCGATGTCACTTGGCTGATGAGCACAAGAGCGTACCGTTATGAACAGGCCTTGGTCGATGTCGTATGGCCTATGTACGTAGGGGCCCGCCGATGTAGCATTAGCGTTGTGCGCCTGGGCCTATCGTAGTGCGTAAGCCTAAGCCGATGTAGCTTTTTTGAAATGCCTAGGGCTCTACTGATTTCACCTAAGCGATGCGCGGAGAGGCCTAACTTTGTGCGCAGGCATTGACATATTTTGCTTAACCGATGTGCGCAGGTGCTTGCCCTTGTAAGCGGGTCTCAATAAGTGTCGCTTGGTCGATGTGTGAAGGCGTCCATCGATTTCGCTTGGGTGATGTGCGCAGGGGCCTGGCGTTGTGCACGGGCCTTAGCCGATGTCCTTAGAGGTCCGCTGATGTTTCTTGCATGATGCATGTAGGGGTGCCATTGTGTGTGGGCCTAGGCCGATGTGCGCAGGGGTCCGTCGATGTTGCTTGAGCGATGCGTGTAGGGGCCTTCCATTTTTGCTTGGGCGATGCACACAAGGGTGTACCATTGTACATAAACCTCGACCGATATCACTTGACTGATGTGTGCAGTTATCCACTAATATCACGCACGGACATGGCATTACGTGCGGGATATGATAGATGTTGCTTGACTGACATGCGGGACATGCCATTGTATGCGGGCCTCGACCTATGTCGCCTGGCCGATGTGGGTAGGGGTCTTCCATACCATCTAGGTGATGCGCGTAGGGGCTTACCATTGTGCACCGGCCTCAACCAATGTCACTTGAACGACGTGCACATGATTTGCTGATGTCACCTAAGCGATCTGCAGAGGCCTTGCCTTGTGCGCGGTTATCAATCAATGTGCACAGGGGCCGTCTACTGTGTAAAGCCCTCATCTGCTAACGCTCTACCTATATGCATAGAGGTTCGCCGATGCTTCTTGGGAGATGCATGCAGGGGTCTGCCGTTGTGCACGAGACTCGGTTGATGTCGCTTGGCCGAAGTTAACAGCAGTCTACCATTGTGCGCGAGCTTTAACGGTATTATTTGGGCGATGTGCGCAGGGGTCTGGCAATGTCACCTACCTAATGGACCAGTGCATCAGGGCATGACCTTGTGCTCGGGCTTTGAGAGATATGATTTGGCCGATGTACGCAGGGCCTGCCGTTGTGTGCGGACCTTAGCCGATGTCGCCTGGTCGATGTGTGCAGGTGTCTACTAATGCCGCCCTTGTGATGCACACAGGGGCATGACATTGTGCCCGAGCCTTTGTCGATGTCACTTGGCAGACATCCACAGGGGTCTGCAGATGCCGCCTAAGCGATGCACGTAGGGGCTTGATCTTGTGCGCGGGCATCAGCAGATGTCACTTGGTTGATGTGGACAAGGGCCTGCCATTATGTGCGGTCATCAACCGATGTGCGCAGGGGCCTGCTGTTGTGTACGTGCCTCGACCGATGTCACCTTGCTGATATGCTAGGGGTCTACCGATGTCGCCCTAGTGATGCGTGCAGAGGCATGCCATTGTGCGCGTGCCTCGGCCGATGTCGCTTAGCCGACGTCCACAGGGGTCTGTCAAGGTTGCCTAAATGATGCACGCAAGAGCTTGATCTTGTGTGTGGGCATCCACTAATTTGCGCAGGGGCATGCCATTGTTTTCGGGCTTTAGCCGATGGCACCTAGAAATATACGTAAGGTCTTGTCGTTGAGCGCGGGCCTTAGTCGATGTCGCCAGGTCTATGTTCACAGGAATCTGTCGATGTCTCCTAAGCAAGAAGCGCAATAGCCTGTCGATGTCACGTGGGCTTTAAGTGATGCTTGCAAGGGGCTGCCGATGTCACCTAGATGTTATCGAGTTCGCATGTGCGTTGACATATTTCTATGCCTCCCAACATGTCACTTTTTATTAGAATTGCACTCGACATGTCAAGAAACCTATAATAGTGACATCATTATTTGGCATAAATTTTTTGTATCGAATTTTTCCTAAAAATAAGCGATGACATCCACTAATGTCAAGTGGGCGCGAGCGCCTCGGCCGATGTTGCCTAGACGAAGGGGGCACGGGTCTACGCTTGTGCGTGGGCATAGGTCGATGTCACTTGGCATATGAGCGCAAGGGCCTACATTTTTGTGCAGGCCTTGGCCGATGTCGTATGGCCGAAGTGCATAGGGGCCCACCAATGTAGCCTTGGCGATGTACGCATCGGCCTACTGTTGTGCATGAGCCTAAGTTGATGTGGCTTTTTCGGCATGCATAGGGCTCTACCGATGTCACTTAAGTGATGCATGCAGAGGCCTGGCCTTGTGTGCGAGCATCAACACATGTCGCTTAACCGATATGCGCAGGGGCCATGCCTTGTATGCTGGTCTCGGTCGACGTCGCTTGGCCGATGTGCGAAGTGGTCTGTCGATGTCGCTTGGGTGATGTGCGTAGGGGCCTGCCATTGTGCACGGGCCTCAGCTGATGTCCGTAGGGATCCACTGATGTTGCTTGGATGATGCATGTAGGGCTCTGCTGTTGTGTGTAGGCTTAGGCTGATGTGCGCAGGGGTTCACTGATGTTGCTTGAGCGATGCATGCTGGGGCCTGCCGTTTTCGCTTGGGCGATGCGCACAAGGGTGTATTATTGTACATGAACCTCGACCAATATCGCTTGACTGATGTGTGCACTGGTCCACTGATATCACGCACGGACCAGGCATTATGCACGGAACATGACCGGTGTTGCTTGACTAACATGCCTAGGGGCCGATCGTTGTATGCGAGCCTCGACCAATGTGGCCTGGCTGATGTGGGTCTGCCAATACCACCTAGCTGATGCGCCTAGAGGATTACCATTATGCATTGACCTCAACCAATGTCACTTGAACAACGTGCGCAGGGTCTGCAGATGTCACCTAAGGGATGCGCAGAGGCCTTGCATAGTGCACGGTTATCAATCAATGTGTGCAAGGGCCTGCCATTGTGTAAAGGCCTCATCCGATATCGCTCTACCAATGTGCGCTAGGGGTTCACCGATGCTTCATGGGAGATGCACGCAAGGGTCTGCTATTGTGCATGAGCTTTAACAGTATTATTTAGGCGACGTGTGTAGGGGTCTGTCGATGTCCCCTACGTGATAGATGTTACGACCCGTTTTTAAGCTAAGGTTAAAACGTTTCATAACTTGGCTAAAAATTATTTTGAAAATAATAGAAAAGAGAGTCGCCACTTAATTTTAGGAAAATTAAAAAACCGTTTTAAAAAGATTTTTTTTCTTGGAAGAAAAACCTTTTAAATAAACCAGAGTTGGGTAAGGGCTCAAGAGAAACTCTAAGGAAGGTTTTAAGCACCTTAAAGGATCCGCTAACACACGGTTGACTGACGGATTTTAAAAGCTTGGTTCATTTTTAAAAGAAACTTAAATTACTTGTAAAAAATCTTATTTGAAAATGAATAGAATTCTTTTGATATTTATACATTCATATTATTCCAAGTAATGAATAATTTAAAATCTCAAAATAATTCTGACTTAATTTATCCGAGTCAAGAGTTTAAACTAAATGATTAGCTCAAACTCATGAACGTGGATTCAAAGTTTTGTTTGACAACTATAAAAGGATATGAAAAATCCTCAAGTTATCCTTACAAACCTAAATTTGTTTAAAAGAACAACTTAACTTGAGTTTAGAAAACTTAGCATTTAGAATAGTGAATGAAAAAATAACTCGAGTAAATTAGATAGTTAGATAAATATCATAGTTATTGAAAATCCGTAACTTTCCATTGAGGAATCATCTAAGGTAGTAAAAATGTCAAAAAGTTAGCAACAATTATGAATTCACAAATAAAGTAAAGAGAGGAATGAAAAGGGTATTTCGTAGCCTTTTTCTACTTCCCGCTGCTACTATTCAATTTGGACTTCTCAATTTTAGTCATTTGGGACTGCTGCTACTCTCTGCTTCGGCTGCTGCTATGTTAGTTATGGATTTTAACCCAATTTTGGCTACTCATTTTCCGGCCTTTTAAGGTTATTGTTGCTGCTAGTCTTCTTGGGTTTTTTAACCCGATAATATTAGCTTCTCTTTAAAGGACTTGGAGGTTGACTCGAAGAGCGTAATATGCAAGAGATGGTGGAGTTCAATGGACTCAAACGGGAGAGAGTTCATGTAAAAGAGAGAAAAGATAAGGAATAACATGAGTTTAATAATAACATGGTGAACTAAATAATATCGAACAACACCACCAAATGACAACTTAAACTAACTGAAATAACCAAGCACTTATGCTGAAACTTTAACTCGCATACTAGCGCACGAAGAGAGTTATTATAGCAGGGAAGGGAAGTTCCTAAAGCAATACAATGATATGAGGGAACAATTCACGTTAAACAGACAACATATTCCTTGGAAACAGGAAAGAGGAGAAAGCAAGACAGCAATCCAAAGCTCTTATATTCGAATCAAACATATGAAGTTGATAGAATGTAAACACTAGGAATATTCGTAATATACTACTGAAGTATAGTTAACTCACACCAAATGCTTCATCTAAATTTAAAACTGGATTTAAAATGAATCTATAAACAGTCACGAATATCTATAAGACAAGGAGGCCAAACTCACGCATCATATATATATTTCAAGCACGAAATGTTTTAATAAGTTAGCATTATGGTGGTGATTGTAAAATGCAAAATTTGAAGCATCTACTCATATATTAACAGGATGAAGAGGTGCTTATTACCATAATCTTTAAATATGATTAATGCAATATATATCAAAACTGTGCAGATTTCTCATATAGAATACTTATCCTAAGAATTCAAGAGAAGCATCATATTTTACAAAAACTTATCAAACCATGGATCCTACATAAGCCTAAAAGAGGTAGTAGAGAATAAAACATCGGGTGCGACTTGAGCGGACTGACTTGTAGTTAAAAGGGTAAGAAGATTTGAAATCATTTGAATGCTCAGTTAAATGGAAAATATGATCCACGACTTACGCAAAAATACTTAGTTGCTGAAACGAGAAATAAAATTAATGCATGCTTAAATATAATATGCAATCTGTACACGAAGGACGTACAAAACGAATCAATATATGCAGGAATCTAAGGAGAGTAGACTAAGGAACTCAATAATCTGAATTTACATTTTTACAACTCTTTAGAATTACGGTAAAAGTTAATGACAAATAGGAGAAAACTCAAGTTTTCAGACTATGAATATAGACTGACAAAGGAAAAGAAAAAGAACACTGCTGCTCTATACTTGTAGCTATGTGATTTTCAGGAATCGAGACAAATAGGAGGCAGCAACTTCAGTACCAACAAAGCGCAACATAGTATTTTAGACTAAACACTCGATATGGAAGAATATATGAATTATATTTCTCGTTATGTACATCTAAAGGGGGCAGCAAAACGGAAAACAATGGTCATATAATGTGAATTTTAAAACTATGTGAGGATGACTTGTTAAAGTAACTAGAAGCAACTATGTCATATATAAATTCATAAGCGGGACTACGTAAAATCGCTACTGTACATTCGTGCTTTCAGAATAAGATCCTAATAGCAAGATTTCCAAGCACATTTACATACTTTGAAACATAGGAAACAATCAGGAAGAATAAGAAAGTAAATTCAACGAATACAATATATCATTTGATTATACACATCTTAGACAATGAATTCGATCAAAGTTTCATATGAAGCTAAAGATTTTAAAAGATATATATGTTTCAAGCCATACAAATTCCAACTGAATCTGCTTCATGTTAAATTGAATTGAAGCACATGTATCGACAATTCATATTGAAATGGAGAACATAGTCTTACTGCTCTTTAGCAAAAGCCAACCATTTCATATTCACTTAAACTAATACGCCTTAACAAACATACTCGGAACTGAATCGAAAAACCAAAACAAATGGATTCTACAATTTATGATTGATTTAATAGACCACGAAATTAACTACTAAAACACCTGATTCAAGCAATTAAACAAAAATGTATATAAAAAAAGTAAGCAAAACAAACTAAGGGAAAGCAGAAATTAAAAAGAGAAAGAGCTTAGTACCTGGTTCTAGGCAACCACTGAGACAACGAGTTGAAACGATCAATTTCCAAACTAATTTCGAGTTCAAGTGATTAAAAAGAGATAACAAGAGAAGAGTGATTGCATAATAGAGGAAGAAATTAGTGCATAAAAGAGTATCAAGAACTCCAATATTATATTCTCAAGCTCTCTACGAACTTCCCCTTTTACAATGAAAACAAGTGCTATTTATAGATGAAAAAAGTTGGATTTGAATTTCAAAAAAAAGGAGCCGTTTGAGAGAGAAAGGGATCAGAATTGACAAAAATGAAAAATGAGATGAAAACATATCTCCAATAATCCGGATTGATTTTGACAACCTCTGATTTGGACTAGATTTTTGGCAATAGACAAACAAGTCAACTATTAGGGGCTTTGACGGCTGCTTTTCAGAGAAAAGAAAGGGAGAGGGTATGCGTTACCTGCTACTAGATTGATTTGAGGGAGACGGAGATGCTCAATCCACCGGATTTTGAGGATTTTCGCAGAGACCAGGGTTGATGGGTGTTCTTTGTTGGGAGAAGAGAGGGGTGTTCTGTGTATCGTGTGTTGCTTAGGAAAAAATAAATGAGGCGTTGGGTTTCCATAGTTGAGGATTTGATCAAAATGAATTGCAATGTTGGTCAATTTGAACTTTAGTAATAACCAAAATTGATTTAACGGGTTGATTTTGGCTAAAATTGAAATGAGAAGAATTAAACTAGTTAATTATTGAGCTTCTTAATTTTAACAAGATAAAAAAAAATTATCAAATTTAAACTAATTATCTCAAAATAAGCTATAAAACTAATTAATGAATACCCGATAAAAGAAAGTTATTCTTCGAAAAGTTTTTTCTGAATATTCAAAAGGCGGTAATGATTATGAATCTATAATTAAGTATATAGAAGCATATAGTTCTTTCTGAAAAGTAACAAAAACTACCTAGAAAAGTTGATAAAACATATTTTGAAAATTTTAAAATTAATTATTTCAAATTGTGCGAAATTGAAGAAGCTCGATAATTAATGCGCATTGTGGAGGGTAAAAATTTGGTGTCAACAACTGCCCCTCGTTTGACTTGGATGGATGAAAGAGATCCGAGGCAAATGAAATTGACGAATCCAATTTTGTCCATCCACTAATTCATCTCTTTGGAACGATGAATGGTAAGAATTTTGAGGAATTATGGTTGGACCCTAATATTGGATTTCCTATATATCTCAGGTTGCATGAGAATTGAGGCCACTTGTAGTTCAAAACACTTGACATTAAGTATGATGTTAAAAGAATTCACAGGCTATTTCGATGTCGAAATATGTAGAGACCGAAAAGCTCGAGAATAAAGTGAGGAGAGATTCATTGGAGTACAATCGAGTTTTTAACATTGAGCTCACCTACATATCCCTAAACTCGAGAATCTGACTGTTTGTTGTTCGACTCAATCGGTAGAAAAGGAAATCTCTTATGCAGAAATAACCTTTAGCTTAAGGATGAGTGACAAATACATTGAGCGTGGAAAAAAGGCTTGTAAACCTCTCAACTATGAATGCGGGGCCTTTCACACCCATAGGTAAGAACTTACATAGATATAACTTCCAAAGCTATTGGTGTGTTGTCACTCGAATTTGAAAATTTGCCTCCGATAGGAGTTGAAAATTTTGTTGAAGGCAAAACTGAAACTATTAAACCCCAAGAAATACCCACACATCTTATGATAGGGATGTGGTTTGATTGTGCTGGAAGTCGTTCCTCAACTCGCGTCCTAAGAGTTTGATATTCCTCTTTGGACTATGTCCCAGTTCGCTGCTAAGAAAAAGTTCCATGTTGTGTTGCGTCGTAGTCCACTTTGTGTATTGCAAAGTCTTGAAAAAATTGTTAGTAGAAAATATAACATAATTACAAATATAATATAACATAATTACAAATATTAATTGTGAAAACCTGCTTTAACATGTCATACTGACGGAGACAACGACCTAATTTCAAGTGTACTGCTCTCGAAGGAAGTGATGATCCAAAATGATGTGTCAATTTGAACGAGGTGACGATTCAATAACATAATGTAACGTGTCACTTTTTAGGAAAGTGACGTCGCAACATGTCACTTTTTATGGAGGTGACATCCCAACTTGTCACTTTATAGGGAAGTGACGTCCCAACATAATAATAACGTGTCACTTTGAGGGTGGTGACTACCCAATTTAATATAACGTGTAAACTTGAAGGAAGTGACGCTCTAATAGTAATTTAACGTGTCACATTGAAGGAAGTGACGCTCCAATAATATAACGTGTCACGTTGAAGGAAGCGACACTCCAATAATAATTTAACACGTCACGTTGAAGGAAGTGACGTTCCAATAATAATTTAACGTGTTATGTTGAAGGTAGTGACGCTCAAATAATATAATGTGTCACGTTGAAGGAAGTGACGCTCCAATAATATAACGTGTCACGTTGAAGGAAGTGATACTCCAATAATAATATAATGTTTCACGTTGAAGGAAGTGACGCTCCAATAACATAACGTGTCACGTTGAAGGAAGTGATGCTCCAACATAATATCATACGATAAAGAACAAATCTCAAAAATAGAGAGTAAGGTTAAGATAGTAATCCGATTAGTTTCTTGTAGTTTGTGAAGCCGGTAACATATCTGGTTGTCATTAAAGACTTTGTCGTCCCTCGCTCATAGAAAAGAGATTAACATATGTCAAGATAAATGCGTAATAACGATCTAGTAGTCATAGAGAACGAGAGATTCTGGAAGAATGCTTTGAAAGCTTCTAACATTGAAAGGAGGTGCTAGTGGCCGATTAGGGATCTCACATGATGTGTGTCCCTTCTTTAAAACTGGAATCTCTTATAAAGAGAAGATTCACTTGATAAAGAAAAATTTGGAATCTTGAAGTTGAACGGAGAATTTGAGAACTTTGAACTATTTCAAAAGGTTGCCTTTTTTTCAGTCCAAGGGTACTTAACTGAAATAATTTGCAATAAACAAAGAATGACTTATTAAAAAACATGCCCTAGTTTCCTCTAAGGTCTGTAGTTTGAAACAGTAGGAAGACCGAATCATTATATAAGATTGCCTACGTATCTTGCTGGAACAAGAAATAAGGTTTGCCGTAGGTTGAACTTGAAACATTATGGAATTTAAAGAGAACGCAAGATTTTCCATCAAAAGGTGAGAGAATTGAAATAACGAAGGACAAATTTCGTCAACGCAAAAAAGAGTTGATTCGTTGAACGGTATCCTTAGTGTCAGATGTCCTTCATAATAACATCTTTGAAAACTATCGGTTCATGTCCCTCGTTTGGATTGATTCTTCAAAATTTTGAAAGGATCTTTTTGGAATTCTTACTCCAATTCTAACGACACTTATATTGGTCTAGATAACGTCTTATGGTCTTCGCCATTGGGCCAAGTTATTCCATCTGTAAAATTGAGAATGTGTTAGTCACAATAAAGTAAAAGGAAATTTTTTTAAAAGATGAGCAAGAGTAGAAATCATTTGAGTTATGATGAGGCCGTTGTGGGCCTAACAATATCCTGTAACTTCATAGTTCCTACATCCAAAGAAAAATTATTAGTTTTGAGAGACTGATTCATGTTGGATTTGCCTTGCCATCCTGATGCACCTTTGATTTCTGGTTCACAAGCTTGTCTGATCTCGAAATGTCGCTTCATGCACCTAATGCCTCATTTTTTTTCCTAAGCAACACACGAGGGGCGTGTGTGTATCGTGTGTTGCTTATGAAAAGAAATGAGGAGTTGGGTTTCCAGAGTTGAGGATTTGATCAAAATGAATTGCAATGTTGGTCAATTTGAACTTTAGTAATAACCAAAATTGATTTAACGTGTTGATTTTGGCTAAAATTGAAATGAGAAGAATTAAACTAGTTAATTATTGAGCTTCTTAATTTTAACAAGAAAAAAAAATTATAAAATTTAAACTAATTATCTCAAAATAAGCTATGAAACTAATTAATGAACACCCGATAAAATAAAATTATTCTTCGAAAAGTTTTTTCTGAATATTCAAAAGGCGGTAATGATTATGAATCTATAAATAAGTATATAGAAGCATATAGTTCTTTCTGAAAAGTAACAAAAACTACCTAGAAAAGTTGATAAAACATATTTTGAAATTTTTAAAATTAATTATTTCAAATTGTGCGAAATTGAAGAAGCTCGATAATTAATGCGCATTGTGGAGGGTAAAAATTTGGTGTCAACAACTGCCCCTCGTTTGACTTGGATGGATGAAAGAGATCCGAGGCAAATGAAATTGACGAATCCAATTTTGTCCATCCACTAATTCATCTCTTTGGAACGATGAATGGTAAGAATTTTGAGGAATTATGGTTGGACCCTAATATTGGATTTCCTACATATCTCAGGTTGCATGAGAATTGAGGCCACTTGTAGTTCAAAACACTTCACATTAAGTATGATTTTAAAAGAATTCACAGGCTATTTCGATGTCGAAATATGTAGAGGCCGAAAAGCACGAGAATAAAGTGAGGAGAGATTCATTGGAGTACAATCGAGTTTTTAACATTGAGCTCACTTACATATCCCTAAACTCGAGAATCTGACTATTTGTTGTTCGACTCAATCGGTAGAAAAGGAAATCTCCTATGCAGAAATAACCTTTAGCTTAAGGATGAGTGACAAATACATTGAGCATGGAAAAAAGGCTTGTAAACCTCTCAACTATGAATGCGGGGCCTTTCACACTCATAGGTAAGAACTTACATAGATATAACTTCCAAAGCTATTGATGTGTTGTCACTCGAATTTGAAAATTTGCCTCCGATAGGAGTTGAAAATTTTGTTGAAGGCAAAACTGAAACTATTAAACCCCAAGAAATACCCACACATCTTATGATAGGGATGTGGTTTGATTGTGGTGGAAGTCGTTCCTCAACTCGCATCCTAAGAGTTTGATATTCCTCTTTGGACTATGTCCCAGTTCGCTGCTAAGAAAAAGTTCCACGTTGTGTTGCGGTCGTAGTCCACTTTGTGTATTGCAAAGTCTTGAAAAAATTGTTAGCAGAAAATATAACATAATTACAAATATAAATTGTGCAAACCTACTGTAACATGTCATACTGACGGAGATAACGACCCAATTTCAAGTGTACTGCTCTCGAAGGAAGTGATGATCCAAAATGATGTGTCAATTTGAACGAGGTGACGATTCAATAACATAATGTAACGTGTCACTTTTTAGGAATGTGACGTCGCAACATGTCACTTTTTATGGAGGTGACATCCCAACTTGTCACTTTATAGGGAAGTGACGTCCCAACATAATAATAACGTGTCACTTTGAGGGTGGTGACAACCCAATTTAATATAACGTGTAATCTTGAAGGAAGTGACGCTCTAATAGTAATTTAACGTGTCACATTGAATGAAGTGACGCTCCAATAATATAACGTGTCACGTTAAAGGAAGCGACACTCCAATAATAATTTAACGTGTCACGTTGAAGTAAGTGACGTTCCAATAATAATATAACGTTTCATGTTGAAGGTAGTGACGCTCAAATAATATAATGTGTCACGTTGAAGGAAGTGACGCTCAAATAATATAACGTGTCACGTTGAAGGAAGTGATACTCCAATAATAATATAATGTTTCACGTTGAAGGAAGTGATGCTCCAATAACGTAACGTGTCACGTTGAAGGAAGTGATGCTCCAACATAATATCATATGATAAAGAACAAATCTCAAAAATAGAGAGTAAGGTTAAGATTGTAATCCGATTAGCTTCTTGTAGTTTGTGAAGCCGGTAACATATTTGGTTGTCATTAAAGAATTTGTCGTCCCTGCGCTCATAGAAAAGAGATTAACATATGTGAAGATATTTAAATGCGTAATAACGTTCTGGTAGTCATAGAGAACGAAAGATTCTGGAAGAACGCTTTGAGAGCTTCTAACATTGAAAGGAGGCGCTAGTGGCCGATTAGGGATCGTACATGAGGTGTGTACCTTCTTTAAAACTGGAATCTCTTATAAAGAGAAGATTCGCTTCATAAAGAAAAATTTGGAATCTTGAAGTTGAACGGAGAATTTGAGAACTTTGAACTATTTCAAAAGGTTGCCTATATTTCCAGTCCAAGGGTACTTAACTGAAATAATTTGCAATAAACAAAAAATGACTTATTCAAAAACATGCCCTAGTTTCCTCTAAGGTCTATAGTTTGAAACAGTAGGAAGACCGAATCATTATATAGGATTGCCTACGTATTTGCTGGAATAAGAAATCAGGTCTACCGTAGGTTGAACTTGAAACGTAATGGAATTTAAAGAGAACGCAAGATTTTCCATCAAAAGGTAAGATAAATTAAATAACAAAGGACAAAATTCGTCAACATAAAAAAGAGTTGATTCGTTGAACGGTATCCTTAGTGTCAGATGTCCTTCAAAATAACATCTTTGAAAACTATCGGTTCATGTCCCTCGTCTGAACTGATTCTTCAAAATTTTGAAAGGATCTTTTTTGAATTCTTACTCCAATTCTAACGAAACTTATATTGGTCTAGATAACGTCTTATGGTCTTCGCCATTGGGCCAAGTTATTCCATCTGTAAAATTGAGAATGTGTTAGTCACAATAAAGTAAAAGGAAATTTTTTTAAAAGATGAGCAAGAGTAGAAATCATTTGAGTTATGATGAGGCCGTTGTGGGCCTAACAATATCCTGTAACTTCATAGTTCCTACATCCAAAGAAAAATTATTAGTTTTGAGAGACTGATTCATGTTGGCTTTGCCTTGCCATCCTGATGCACCTTTGATTTCTGGTTCACAAGCTTGTCTGATCTCGAAATGTCGCTTGATGGAATTTTTGAGGACCCTCCTCAAAAATTCTGCCCCGGTTTAAAAAATAACAGAACTTTTGACCTTTTTTGTAGTTTATAATTGAATTTTTGAGTGAAACTCAAAAATTATGCCCGAGTTGTAATTTTTGAAGTGATCTATGATTCCGGCTTGTTGGAGAAAGTCCTCTTCTAACGAAATTTGAGAGGATCTCAAAATTCTGCCCCATTTTACATTATAAAGGGAAATTAAAATGTTACGGGGAATATGACCGAGCCGGTGTGGCGCCTACGTATCCCGCTGAGCAGGAATCAGGTCAAACGTACTTCCAACTACAAAGGCAAATTGAGATATTTTTGATAACGTGACCGAAGCCAATGAAGGCTGCCTACATATTTCACTAGGGAAATCAGGTCGAACATAGTTCATAATACAGATAAAAAGTGCTTACAAAGGAAATCAAACCATAACGATTACAAAGGGAGAAAAATGATAAAGTGCGATTACAGGTAAATAAAGAAACATACTCTAAATGCAAGACTATAAGACGCCAAAAGTGCGAATTCCAGAAAAGGTAAGGGTTAGTAAAGCAGCACCCATAGATGGACCAAGTTGCGTGGTCAAATTCCCTATTTGGAGGACCAATCACTTAGGGATACCTAACTTATCGACCATACATGCTAAATACTAGGAAAGAGTTACTATTATTAGGATTACTGGGTTAAGAGCTTTTGGGGAACACATGTGCCCTAGTTTCACTCTTATATTGATATTACAAGCTGTGAATTCTGTTACTTGTTTACTTGTTACTACACAATCAATCAATCATAATTTTAGTTTACAAAAGCCTTTATTTTTATAGAAACAACTGGGCTAAACGTACAAATAACTATAAATTGGCTTAAGTCTAAACAATATTCCTTGTGGGATCGACCCTAACCTTTGTTAGGTTCTTTATTTGACAACGATCGGTTATACTTCTTAAGGGATGTGTAATTTGGGCGTATCAAATTTTGGCGCCGTTGCCGGGGAGCTTTGCTTTTAGATTCAACTAATTTTATTATTGCACTTTAGCCAATTATTTCTCGATTTGCATTTTAGTGTTTTTTTTGTTTTTCGACGGATCTTAGTTCCAATGTATGCCAAATACACGAAGTCAAGGCAATCCCCTAACTTCTTACGACCCGGAATTAAGATGAACTCTATGAAGAATAGCCGAACGAGGTCAACATGCGGGACATAAAGATGACCCTAACATAGAAGGGCGTCAAGAGGTACCTGGAGTCCAACTTTCGAGAATGGTGGACGCATCTGGAAACCTTCAAGAAGTTCGAGTGCAGCATCAACCTGCACCTAATGTTCGCCGCAACTATGAGGTTGATCATAATGTTGTAGGATCGCCTGGTGCAATAGTTGTTCCTCCACTACCGACCGGACATACGTTCGTCGTTACTAGCAGCCTTATGCAGATGTTGACTTCCTGAGGACTATTTACAGGGTTACAATCGGAAGACCCATATGCTCATCTGAGCAAAGTGATTAGCGTATGTAAGAGCAGTGTGGGGCGACCGGATTTAGACATGGATGTAATAGGTTTGCATGTGTTCCCATCATCTTTGATAGGTGATGCTACAATATGGTTGTTTGAGCTACCATACAACTCTATTACCACATGGAATGAGCTACATCAAGTGTTCCTCAAAAAATACTTCCCAGTATCTAAGATGTTAAAACTTAAAGATAAACTTAATAACTTTGTGGCTTTACGTGGGAGTCTGTCAGTGATTCTTAGGACAGGTTTACAGGTTTCATGAGGAGTGTGCCAAACCACTACATTGATGATGAATCACTCAAGGAGTATTTCTATAGAGGGCTTGATGACAATGGCAAGGCTGTGTTAGATACTATAGCGGGAGGATCTTATGGAGCAAACACATTCCAAGAGATTGCAGGTAAACTTGAAGGGATCTCCAAGAAAAACAAAGCATGGAGCACTAGAGCCTCGACTACTTCGCACTTTCTCAATACAAGCTACAACAGATCAATCCAATGATGATATTCGTGAAGAGGTGGCAAAATTGAGAACATAGCTAGGCTTGGTTCAAAAGCACGTGAGCGGAAATGCGGAAAAAGTTAATGCAGTTCAATATCAACAAAATGCTCCACCAATTGATTGGTATACTTATGAGGAAGATGCGAATCTTGTGAACGAGCAACTGGGGGGTTTCCTGACTAACACCCAAGGATCCAATCAGGATAATTGGCGTCAAGGTCAAGGAAATCAAGGTTGAAACTATAGCAACTACAATTGGGAAGGTCAGTATGCTTGTGAAGGGAACTACAATCGAGATAATAACTACAATAGAAACGGGTTCAACAACATGAATGATAGAAGTGGCCCATACATCCCACCAGGAAACCGAGATAGAGCACCAAGTTTAACTCGCATCAAAGATATGATGAGCAAGATGATGAAGAGGTTTGACTCTACAGATGAAAAAGTGAAGGAGATGCGGAACGACTTATCTGGGATTGGCCAAAAAGTAGAGTCACATGCAGTGTCAATTAGAAACATTGAGCAACAATTGAGCCAAATTTCATCAAATACGAATCCGCGCCAACAAAGAACACTTACTAGCAATACGGTTCAAAATCCAAAAATGATGGGCATTGCATAATAGTTACTACAAGAGGAGGAAAGCAGATTGTTAACCCTAATAGGCTGACTGGAATGGAAAGTTCGAAAGAACCCGATGAAGTTGAAGTTGAGGTAGCAGAACTGCCTGAAGATCAAAACGAGAAAGAGGCTGAAATCACGCAAAAGGTCATTCCTATGCCAAGACCTCCACCTTCTTTTCCACAAAGATTGGTAAAGAAGACTGATGAAGGGAAGTATAGGAAGTTTCTGTCTATGTTAAAAAAATTGTCTGTTAATGTTCCTTTGATTGAAGCCTTAGAACAGATGCCCGATTATGCAAAGTTCATGAAGGATCTGGTAACCAAGAAAAGAGCTACCAGTTTCAAAGATGATGATAAGCTACAACATTATAGCACCATCGCGACTTGGTCATTAGTGCAAAGAAGGAAGATCCCAGAGCATTTACTATTCCATGCACGATTGGCATGATGTACTTTGCAAAGGCATTATGTGATCTGGGTGCTAGCATTAACTTGATGCTGTTGTCTGTGTTCAAAAAATTGGGCTTGTGAGCCCCCAAACTGACAGATATGCGGCTACTTATGGCTGACCGAACTATGAAAAAGCCAATAAGGGTGCTCCAAGATATGTTGGTCAAAGTGGAAGCATTCATCTTTTCGGTGGACTTTGTGATACTAGACTACTAAGTGGATTTCGACGTGCCTATAATCTTGGGAAGACCCATCCTTGCCACGGGGCGCGCGCTAGTAGATATGGAGAAAGGGCAGATGAAGTTTCGGTTGAACAATGAAGAGGTGACATTTAACATCTGCAAATCAATGAAGCATAAGAATGAACATAACTCAGTGTTAGTAGTAGACCATGTCGATGAGGAGAAGCCAGAGGTATCCATCGAGGAGAGGCTAGGTGTTGAAGTGTTAGCGGCTGTGATCATGAATTTGGATGGCGATGGTATTGCAGAATATGATGAACTAGTTGTTGCACTTGATGATGATGGTTTCTCTCGTCGTCCACCAATGAAGCTAAGCTTGGATTTGAAGAATCGAGACACTCTGCCTGCAAAACCATCAATAGATGAACCCCCAAAGTGGGAGCTAAAAGATCTTCCATCTCATTTGCGATATGTATTTTCTGGCCAAAACAATACTTTGCCTGTCATTATAGCTGCTGATTTGAATGAAGGGCAAGTAGAGGCTTTGATCTCGGTGTTGAAGTGTTATTAAAGGGCGATCGGATGGATGATTGCTGATATCATTGGTATTCCACCAGGAATTTGCTCACATAAAATTTAACTCATGCCGAACAGCAAACCAAGTGTCGAGCACCAGAAAAGGTTGAATCCACCAATGCAAGAAGTTGTAAAAAAGGAAATCATCAAGTGGTTAGATTCAGGAGTAGTATACCCGGTTGTTGATAGTAAATGGGTGTGCCCAGTCTAATGCATGCCAAAGAAGAGAGGAATCACTGTGGTTCCAAATACGAAGAATGAGCTCGTTCTGATGACACATGTCATTGGATGGAGGGTCTTTATGGACTATTGCACGTTAAATGCTTAGATCGAAAAAGATCACTTTTCGATGTCGTTCATGGACCAAATGTTAGATCTCTTGCTGGAAAGGGTTGGTATTGTTTCTTATATGGTTATTGGGGCTACAATCAGATCTCCATAACCCCGGAGGATCAAGAGAAGACCACTTTCACTTTTTCCTATGGGACATTCGTTTTCAAAAGAATGTCATTCGGGTTGTGCAATGCACCAACATATTTTTAGCGTTGCTTGATGTCTATATTTTCGGACATGGTGGAAGACACCCTCGAGGTATTTATGGATGATTTTTCTGTAGTTGGTAACTCTTTTGATGATTGTTCGGCGCATTTAGGTGAAGTGCTGAATCGATGTGAAAAATGCAATCTTGTGCTAATTTGGGAAAAATGTCACTTCATGGTGAAAGAAGGGATAGTGCTGGGCCATAGAATCTCACAAAAAGGCATTGAGATTGATACAGCTAAAGTTGAGGTAATTGAAAAACTGCCCCCACCCAACTCTATAAAAGGTATTAGAAGTTTTCTAGGTCATGCAGGGTTCTATCGGAGATTTATTAAATAGTTCTCAAAAATTGCACATCCTTTATGCAAGCTGCTCGAAAAGGAGATGAAGTTCGAATTTGATGATGCTTGTCTAAAAGCATTCGAGGCACTAAAAGAGAAGTTATCTTATGCACCCATCATTATTACACCGGATTGGGGACAACCGTTCGAAGTTTTGTGTGATGCAAGTGGGGTGGGACTTGGCGTAGTATTGGGAAAAAGGCGCAAGAAGATTCTTCACCCCATATATTATGCGAGCAAAGCCTTGAATGTTGCTCAAAAGAATTACACGGTCACTGAACAAGAATTTCTTGCAGTAGTTTTCGCTTTTGAGAAGTTTCGATCCTATTTGCTGGGCACAAAAGTAATTGTGCACACTGACCATTCTGCATTGCGGCATCTCATGGCAAAGAAGGATGCAAAACTGAGACTGATTCGATGGGTACCACTATTGCAAGAATTCAACTTCGAGGTAAGAGACAGGAAAGGGACAGAAAATCAAGTGGCTGATCACTTGTCTAGATTTGAGGGAGAAGCGATGTTAAAGCTAGAGGATGGAGTCGAGATCGATGATACATTCCCAGACGAACAGGTTTTGGCTGCTTCTTTTGATCTTATTCCTTAGTTTGCAGATTTCGTCAATTATTTGGCAAGCGATGTGGTGCCTTCGGATTTATCATTCCACCAAAGAAGGAAATTCGTGTCCGATGTGAAGAAGTTTTTCTGGGAAGAGCCTTACTTGTTTCGTATATGTGCTGATGGGATTATTCGTCGCTGTGTGCCTGAGGTGGAGATGATGATTATAATGGAAGCTTGACATGCGTCCCCGATTGGTGGTCATCATAGTGGTATTCGAACCGCCCATAAAATCTTACAATGTGGATACTATTGGCCTACCATTCACCAAGACGCTCATGATTTTGCCAAATCTTATGATCGAAGTCAAAGAGAAGGAGGTATTTCGAGGAGGCAAGAACTCCTAATGAACCCGATTTTAGTGATTGAACTCTTTGATGTTTGGGGCCTTGATTTTAAGGGTCCGTTTGTAAGTTCAAATGGGTTGAAATACATTTTTGTAGCGGTTGACTATGTTACCAATTGGGTGGAAGCTGTTGCGCTTTCCAACAATGAAGGTAAAAGTTTCACTGCGTTTCTGAAAAAGCATATTTCCTCAAAGTTTGACACACCAAGGGAGGTTATTAGCGATGGAGGTTCCCACTTTTGTAACAAGCTGTTTAAGGTGTTGCTTGAGAAGTATGGTGTTCGTCATAGTGTAGCAACTCCTTACCATCCACAGTCTAGCGGGGAAGTTGAAGTATCCAATAGAGAAATCAAGCAAAATCCTTGCAAAGATTGTGAATGCAAACATAACTGATTGGTCGAGAAATCTTGATGATGCTCTATGGGCTTATCACACTGAATTCAAGACTCCCATAGGTATGTATTCTTACCAACTTGTTTTTTGGAAGTCATGTCACTTACTTGTAGAGCTAGAACATAAGGCGATGTGGGCAATCAAGAAGCTGAATCTGGATTGGGAGGCTGTATCAAGCCAAAGGTTGAATGAATTGAACGAGATTGATGAGTTTCCCTTAAAGACGTATGAAAGCTCAGCCTTGTATAAAGAGAAGATGAAGAAGTACAATGATCAAAAGATCGAGAAGCGTAACTTTGCTCCTGGTTATATGGTACTTCTATTTAACTCAAGGCTGCAATTGTTTCCAGGCAAACTCAAGTCAAAATGGATGGGACCATTCCGAGTCGTCCAAGTATTCTCACATGCAGCTGTTAAACTTGAGAACAAAGAAGGAGCGAGGTTCAAAGTTAATGGCCAAAGGATAAAACTCTATATGGGCCACATGGAGAAGGTTAACGAGTTGATTGAGCAATGGAGTATTGATGAAGTCTGAGTAGTCAAGAGGTCTGCGTCGCGCCGCAATGTTAAATCAAAAGCTATTTGGGAGGCAACCCAAGGTGTAAAATCTAGCCAACTTAGGAATTTTTAGTAATTTTTATGAACTTTTACACTTTTTCTTGATTTTTAAGTTTTATTGAGTCATAGTATTGGCTAGATTAGGGTAGAATAGGGTCTGTGTCAAAAAAGAGTCAATAAAAGCTAAAGGGAAGTCCTAATGCTTGCTATATGTGTAGGGAAGTGATAAAAACCAAAAAAAATCTTCGTATCACGATCTACAGTTTGTCATTTGCAACCGTCGTTCCATACTTAGCTCAAAATCTTCAAGCTCCAGAACCACGACTCTAACCTATGGCTCGTCGATGAAATGACGGCTCGTAGTTCGGCTCGTACATCATCAAAAATCTACTGCTGCAACACTTCAATCATCACTAGCCCCAAAAACCTATTTCTTGTAAAATTAACCACAAATACCATCACATCTAATAACAAAATGCCTAAGAAGTATGCAAAACTCTAAGTTTAGCACATTAAAAGTATCGTAAATTCACAGTACATCTACACCCTCAACTTAAAATCATTGGTTTTCCTCAAGCGACACAACAAACTGTAAACGACACTTGTTATATAAGCAACCCTTACTTCAAGCAATCACACAACATTTTCTTAATCATCTTCCTTATTTATTTTCAACCTAGTGCAAATTTCTTCATAAACTCAACAAGCTAACTCATGTGGATCAATATATGACATAGAGAGACCAATAGACACATTCACATACATAGACAACAATCACCAAGATACCGACTTTTCAACAACGCAACTTGTGCTCTTACCATAAAGAAATCCCTTATTCACACAGATTTTGAAATTTTTGTTAGGGACTCAATATTCAGTCACACTCAGAACGAATTCAGTGCGGTTTGTGCTCAATACCATAGGCTTGCCCTTATTTTCTATGTTTTGATTTTTTCAAACTTGTCACTTAGGATCACTATAGGACTTTCTTAGCTTGTAACATAGGCTCGGGGTCAAGTGCGGTATATTTGGGTATTTAGTGACTTTTCTCCCCTCCTTGACATTACATTCGCTAGCTTTACCTCTTTTTACAACCAATTATTACATCATTCACGCTTTATTCCCTTCTTCTTATGATTCATTTAAGGTAGAGTGTGACTTTTGAGTTGATCACCTTGTTGGATTCACATGTTTCTTCATCTTCTTGTTTAAGCATTTGATTATTTTTGTTGCTCTTTTCTTTTTGCTTAGTCACACCATTTTCATCTATTTCACTTAGTTTGCTTTCTTTGCTCTACACACGACTCATTTCATACCCTTTCTTTCTTGCTTTCCTTCATAATAGCCACCCTGAACTTAGACGTTTAGTATGAGTTGAGGTACACAATATCCTAGGAAGGACCAGAGCCAGAATTTAGGTAACTTTGCAGTAGCCACCCTCACCTTAGGCTTCTAGCCTAAGTCGAGGTGCACAATGTCCAAGGAGGGACCAAGGCCAAAACAAAGTTTCACAATAGTATCAGGGAAGGTGAATTGGGTGTCAGAAAGAACAATCTCTTTTAGGCTTAAACATTTGGATCGAAGGGAGCAATTTATCTTTTTGGTTGGTTGTTTTTAGGCTTAAGTGGACTTCGTATAAAAATGGCCTATGATCATCTCCTAGTTTCCAGTTCAAATAACCTTAGCAAGACCAACGGGGCAAGTTCTAGATTGGAACGAACCATACGAATATACAAACAACCTTACACACACATGGCACTTTGTTGCAATTATTAAATTGTCAATGAATCTGGTTAATGTTCTAGCTTAAGTCATCATGTCATACCGATACTTATTATGTCATACAAAGATCCTACACATTCAACTTATTGAATTCACAGTCATAGCATAAATCAAAATTTGGAGGGATATCAATTTCATGATCTATTGCCATCATGCTTTTATTTCCAGGTTAATTCTACACATTTACTATCCTAAACATGCCGGTTCAACATAAATTAAAAACAGTTCCTTGGGGAAAAAGAACACAGGCAAGAAAACCCCAAGGAAGGATTGTGAGTTGAGAGTTACTCGAACTTCACCTCAACACTCACAATCCATTCATCCCACCCCCACTAAAAAGGTAGTGCAATGTCCTCAATGCACAAGTAAAAGTAAAAACATCGGGTGAGAAAAACCTGTGGTGCATAAGCGCTGAAGACCAATCAAAAAGCGGGTGGGTACAGTTGCTTGGAACCCGCTGGATCATCATGCAAGACGCCCTCAGTAGCGCCCTCAGTAGTAGTGTGAGGCGCACCATCAGTAGTGTGCCCTGAATGAGTGATTCATCATCAATGCGGTGGTTTGGCACACTCCTCATGAAACCTGTAAACCTGTCCCAAGAATCACTGACAGACTCCCATGTAAAGCCACAAAGTTATTAAGTTTATCTTTAAGTTTTAACTTCTTAGATACTGGGAAGTATTTTTTGAGGAACACTCGATGTAGCTCATTCCAGGTGGTAATAGAGTTGTATGGTAGCTCAGACAACCATACTGTAGCATCACCTGTCAAAGATAATGGGAACACACGCAAACCTATTGCATCCATGTCTAAATCTGGTCGCCTACACTGCTCTTACATATGCTAATCACTTTGCTCAGATGAGCATATGGGTCTTCCGATTGTAACCCAACAAATAGTCCTCGGGATGTCAACATCTACATAAGGATGTTAGTAACCACAAATGTATGTCTGGCCAGTAGTGGAGGAACGACTATTGCACAAGTCGATCCTACAACATTATGATAAACCTCATAGTTGCGGCGAACATTGGGTGTAGGTTTATGCTGCACTCAAACCTCTTCAAGATTTCCAGGTGCATCCACCATTCTCGAAAGTTGGACTCTAGGTACCTCTTGACGCCCCTCTACGTTAGGGTCATCTTCATGTCCTGCATGTTGACCTCGTCAAGCCATTATTCGTAGAGTTCTTCTTAATTCCGGATCTTAAGGAGTCAGGGGATCGCCTTGACTTCGTGTATTTGGCATACACTAGAACTAAGATCTGTGGAAAAATAAAAACAACACTAAAACGTAAATCGAGAAATAATTGGCTAAAGTGCAATAACTAAATTAGTCTAATCTAAAAGCCTTATTCCCCGATAGCGGTGCCAAAATTTGATACGCCCAAGTTACACTTCCCTAAAGAAGTATAAGTGCTTGCTGTCAAATAAAGAACCTAACAAAGGTTAGGGTCGATCCCACGAGGATTATGGTTTAGACTTAGGCCAATTTATGGTTATTTGTACGTTTTGCCAAGTTATCTCTGTAAAAAGGGGGGTTTTGTAAACTAAAATTATGATTGATTGATTGTGTAGTAACAAGTAAACAAGTAACATAATTCGCAGTTTGTAATATCAATATGAGAATGAAACTAGGGCACATGTGTTCCCCACAAACTCTTAACTCAATAATCCTAATAATAGTAACTCTTTCCTAGTATTTATCATGTATAGTCGATAAGCTAGGTATCCCTAAGTGATTGGTCCTCCAAAGAGGGAATTTCATCACGCAACTTGGTCCGTATACATGTGTTTCTCTACTAACCCTTACATTTGACCCAGATTAGCCCTCTGTGTATGTGGTTCAGACTATTAGATAGCGGACTCATCAACGCTAAATCTCCATTGTTTAATCTTTTTCTCATTCATTACTTCCTTGGTCCGGCAAGTAGGAATGAGGCAAGTTCTAACGTTGTGCACCGTTAAAAACATTCAAAACGAAGAGATTAATAATACATGCATACACACTTATCAAGAATTACAACATTATTAGTTTTACTTTCGTTAATTACTCATGGTACCCATAACTCTAGTTGTGGATTTAGCTACTCATGCTTGAAGATTCACAATTCATATTAGGGTTTGAATAATAAATCACGAACTTACAATTATAATAGATGAAATCCACAAGCTCGAATTGAATAGCAAAAACCAATTGCATAAACCAACTTCAAGAATTAAATACCAAAAGTGTTTGATTAAATAATTCTCAAAGCTAAAATAAAATATTCACAAATGACTAACATCCCCAAAAAAAAAAATTACAACTGGTATTTATAGTAAATAAAACCTAAATTAAGTAGGAAAAGGAAAACTAAGGAAATCTTGTTTTGAGCAGCATCATTACGGCTGACCACCTACGGCTCATCAGAGTAACAATGGCTCGTAGGTCCAGCTGTCGTTCAGCAGTTAGTCAACTTCTGGAAGAGTTCCACCTACGGGCATGACCTACAGCTCGTAGGTCTAAGCACGGCCCATCATGTTCAATCTTCATTCAAATACTGAAACTCATCCTTTTTAAATCTATCGACGACTCCTCATCTACGGTTAGTAGCAGGACCTATGGTTCGTCATCCCTAACCGTCGTTCTGTACATAGCTAATTTCTTCAAGCTTCTTAACCACGACTTCCACCTACGGCTCGTCAATAGAATGACGGCTCGTAGGTCCACTCATACATCACCAAAAACACACTGCTAAAATCTCTCCAATCATCAACTAGTCGAAAAACCTGTTTCTTGCAAAATGAAACGCAAATACCATCATATCTACTAACAAAATGCCTAAGAAGTATGCAAAACTCTAAGTTTAACGCATTAAAAGTATCGTAAATTCATGGTACATCAACAATCAATCAATCATAACTTTAGTTTACAAAACCCCCTTTTTTACAGAAATAACTTGGCTAAACGTACAAATAACTATAAATTGGCCTAAGTCTAAATCATATTCCTCGTGGGATCGAACCTAACCTTTGTTAGGTTCTTTATTTGACAACAACCGCTTATACTTCTTTAGGGAGGTATAATTTGGGCGTATCAACGGTCCTTATCGGCCGATAGGTTATCGACTGGTACTCCATCTCGCTCTCCATCTCCCACAGGTACATCTCCTCAGCTATATGCCATGAGGATTAGAGGTTCTAGTAGTAAGCAGTCAGATGTTATGGCCGGTACACCTCCATTGACTCAACATTATCTTCATCCTGGAGTATCACCTTCACCTACACCTCCACCTAGTGCTACATAAGATGAGACATCTGCTCTAGAACCTGGACAGAGGGACAGGCATGGCAGACTCAAGATTGAGCCGGATGGATTATCGTAAGTTTATTTTGTTATCTATTAGTTACTTTATTTTATTTATTTCTTATACTTTAATATATTATTCATGAACTAACATGTTTATTATGTTTTTTGCAGGTGGCATCCTGCAAAGGATGCTGCTTGGGCTTTAAAAGTCTATGTTAGGAGATTTTTTACGCAGGCTTATCACTCCTGGAGCGAAATCCCAAATAGTATACGTCAGGCGATGTTTAATGAATGTAAGGTATATATATATATATATATATTTAATTATATAATTTTTAGTTAAGTTTAATAATTTTAGTATACTTTACTTTATTTGTTATTATATAACGCTATTCATTTTTTCAGACTGTGTACTTGGGAACCGAGGTATAGTATGGTCATTGCGATCACATTTGAGAGGAGGGCATCCATAAGACTGTCTAGCTGGCTAAAGAAAGTCCGGGATACTGATTAATGTCTTGGTTGGATGTTGCCTCATGTTTTTGATGAATTACGCTAGTATTGGAACAAAGATAAATTCAATGCTATGTCCGAACAAGCCAAAAAAGCTAGAGGCAGTCTTAAGGGTGGCTCGTTGCACACTGAGAGTGCAAAGAGCGTTGGAACGATTACAAGAGAGATGGTAAGTTCTAATTCAAACTTTTAAATAAAGAAATAGTTTATTAAATATAATTAGTTGACTAATATCGTCATATATTATATTTTTATTTATAGGAAAAAGAATCGGGGCGCACTCCCTTGTGTCAGAGGTTTTAAAGAGGACTCATGTGAAGAAGAAAGAAAATGAGTCGGATCTACATGTGTGGGCAGAGGAAAGTGCTGAACGAACTTTTGTAAGTTATTTAATATGACAAGAGAATATGAATAGTGAATATATATATATATATATATATATAGTATGTATATATTTTTATGCTAATTTTACTTGCACAAATGACTTTCAAATATAAAAATAATAGATTTCAAAAAGAAAAAATTATTTTTTTAAAAGTCAAAATTTTCCGAAAAAATAACTAAATAGGAATTTTAAAATATATATATATAAAAACACCACCAAACATACTCCGCCTTGCAAAAATGACTTTCACATAACAAACATAAAAGTTTTCAATTTTTTTGTATTGAATTTTTCCTAAATATAAGAGATGACATCCACTAATGTCGGATGGGCGCGAGCGCCTCGGCCGATGTCGTCTAGGGGATGGGGGCATGGGCCTATGCTTGTGCGTGGGCATCGATCGATGTCACTTGGCTGATGAGCATAAGGGCGTACCGTTATGTGCAGGCCTTGGCCGATGTACGTAGGGGCCCGCTGAAGTAGCCTTGGCGATATGTGCATGGGCGTACCATTGTGCGTAAGGCTAAGCCGATGTAGCTTTTTCGACGTGCGTAGGACTCTGCCGATGTCATCTAAGTGATGCGCGCATAGGCCTGGCCTTGTGCGTAGGCCTCGACACATGTCGCTTAACCGATGTACGCAGGGCCCTGCCTTTGTATGCGGGCCTCGATCGATGTCGCTTGGCCCATGTATGAATGGGTTCGTCGATGTTGCTTGGGTGATGTGCGCAGAGGCCTGCCATTATGCACAGGCCTTAGCTGATGTCCATAGGGGTTCAATGATGTTGCTTGGATGATGCATGTATGGGCGTGGTGTTGTGTGTTGATGGGCGAATTAAATGAGATGGTTTAGACAAGTTTTGAATGTGAATTTCGCGATTATTAGTCTACTTTTCATATGTGTAGGATGGCAAATTAAAGTGTTGAACATGATTTGTGATAAAGGCCAACAAGAATGCTAAAGGAAGAAAAACATAATGAACAAATTGAGTGGCTGCCTTTCCGCACGCCCAGTGGAACCCAAGCGGCTCACCCATCACACGCACCATTCGCACGTCCAAGCACCTACAGCGGTGTGCCTGCACTACACTGAGGCCTGAAAGCATCTAAAGAAAGGGCACTTTTGGAATTTTTGGAGGAACCCTATGCTATATTGTGTTGGAGCTTGTCCCAGGGAGGAGTCATCGAGAAACTGAGCAAAAGGAGGCTAGGTTACGGAGGAGAGAACGAGGAACACACGGTACACTACTCGAATCCAAAATGGGAGTTGAGATTTAGAGTTTGTTTGCTATGTCTTCTTTTTCATATTTGATCTTAGTTAACTTATTCTCCTCCATGGAGTAGATTCTTAGAGGGTATTTGACAAATATGGTGTATTGATGAATTTGTTGGGAGTTTGATTTTCATTCTTATTCTAGAACCTGTTAATTGAGTTTGAATTAATTTGCAACCATGTTTAATATTTTATTTAATCAAAAGAGGAATATCTTGGTGAATATTGTCGCATAGTTTTATTGGATTGAATCAATATATTTTCTCTAAAGTAATCGAAGGAGCTTGTTGATAATTATTGATTGAATCTCAAGGAATAATAGTCGAAGGAAATTACATCCTTAAGAACAATCATTAACATGTTATTGCATATTAGAATCACTGGGTTAAAATTTGTTTATTCTTTAACTTGAGATTTACCCGAAAGAGAAATCTAAGGCTTAATGATACTCTAATAAGATATTGAATTCGAGAGAATCAATAGAACTTTAGATGTGGTCAATTCCCAACTATCATTATGCACTTGTTTCGTGTCATACCCTATATTTTATTATTGATATTAAACTTAATAGTTACCAATTGTTTTTAATTATCATTTAGTTTATAAAAGTGGTTCATAACCACAACCCACTTTCATCTTTTGATCACCTGAATAATAGTTAGCAAGATTTGATTGAATTATTATTTGTACCAATACCTGTGGAGACGATATTTATACTATACTATCTTTGACTAGCGAAGCGCTAAACTTATAGTGTGTTTGTGCTCGTCAAATTTTGGGGCCGTTGCCGGGATTGGCAACAAGTAGTTTTCAGTAGAGTTTTGTGTATTAATTCAGGTTTTATTTAGTTTGTTATTTTAGTTAATATCTCAAGTTCCTATTATCGCAGGCAACAAGTATTAACTACAACTTTGGTGTATGACACGATCTTCTTCAAAGGAGGTCGTTGAATACAATCCTGAGTTAGAAAGAGCTTTACATTTGCTTAAGAAGGAACTTGCAGAGAGGGTTCCTGTGCAGTCTCAGAGGCATAATAAAATGGGGGATAATATATAATGCCGATAATCGGGATTTGAATGACCCACTCAATCCCAGTAACTTAAATCGGGCTCTTGGAATTGAAGATGGTGCTGGACATCCTAGAGTTGTTAATCGAAGAATCAACCGCCCTCCTGCTGAAGTAGAAGACCAAAAGGATCTAAATAATGGTAGGGCGGGAAGATTGCTAGGAGACTATACTAAGCCAAATTACAACGGGATGCAGTCTAGTGTAAGCTGTCCTCCTTTTGCGGGAAATAACTTTGAAATCAAGAACTGTGTTCTCCAAGAAATACAAAATAACTGTGTTTTCAGAGGGAAGCAGAATGAGGATCCAACCAGTCATCCGATGGATTTCGATGAAATCATGAATACTTTTCACTACAATGGAGCATCGGACGATGCTATATACTAAAGGGCATTTCCTTTCTCTTTGAAGGATGATGCTAAGATATGGCTACGAAGTTTACCTTCTAGATCAATTCGTACCTGGGATGAAATGACGACAAAGTTTCTTGATAAGTTTTTCTCACCAGTAAAAACAACTAGAATGAGGAAGGAGATCAGCAATTTCAGTCAATTAGAATCAGAAACAGTGTTTGAAGCATGGGAAAGACTCAAGGAATTATTGAGGAAGTGTCCACATAATGGAATATAGCCATGGTTGCAGTTGACAAACTTTTGGGAAAGTTTATCACCTGCATCATGGAGGATATTAAATAATGCAGTGGGAGGACCAATCATGAAGCAGACAGCCAAAGAAGCAATTGAAATCCTTGATGAACTTGCAAAGGATGCTAATCAGTGGGTTGTAGAGAATTTTGAAAGAAAGAAGAGTGCAGGGGTACATCAAGTTGATACTTACACTACCTTGCAGGCGCAGATTGCATTGATTACAAAGGATGTGAAGCAGTTGACTCTAGTCAGGCTCAAATGACACAATCAATAATATGTGATATTTGTGCAGGTGGACATCCTACTCATGAATGTCAACAAGTTCCACCGGCAGAAGAAGAGGTTAACGCTGTTGGGAACTTTAACAGAGGAAACTATCAATGAGGGAACAATTTCAACGCAAAGGGGCAAAGACATCGTGTATTCTCATGGAGTTCACCGAATGGTAGTCTGAATGCTTGGTAGCAAAGCATTGCGAGAGGACAAGGACAAGCACCTCAGGGGTACTAGAATTAACAGCGACAACAATATCAGCCTCAGCAGGGACAACAAGGAAATCAATCCAGTTTGGAAGAGATGCTTAAAAGTTTCATCACTAAGGTAGATGAGACATTTTAGAATCAGAGTGCTTCTATTCGCAATTTGGAGAAGCAAGTAGGACAGATTGCAAATCAAATTTCAGAAAGGACTCCTGGAACTCTACCAAGTGACACAGTGACGAATCTAAAAGATTTGAAGGCTGTAACATTGCGTTCTGGGAAGATGTTGAGTGATAATTGTTAGAGTCCAAAAGAGAAGTCAAGAGAAAGCCAAGTGGAGACATGAGAGTCTCATGAAATCAAGAAAGGTAAGGACAAGTCAGAAGTTGAAGGGGATACAAAACATATGTCTCCATTGCCTTTTCCTCAGAAGATGAAACGAGAGAAGCTTGATAAATGTTTCAGAAAGTTCCTTGAGATGCTAAAACAACTACATGTGAATATCCCATTTACAGAGGTTGTCACGCAAATGCCTACATATGCAAAGTTCCTAAAGGAAAATCTATCTAGCAAGAGAAAGTTGGAGGAAACATCATAGTCAAGCTTAATGCTAATTGTAGTGCCATCCTTCAAAATAAACTACCTCAGAAATGTGGTGATCCGAGCAGTTCACTATTCCTTTTGCTATAGGAAATGTTAGATTTGAGAAGTCATTATGTGACTCAGGAGCCTCTATAAATCTCATGCCACTGTCAATTTTCAAGAAATTGGAAGGAGAGCTTGGAATAATTAAGTCCATCCCTGTGTCCTTACAATTGGATGATCAATCTACAATCATTAATGAAGGAATAATTGAAGATGTTTTAGTCAGGGTAGACAAGTTTGTGTTTCCGGTGGATTTCATAGTGGTGGACATGGAAGAAAACAAAGAGGTTTCGTTAATTCTTGGGGGACCATTTTTGGCTACTGGCAGAGCAATACTCGACGTACATGAAGGGCAATTGATTCTCAGAGTTTGAGAAGAAAAAGTAGTTTTCAATATGAAGAAGATGATGAAATTTCATCAAGATGAGGAAAATGCCTACTCCTGTTTCAAGGTAGATATTTTGACTTATCTCGCTGAATCAGAGTATAAAAATGAAAATATGATGGAGGAGTCATTGGAGAGATGCATCATTCAATCGAGTATTGAAGTAGAGGACTATCCACAGGTTGGAGAAGAAGAAAGGGAACTAGAATCCTATCCAGATGGCACTGAAAAGGAATATTTGAGATAGAAGCAAACATCGACTCCAGCGCTCAAAGTGTCTCCCACTCACTTGAAGTATGTATTTCAGGAACTTGACAGTTTTCTAGTAATTGTTTCAATTTATCATACAGATGAACAGGAAAAGAAGCTCATCTCTATGTTGAGAAGATACAAGAAGGCTATCGGGTGGTCTATAGCAGATATTCAGGGGATTAGCCCTGCATTATGCATGCACAAAATCCTACTGGAGGAGTGTAACAAGCCAATGGTACAACCACAACGCAAGCTGAATGAAAAAATGAAAGAAGCAGTACAAAAAGAAGTTCTCAAACTTCTAGATGGGGGAATCATATTCCCAATTTTTGACAGCTCTTGGATCAATCCAATTCATATGGTACCAAAGAAGGGAGGAATGACTGTGGTGAAGAATGATAATAGTGAATTGATCTCGAAAAGAACTGTAATTGGGTGGAGAATGTGCGTAGACTATAGAAGGCTGAATGATGCAACATGGAAAGACCATTTCCCACTTCCTTTCATTGATCAAATGCTAGAGAAGGTAGCTGGCCAAGGATTTTATTGTTTTCTTGATGGGTACTCTGGTTACAATCAAATACCCATCGCACCTGAAGACATGGAAAAATCACTTTTACTTGTCCTTCAGGAATATTTTCATACATAAGAATGTCTTTTGATTTGTGCAATGCACCAGCAACATTTCAAAGGTGCATGATGTCCATATTCGCTGAATTGAATGGAAAATGCTTTGAGGTTTTTATGGATGATTTCACCTTGTTTGGCGAAGATTTTGACAATTGCCTAATGAATCTTGAAGTTGTTTTAAGGCGTTGTGAAGAGACCCACTTGGTTCTGAACTGGGAAAAGTGTCACTTCATTGTTAGGGAAGGAATAGTGTTGCGGCATAAGGTCTCAGCTGATGGAATAGAAGTAGACAAGGCCAAGGTGGAGATCATTTCTAAACTACCACCACCAACATTTGTGAAGACCATAAGAAGTTTTCTGGGACATGCATAGTTCTATAGGAGATTTATTCAAAATTTCTCTAGTATCTCTAAGCCATTAACTACTTTGCTCACAAAGGACACCAAGTTTTCATTCACAACTGATTGTGTAAGGGCATTTAACCTAGTCAAGGAGAAGCTTACAAGTGCCCCTATAATGGTTACTCTTGATTGGAGTCAGCCATTTGAGATTATGTGTGATGCTAGTGATTTTGATGTGGGTGTTGTGCTGGGATAGAAGAGAGATAATTTTTTTAGACCAATTTTCTATGCCAGTCGAACTCTAAACAGTGCACACGTGAACTATGCAACCACTGAAAAGGAATTATTTGCTGTGGTTTTTGCTTTTGATAAATTCAGATCATACCTGATTGGGAGCAAGGTGATCGCCACATGGATCACTCAGCATTAAAATACTTGTTGCAGAAGAAAGAAGCAAAACCAAGGCTTTTGAGATGGGCTCTTTTGCTTCAAGAATTCGACCTCGAGATCATTGATAGAAAAGGTACAGAAATCAAGTGGCGGATCATTTGTCAAGATTTGAAAATCCTCATGTGGAGATGGTACCAACCAAAGAGGAATTTCCAGATGAGCAATTATTTTCAGTTTGTGCAATCTCTGAAAGACCACCTTGGTATTCAGACATAGCCAATTATTTGATTAGTGGATGGGTGCCTCAAGATCTGAGCTATGAGCAGAGGAGGAGACTTCGAACCGAGGTATGAAATTATTTCTGGAATGACCCATTTTAGTTTAAAATTTGTGCAGAAGTCATTATTTGAAGATGTGTGCCAAAAGAAGAGATGGGCAGTATACTGTCTCATTGTCCTGATGGAGCAACTGGTGGACGCTATGGTGGAAATAGAACAACCTCTAAGGTGTTGGAAGTAGGATTCTATTGGCCATCTCTAATTAAGGATGCACGTGAGTATGTGGTTCAGTGTGACAGCTGCCAAAGGATTGGTAATATAAGCAAGAGGAATGAGATGTCCCAAAATTCAATCTTGGTATGTGATATTTTTGATGTATGGGCATCGATTTCATGGGACATTTCCCTTCTTCCCACTCTTTTGAATATATCCTGGTAGCAGTTGACTATTTATCCAAAATGTGTTGAGGCAATTCCTACTAGAACAAATGATTCTTGTGGGCTGTGCGAGTTTTTACGAAAATATAATTTTACTAGATTTTGCATACCACGAGTCATCATTAGTGATAATGGATCCCATTTTATTAATAAATAATTTGCATCATTGTTAGGTAAGTATGGGGTAACTCATAAAACAGAAACTCCATATCATGCCCAAACTAGTGGGCAAGTAGAGGTGGCTAACCGTGAGCTAAAAAGGATTCTTGAAAAATGGTTAGTGCATCTCGTAAGGATTGGTAGATACGGTTGGATGATGCTTTATGGGCATATAGAACTGCGTTCAAAACACAAATAGGCACATCTCCTTACAAATTAGTTTTTGGAAAGGCATGTCATTTGCGTGTTGAAATTTAACACAAGGCATATTGGGCTATCAAATTGCTTAATCTTGATCTAAGTCTTGCAGGAGAGAAAAGGTTTGTGTATATCAATGAATTAGAGGAGTTCAGACAAGATGCGTATGAGAATGCAAGAATTTTTAAGGAAAAAATAAAAGTATGGCATGATCGTCTCATCAAGACTAATGAATTCAAGGAAGGGGACAAGGTGCTACTTTACAATAGTAGATTGCGCCTTTTTCCTGGAAAGTTCAAATCAAGATCGACGGGACCATATGTGGTGAAGAATGTAAGTCCATATGGCGCAATTGAAATCTTTAATGCAAAAGGAACAGAGAGCTTCAAGGTTAATGGGCACCGTTTAAAGCAATATATTGTTAGAGGATTTGAAAAACAATCTTCTAACATCATCATTGAATAGCCCAAATTGGAGTACCTGGGTCGTGCCACGACATTAAATCTGGCGCTTATTGGAGGGAACCCAACACCTTAAAAAAATGGTTGCTCGTCCACATGCCCGCGTGGATCAAATTCAAAACGCGCGACCAGCGCGCCACAATAGACGAGGTCGCTGCCTCGCCGCATGCTCGCGTGAAACACTGCCCAAATGCGTGATAACCGTGCTGGCTGCTGGCAGCTTGCTGCCTCGTCGTGCGTTCGCGCAAGAGGAACCCTTAACCGCAATCGGCGCGCGGGCATCCATCAGGTAAGTTTTTTTAAAAAATTTTTGTTTTGTAAAAAAATAAATTATTAGTTAAAAAAAACTATTTTTTTCCTTATTACTTTTAAATTTCTTTTCTTTTCCTTATTACTTTCAAATTTCTTTTCTTTTTCTTATTACTTTCAAATTTCTCTCTTCTTTTTCTTTTCTTACTTCTCTTATTTCATTCTTTTCAAGAACCCTAACCCCAAATTCTTTCTCATTCTTCTTTAAAAGTGCTAAAGTAGGAGCAAATTTTTCCATCTCATTAATTCATCAAGAATTCAAGGTATGTATTTCACTAATTTTCTCTATTCATGATTGTCTTACCTAAGATAGTATGAAAGAAGATGGGTGTGATTTATATTTTATTCTATAAGGGTTTTTGATGATCTAAGATGTTTTAAAGATGTCAATTGCATGATATGATTGATTGTTGGGTGGATGATTACACTTTTGTGTTTCAAATTGAAGTAAAAACATGATGCCCACAAGGTGTTTGATAAGAGTTCTCAATGGAAACAATGAAAACATTAAGAAGAGAGAAGGAATAAAAAAGAAAGCAACCAATTTGTGGTTTTTGGTGCACATTGCTAAGATTGGAATGCCAAGATTACTATATTAGTTGAATATTTTTCTTTTTGGTAGGATACTCAACCTAATGGAGAATCCATGAAAGCGAAAAAATTTGGGGGTTGTTTCAAGCACAAAAGCAAGTTCTTCGAAAGGAAATGGTTCAACATCTTCAATGAGAAAAGAGCCGGAACTGTTGAAGTCATATGATGCAACCAAATTTGTTTCTTGGGAACCTCAACAACGGTTTAAGGTGAAATCATTCAAAAAGGCCATAGTTGAAAAGGGAGTTGAGAGGGGTTCCTTGATAGGCAATTGTCAGCAGGTCTATCAAGAGATCATGCGTCACCAATGGGAAGTTCTTTTTGAGCAGCCTAAGGAGGCTAATATGACAGTTGTGATGGAATTCTATGCAAACTTGCCTGAGCATGAGTATCAAGTGTGCATGGTACGGGGGAAGGCGGTAACTTTTGCACAAGAAGCCATTGAGAGAGCCTATAACTTCCCAGAATCTAGTGATATAGCGCATGATGCATATCGTACGACATACATGAAAGACCCTTACCCATGGAACTTGTTCACCAAGGTTATCTGTACATCAGGAGAGCCAGTACATTAGTTGAAGGAAAATCACAAATTCCACTCCAAGAGCTTGAACACTGAGGCAAAGTGTTGGTTTCATATCATCACTAGCCGTATTCTTCCCTGCACTAATACTACAGAGGTACATGGTTTTAGAGCGGTTCTTAATTTTTGTTTGATGAAAAATTTGCTTATCCTGCCTGGATTATTAATTAAAAAAGAGATGTTAGACAAAGCCACTTCTCCCAAGTATGGTTTTTTCTTTCCAGCTCTTATCACAAGACTATGTCGACTTTCTGGTGTTAAATTCAAGAAGTCAGATGTTACTCAAATGGTTGGTCCAAAGTTCAGAGCGGATAGAATGTCAATTGGAAGAGAAGTACGAGAGCCCACAAATACTGAAGAAGCAAGTAGGGATGACTTTGATGAAGTGGAAGAGTTACCCGATCATGTAGTACCACCTACTCAAGGCACTCAGGATTCAATGGGGCAGTCATGGGAGGAGTGATTTCACTCTTTTGAAACTCAAGTAACTGCGCTACAATCTTCGATGGCTGATATGCATAGAAAGATGGATGAGCTTACTGTCAACACGGGAAGATCAGATAGAAAGATCATGGCTTGGTTAGCGCGCTTGGCTGAACATGCACAATGGATCCTGAAATTGTTTTCGATATTGATTGAAGAGAGACAGGGAAGTTTCCTTTACTTTTGTAGTTTCTTTATGACATGGGGACATGTCATAGCTTAAGTGTGGGGGTTAAGGAGATGTAAAAAACAAAAAAAAATTATTTTTCTTTCTAGGGTAACTTATTTGTTGTACTTCTATGGGTTTCTTGTCTGATTCTATTACCATAGTCGTATTTATTTTGAATCAAACGTTTTTAGGATAGGAGTCGTAGCTTAATTTGTTGAACAAGTGCTAGAGGTAGAAATTGATGGATTCCTATCTAGAGATTTTGTTGCTTGCTTTATGAAAATTTGCATACTTATTGGCATGTGAAGTTGAGGCATTATCAATCCTTGAATATTGTGTGGTGAGATAATCTTGATGTGTACTCATGTTTGAAAGAATCTAGAACTTGGCGTGGTAGTTTTTTGAGGCGAAATCCTAGGACTTTTTGAGGAAGAATATGATTGTAGGCTTTCTTAGATTAACCCACATCTAGCCTAAATACACCGACCATTAATGATATGTATCCCTAGTTAACCAATTTGAGCCTTATAATAATCCATTTTCTCTGATTAGCCGATACATCCTTCTAGTCCAATTTCCCGTGTGTCACTCTCTTAATTGGAATTATAAGCAAAAGTACGAAAAAATAAAAAAATAATAAAAAAAGGAAAGAAGAAAGAAAGAAAGAAAGAAAGAAAGAGAGCCAATTGAATCTAGCCATGTTTTGAAAAGCAACGAAAGTTGTTGGATGTGCTTTCAAAAGAAGACGAAAGTTACAAAAAAAAAAAGAGGGAGAGAGAGAGAGAGAGAGAGGCGGGATATGACATGCTAGAAACAACCTTACCACAACTTATACTCTTACAAGTCCTACATGATTTTAATTTGAGAAGTCCTACATTAGTAGAGAATTACTCGATTGCCAAGCCTATGGTATTCTGAAGAAACATGATATATTTCTTTGTGAGAGGGAGTGAAATGAGAGTGTTGTTTCGGTGATGCATGAGCATAAGTCCTGTGAATAAGTGGCCTCTTCTTGTTGTGAAAAAGTTCATGGATTGATTTTTGCTTATATTTCGTTGTCAATGAGTAGTAATTTAAAGATGAACATTGCATGCACCTATAGGGATGGTTGAAGTCGATTACTATTTCTAGTCACTGTGCGTCAAAGTCTAGAGGGGGTCAAGTTTGTTCTAATTTGCTCGGGACGAGCAAAAATTCAAGTATGGGGGTATTTGATGGGCAAATGAAATGAGGTGGTTTAGACAAGTTTTGAATGTGAATTTTGCAATTATTGGTCTACCTTTCATTTGTATAGGATGGCAAATTAAAGTGTTGAACAAGATTTGTGAAAAAAGGCCAACAAAAATGCTAAAGGAAGAAAAAATAAAGAACAAATTGAGAAGCTGCCTTTCCGTGCGCCCAACGACGCGCCTGCGTGGAACCCAAGCTGCTCACCCATTGTCCGCGCGCCATTCGCGCGTCCAAGCACCTACAACAGCGCCCCTGCATGACACTGAGGCGTGAAAACATCTAAAGAAAGGGCACTTTTGGAATTTCTGGAGGAACCCTATGCTATATTGTGTTGGAGCTTGTCCCAGGGAGGAATCATCGAGAAAGTAAGCAAAAAAAGGCTAGGTTACGAAGGAGATAACGAGGAACATGCGGTACACAACTAGAATCCAAAATGGGAGTTGAGATTTAGAGTTTGTTTGCTATGTCTTCTTTTACATCTTTGTTCTTAGTAAACTTATACCCCTCCATGGAGTAGATTCTTAGAGGGTATTTGACAAACATGGTGTAGTGATGAATTTGTTGGGAGTTTGAGTTTCATTCTTATGCTAGAACTTGTTAATTGAGTTTGAATTAAATTGCAACCATGTTTATTATTTTATTTATCGAAAGAGGAATATCTTGGTGAATATTGTTGCATAGTTTTATTGGATTGAATCAATATATGTTTTCTAAAGTAATCGAAGGAGCTTGCGGATAATTATTGATTGAATCTCAAGGAAAACTAGTCGAAGGACATTACTTCATTAAGAGCAATCTTTAACATGTTTTTGCATATTAGACTCATCGGGTTAAAATTGGTTTATTTTTTAACTTGAGATTTACTCGAAAGAGAAATCTAAGACTTAAGGATACTCTAGTAAGCCATCGAATTCGAGAGAATTGATAGAACTTTAGATGTGATAAATGACTGTGGTCAATACCCAACTATCATTATGGACTTGTTTTGTCTTTACCCTATCTTTTATTATTGATATTAAATTTAATAGTTACCAATTGTTTTTAATTATCATTCAGTTTATAAAAGTGGTTCATAAACACAACCTACTTTCTTCTTTTGATCACCTGAATAATAGTTAACAAGATTTGATTGAGATATTATTTGTACCAATCCCTGTGGAGACGATCTTTCTACTATGCTATATTTGACTAGCGAAGCGCTAAACTTATAGTGTGTTTGTGCTCATCATGTGTGGGCCTAGGCCGATATGCGCAGGGGTTCGCTGATGTTGCTTTAGAGATGCGTGCAGGGGCCTGCCATTTTTGCTTGGGCAATGTGCACAAGGACGTACTATTGTACATGAACCTCGAGCGATATCGCTTTACTGATGTGTGCAGTGGTCCACATATATCACGCACGGACTAGGCATTATGCACGAGACATGATCGATTTTGCATGACTAATGTGCGTAGGGGCCTGCCGTTGTATGCAGGCCTCGATTGATGTCGCCTGGCCGATGTGGGTAGGGGTCCGCCGATACCACCTAGGTGATGCGCGTAGGGGCTTACCATTCTGTATCGGCCTCAACTAATGTAACTTGAATGACGTGCGCAGGGTTTGCCGATGTCACCTAAGCGATGCACAGAAGCCTTGCCTTGTGCGCGGTTATCAATTAATGTACGCAGAGGTCTGCCATTGTGTAAAGGACGCATCCGATATCACTCTACTAATGTTCACAGGGGTTCACCGATACTACTTGGGAGATGCACGCAGGGGTTTGTCGTTGTGCTCGAGCCTTGGTTGAGGTTGCTTGGCGGAAGTGCACAACAGTCTACCGTTGTGCATGAGCTTTAATGTTATTATTTGGGCGACGTGCGTAGGAGTCTGTCGATGTCACCTATGTGATAGACACTACATTAGGGCCTAACCTTGTGCGCGGGCATTGAGTTATATGGCTTGGCCGATATACGCAGGGCCTGCCGTTGTGTGCAAGCCTCAACCAATGTCACCTAATTGATGTGTGCAGGGGTCTACTAATGCAACCCTTGTGATGCAGGCAGGGGAATGCAATTGTGCGCAGGCCTTGGTCGATGTCACTTGGCCAACATCCACATGGGTCTGCAGATGTCGCCTAAGCAATGCACGTAGGGGCGTGATCTTGTGCGCCGGCATCGGCTGATGTCACTGCGCTGATGTGTGCAGGGGCCTACCATTGTGTATGGGTGTCAACCGATGTGCGCAGGGGCCTGCCATTGTGTACGAGCCTCATTCGATATCGCCTAGCCGATGTGTGTAGGGGTCTACTGATGTCACCCTGGCGATACGCGTAGGGGAATGCCATTATGTGTGGGCCTCGGCTGATCTCGTTTAGTCAATATGCACAGGGTTATGTCGATGTCACCTAAATGATGCACGCAAGGGTCTAATCTTGTGCGCGGGCATTAACCAATGTGCATAGGGGCATGCCATTGTGTGCGGGGTGTAGCCGATGTCGCGTGGTAGATATGCGGAGGGTCCTATCAATGTGTGCGGGACTCACCCGATGTCGCTATGTCTATATGCGCAGGGGTCTATCGATGTCTCCTGGGCGAGACTCGTAGTGTCCTATTGATGTCACGTGGGCTTCAAGCGATGCTTGCAAGGGGCTGCCGATGTAACCTAGATGTTGTCGAGTTCGCATGTGCGTTGACATATTCCTACACCTCCCAACATGTCACTTTTCATTTGGATTGCGTAGTTTCCAATAAAAAAATTAATTTTTTTATATGTCGAAATTTTCTTATAAAAATAAATAAATGTGAAAAATTTTTCAAAACCACCAAAAAAAATTTTACTTGCATAAATGACTTTCAAATATAAAAAATAATAGATTTCAAAAAGAAAATTTTTCATTTCTAAAATTCAAAATTTCTGAAAAAATAATTAAATAGGAAATTATAAAAATATAAAAACACTACCAAACACACTTGGGCTTGCAAAAATGACTTTCACATAACAAAAATAAAAGTTTTCAATTTTGTTGTATCAAATTTTTCTTAAAAATAAGCGATGACATCTACTAATATCGGGTGGGCGTGAGCGCCTCGGCCTATGCCGCCTGGGCGATGGGGGCATGGGCCTGCGCTTGTGCGTGGGCATCGGTCGATGTCACTTGGCTGATGAGCACAAGGGCCTACCATTGTGTGCAGTCCTTGGCCGATGTCGCATGGTAGATGTGCATAGGGGCCCACCGATGTAGGCTTGGCGATGTGCGCATGGGCCTACCATTGTGCGTGAGCCTAAGCTGATTTAGCTTTTTCAACGTGCATAAGTCTCTACTGATGTCACCTAAGCGATGTGCGCAGATGCCTGACCTTGTGCGCGGGCATTGACACATGTCGCTTTACCGATGTGCACAGGGGTCTGCCCTTCTATGCGGTCCTCGGTCGATGTCGCTTGGCCGATGTGTGAAGGGGTCCGTCGATGTCGCTTGGGTGATGTGCGCTGGGGCCTTCTATTGTTCATGGGCCTCAGTCGATGTCCTTAGGGGTCCGTTGATGTTTCTTGGATGATTCATGTAGGGGCATGCTGTTGTGTGAGGGCCTAGGCTGATGTGCGTAGGTGTCCGCCGATGTTTCTTGAGCGATGCTTGCAGGGGCCTGTCGTTTTTGCTTGGGCGATGCGCACAAGGGCATAGAATTGTACATGAACCTTGACCGATATCGCTGGATTAATGTGTGAAGTGGTCCACTGATAGCACGCACGGACAAGGAATTAATCGCGGGACATGACCGATGTCGCTTGACTGACGTGCAAAAGGGCTTGCCATTTTATGCGGGCCTCGATCGATGTCTCCTGGCCGATGTGGGTAGGGCTCCACCGATACCACCTAGGTGAAAAGCGTAGGGGTTTACAATTATACATTGGCCTTAACCAATGTCACTTGAACGACGTGCACAGGGTATGCCGATGTCACCTAAGTGATGCACAGAGGCCTTGCCTTATGCGTGGTTATCAATCAATGTGCACATGGGTCTGCCAATGTGTAAAGGCCTTATCCGATCTCGCTCCAACAATGTGCGCAGGGGTTCACCGATGCTTCTTGGGAGGTGCACGCAGGGGTTTGCCGTTGTGTGCGAGCGTCAGTTGATGTCGCTTATCTGAAGTGCAAAGCGGTATGCCATTGTGCGTGAGCATTAGCTGTATTATTTGGGTGACGTGCGTAGGGGTCTGCTGATGTCACCTACATGATGGACACTGTATTAAGGTTATACCTTGTGCGTGGGTATTGAGTGATATGGCTTGGCCGATGTATGTAGGGCCTGCCATTGTGTGCAGGCCTCAATTGATGTCATCTCGCTGATGGCACCTGGACGATGTGTGTAAGGGTCTACTAATGTTGCCCTTGTGATGCACGTAGGGGCATGGCAATGTGTGTAGGCCTTGGTCGATGTCACTTGACCGACATCCATAGGGGTCTGCAGATGTCGCCTAAGCGATGCACGTAGGGGCGTGCTCTTGTGCACGCGCATGAGCCGATGTAACTAGGCTAATGTGATCAAGGGCCTGCCGTTGTGTATGGGCCTCGGCCGATGTTAAATGGCTGATTTGCGTAGGGGACTACCGATGTTGCCCTAGCAGTGCGCGTAGGGTATTCCATTGTGCACGGGCCTAGGCCGATGTCGCTTAGCCGACACCCATAGGGATCTATCGATGTCACCCAAATGATGCACGCAAGGGCCTTTTCTTGTGTGCCGACATCAACCAATGTGCGCATGAGCATTCCATTGAGTGCTGGCTTTTACCGATGTCCCCTAGCAGATATGCGTAGGGTCCTACCATTGTGTGCGGGCGTCAGCCGATGTCGCCAGGTCTATGTGCGTAGGGGTCTGTTGATGTCTCCAGGGCAAGATGCGCAGCGGCCTGCCGATGTCACGTGGGCTATAATCGATGCTTGCAAGGCGCTACCGATGTAACCTAGATGCTGTCGAGTTCGCATGTGTGTTGACATATTCCTAAGCCTCCCGACATGTCACTTTTCATTAGGATTGCACTCGACATCATGAAAAACCTATAATAGTGACATCATTATTTGGCACAAATTTTCCGTTGGCATATGATTAGGCATTAGAAATGCACTCAACGACATCGAAAACCTATAATTGCTAAATCGGTATTAGATGCGAGCATCGCATTCGACAAGTTATTGGTCAACATAGTTCAACACTTAGTCGCCGTCGACATCGCATGTGCGTTGACATCTTCCTACGGGTTGGCATGTATAAGGTGGGCGCATGCATCTCTTCTAGCCCAGCAAGCGGACGGCGCGGGCTTCAAGCCCAGGCAGAAGTTCCCGCGGCCTAATGGCTTCGGGAGCAACTTGCGTTAAAAAATCAATGGTTCACTTGATTCTGCAATTCCCAGCAAGTATCACAATTTACTACATTCTTCATCGATGCAATTGTCGAGAGTAATTTGTGTTTCAAAAGAAGTACACATCCTCCAACGAACTCTAAAGATTTGGTGCGAGGGGCGGGCTATCAATTTACAATCCTTTACATTTTATGCACCAGGATTCGTTAGTCGCCCGACAGGTGTGTGAGCGCACACGCTGGGGACTGAAGAGAGACCCGCAGGCATGGGGCCTTGGACCCCTAGTCGCGTGTCACCCCCGAGATTTCAAACATGTTCGCGGGTCATTCTACTTTGTAGGTTTTGATAATGATCCTTCTGCATGTTCGCCTACGTAAACCTTGTTACGACTTCTCATTCCTATAAATGATAAGGTTCAATGGAATTCTTGCGACGTCGCGGATAGCGAATCACCCATGTTATCACGATATGAACATTTCACTAGATCATTCTATTGATAGGAGCAACGGGCAGTGTGTTCAAAGGACAGGGACGTAGTCAAACACAATTCCTCTTGCACAAATGAGTTTCAAATATAAAAAATAATAGTTTTTGAAAAAAATATATTTTTATATGTCAAAAGTTTCTGAAAAAAATAATTTAAAAACCACCAAACACAATTGCGCTTTCACAAATGAGTTTCAAACGTCTAAAATAATAGTTTTTGATAAAAAATTAATTTTTTTATATGTCAAAATTTTTTGAAAAAATAACTAAAGAGGAAAAAATAAAAACAAATATAAAAAACCCACCAGACACAATTCCGATTGCACAAATGAGTTTGAAATATAAAAATTAATAGTTTTAAAAAATAATAATTTTTATATAGGTCAAAATTATCCAAAAAAGTAATTAAATAGTAATTGAAATAATATAAACTATAAAAAAACTACCAAACACAATTCCGCTTGCACAAATGAGTTTAAAATGTTAAAAAATGATAGTTTTTAATAAAAAATTAAATTTTTTACATATCGAGATTTTTTGAAAAAAATAATTAAATTGAAAAAAAGTATAAAAACCGCCAAACAGAATTTCGCTTTCACAAATGAGTTTCAAATGTAAAAAACAATAGTGTTCAATAATTTTTTTTTATTTTTTTATATGTCGAAATTTTCTGAAAATATAAGAAACCGCCATACACAATTTCGCTTTCACCAATGAGTTTCAAATGTCAAAAATAAAAGTTTTAAAAAAATTGACTTTTTATATGTTGAAATCTTTTTAAAAAATCATTACATATGAAAAAAAAATTAAAAACCACCAAAAAGCTTTTTACTTGCACAAATGACTTTCAAATATAAAAAATAATATATTTCTAAAAGAAAATTTTACTTTTTTAAAGGCAAAATTTTCCCAAAAAAATAACTAAATAGGAAGATTTTTAAAAATATATATATAAAAACACCACCAAGCACACTTCGGCTTGCAAAAATGACTTTCACATAACAAAAATAAAAGTTTTCATGTATTTTTGTATTAAATATTTCCTAAATATAAGAGATGACATCCACTAATATCGGGTGGGCGTGAACGCCTCGGCCGATGTTGCCTGGGCGATGGGGGCATGGGCCTGCGCTTGTGCGTGGGCATCGGTCGATGTCACTTGGCTGATGAGCACAAGGGAGTATCGTTATGTGCAGGTTTGCCCGATGTACGCAGGGGCCCACCGATGTAGCCTTGGCGATGTGCGCATGGGCCTACCGTTCAGCGTAAGCCTAATTCGATGTAGCTTTTTTGACGTGCCTAGGGCTCTACCGATGTCACCTAAGTGATGCGCGCAGAGGCCTAACTTTTTGGGTGGGCATTAACACATGTCGCTTAATCGATGTACGCAGGAGCTTGCCTTTGTATATGGGTCTCAGTCGATGTCGCTTGGCTGATGTGTGAAAGGGTCCATCGATTTTGCTTGGGTGATGTGCGCAAGGGCTTGCCATTGTGCACGGGCCTTAGCCGATGTTCGTAGAGGTCCGCTGATGTTGTTTGGATGAGGTATGTAAGGGGTGCCGTTGTGTGTGGACTAAGGCCGATGTGCGCAGGGGTCCGCTGATGTTGTTTGAGCGATGCGTGCAGGGGCCTGCCATTTTTACTTGGGCGATGTGCACAAGGGTGTACCATTGTACGTGAACCTCGATCAATATCGCTTGAGTGATGTGTGTTGTTGTCCACTGATATCACACACGGACTAGGCATTATGCACGGGATATGATAGATGTCGCTTGACTGACGTGTGTAGGGACATAACGTTGTATGCGGGCCTCAACTGATGTTGCTTGGCCGATGTGAGTAAGGGTCCACCGATACCATCTAGGTGATGCGCGTAGGGGCTTACCATTGTGCATCGGCATCAACAAATGTCACTTGAACGACATGCACAGGGTCTGCCGATGTCACCTAAGCAATGTGTTGAGGCCTTGCCTTGTGCGCGGTTATCAATCAATGTGCACAGGGGCCTGCCATTGTGTAAAGGCCTCATCCGATATCGCTCTACCTATATACGTAGGGGGTTCACTGATACTTCTTAGGAGATGCACGCAGGGGTCTACCGTTGTGCATGAGACTCGGTTGATGTCGCTTGGCTGAAGTGAATAGCGGTCTGCCATTGTGCACGAGCTTTAACAGTATTATTTGGGCTATGTACACAGGGGTCTGCCAATGTCGCCTACGTGATGGACACTACATTAGGGCCAGACCTTGTGCGCGGGCATTGACAGATATGGCTTGGCCGATGTATGCACGGCTTGCCATTGGGTGAGGACCTTAGATAATGTCGCATGGCCGATGTGTGCAGGTGTCTACTAATGCCGCCCTTGTGCTGCATGTAGGGGCATGATATTGTGCGTGGGCCTTTGTCGATGTCACTTGGCGGACATCCACAGGGGTCTGCAGGTGTCGCCTAAGCGATGCACGTAGGAGCATGATCTTATGCGCGGGCATCAGCCGATGTCACTTGGCTGATGTGCACAAGTGTCTGCCGTTGTGTGCGGTCGTCAGCCGATTTGCACAGGGGCGTGCCGTTGTGGACGGGCCTCGACAAATGTCGCCTAGACGATGTGCGTAGGGGTCTATCGATGTCACCCTAGTGATGCGTGCAGGGGTATGCCATAGTGCGCGTGCCTCAATCGATGTCGCTTAGCCGACGTCCACAGGGGTCTATCAATGTCGCCTAAATGATGCACACAAAGGGCTAATCTTGTGCGTGGGTATCAACCAATGTGCATAGGGGCATGCCATTGTTTGTAGGCTTTAGCCGATGTCACCTGGAAGATATGCGTAGGGTCTTGCCGTTGTGCGCCGACCTTAGTCGATGTCGCCAGGTCTATATGCACAGGGGTCTGTCGATGTTTCCTGGGTGAGAGGCGCAACAGCCTTGCAATATCACGTGGGCTTTAAGGGATGCTTGCAAGGGGCTGCCGATGTCACCTAGATGCTGCTGAGTTCGCATGTGCATTGACATATTCCTACGCCTCCCGCCATGCCACTTTTCATTAGGATTGCACTCGAAATCCCAAAAAACTTGTAATAATGAAATCATTATTTGGCACAGATTTTCCGTTGGCATATGATTAGCAATTAGAAATGCATCCAACAACACGAAAAACCTCTAATTGCTAATCGGTATTGGGGCGAGCATCGCATTCGACAAGTTATTGGTCAACATAGTTCAACACTTAGCCGTCGTCGATGTCGCATGTGCGTTGACATCTTCCTACGAGTCAACCTGCAAACGGCGGGCACATACGTTGCTTCTAGCCCAACAAGCAAATGGCGGGCTTCAAGCCTAGGCAGAAGTGCCCTCGGCCTGATGGCTTCGGGCATAACTTGCATTCAAAAACTCAATGGTTTACTTGATTTTGAAATTCACATCAAGTATCGCAATTCACTACGTTCTTCATTGATGCAAGAGCTGAGGTATCCGTTTCCAAGAGTCATTTGTGTTTCAAAAGAAGTATACATCTCCCAACGAACTCTACAGATTGGGTGCGAGGGGCGGGCTATCAATTCACAATCCTTGGCATTTTATGCACCAGGATTCGTTAGTCGCCTACAGGTGTGTGAGCACGCATGCCGGAAATGGGAGGGAGACCCGCAGGCGGGGTGCTAGGCACCCTAGCCGCGCGTCACCTTTAAGTGTTAAACCTACATAAACTTTGTTACGACTTCTATTTCCAGTAAATGATAAGGTTCAATGGAATTCTTGCAACATCGCGGGCAGCGAATCGCCCATGTCACTGCGATCTGAACATTTCACCGGATCATTCGATTGGTAGGAGCAAGGGGCGGTGTGTTCAAAGGGTAGGGACATAGTCAAACACAATTCCGCTTAGACAAATGAGTTTCAAATATAAAAAATAATAGTTTTCAAAAAAAATTATTTTTATATATGTTAAAATTTTCCTAAAAATTTAATAAGAAAAAAATAATAAAAAACATCGAACACAATTCCGCTTTCACAAATGAATTTCAAACGTCTAAAATAATAGTTTTCAATAACAAATTTAGTTTTTTTTATATATCGAAATTTTCTGGAAAAAAATTAAATAGAAAAGAATAAAAACAAAAATAAAAAAAACCACCAAACACGATTTCGCTCTAACAAATGAGTTCGAAATATAAAAAATAATTATTTTTATATATGTCGAAACTTTCAAAAAAAATTAATTAAATAGTAATTAAAATAAAATAAACTATAAAAAAATCAACAAACACAATTTCGCTTGCTCAAATGAGTTTCAAATATTAAAAATGATAGTTTTCAAAAAAAAATTAATTTTTTACCTATCAAAGTTTTTTGAAAAAAATAATTTAATAGGAAAAAAATATAAAACAGCCAAACACAATTCTGCTTTCACAAGTGAGTTTTAAATGTAAAAAATAATAGTGTTCAATAAAAAAATTTGATTTTTTTATATGTCGAAATTTTCTGAAAAAATAAAATAAATAGAATAAAATAAAAGAAAATATAAAAAAACCAGCAAACACAATTTCGCTTTCACCAATGAGTTTTATATGTTAAAAATAAAAATTTTCAATAAAAAAATTTAAATTTTTTATATGTCAAACTTTTTTCAAAAAAACAATTAAATATGAAAATATTTTAAAAAATAAAAGAAACCACCAAAAAAATTTTTACGTGAACAAATGACTTACTAATATAAAAATACAATAGATTTCAAAAAGACAATTTAATTTTTTTAAAAGTCAAAAATTTCCAAAAAAATAATTAAATAGGAATTTTTTAAAAAAATAATAAAACTCCAGCAAACACACTTCGGCATGCAAAAATGACTTTCACATAATTTTTTTAAAAAGTTTTCAATTTTTTTGGTATCGAATTTTTCCAAAAAATAAGCATTGACATCCACTAATGTCAGGTGGGCGCGAGCGCCTCGGCGATGTCGCGTTGGCGATAGGGGCATGGGCCTGTGCTTGTGCATTGGCATCGATCGATGTCACTTGGCTGATGAGTGGAAGGGCCTACTATTGTGTGTAGGCCTTAGCCGATGTCGTATGGCCGATGTTCGTATGGCCATGTGGATGAAGTCTTGGCGATGTGTGCATGGGCCTACCATTGTGCATAAGCCTAAGTCGATGTAGCTTTTTCAATGTGCTTAGGGCTCTGCCGATGTAACCTAGGTAATGCGCGCGGAGGCCTGGCCTTGTGCACATGCATCAACACATATCACTTAACTGATGTACGCAAGGGCTTGCCCTCTTACGCGGGCCTCGATCGATGTCGCTTGGCACATGCGTGAATGGGTCTGTCGATGTTGCTTGGGTGATGTGCATAGGGGCTTGCCATTATGCACGGGCCTCAGCCTATGTCTGTAGGGGTCCGCTGATGTTGCTTGGATAATGCATGTAGGGGCGTGCTGTTGTGTGTGGGCCTAGGATGATCTTCGTAGGGGTCCGCCGATGTTGCTTGAGCGATGTGTGCAAGGGCTTTCCATTTTCACTCGAGCAATGCGCACAAGAGCGTACTATTGTACATGAACCTCGACTAATATCGATTGACTGATGTGTGCAGTGGTACACTGATATCACGCACGAACCAACCAATAAGCACAGGACATGACCGATATCGCATGACTGACGTGCGTAGGGGCCTGCCGTTGTATGATAACCTCGACCAATGTCACCTAAGTGATGCGCAGAGGCCTTGCTTTATGCATGATTATCAATCAATGTGCGTAGCGGTCTGCCATTGTGTAAAGGCCTCATCTGATATTGTTTTACTAATGTGCACAGGGGTTCACCGATCCTTATTGGGAGAGGCACACAGGGGTCTACCATTGTGCGCGAGCCTCATTTAATGTAGCTTGGCCGAAGTGCACATCGGTCTGCCGTTGTGCGTGAGCTTTAACGGTATTATTTGGGCGACTTTCGCAAGGGTCTTCTGATGTCACCTACACGATGGACACTGCATTAGGGACTGACCATGTGCGCAGGCATTGAGTGATATGGCTTGGCCGATGTACGCAGGGCCTGCCATAGTGTGCGGGCCTTAGTCGATGTTGCCTGGATGATGGGTGCAGAGGTCTACTAATGCCGCCCTTGTGATACCAAAAGGGCATGACATTGTGCGTGGGCCTTGGTCGATGCCACCTAAGTGATGCACATAGGGGCGTGATCTAGTGCTCGGGCATCAGCCGATGTCACTTGGCTGATGTGCACAGGGGCCTGCCGTTGTGTGCGGGCATCAACCGATGTGCGTTGGGGTCTACCGATGTCGCCCTGGCGATGCGCGCAGGGGAATGCCATTGTGTAGGGGCCTCGGTAGATGCCGCTTAGCCGACGTAAACAGGCATCTGTAGATGTCGCTTAAATGATGCATGCAAGGGCCTGATGTTGTGCGAGGGAATCATCCAATGTGCGTAGGGGCATGAAATTTTGTGCGGGCTTTAGCCAATGTCGCCTGGAAAATATGCGTAGGGTCCTGCCTTTGTGTGTGGTCCTCAACCGATGTCACCAGGTCTATGTGCGTAGGGATCTGTCGATGTCTCCTGGGCGAGATGTGCAGCGGCCTGCCGATGTCACGTGGGCTTTAAACGATGCTTGCAAGGGGCTGCCAATGTAATCTAGATGATGCCGAGTTCGCATGTGCATTGACATATTCCTACGCCTCCTGACATGTAACTTTTCATAAGGATTGCACTCGACATCCCAAAAAACCTATAATAGTGACATCATTATTTGGCACAAATTTTCCGTTGCCATATAATTAGGTATTAGAAATGCACTCGAATACACAGAAAACCTTTGATTGCTAAATAGATATTAGGTGCGAGCATCACATTCGAAAAGTAATTGGTCAACATAGTTCAACTCTTAGCCGCCGTCGATGTTGCATGTGCATTGAACTCTTCCTACAGGTCCTCATGCAGACAACGGCACATGTGTCGCTTCTTGCCTAGCAAGCGGACGTCGGTCTTCAAGCTCAGGCAGAAGTGCCCTGGCCTAATGGCTTCGGGCGCAACTTGCATTTAAAAACTCAATGGTTCACTTGATTATGCAATTAACAGCAAGTATCGCAATTCCCTACACTCTTCATCGATGCAAGAGCTGAGATATCCGTTGCCGAGAGTCATTTCTATTTCAAAAGAGGTACACATCCCCAATGAACTCTATAGATCGGGTGCGAGGGGCGGGCTATCAATTTTTAATCCTTGGCGTTTTATATACCAAGATTCGTTAGTCGCTCGACAGGTGCATGAGTACGCAAGTTCGGGACGGGAGGGAGACCCGCAGGCAGGGTGCCTGGGCACCCTAGTTGCGCCTTGCCCTCGAGTGTTCAAACATGTTCGCGGGTCGTTCTACTTTATAGGTTTTGATAATGATCCTTCTTCATATTCACCTACGTAAACCTTGTTACGACTTCTCATTCCTCTAAGTTATAAGGTTTAATGGAATTCTCGCGACGTCTCAGGCAACGTATCGCTCGTGTCACCGCGACCTTATCATTTCCCCGAATCATTCGATTGGTAGGAGCAATGGGACGTAGTCAAACACAATTCCGCTTGCACAAATGAGTTTCTAATATAAAAAATAATAGTTTTCAAAAACAATAATTTTTATATATGTCAAAATTTTCTGAAAAGATTAAATAGAAAAAGATAATTAAAAAAATCACCAAACACAATTTCGCTTTCACAAATGAGTTTTAAACGTCTAAAATAATAGTTTCTAATAAAAAAAATGATTTTTATATGTAAAAATTTTCCGAAAAAAGAATTAAATAGGAAAAAAATAAAAATAAATATGAAAAACTCACCAAACACAATTCTGCTTGCACAAATGAATTCGAAATATAAAAATAATTGTTTCAAAAAAAATTAAGTTGAAGAACTGATTAAAAAAATCACCAAACACAATTCTTCTTTCACAAATGAGTTTCAAACGTCTAAAATAATAGTTTTTAATAAAAAATTAATTTTTTATATGTCGAAATTTTTCAAAAAATAGTTAAATAGGAAAAAAAATAAAAACAAATATGAAAACCTTACCAAACACAATTCTGCTTGCACAAATGAGTTTGAAATATAAAAAATAATAGTTTTTTAAAAAATAATTATTTTAATATATGTAGAATTTTTCCAAAAAAGTAATTAAATAGTAAATGAAATAAAATAAACTATAAAAAACCACCAAAAGCTATTCCGCTTTCACAAATGAGTTTCAAATGTAAAAAAAAAATAGTGTTGAATAAAAAAATTTAATTTTTTTATATGTCAAAATTTTCTGAAAAGAATAACGAAGTAGAAAAATTTAAAATATATATAAAAAAAACCACCCAACACAATTCCGCTTTCACCAATGAGTTTCAAATGTCAAAAATAAAAGTTTCCAATAAAAAAAATGATTTTTTATATGTCGAAATTTTCCGAAGAAATAATTAATTATGAATTTTTTTTAATAAAAACCACCAGAAAAAAAATTACTTGCACATATGACTTTCAAAAAAAATATATAATAGAGTAAAAAAAAATTATTTTCAAAAAAAAAAATTTTCGAAAAAATAATTATTTAGAATTTTAAAAAAAATATATATCAAAACTCCACTAAATACACTTCGGCTTGCAAAAATGACTTTCACATAACAAAAAAAAAAATTCAATTTATTTTTATATCAAATTTTTTCGAAAAATAAGCGACGACATCCACCAATGTTGGGTGGGCGCGAGCACCTCTGCAGATGTCACTTGGGCGATGGGGGCCTGCGCTTGTGCATGGGCATCGGTCGATGTCACTTGGCTGATGAGTGAAGGGGCATACCATTGTGTGCAAGCCTTGGCCGATGTCGTATGTCCGATATGCGTAGAGGCCCGCCGATGTAGCCTTGGCGATGTTCGCATAAGCCTACTGTTGTGTCTGAGCCTAAGCCGATGTATCTTTTTTAACGTGTGTAGTGCATTGTCGATGTCTCCTAAGCGATGCAGAGAGGCCTGGGCTTGTGAGTTGGCATGAACACATTTCGCTTAACCGATGTGCGTAAGGGCTTGCCCTTCTATGCGGACCTCGATCGATGTCACTTGGTGGATGTGTGAAGGGGCCCATCGATGTCTCTTGGATGATGTGCACAGGGGACTGCCATTGTGCACGGGCCTCAGCCGATGTTCGTAGAGGTCCGCTGGTGTTGCTTGGATGATCCGTGTAGTGGCGTGCTGTTGTATGTGGGCCTAGGCTGATGTGTTCAGGGGTCCACCGATGTTGCTTGAGCGATGCGTGTAGGGGCCTGCCATTTTCGCTTGGGCGATGTACTCAAGGACGTACCATTGTACATGAACCTCGATTGATATCACTTCTCTGATATGTGCAGTGGTCTAGTGATATCACGCACGGACAAGGCATTATGCGCGGGACATGACCGATGTCGCTTGACTGACGTGCATAGAAGCCTGCTGTTGTATACGGGCCTCGATCTATTTCGCCTGACCGATGTGAGTAGGGGTCCGTCGATACCACCTAAGTGATGCGTTTAGGGGCTTACTATTATGCATAGGCCTCAACCAATGTCTCTTAAACGACGTGTGCAGGGTCTGCCAATGTTACCTAAGCGATGCGCAGATGCCTTGCCTTGTGCGCGGTTATCAATCAATGTGTTCAGGGGCTTGCCATTGTGTAAAGGCCTCATTCGATATCATTCTACCGATATGCGCAGGGGTTCACCGATGCTTTTTATGAGATGCATGCAAGGGTCGACCGTTGTGCGCGAGCCTTAGCTGATGTAACTTGGCCGAAGTGCATAGCGGCCTGTCGTTGTGCGCGAGCTTTAACGGTATTATTTAGGTGATGTGCGCAGGGGTCTGCCGAGATCACCTACGTGATGGACACTACATTAGTGTCTTACCTTGTGCACGGCCATTAAGTGATATGGCTTGGCCGAGCCCCAGCCGATGTCGCCTGACCGATGTCACCTGGCTGATGTGTGTAGGGGTCTACTAATGTCGCCCTTGTGAAGAAAGCAGGAGCATTACAATGTGCGCGGGCCTTGGTCGATGTCAATTGGCCGACATCCACAGGGGTTTGTAGGTGTTGCCTAAGGGATGCACGTAGGGGTGTGATCTTGTGCGCAGGTATCAGTCGGTGTCACATGGCTAATGTGCACAGGGACCTCCCATTGTGTGCGGCCATAAATCGATGTGAAGAGGAGCCTGTCATTGTGTACGGGCCTTGGCTGATGTCGCCCTACTGATGTGTGTATGGGTCTATCGATGTCGCCCTACTTATGTGTGTATGGGTCTATCGATGTCGCCCTAGTGATGGACACAGGGGAATGCCATTATGCGCAGGCCTCGGCCGATGTCGCTTAGTCGATGTCCACAGGGGTCTGTCGATGTCGCCTAAATGATGCACACAAGGGCATGATCTTGTGCGCGGGCATCAACCAATGTGCCCAGGGGCATGCCATTGTGTGCAGGCTTTAGCAGATGTCACCTGGAAGATATGCGTATGGTCCAGCCGTTGAGTGCAGGCCTCTACCGATGTCACCAAGTTTATATATGTAGGGGTCTATCGATGTGTCCTGGGAGAGACGCGCAGCGGCCTGCTGATGTCATGTGAGCTTTAAGCGATGCTTGCAAGGGGTTATCGATGTGACCTAGATGCTGCCGAGTTTACATTTGCGTTGACATATTCCTACGCCTCTCGACATGTAACTTTTCATTAGGATTGCACTCGATATCCCAAAAACCTATAATAGTGATATCATTATTTGGCACAAATTTTCCGTTGGCATATGATTAGGCATAAGAAATGCACTCAACGACACGAAAAACCTCTAATTGCTAAATCGTATTGTGTGCGAACATCGCATTCGACAAGTTATTGGTCAACATAGTTCAACACTTAGCCGCCACCGACGTCGCATGTGCGTTGACATCTTCCTACAGGTCGGCATGCAGACATCGGGCACATGACTCGCTTTTAACCCAGCAAGCGGACGGCGGGCTTCAAGCTCAGGTAGAAGTGCCCTCGGCCTAATAGCTTCGGGCGCAACTTGCGTTCAAAAACTCAATGGTTCACTTGATTCTACAATTCACAGCAAGTATAGCAATTCACTACGTTCTTCATCGATGCAAGAGCCGAGATATCCATTGGCGAGAGCCGTTTGTGTTTGAAAATAATTACACATCCCCCAATGAATTCTATAGATTGGGTGCGAGGGACGGGCTATCAATTTACTATCCTTGGCGTTTTATGCACTAGGATTCGTTAGTCACCCGATAGATGTGTGAGCGTGTAAGCCGAGGATGGGAGGGAGACCCGCATGCAGGGAGCCTGGGCACCCTAGCCGGCGTCGCTCTCGAGTGTTCAAAAATGTTCGCGGGTCATTCTACTTTGTAGGTTTTGATAATGATCCTTCTACATGTTCACTACGTAAACCTTGTTTCGACTTCTCATTCCTCTAAATAATAAGGTTCAATGGAATTCTCACGATGTCGCGGGTAGCGAATCACCCATGTCACCGCGATCTGAACATTTCACCGGATCATTCAATTGGTAGGAGCAACGGGTAGTGTGTACAAAGGGCAGGGGCATAGTCAAACACAATTTCCCTTGCACAAATGAGTTTCAAATATTAAAAATAACAGTTTTCTAAAAAAATTATATATATATATATCAAAATTTTGCGAAAAAATAAAACCACCAAACACAATTCCGCTTTCACAAGTGAGTTTCAAACGTCAAAAATAGTAGTTTTCAATAAAAAACTGATTTTTTAAAATGTCGAAATTTTCCAAAAAATAATTAAATAGGAAAAAAATAAAAACAAATATGTAAAACCCACCAAACACAATTTCGCTTGCAAAAATGAGTTCGAATTATAAAAACTAATAGTTTTCAAAAAAAAGAATTATTTTTATATAGAGAAAAGACATAAAATCCCCCCCCCTCCCCAATGTAATTTGTGGTTAATTTAATTACCCCTAAATGATGACGTGGGAAGATTTGTATTATCAACTTTCTACAAGCACGTGTAGAAGGAAAAAAAACACAAAAAGTTGTTTCAAACCACACACATGTCATCTTCTCATTGGATGACAAAATAAATTAATTACTCCATATTTTACTAATTATTAAAATATTTTTTTAATTCAAAATTTCTCTTTCTTTATCCATTTTTTTCTTCTTTTTGTACTTTTCTTTTTCTTCTTTTTTAGTTCATCACCCCAGTTCCAACTTCCATCAGAGCACCTCCTCTCAAATGTCAATATTCTTCCGCACCATTTTCTTCTTCTTTTCTCATTTTTAATCTCTTCTTTGTTTTTCTGTTCTACTTCGATAAGAAACTTGGTGTTTAGTTTGTCGACACCATTTCCGGTGACTCATTTTCGACATAAAAAAAAAAAGTCAAATCATTAGTTGAAAAATTTATCAAAAAAGAAGTCGACTTTCACTAAGAAATCAAAGATGTTGCCAGCAAAAAAACAGATTATAAAGTTTTCACCCAACTTATCAAAAATCTAATATTTTTATCCAAAGAATATTTTTGATCTTCGAAATAGGTGGCGAGATATAGTTGAAATCAGTATTGAAATTGAAATTGAAATTTGAATTACGGTTTTTAGATTGAGGGATAAATTCATCTGGGGGTTTAGATTTTAGCTCAACTTTCAAGAAGATTATGGTGATGTAGAAATTGTTGATTTAATGTTAAAATGGAGGTCTTCAAATGGAATAATGGAACCCATTTTCATTACAAAAACACGAAAATTGGAGAACTTTTTTAATTTGTTTTATTGACTTTGTTGTTAGTATTGCAGAAGTTGTTCAGATTTCTCCATGAAAAAATGAGAAAATCAGGAGGTGATGAACTTCGGGACGACAATGGAAAAGATACAATTATTTAGGAGAATTTAGTAATTAATTAGAGGGGTATGTATTTATAAATTACTTAATTAATGTAATTAATTTTAAAAAGTGCTTAAGAAAAAAATGGTGAATAAGTAAAAAAAGAAACAAAAACTAATGACATGGTGCCTACATGTCTATGATGTGGCGCTTACGTGGCTATGATGGGGCGGGTGAGAGTGGTGTTATAATCTCAAGGTGATATTAAAATCACTTCAAAATTGTTAAGGGGGGTATTTAAATACCCGTGCAGTTAAAGTGCTTAAAGTAAGTTGTGCTGCCAAGTTTAGGGGGGTTTTATGTATTTTCTCTTTTATTTATGTCAAAATTTTCTAAAAGAGAAATTAAATAGTAAATGAAATAAAATAAACAATAAAAAAAAACCATCAAACACAATTCCGCTTGCACAAATTAGTTTCAAATGTTAAAAAATGAAAGTTTTCAATAAAAAATTTTGAATTTTTTTATCTATCGAAATTTTTTGAAAAAAATAATTAAATAGGAAAAAAAATAAAAAACCCCCAAACACAATTCCACTTTCATAAATGAGTTTCAAATGTAAAAAATCATAGTGTTCAATAAAAAAGTTTTAATTTTTTTATATGTCAAAATTTTTCGTGATGAAAAAATAAAATAAAACTAACAAAAAAATTTACTTGCACAAATGACTTTTAAATTAAAAAAACAATAGATTTCAAAAAAGAATAATTTACTTTTTTGAAAGTCAAATTTTTTCAAAAAAAATAATTAAATAGGAATTTAAAAAGAAAATATAAAAACACCACCAAACACACTTCGGCATGCGAAAATGACTTTCACATAACAAGAATAAAAATTTCAAACTATTTTGTATCGAACTTTTCCTAAAAATAAACGATGATATACACTAATGTTGGGTGGGCGCGAGGGCCTCGGCTGATGTCGCCTGGGCGAAGGGGGCATGGGTCTACACTTGTGCATGGGCATCGTTTGATGTCACTTGGCGTATGAGCGCAAGGGCCTACCGTTGTGTGCAGGCCTTGGCCGATGTCGTATGGCCAATGTGCATAGGGACCAGCCGATGTAGCCTTGGCGATGTGCGCATGGGCCTACCATTGTGCGTGAGCCTAGGCCGATGTAGCCTTTTCAGCGTGCATAGGGCTCTATCGATGTCACTTAACCGATGCACGCAGAGGCCTGACCTTTTGCGCGGGTGATGTACCGTGAATGTACGGTACTTTTGATGCATTAAACTTAGAGTTTTGCATGTTTCTTGAGCATTTTATTAGTAGATTTGAGGGTGTTTATGATGAATTTTGCAGGAAACAAGTTTTGAGCAGTTGTTGGATCAAAAAGTAGCAACAATGTTTAAGTATGGTGATTTACGAAAGGACCTACGAGCCGTAGGTGAAGGTCATGATTTAGAAGCTAAAGGAAAATGGCTAAGTATGGAACGACAGTTGCCAACAACGAACCGTCGTTATTTCTACGAACCGTAGATAGGGGTCGTCAATAGATTCAGAAAATTAGATTTGCAGAACTTGAACAACGACATGACATGACGGGTCGTGCTTAGACCTACGAGCCGTAGGTCATGCCCGTAGGTGAACTTATTCAGAAATTTGTGTTAACTGCTGACTGACGGTTACGACCTATGAGCCATCGTTGCTGTGACGAGCCGTAGGTCGATGCCCGTAGGTGACACTGCTCAGGACCGGGTATCCTTAGTTTTCCTTTTCCCATTTTCTATATATAGCCTATGTAAATTCCGTTTTTGGGTTGTTGAACTATTTTCGAATATTTAGCTTTAACTTTGGTAGTTATTTTGCAACTTTTGTGGAAATCAATTCTTGAAGTTTGGGATTATACAGTTTGCTTTTGATTTTCAATTCAATATTGTGGAATTCTTCTATTATCATTGTAAGTTCATGAATTATTCTTCAAACCCTAAATTGAATCGTGAGCCCTCAAGCATAAGTACCTAAATCCATAACTAGGGTCATGGAAACCATGAGTAAGTAACGAAAGTAAAACTAATAAAGTTGTAATTCTTGAAAGTGTTTATGTATGTATTTGTGAATCTCTTCGTTTAGAATGCTTTTTAATGGTGGCCAACATTAGAACTCGCCTCATTCCTACTTGCCGGACCAAGGAGGTAACGAATGAGAAAGAGATTACACAACGGAGATTTAGCGTTGATTTAGTCCGCTATCTAATAGCCCAAACTATTAAGCTGTGGGTTAATCTGGGTCAAAGGTAAGGGTTAGTAAATCGACACACTAGACGGACCAAATTGTGTGGTGAAATTCGCTATTTGGAGGACCAATCACTTTGGGATACCTAACTTATCGACTATGCATGATAAACACTAGAAAGAGTTACCATTGTTAGTATTACTGAGTTAAGAGCTTGTGGGGAACACATATGCCCTAAGTTCATTCTCATATTGATATCACAAACTGTAAATTCCTGCTATTTGTTTACTTGTTCTGTTACACAGCAAGCTATTATAATTTTAGTTGTATTTATTTCCCCCTTTTATCAGAGATAATTTGACTAAAAGTACAACTAATAATAAACTAGACTAAGTCTAAACCATATTTCTCGTGGGATCGACCCTAACCTTTGTTAGGTTCTTTATTTGACAACGACCGCTTGTACTTCGTTAGGGAGGTGTAATTTTGGCGTATCAAATTTTGGCGTCGTTGTCGGGGAATAAGGCTTTTAGATTAGACTAATTGCGTTACTACACTTTAGTTAATTATTTCTTGATTTACATTTTATTGTTGTTTTTGATTTTGTTTACAGACCTTAGTTCTAGTGTATGCCAAATACACGAAGTCAAGGCATTCCCTTGACTCCTTATGACCCGGAATTAAGAAGAACTCTACGAAGAATGGCTGGAACAGGCCAACAAATTAGGCAAGAGGATGATCTAAATGGCGAGGGCCGTCAGGAGGTACCAGGAGCCCAACCTCCGAGAGCTATAGACGTGCCTGGAAACCTTCAAGAGGTTCGAGTGCAGAACTAGCCTGCACCTAATATCCGCCGCAAGTTTGAAGTTGATCATAATGTGATAAGATCAACTGGAGCTATAGTTTTTCCTCCACTACCAGCCGGGTATACATTTGTTATTACTAGCAACCTTATGCAGATGCTGACTACTAGAGGACTATTTGCTGGATTGCCATCGAAAGATCCTTATTCCCATGTGACTAAGCTTACCAGCGTATGTAAGAGTAGTGTGGGGAAGCCAGATTTAGATATGGATGTGATTGGTCTACGTGTTTTCCCATTGTCTTTGACAGGAGATGCTACTGTATGGTTGAACAAACTCCCATACAACTCTATATACACATTGGATGAGCTGCATCGAGTTTTCATCGACAAATATTTTCTCGTATCGAGGAAGCTAAATCGTGGTGCTGCATGGAGAGTCAGTCAACGAATCTTGGGACAGATTTACAATGTACATGATAGTTGTGCAAAACCACCGCATTGATGATGAGTCACTCAAAGAATATTTCTACCGAGGACTGAGTGATAGTGGAAAGGCTGTGCTAGACACTATGGCAGGTGGATCTCACGAAGCAAGTACCTTCCTAGAGATTATTGAAAAACTTGAAAGGATATCGAAGAATAACAAAGCATGGAGCACTACAGCATCGTCTACCCCAAAGAGCACCTTCTCAATACAAGAGTTAGGCTTGGTGCTAAAACATGTAAGTGGTAATGCGGAGAAAGTCAATGCAGTTCAATATCAGCAGAATGCACCACCAAATGATTGGTACACATATGAGAAGGATACAAATATTGTGAATGAGCAAACAGGGGGTTTCCAGACCAACGCCCAAGGATCCAATCAGGATAATTGGTGCCAAGGTCAAGGGAATCAAGGTCGGAACTTTAGCAATTACAACCGTTAAGGGCAATATGTTCGTGATGGGAACTACAACAGAGACAATAACTACAACAGAAGTGGTTACAACAACAGGAGTGATAAAGGTGGCCTATATATCCCACTAGGAAACCACAATGGAGGATCGAGTCTTAATCGTATTGAAGATATGATGAGCAAGATGATGAAGCGGTTCGACTCAACAGATGAGAACTTGAAAGAGATGCGAAATGATCTATCTGGTATTAGGCAAAAGGTGGAGTTACATGCAGTGGTGATTCGACAAATAGAGCAGCAGTTGAACCAACTGTCTACAAATGCAAATTTGCACCAAGAAGGAACACTTCCCAGCAACACCGTGCAAAACTCGAAGAATGACGGATAGTGTATGGTTGTGACTACTAGAGGTAGAAAACAGACCATTGATCCTCCCATGCCAACAGAAATGGAAAGTGCGAAAGCATTAGATGAAGATGAAAGTGAGGTAGCAGAACTGCCCAAGGATCAAAACGAGATGCAGGCGGAAATCACGCAAAAGGTCATCCCTATGCAAAGACCTCCACCTCCCTTTCCACAAAGATTGGTCAAGAAGACGGAAGAAGGGAAGTATAGAAAATACATATCTATGCTAAAACAATTATCTATTAATGTTCCTTTGATTGAAGCTTTAGAAAAAATGCCCGGATATGCAAAGTTCATGAAAGAGCTGGTGACCTAGAAGAGAGCTCCGAGCTTTGAGGGTGATGATATGTTACAGCATTGTAGTGCCAATGCTACAAGGTCATTGGTACAAAAGAAAGAAGACCCTGGAGCATTTACTATCCCATGTACTATTGGCTTGATGCAATTTTCAAAGGCACTATGTGACTTGGGTGCGAGTATAAATCTGATGTCGTTGTCTATGTTCAAGAAATTGGGCTTGGGAGCTCCTAAACCAACTGCAATGAGCCTACTGATGGCTGACTGGACGGTGAAGAAACCAATAGGGGTTCTCTAAGATGTCTTGGTGAAAGTGGAGGCATTCACATTTCTGGACTGCGAAGTGGATTTTGAAGTGCCTATAATTCTAGGCACACCACTTCTTGCAACAGGGAATGCTCTAGTAGATTTGGAAAAAGGGCAGATGAAGTTTCGATTAATCAATGAAGAGGTGACCTTTAACATCTGTAAATCAATGAAGCATCACAATGACATCAAAGCAATATCGTTGGTGAACTATGTTGAGAAGCCTAAACCAAAGGTGCCCATTAAGAAGACGCTAGGAGTTGAGTTGCTCGCAGCTGTGATCATGAATTTTGATGGTGATGGGATCACGAATTATGATGAACTAGTTGCTGCATTGGATGAGGGTAGTTATCTTCGTCGTCCACAAAGAAAGCTGAACTTGTACTTGAAGAATCAAGACTCTCCGCCCGCAAAACCATCCATTGACGAACCTTAAAAGTTGGAACTAAAAGAGTTTCCAGCTCATTTGAGGTATGTATTCTTGGGCCAGAACAACACATTACTTGTGATTATTGCTGCTGATTTGAATACAGGGCAAGTGGAAGCTTTGGTTTTAGTGCTGAAGTGATACAAAAGGGCAATCAGATTGACAATTACGGATATTATTGGTATCCCGCCGGGGATTTTCTCACACAAAATTCAACTCATGCCGGACAACATACCAAGTGTTGAGCACCAGAGAAGGCTGAATCCACCTATGCAAGAAGTGGTGAAAAAGGAAATCATCAAATGGTTAGATGCTGGAGTGGTATACCCAATAGCTGATAGTAAATGGGTGTGCCTAGTCCAATGCGTGCCAAAGAAGGGAGGAATCACTGTGGTTCCAAATACAAAGAATGAGCTCGTTCCTATGAGGCCCATTACGGACTGGAGAGTTTGTATGGACTATCACAAGCTCAATGCCTGGACCAAAAAAGACCACTTTCCGATATCGTTCATGGATCAAATGTTAGATCGTCTTGCTGGAAAGGGGTGGTACTGCTTCTTCGATGGATATTCGGGCAACAAACAGATCTCCATAGACCCAGAAGATCAAGAAAAGACTACTTTCACTTGTCCATATGGTACATTCGCTTTCAAAAGGATGTCATTCGGACTATGCAATGCACCGATAACATTTCAGCGTTGCATGATGTCTATCTTTTTTGACATGGTGGAAGACACTATCAAGGTATTTATGGATGATTTTTCTGTGGTTGGTAACTCTTTCGATGATTGTTTGTTGCATTTAGGTGAAGTGCTGCGTCGATGTGAAGAATTCAACCTTGTGCTAAATTGGGAAAAATGTCACTTCATGGTTAAAGAAGGTATCGTACTAGGCCATAGAATCTCACCAAAAGGCATGGAAGTTGATAGAGCTAAAGTTGAGGTGATCGAAAAATTGCCCCCACCAATCTCTGTGAAGGGTATTAGAAGTTTTCTAGGTCATGTAGGTTTCTATCAGAGATTTATAAAAGACTTCTCAAAAATTGCACACCTTTTGTGCAAACTGCTTGAAAAGGAGACGAAGTTCGAATTTGATGAAGCATGTTTGAAAGCATTTGAGGCGCTGGAAGAGAAGTTATCTTCTGCACCCATCATTATTTCACCGGATTGGGGGAAACCGTTCCAAGTTATGTGTGATGCGAGCGGCGTGGTACTTGGCGTAGTTTTTGGAAAAAGGAGCGAGAAGATAATTCATCCTATATATTATGCGAGCAAAGCTCTAAACGTCACTCAAAAGAACTACACGGTCACTGAACAAGAATTGCTTGCAGTAGTCTTCGCGTTTGAAAAGTTTCGATCCTATCTGTTGGGTACTAAAGTAATTGTGCATACTGACAATTCTGCGTTGCGGTATCTTATGGCAAAGAAGGATGCAAAACCGAGGCTGATTCGTTGGGTATTGTTTTTGCAAGACTTCGACTTCAAAGTACGAGATAGAAAGGGGACAGAAAACCAAGTGGCTGATCATTTGTCTAGATTAGAAGATGAAGCTATGAAGAAGTTAGCTGAAGGACTAGAGATTAATGATACTTTTCAAGAAGAACAGGTATTGGTTGCTTCGCTTGATCTTATTCCTTGGTTTGCAGATTTCGCCAACTATTTGGCAAGCGATGTGGTGCCTTCGAAGTTGTCGTTCCACCAAACAAGAAATTTCATGTCCGATATGAAGAAGTTCTTCTGGGAAGAGCCTTACTTGTTTTGTATCTATGTTGATGGGATTATTCGTCGATGTGTGCCTCAGGTAGAGATGATGAGTATATTGGAAGCTTGTCATTCGTCTTCTGTTGGTGGTCATCATAGTGGCATCCGGACTACTCATAAGATCCTGCAATGTGGGTATTATTGGCCAACAATTCACCAAGATGGCCATGATTTCGCCAAGACATGTGATCGATGCCAAAGAGAAGGAGGCATTTAAAGAAAACAAGAATTCCCAATGAACCCAATACTAGTGATTGAACTCTTTGATGTATGGGGCCTTGATTTTATGGGTCCGTTTATGAGTTTGAATGGGTTGAATTACATACTTGTAGCGGTTGACTATGTGTGCAAATGGGTGGAAACTGTTGCACTTTCCAACAATGAAGGTAAAAGCATCACCGCATTTTTGAAAAACAAAATCTTCTCTAGGTTTGATACACCAAGGGTGATAATTAGCGATGGAGGTTCCCACTTTTGTAATAAATTGTTCAAGGCATTGCTTGAGAAGTATGGCGTGCGTCATAGCGTAGCAACTCCTTATCATCCGCACTCTAGTGGGCAAGTTGAAGTGTCCAATAGAGAAATCAAACAAATCTTGGCAAAGACTGTGAATGCAAACCGAACTGATTGGTCAAGGAAGCTCGATGACGCTATATGGGCTTATCGCACGGCATTCAAAACTCCCATAGGTATGTCCCCTTACCAACTTGTATTTCGGAAATCATGTCACTTACCTGTAGAGCTAGAGCACAAGGTGATGTGGGCACTCAAGAAGCTGAATCTTAATTGGAGTGCTGCATCAAGTCAAAGGTTGATGGAATTGAACGAGATGGATGAGTTTTGCCTAAAAGCATATGAAAGTTCAGCCTTGTACAAGGAAAAGATGAAGAAGTACCATGATCAAAAGATTGAAAAGCAACATTTTGCTCCCAGCGATATGGTACTCCTATTCAACTCAAGGCTGCGCTTGTTTCCTGGCAAGCTCAAGTCAAAGTGGACGGGATTTAGAGTCGTCCAAGTATTTTCCCATGGAGCAGTTGAACTCGAGAACAAGGAAGGAACCAAATTCAAAGTCAATGGCCAGAGGATCAAACTCTATGTAGGCCACTTGGAGGAGGTCAACGAGCTGATTGAGTAATGGAGTCTTGACGAAGTGTGAGTAGTTAAGAGAATTGTGTCATGCCGCGACATTAAATCAAGTGCTACTTGAGAGGCAACCCAACCTGTAATACCTAGAAAAATTAGGAATTTTTAGTGATTTTTATGAAGTTTAGTTTTTTTCTTTTAGTTTTTATGTTTTCTTGAGTCTTAGTATTGGAAAGATTAGGGTAGTATAGGGTCCATGTCCAAAAAGAAGCAATAAAAACAAAGGGGAGTCTTAATGGTTCTTGGTTGTGTAGGAAAGATGCATACAGGTAAAGAACTTCAAACAAGCAGTAGGGTCTACAGTTATTATCTACGGTCCGTCATTCAATCGACGGCCCGTTGGTGGCTTCCGTAGGTTGGGGTAAGATTTCTTAAAATTGGCTAAGTGTAGGAGTAAACGAAGACCCCAACTGACGGACCGCGATTTGACCTACGGACCGTCGATAGGGTTTCGTAGGTTCGGCCGGTGATTTTCATTTGACCCAACCCACGACTCAAAAATATAAAATTCCTCCATTTTAAATCATTTTCTCATTTCCCTATTATCCCCAACCGTTGCTCTCCCTCCAAATCCAATTAACCAACTTTTCAATTCCTCCACACCCTTTCAAATCTCCCTCCACCACCTATAAATCTCTCCTTTCCCATGTCTTCCCTTTCCCTATTGACTTTTTCTCCCCAAATTTCCCCAAATTTCTTCTGGTCCAATTCACGAGCCGTTGGTCCAATTGTTGTACTAAGAGGTTTGAATATAGCACGACCACACTTCCTAACTTCCTTATTCCTAAACAGGAAACTATTTTTAAACCCTAATGTTACAAATTGAAGTTGAAATTAGTAGTTGGTGCTTCACCTTGGGTACTTTATGTGTTAATAGTACTGCTAATTGTTCTCATGTACCCTTGGGATGATGGTTTAGTGTGTGTTAAGTCATAATTGTTGATAGATTGTGAACCTAGCCTTCTAGATGAGCTCCTAACTTAGGGTTTCATTATTTTGCATAATGGTGGTGTTTATTGTTTGCTTGGAACACTAGGAATGAGGGAATAACATGTTTACATGTTGAAATGCATGTTCTAGAAGTATATGTGGCCTTTGTTAAGGTATTTGCAATGTTAGAAATTTTTGGAGTTTAGGTCTGTTATAGAGTAATTGACGACTCTGACCTACGGACCGTAGGTCATTATGTCTCAACCATATTATTGACCTCCTAACCGACGGCTGCCACCTACGCACCGTGGTTTCATCTATGGTTCGTTGGTAGCAATCGTTGGTCCCAAAAATATTTTTCTTTTATGTTATTTTTTTATATATTTCTTTTGTTTTGTTTGGTTTTATGCAATACAAATAGAATCTTTTTCAGGTACAATGCCGCCAAAAGCTACACAAACCTTTCAGCGGAGGTCGAAGTCCCCGGCCCCTTCCTTTCCCCTTCGACTTATAAATGAGCCTCACGACGATGAGCGTAGTGGGTCTGAATACGACCCACCTTTGAGGGCTGACTCACCAACGTCCTCCCGTACTACTCGCCAATGAGCCATGCAACTGGCTGCCATTGAGGTAGGGGACTAGGTCAATTCCAGCACACCTGATGATGCTTCGCAGTCTGACGAGGAAGCAATTTGCTCATCTGCGGGCAGTGAGGGGTCCCAACCGTCCCAAGCTGGGGAGGGCTCCAACTCCGACTCTGTCGTTCCTTCTGCTTCTGATGCTACAGAGTCCGAGGAGGCTCATGATCCCCCCGGAGGACGACTGGAGCCTATCAACAATAGTGCCGAGCCTAACACGTGGTGCGTCCAAGGGATGTACCAAATTGTTTACGACGAGGTGTTCATGAATCAGCAACAAAAACTAGCCCGGCCTATTACTGAGGAACGTAGAGTGCTTACTGGGAGCCTCCACACTGTGCCTAAAATCCAAGCTTTGTTCAAACAACATAGGTGTGAGTGGATTGTCGAAAACCCGGGGAGGTATATCACAGAGATGGTACAGGAGTTCTATGCCTCGTATGCTACGATCGTGAAGAATGCACTCCCCCCACGAGCTAGGGCACGGACTCAGCCTCCTCTCTTGTCCACTTTTGTTAGAGGGATCCCTATTGACCTATCGGAGGATACATTTCGTCATTTTATTTATGGCCCCTCCCATGCTCAGCCTATTAATATGACTGAGTACGATTACCAGATAGGCGTGGTGCATAATTGAACAGCCATGCGTAATGCTGACTAGCTGAATAGTTTATTGTCTTGGTTAGCAAGATGGATTTCTGACGAGGGAGAGAATACTGAGTGGTTTGGGGACATGTCGCAACCTATTTGAAAGGGACACACTCAGCTTTAGCACCTAATTTTGGTGGTCAATTATTCGGGCCCAACTTTCCCGTACTATGGAAGATAATATAGTCACATGGGATCATGCAGTGATGTTGGCCTCCTTGATGGTGGGGCATGAGCTTGACTTTGCTTGGATCATTATAACCGAGATTCACGAGAAGACCTTTAGAGATAAGACCATTTTGCCGTTTCCTTGCCTGATTTTTCGCCTATGCAGAGAGGCGACCGTGCCACTATAGGGCTGTGATAGGTTGGTGGAGTTGACCAAGACTGTCGACGTTGGCATGATTCGGAATCATACTAACCCAGCAGCCCCCTGAAAGAGCATTTCAGTTGAGATACCATCCATGGGTGAGGCATTAGCCCCCGAGTTGGCTGATGCAGATACGATTCTGGCTCCCACTACGGAGCCCCAGGGGTCTATTCCCCCATCTACAGCTATAGGTTCTACTACGAGCATCCCGCGTGCCCCTACTCCTACAGGGTTAGCCAGGCTCCAAATCACCAGACTTAGCAGATTAGAGGCTCAAATGGCGGCCCTTTTGAATCATATTCGACCATGGATGCAGAAATCAGTCGAGGAGTCTGAGGCCCAGACTAAGAGGATGGTAGACTCACAGATACATACAGTACACCGGCGCATTGATGTATTTGAGAGCCGGATGATGGAGAGGTCCCAGCTTGGGCCCACGATAGATGTTGTTGCCTTCTAGGCGGAGTTAGCTATTCTCCGTGCTGATCTTACTGCTTTTGCTGCTGGTGAGACTGATGATCCGGCACTTGCCTCGGAGCTTGAGGCAGATGATATAGTGCGTACTACAATTTTTGGTGGAGACCCGCAGGCTTCTGAGTCCTCCCGTGTGGCAGGGATGCGCGTCTGGACTGGTATGGACGTCAATATTGACTCGGAGAAGGCAAGGCAAGCCCGAAAGATAGACAGACGAGCGCAGGAGGTTGCCCAGCAGTAGTTCAGATTAGATTAGCATATGAGACAGGAGCGATTGCGGGAGTTGGCATCAGAAGCTTCTGGTTCGGGGTGCACTACTGAGGGTATACCCCCTACTCCTGAGGGCACTACTGAGGGTGCCATGCATGATGATCCGGTGGGTTCCGGGAAACTGGACCCACCAGTTTCTTGATTGATCTCTGACACTTAGGCACCACAGGTTTGTCTGACTCAATGTTCTTATATTTCTGTGCATTGAGGGCATTGCACTACTTTTTTTGTGGGGGTGGGATAAACGGAGTATGAGATGAAGTGAAGTCTGAGTAACTAAACTCACACTCCTTCCTTGGGGTTTTCTTGCCTGTGTTCTTTTTCCCTAAGGAACTGTTTAATTTTTGTTGAATCGGCATCTTTAGGATTGTGAATGTGTACATGTAATCTGGAAAAAAAGCATGATGGCATTAGAGTGTGAAATTGATACCCCTCCAACTTTTTGATTTGTGCTATGACCGTGAATCTAATAAGTTGAATATGTAGGATATTTGTATGACATGATAATTACCGATCTGACACTATAACTTAAGCTACATTATTAACCAGATTTATTGATGATTTGATAATTATAACAAGGTGCCATATGAGTGTGAGGGTATTTGAATATTCATATAGTAGGTGCCTATATAGAACTTGTCCCATTTTTCTTGCTAAGGTAATTTGAACTGGAAACTAGAATATGATCATAGGCCATTGTTGTTACTAAGTCCACTTAAGCCTAAAATGAACTAACCAAAAATATGTAAAATCTTTCCCTTCGATCCAAATGTTTGAGCCTATCGAATACCATTCTTTCTATACACCCAATTCACCTTCCCTGAAAGTATTATTAAGCTTTGTTTTGGCCCTGGTCCCTCCGTGGACATCATGCACCTCAACGTAGGCCAAAATCCTAAGTTGAGGGTGGCTACTGCAAAGTTACATAAATTTTGGCCCTGGTCCTTCCTAGGACATCGTGTACCTTATCTCATACTAAATGTTAAAGTTGAGGGTGGCTACTATGATGGAAAGTAAGAAACAAAGGGTATGAATAGAGTTGTGTGTAGAGCAAAGGAAGCAGATGGATTAAGAATGATGAAAATAGAGTGAATTGACGAAAAGAAGTGAAAAGAATCTAAAGTTGTAACCAAAAAGAGAAATCAAGAAAAGAAGTCTCACTCTAGCTAATATAAATCCTAAGGAAAAGAGTATGAAGCATGAAGATAGGAAAAATTGGTTGAAAAAGAAGGTAACGAGCCAAATTAGATGTCACGGAGGGGCGGGAAAAGTCACTGAGTGTCCAAATATACAACACTTGACCCCGAGCCAACGTACAAGCTAGTAAAGTCCTATAGTGATTCTAGCCGAAAGGTTTGAAAAACCAAAGTAGAGAAAATAAGGGCAAGCTTATGGTATTGTGCACAAACTGTATTGAATTTGTTCTGAGTGTGAGTGAATACTGAGTCCCTAATTAAAAAGTAAAATTCTGTTTGAAAAGGGATTTCTTTGTGGTAAGGGCGCAAGTTGTGTTATTGAAGAGTTGGTATCTTGATGAATTGTTGTATGTGTATGTATTTGTGTCAATTGGTATGTCGATGTCATGTATTGATCCGTATGAGTTAGCTTGTTGGGATTATAACAAAATTGCACTATGTTGAGAATAAACAAGGCGGAGGATAATTTAGAAAAGGCTACGTGATTGCTTGAAGTCTTGGTTGCTTATATATATGTGTCGTTTAGAGTTTGTTGCGTCGCTTGAGGACAAGCAACGATTTTAAGTTGAGGGTGTTGATGTACCGTGACTTTACGGTACTTTTGATGCATTAAACTTAGAGTTTTGCACGTTTCTTGAGCATTTTATTAGTAGATTTGAGGGTGTTTATGATGAATTTTGCAAGAAACAAGTTTTGAGCAGCTGTTGAATGAAAAAGTAGCAGCAGTGTTTAAGTCTGGTGATTTATGAAAGGACCTACGAGCTGTCGTTTGACTGACAAGCCGTAGGTGAAGGTTGTGGTTTAGAAGCTGAAGGAAAATGGCTAAGTATGGAATGACGGTTGCCAACAATAAACCGTCGTTCTTGCTATGAACCGTAGATATGAGTCGTCAACAGATTCAAAAAATTAGATTTGTCGGACTTGAACGACGACATGATAGGACGGTCCGTGCTTAGACCTACGAGCCATAGGTCATACCTGTAGGTGAACTTATTCAGAAATTTATGTTAACTGCTGACTGGCGATTATGACCAACGAATCGTCGTTGCTGTGACGAGCCGTTGGTCGATGCCCGTAGGTGACACTGCTCAGGATTGGATTTCCTTAGTTTTCCTTTTCCTATTTTGTTTAGGACTAAATTTTTATAAATACCCTATGTAAATTTCATTTTTGGGTTGTTGAATAGTTTTTGAATATTTAGTTTTAAATTATAGAATTATTTTGCATCTTTTGTGGAAATCAATTCTTGAAGTTTGGGATTATAAAGTTTGCTTTTGATTTTCAATTCAATACTGTGGAATTCATTTATCATCACTGTAAGTTCATGAATTATTCTTCAAACCCTAATTTGAATCGTGAGCCCTCAAGCATGAGTAGCTAAATCCACAACTAAGGTTATAGGAACCATGAGTACTTTACGAAAGTAAAACTAATAATCTTGTAATTCTTGAAAGTGTTTATGCATGTATTTGTGAATCTCTTCGCTTAGAATGCTTTTTAATGGTGGCCAACGTTAGAACTCGCCTCATTCCTACTTGCTGAACCAAGGTGGTAACGAATGAGAAAGAGATTACACAACGGAGATTTAGCATTGATTTTGTCCGCTATCTAATAGCCCAAACTATAATGATGTGGGTTAATTTGGGTCAAAGGTAAGGGTTAGTAAATTCACACACGTAAACGGACCAAGTTGCATGGTGAAATTCCCTATTTGGAGGACCAATCACTTAGGGATACCTAACTTATCGACTATGCATGTTAAAAACTAGAAATAGTTACCATTGTTAGGATTACTGAGTTAAGAGCTTGTGGGGAACACATATACCCTAGTTTCATTCTCATATTGATATCACACGCTGCAAAATCCTTGCTATTTTATTTACTTGTTCTGCTACACATTAAGCTATTATAATTTTAGTTGTATTTATTCCCCCCCCCCTTTTAGAGGTAATTTGACTAAACGTACAACTAACAATAAATTAGACTAAGTCTAAATCATACTCCTCGTGGGATCGATCCTAACCTTCGTTAGGTTCTTTATTTGACAACGACCGCTTATACTTCTTAAGAGAGGTGTAATTTGGGCATGTCAAATGATTTTCAAATGTTAAAAAATGAGTTTCAAATGTTAAAAAATGATAGTTTTCAATAAAATTTTACAATTTTTTTACATGTCAAAATTTTTTGAAAAATATTATTAAATAGAAAAAATATATATAAAAACCGCCAAACACAATTCTGCTTTCACAAATGAGTTTCAAATGTAAAAAATAATAGTGTTCAATAAAAAAATTCAACTTTTTTATATGTCGAAATTTTCTGAAAAAATAATTAAATAGAAAAAAAAGAAAATATAAAAAACCACCATACATAATTCTGCTTTCATCAATGAGTTTCAAATGTCAAAAATAAAAATTTCCAAAAAAAATATTGATTTTTTATATGTCGAAATCTTTTGAAAAAAATCATTAAATATGAAAAAAAAATTAAAAACCACCAAAAAACTTTTTACTTGCACAAATGACTTTCAAATATAAAAAATAATAGATTTCAAAAAGAAGAATATTTTTTTTAAGAGTCAAAATTTTTTGAAAAATAACTAAATAGGGATTTTTTAAAAATATATATATAAAAACACCACCAAACACACTTCGGCTTGCAAAAATGACTTTCACATAACGGACCAAGTTGCATGGTGAAATAATTCCCTATGTGGAGGACCAATCACTTAGGGATACCTAACTTATCGACTATGCATACTAAACACTAGAAAGAGTTACCATTGTTAGGATTACTGAGTTAAGAGCTTGTGGGGAACACATATACCCTAGTTTCATTCTCATATTGATATCATAAAGTGCAAAATTCCTTCTATTTGTTTACTTGTTCTGTTACCCATCAAGCTAATATAATTTTTGTTGTATTTACTTCCCCCCTTTTCAGAGATAATTTTACTAAACGTACAACTAACAGTACACTAGACTAAGTCTAAACCATATTCCTCGTGGGATCGACCCTAACCTTTGTTAGGTTCTTTATTTGACAACGACTGCTTATACTTTTTTAGGGAGGTGTAATTTGGGCGTATAAGTGGGCATCAACACATGTCGCTTTAACGATGTGCACAAGGTCTTTCCCTTGTATGCTGGCCTCGGTCGATGTCGCTTGGCTGATGTGTGAAGGGGTCTGTCGATGTCGCTTGTGTGATGTGCGTAGGGACTTCCCATTGTACAATGGCCTCAACCGATTTTTGTAGGGGTTCGCTAATGTCACTTGGATGATGCATGTAGTGGCGTGCTGTTGTGTGTGGGCCTAGGCTGATGTGCGTAGGGGTCCACCGATGTTGCTTGAGCGATGCATGCAGGGGCTTGCCATTTTCGCTTGGGAGAGGTGCACAAGGGTGTACCACTATACATGAACCTCAACCGATATCGCTTGACTGTTGTGTGCAGTGGTCCACTAATATCACACAGGGACCATGCATTATGCACGGGACATGACCGATGTTGCTTGACTAACGTGCCTAGGGGCCTTCCGTTGTATGCGAGCCTCAACTGATGCAGCCTGGCCGATGTGGGAAGGGGTCTGCAAATACCACCTAGGTGATGCGCCTAGGGGCTTACCATTGTGCATTGGCCTCAACAAATGTCATGTGAACGACATGCGCAGGATCTGCCGATGTCACCTAAGCGATGCGCAGAGGCCTTGCCTAGTGCACGTTTATCAATCAATGTGCGTAGGGGCCTGTCATTGTGTAAAGGCCTCATCCGATATCGCTCTACCAATGTGTGCAGGGGTTCACCGATACTTCTTGGGAGATGCACACAGGGGTCTACTCTTGTGCATGAGCTTTAATAGTATTATTTAGGCGACATGCGTAGGGGTCTGCCGATGTAACCTACGTGATAGACACTACATTCGGGATTGACCTTGTGCGTGGGCATTGAATGATATGGCTTGGCCGATATACGCTGGGCTTGTTGTTGTGTGTGGGCCTCAGCCAATGTCGCCTGGACGATGTGTGCAGGGGTATACTAATGCCGCCCTTGTGATGCACGCTGGGGCATGACATTGTGCGCAGGCGTCAATCGATGTGCGCAGGGGCCTGCCGTTGTGTAGGGCCCTCGACCGATGTCGCCTTGCCGATTTGCGTAGGGGTCTACCAATGTCGCCCTGGCGATGCACGCAGGAGAATGCCATTGTGCGCGGGCCTCAGCTAATTTCACTTAGCCGACGTCCAAAGTGCAGTGTCGATGTCGCCTAAATGATGCACGCAAAGGCCTGATCTTGTGCGTGGGCATCAACCAATGTGTACATAGGAATACCATTGTGTGTGGGCTTTAGCCGATGTTGCATGGCAGATATGCGTAGGGTCCTGCCATTGTATGCGGGCTTCAGCTGATGTCACCAGGTCTATGTGCGCAGGGGTCTGTCAATGTCTCCTGGGCGAGACGCACAGTGGCCTACCAATTTCACGTGGGCTTTAAGCTATGCTTGCAAGGGGTTGTCGTTGTTACCTAAATGCTGCCGAGTTCTCATGTGCGTTGACATATTCCTACGCCTCTTGACATGTCACTTTTCATTAGGATTGCACTCGACATCCCAAAAACCTATAATAGTGACATCATTTTTTTACACAAAATTTTCATTTGCATATGATTAGGCATAAAAATGCTCTCGACGACACAGAAAACCTCTAATTGCTAAATCAGTATTGGGTGCAAGCATCACATTTGACAAGTTATTGGTAAACATAGTTCAACAATTAGTCATTGCCGACGTGTCATGTGCGTTGACATCTTCCTACGGGTCAAAATGCAGACGATGGACCCATGCGTCACTTCTACCCTAGCAAGCAGACGACGGGCTTCAAGCCCAGGCAGAAGTTCCCTTAGCCTAATGGCTTTGGGCAAAACTTGCATTCAAAAACTCAGTGGTTCACTTGATTATGCAATTCACAACAAGTATCACAATTCACTACGTGTTTCATCGATTCAAGAGCCGAGATATCCGTTGTCGAGAGTCGTTTGTGTTTTGAAAGAAGTACACATCTCCCAATGAACTCTACAGATTGGGTGCGAGAGGCTGGCTATCAATTTACAATCCTTGGAGTTTTATGCACCTAGATTCATTAGTTGCACGACAGGTACGCGAGCGTGCACGCTAGAGATGGGAGGGAGACCCGCAGGCAGGGGGCCTGGGAACCCTAGCCGCGCGTCACCCCCGAGTGTTCAAACATGTTCGCGGGTCGCTCTACTTTATAGGTTTTGATAATGATCCTTCTGCATGTTCACCTACGTAAACCTTGTGACGACTTTTCATTCCTCTAAATTATGAGGTTCAATTGAATTCTCACGACGTGGCGAGCAGCGAATCACCCATGTCACTGTGATATGAACATTTCACTGGATCATTTGATTGGTAGGAGCAATGGGCAGTTTGTACAAAGGGCAGGGACGTAGTTAAATACAATTCCGCTTGCACAAATGAGTTTCATATAAAAATAATAATAGTTTTCAAACAAAAACTATTTATAAATATGTCAAAAAATTTTGAAAAAAATAAAATAGAAAAAATAATTTGAAAAAAAACCCCACCAAATACAATTTCGCTTTGATAAATGAGTTTCAAACGTCTAAAATAATAGTTTTCAACAAAAAAATTATTTTTTATATGTCAAAATTTTCTGAAAAAATTAAACAAATATGAAAAACTACCATAAACAATTCCGCTTGCACAAATGAATTCGAAATATAAAAAATAATAGTTTTAAAAACATAATTATTTTTATATATGTCAAAATTTTCCAAAAAAGTAATTAAATAATAAATGAAAAAAAATAAACTATAAAAAGCCACAAAACAGAATTCTGCTTGCGCAAATGAGTTTCAAATATTAAGAAATGATAGTTTTCAATAAATTTTATGATTTTTTTACAAATAAAAATTTTCAGAAAAAAAATAAAAAAACCGCCAAACACAATTTTGCTTTCACAAATGAGTTTCAAGTGTAAGAAATAATAGTGTTCAATAAAAAAATTTGATTTTTTTATGTCGAACTTTTCTGAAAAAAATAATTAAATAGAAAAAATAAAAGACTATATAAAAAAACCACAAAAAACAATTCCGCTTGCACAAATGAGTTTCAAATGTTAAAATGATAGTTTTCAATAAATATTTTTGATTTTTTCACTTATCGAAATTTTCTGAAAAAAATATTAAAACCGCCAAACATAATTCCGCTTCCACAAATGAGTTTCAAATGTAAAAAATAATATTGTTCAATAAAAATTTTTGATTATTTTTTATGTCAAAATTTTTCGACAAAAATAATTAATTAGAAAAAAATAAAAAAATATATAAAAAAAACCACCAAACACAATTTCGCTTTCACCAGTGAGCTTCAAATGTCAAAAATAAAAGTTTCCAATAAAAAAATTTGATTTTTTTATATGTTGAATTTTTTCTAAAAATATAATAAATATAAAAAAGTTAAAAAAAACACCAGAAAATTTTTAATTGCACAAATGACTTTAAAATATAAAAAATAAATGATTTTAAAAAGAAAATTTTATTTTTTTAAAGTCAAGATTTACAGAAAAAATAATTAAATAGAATTTTAAAAATATATATATAAAAACACCACCAAACACACTTCGGCTTGCAAAAATGACTTTCACATAACAAAAATAAAAGTTTTCAATTTATTTTTGTATCAATTTTTTTCTAAAAAGAAGCGATGACATCCACTAATGTCGGGTGGCGCGAGCCTTGTGTGCAGGCATCGACCCATGTCGCTTAACCGATGTGCACATGGGCCTGCCGTTGTATGTGGACCTCGGTCGATGTCGCTTGGCCGATGTGTGAATGGGTCCATCAATGTCGCTTCAGTGATGTGCGTAGGAGCCTGCCATTGTGCACGGGCCTCAGCCAATGTCCATAGGGGTCCGCTGATGTTGCTTGGATGATGCAGGGCGTGCTGTTGTGTGTGGGCCTAGGACGATGTGCGCAGGGGTCCGTCGATGTTTCTTGAGCGATGCGTGTAGGGGCCTACCATTTTTGCTTAGGCGATGCACACAAGGGCGTACCATTGTACATGAATCTCGACCAATATCGATTGACTAATATGTGCAGTGGTCCACTAATATCACGCACGGAGCAGGCATTATGTGCGGGACATGACCGATGTCGCTTGACTGACGTGCATAGGGACCTGCCATTGTATGTCGGCCTCGACCGGTGTCGCCTGACCGATGTGGGTAAGGGTCCACCGATACCACCTAGGTGATGCGCGTAGGGGCTTACCATTGTGCATCAGCCTCAACCATTGTAACATGAACGACATGCGCAGGGTCTGCCGATGTCACCTAAGCGATGCGCAAAGGCCTTGCCTTGTGTGTAGTTATCAATCAATGTGTGTTGGGACCTGCCATTGTGTAAAGGTCTCATCCGATATCACTCTATCGATGTGCGCAGGGGTTCACCTATGCTTCTTGGGAGATGCAAGCAGGGGTCTGCTGTCGTGCGTGAGCCTCGATTGATATTGCTTCGCCAAAGTCAACAACGGTATACCATTGTGCGTGAGCTTTAAAAGTATTATTTGGGCAACGTGTGCAGGGGTCAACCAATGTCACCTACATGATGGACACGTCATTAGAGCTTGACCTTATGCGCGGACATTAAATGATATGGCTTGGCCGTGTACGCAGGGCCTGCCATTCTGTGCGGGCCTTAGCCGATGTCGCTTGGCCGATGTGTGCACGGGTATCCTACTGCCTCCCTTGTGTTGCACGCAGGGGCATGACATTGTGCGCGAGCCTTGGTCGATGTTACTTGGCAAACATCCGCAGGGGTCTGCAGATGTCGCCTAAGAGATGGACATAGGGGCGTGATGTTCGCGGGCATCAGCGGATGTCACCTGGCTGATGTGTGCATGGGCTTGCCATTGTGTGCGGGCATCAATCGATGTGCGCAGGGGCCTGCCATTGTGTACGTGCCTCGGCCGATGTCGCCTAGCTGATGTGCGTAGGGGTCTACTGATGTCGCCCTAGAGATGTGCGCAGGAACATGCTTTTGTGCGCAGGCCTCCACCGATGTACCTTAGCCAACGTCCTCATGGGTCTTTCAATGTCGCCTAAATGATGCACGCAAGGGCCTGATCTTGTGCGTGGGCATCAACCAATGTGTGCAAGGGCATGCCATTGTGTGCGGGCTTTAGCTAATGTCTCCTGGCAGATATGCATAGGGTCTTGCCTTTGTGTGCAGGCCTCAACCGATGTTGCCAGGTCTATGTGTGCAAGGGTCTATCCTAGGCGAGACGCGCAGCGGCCTGCCAATTTCACGTGGGCTTTAAGCGATGCTTACAAGGGGCTGCCGATGTAACCTAGATGCTATCAAGTTCGCATGTGTGTTGACATATTCCTACGCCTCCCGACATGTCATTTTTCATTAGGATTATACTCGACATCCCAAAAAAACTATAATAGTGACATCATTATTAGGTACAAATTTTCCGTTGGCTTGTGATGAGGCATTAGAAATGCACTCAACGACAAAGAAAACCTCTAATTACTAAATCGGTATTGGGTGCGAGCATCGCATTCGACAAGTTATTGGCCAACATAGTTCAACACTTAGCCGCCGCCGACTTCGCAAGTGCGTTGACATCTTCCTATGGGTCGGCATGCTGACAGTGGGTGCATGCGTCGCTTCTAGCCCAGCAAGCGGACGACGGGCTTCAACCCCAGGCAGAAGTGCCCTCGGCCTAAAGGGTTCGGGTGCAACTTGCGTTCAAAAACTAAATGTTTCACTTGATTCTGAAATTCACAGCAAGTATCACAATTCACTACGTTCTTCATCGATGCAAGAGATGAGATATACGTTACCGAGAGTCGTTTGTGTTTCAAAAGAAGTACACATCCCCCAATGAACTCTACAGATTGGGTGTGAGGGGCTTGCTATCAATTTACAATCCCTAGCGTTTTATGCACCAGGATTCGTAAGTCACACGATAGATGCGCGAGTGCGCACGCTGGGGATGGGAGGGAGACCTGCAGGCAGGGGTCCTGGGTGACCTAGCCGCGCGTCGCCTCTGAGTGTTCAAACATGATCGAGGGTCGTTCTACTTTGTAGGTTTTGATAATGATCCTTATGCATGTTCACCTACCTAAACCTTGTTACTACTTCTCATTCCTCTAAATGACATGGTTTAATGGAATTCTCGCGACGTCGCGGGAGCAAATCGCCCATGTTACTGCGATATGAATATTTCATCGGATCATTCGATTAGTACGAGCGACAGGCAGTGTGTATAAATGGTAGTGACATAGTCAAACACAATTCCGCTTGCACAAATGAGTTTCAAATATAAAAAATAATAGTTTCAAAAAAAATTATTTTTATATATGTCAAAAGTTTTCGAAAAGATAATTAAAAAAACCACCAACAACAATTCTGCTTTCACAAATGAGTTTCAAACGTCTAAAATAATAGTTTTCAATAAAAAAAATGATTTTTGATATGTCGAAATTTTCCAAAAAAAATTTAAATAAGAAAAAAATAAAAACAAATATGAAAAACCCACCAAACACAATTTCTCTTGCACAAATGAGTTCGAAATATAAAAAATAATAGTTTTCAAAAAGATTAATTTTTTTATATGTGTTGAAATTTTCCAAAAAAGTAATTAGATAGTAAATGAAATAAAACAAACTATAAAAAAACCACCAAACACAGTTCCGCTTGCACAAATGACTTTCAAATTTTAAAAAATGATAGTTTTCAATAAAAGTTTTTGATTTTTTTTACATATCAAAATTTTCTGAAAAAAATAATTAAATAGGAAAATATATATAAAAACCGCCAAACACAATTTCCGCTTTCACAAATGAGTTTCAAATGTAAAAAATAATAGTGTTCAATAAAAAGATTTGATTTTTCTATATGTCGAAATTTTCAGGAAAAAATAATTAAATATAAATAAATAAAAGAAAATATAAAAAACCACCAAACACAATTCCTCTTTCACCAATGAGTTTCAAATGTCAAAAGTAAAAGTTTCTAATAATTTTTTTTTATTTTTTTATATGTAAAAATTTTCCAAAAGATAATTAAATATGAAAAAAAATTTAAAAACACCAAAAAAAATTTTACTTGCACAAATGACTTTAATATATAAAAAATAATAGATTTCAAAAGGAAAAATTTATTTTTTTAAAAGACAGAATTTTCTGAAAAAAATAATTAAATTGGAATTTTTTAAAAAAATATATAAAAACACCACCAAACACACTTCGGCTTGCGAAAAAAACTTTCACATAATGAAAATAAAAGTATTCAATTTTTCTTGTATCGAAATTTTCCAAAAAATAAGCGATGACATCCGCAAATGTCGGGTGGGCACGTGCGCCACGGCAGATGTCGCCTTGGCGATGGGGGCATGGGCATGCGCTTGTCTGTAGGCATCGGTCGATGTTACTTTGCTCATGAGCGCAAGGGCCTACCATTATGTGCAGGCCTTTACCGATGTCGTATGACCGATGTCTGTAGGGGCCCGCCGATGTAGCCTTGGCGATGTGCGCATGGACCTACCATTGTGCGTAAGCCTAAGTCAATGTAGCTTTTTCAACATGCGTAGGGCTCTGCCGATGTCACCTAAATGATGCACGTAGAGGCCTAGCCTTGTGCACGGGCATCGACATATATTGCTTAATCGATGTGTGCAGGGGCCTACCCTTGTATGCAGGCCTCGGTCGATGTCGCTTGGCCGATGTGTGAAGGGGTTCGTCGACATCGCTTGGGTGATGTGCGCGGGGGCCTGCCATTGTGCATGGGCCTCAGCCGATGTCTCTAGGGTGCGCTGATGTTTCTTGGATGATGCGTGTAGGGGCGTGTTGTTGTGTGTGGGCCTAGGCAGATGTGCATATGGGTCTTCCGTTGCTTGAGCGATGCGTGCAGGGGCTTGCCGTTTTCTCTTGGACGATGCGCACAATGGGGTACCATTGTACATGAGCCTCGACCAATATTGCTTGTCTGATGTGTGCAGTGATCAACTGATATCATGCACGGACTAGGCATTATGCATGTGACATGACCGATGTCGCATGGCTGATGTGCATAGGGGCCTGCATTTGTATGCGGGCCTCGATCGATGTCGCCTGGTTGACGTAGGTAGGGGTCCGCCGATACCACCTAGGTGATGCGCGTAGGGACTTACCACTGTGCATCGACCTCAACCAATGTCACTTGAACGACGTGCGTAGGGTCTGCCGATGTCACCTAAGCAATGCACAAAGGCCCTGCCTTGTGCATGGTTATCAATAAATGTGTGCAGGGGCCTTCTATTGTGTAAAGGCCTCATCCAATATCGCTCTACTGATGTGTGCAGGGGCGCAAGGGTTCACCGATGCTTATTGGGAGATGCACGAAGGGGTCTGCCGTTGTGTGCAAACCTCGGTTGATGTCGCTTTGTCGAAGTGCACAACGATCTGCTGTTGTGTGTGAACTTTAATGCTATTATTTGGACGTCGTGCGTAGGAATCTGCCGATGACACCTACAAGATGGATACTGCATTAGGGCATGACCTTATGCGCGGTCATTGAGTGATATGGCTTGGCCAATGTACGCAGGGCTTGTCGTTGTGTGCGGGCCTCAGCCGATGTCTGGCCGATGTGTGCAGAGGTCTACAAATGACGCCGTTGTGATGCACGCAGGGGCATGACATTGTGCACGAGCCTTGGTCGATGTCAGTTGGTCGACATCCACAGAGGTCTGTAGATGTCACGTAAGCGATGCACGTAGAGGCGTGATCTTGTGCTCGAGCATCTGCCGATGTCACTTGGTTGATGTGCGTAGGGTCCTGCCATTGTGTGCGAACGTCAACCGATGTGCGCTGGGGCGTGCCATTGTGTACAGGCCTCGGTCGATGTCACCTGGATGATGTGCATAGGGGTCTACCAATGTCTCTTTGGCGATGCACGCAGGGGCATACCATTGTGCGCGGGCTACCACCGATGTCGCTTAGCGAACGTCCACAGCGATTTTTCAATTTCTCCTCAATGATGCACGCAAGGGTCTGATCTTGTGCGCGGGCATAACAAATGTGTGTAGAGGCATGCCATTGTGTGCGGGCCTTAGCCGATGTCTCCTGGCAGATATGCGTAGGTCCTGTTATTTTTTGCGGGCCTCAGCCGATGTCGCCAGATCTATGTGCGCATGTGTCTGTTGATGTCTCCTAGGTGAGACACGTAGCGGCCTGTCGATGTCCCGTGGGCTTTAAGCGATGCTTGCAAGAGGCCGCCAATGTCACCTAGATTCTGCCGAGTTCGCATGCGCATTGACATATTCCTACGCCTCCCGACATGTCATTTTTCATTAGGATTGCACTCGACATCCCAAAAAACCTATAATAGTGACATCATTATTTGGCACAAATTTTTCGTTGACATATGATGAGGCATTAGAAATGCACTCGACGACACAGAAAACCTCTAATTGCTAAATCGGTATTGGGTGCGAGAATCACATTCGACAAGCTATTGGTCAACATAGTTTAACACTTAGTCGCCGCCGACATCGCATTTGCATTGACATCCTCCTACAGATCGGCATGCAGACGGTGAGCGCATGCGTCGCTTCTAGCCCAGCAAGTGGACAGCGAGCTTCAAGCCCAGGTAAAAATGCCCTCGGCCTAATGGCTTCGGGTGCAACTTGCATTCAAAAACTCAATGGTTCACTTGATTCTACAATTCACAACAAGAATCGCAATTCACAACGTTCTTCATCGATGCAAGAGCCAAGATATCCATTGCGGAGAGTCATTTGTGTTTCAAAAGAAGAACACATCCCCCAACGAACTCTACCGATTGGGTGCGAGGGGCGGCCTATCAATTTACAATCCTTGGTGTTTTATGCACCAGGATTTGTTAGTCACCCGACAGGTGTGCGAGCGCACACTCCGGGGACGGGAGGGAGACCTGCAGGCAGGGGGCCTGGGCCACCCTAGCTGTGCGTCGGCCCCGAGTGTTCAAACATGTTCGCGGGTCGTTCTACTTTGTAGGTTTTGATAATGATCCTTCTGCATGTTCACCTACGTAAACCTTATTACGACTTCTCATTCCTCTAAATGATAAGGTTCTATGGAATTCTCGTGACGTCGCAGCAGTGAATCATCCATGTCACAGCGATCTGAACATTTCACTTGATCATTCAATTAGTAGGAGTAACGGGCAGTGTGTACAAAGGGCAGGGACGTGGTCAAAGACAATTCCGTTTGCACAAACGAGTTTCAAATATAAAAAATAATAGTTTTAAAAATAAATTATTTTTAAATATGTCAAATTTTTCCAAAAAAATTTAATAGAAAAAAATAATAAAAACCATCAAACACAATTCTGCTTTCACAAATGAGTTTCAAACGTCTAAAATAATAGTTTTCCATAAAAAATGATTTTTTGTGTCAAATTCTTTTGAAAAAATAATTAAATAGAAAAAAATAAAAACAAACATGAAAAACCCACCAAACACAATTCCTCTTGCACAAATGAGTTCGAAATATAAAAATAATAGTTTTCAAAAATATAAGTACTTTTATATATGTCAAAGATTTTCAAATAAATAATTAAATAGTAAATGAAATAAAATAAACTTTGAAAAACCACCAAACATAATTATGCGTGCACAAATGAGTTTCAAATGTTAAAAAAGGATAGTTTTCAATAAAAATTTTGATTTTTTTACATATCGTAATTTTATGAAAAAAATATAAAAACCGCCAAAGACAATTTCACTTTTACAAATGAGTTTCAAATGTGAAAAATAATAGTGTTCAATAAATAAATTTGATTTTTCTATATGTCAAAATTTTCCAAAAAAATTATTAAATAGAAATATAAAAGAAAATATAAAAAAAACCACAAAACGCAATTCCGTTTTCACCAATGAGTTTCAAATGCCAAAAATAAAAGTTTCCAATAAAAAAATTTGAATTTTTAATATGTCGAAATGTTCTTAAAAAATAATTAAATATGAAAAAAATAAAAATAAGTGACAAAAACACCAAAAAAATTTTTACTTGCACAAATGACTTTCAAATATAAAAAATAATAGATTTCAAAAAGAAAATTTTACTTTTTAAAAGTTAAAATTTTCCAAAAAATAATTAAATAGTAATTTTTTAAAAAAATATAAAAAAACCACCAAACACATTTCGACTTGCAAAAATGACTTTCACATTACAAAAATAAAAGTTTTCAATTTTTTTGTATCAGATTTTTCCTAAAAATAAGCGATGACATCCACTAATGTCACTTGGCCAATGAGTGCAAGGGCCTACTGTTGTGTGCAAGCCTTGGCCAATGTCGTGCGGTCGATGTGCGTAGGGGCCTGTCGATGTAGCATTGGTGATGTGCGCATGGGCCTAGCGTTGTGTGTGAGTGAAAGCCGATGTAGCTTTTTCAATGTGCATAGGGCTCTACCGATGCCACCTAAGCGATGCGCGCAGAGGCCTGGCCTTGTACGCGTGCATCGACATATGTCGCTTAACCAATGTGTGCAGGGGTAGCCCTTGTATGCAAGCCTCAGTCAATGTCGCTTGGCCGATGTGTGAAGTGGTCTGTCGATGTCGCTTAAGTGATGTGCGCAGGGGCCTGCCATTGTGCACGGCCTCAGCTGATTTCCATAGGGGTCCGCTGATGTTGCTTGGATGATACGTTTAGGGGCATGTTGTTGTGTGTGAGCCTAGGTCGATATGCGCAGTGGTGCGCCGATGTTGCTTGAGCGATGTGTGAAGGGGCTTGCCATTTTCTCTTGGGTGATGAGCACAAGGGCGTACCATAGCACATTAACCTCGATCGATATCGCTTGACTGATGTGTGCAGTGGTCCACTTATATCATGCACGGACCAGACGTTATGCGTGGGACATAATCGATGTCACTTGACTGACGTGCATAGAGGTCTGCCATTGTATGCAAACCTCAACCGATGTTGCTTGGCTAATGTGGGTAGGGGTTCACCGATATCACCTAGGTGATGCGCGTAGGGGCTTACCATTGTGCATCGGCCTCAACCAATGTCACTTGAACGATGTGCGCAGGGTCTGCCGATGTCATCTAAGCGATGCGCAAAGGCCTTGCCTTGTGCGTGGTTATCAATCAATGTGCGCAAAGGCCTACCATTGTGTAAAGGCCTCATCTGATGTCTCTCTACCGATGTGCGCAGGGGTTTACCAATGCATATTAGGAGATGCACGCAGGGGTCTGTCGTTGTGTGTGAGTCTCGATTGATGTAGCTTGATCGAAGTGCACAGCAGTCGGCCGTTGTGCACAACCTTTAATGGTAGTATTTGGGCAACATACGCAGGGGTCTGTCGATTTCACCTACGTGATGGACACTTCATTAGGGCCTGACCTTATGCGCGGGCATTGAGTGATAAATCTTGGCCAATGTACGTAGGGCCTGCCATTGTGTGGGAACCTCAGACGATGTCGCCTTGCTGATATGTGCACGAGTCTACTAATGTGGCCCTTGTGATGCACGCAGGGGTATGACATTGTGTGCGGGCCTTGGCCGATGTCACTTGTCTAACATCCACAGGGGTCTGCAGATCTCGTCTAAGGGATGCACGTAGGGGCGCGATCTTATGCGCGGGCATCAGCCGATGTCACTTGGCTGATGTGCGCAAGGGCCTTCCGTTGTTTGCGGGCGTCAACCGATGTGCGCAGGGGCCTACAGTTGTGTATGGGTGATAACACTCAACTACACCTATAACGATTCAAGATGTAGGCGGTCGCTAGCAATATAAACCCAACGAAGAGTTGAGGTCGATCCCACGAGGAATGGAACTAAGTATAGAATTCAAATATGAAGTATTAAAGTGACCTAGCTTTTTGTAGATGTAAACAAGTGAATCGATGTATAATGTAAAACTTTGAATTTTCAATTATCAAATAAGAATGGTTTTGAATGATTAAAATCAACAAACACGCATTAACAAGGAAATTAATCAATGAAAAATGGGGCCTTAGGGTTGTGTGAGTGTTCAACTACCAATTTCACTAAATGGGTCATTACGAATTGCTTAAGTATGCTGAATTATAATTGGTAGGCAAGATTATGATTATGATACCTATTTTACAATCAACTACCATACTTTCAATTGGATTTTATCAAACCCCAACAGGCTATACAATAAGAACACAATCTTATACCTTAATTAAACCCACTTTAACAAGCTGGGTAGTACAAGTAAGAACTCATACAATCATCAATTACTAATTCCACTCAAATGCATCTTCTACAAGCATACAAAGGGATATAAACTAGAATAAGATGAAAACATGAATTAACAACTTAACCCATTCTAAATCAACATTTAATTCAGCAATCCATAAGACCCATAAGCTAATTAGGCATTTGAACACATAATCACACCTCTAAGGCATTGAGGTTTTAGCCAATCATAGTGAGTATGAAGAAATAGTTACCAAAAACATTAGCCATTGATTTCCCAAGTCTTCAAACAACAAATACAATCAACTAAAAGTACACCCATTGTTTCATTCCCAAAAACTCACAAGAATAATTCACCCAATTAACACTAAGTATTCAAAAATGTAATGTACTTCGTTCTCTCAATACAATGTTATCCAACTCTCCTTCTCTCTCTTAAAAATTTCTATTTATACTACTAAAAAATTTCCCATGATTTTGAATTTCAGGACCACTCGGCGGCATAAGTCGGGTTAGCCCTTCCAGTCGGTGATGCGCCTAGGTGCTCGTTCTCACCTTTTGTTTCTTTCCTTCTGCACTGATTCGCTCCTGGAACTTTAGGCGGTGAACGTTGGGCTCGCCTATCTGATCGGCGACGCGCTGATTGGTTCTTTAGCTCGCCAACTTGCCTTTAATCCTCTCCTTGAATGTTGGAACTTTAGGCGATGAGATTGTTCACTCGGCAAGTCACCGAGTTCCTTTTTACGAGTTCCAGCTTCCTTTTTCATTCCATTTTGTAACTTTCCAGCTTCTCTTTGCATTATCTTGTCCTTGCCTTATTCCAAAACCTTCATGATGCACACTAACGATTTAACATTAGTTATAGGTACAAATTAGGCATTAAGGACACCAATTTGGCACAAATGAAGCTATAAACTAGTCAAAACTACCGACTCATCAACACCCCCAACTTAAACTTTTGCTTGTCCTCAAGTAAAACAAGAGACCAATGAACTCAAAAGGGATGTCTACAAATAGTGCTCCTTGAGAACTCACATGAAAATGCACACATGGATCAATCTAAGATACAAAGGTCAAATGTACACTAAAAGCATCAAATTCTGACTAGCCATCCTCAGTTAAAGTCTATGCTCACAAGTGCTCACCTAAAACGCAAACTTATGCCCACAAAGATATTTGAATGCCCTTACACCAAAAAGGATTCCACTCTCTTGTCCAAATTCAATTGAAGATCAATATTTTGGAATCAACACAACACTCACACTCTCAAAAGAGAAAGAGTTTGCACAACTTTGCCCATAGACTTGCCCGAGTTTCCACCTAACAATCACAAGGTTCATGCAAGATCAAAAAGGACTTTAGAGGCTTGTAATGGGGCTGGGGTTTGAGTTATGATCAATTTTGGGTTAGAGGCTCTACCTTCGTGAAGCATGGTTCTCAAATCACTTCTCCTTCCCTTTCTTTCACACTTTTCAACTTCTCAACTGATCTTTTTCCACTTTGTAGCACACAAAACACTTTTAGGAACATCCCATCTTATTTTTACGTCAATGCACAACAACACTATCTTATTTGAATCTTTTTCTTTCTTTTTATTTTTCTTTTCATCTTCATTTTTTTTATATATGGAGGGGTTTCATTTTTTGTCTTTTTTTTTACAATCTTTTGAACGGATCAAGTTCACGAACCTATAGCTCGACTTCTTCTTTCATTCTCACCACACCCCCAACTTATGCTTTTGGCCTGAGTTGGCTATTCAAACTAACCAATACTTCACAAAGGTTATAGATGGGGGATACACGACATTTTCAAACAAATGGCAAAGGTCTTTGTTTTTTTGTTTCAATCAAGGAAAAGGATAGGCTCAAATGGTGCCAAGCTGGGTTCACACCCTTACAAGGTGGCTAACAAAGGTATAGCAATTAGGTTCACCCTAAAAATTATATGCCTAAGATCATTTTCTACATTCACCAATGCTTAGTCAATAGGACTACCGGAGCAAGTTCTAGGCATCATCATACACACCTTTCAAGTAAAACTCACCACACATTGCATTCAAACACAATTGTAGGTCACAACTCTACGAGTCAAGCTTGCGTGCAACGGTCATTGCAAGACTCACCATTGACAATTCGCTAGTCACAACAAAAGGCTAAGAGTTTACACAAGACTATGCAACTCCAATTTACCTCGTTGGATGCACACCAACATATTGTTCAATCAAGAGCACTGTTCAAGTGATCGATATTGAATACAATCGACACTCAAAAGTACAAGAGAACTGCATTCATTCATTCAGCACAACATCAACAACGATAAGTAAAGAAAGAGATCAAAATGGAGACCAAAGTCACTTCTATAAATCAAAACAAAAGCAACAATCCAAACATACAAACCAACGGGGAAAGACACCACCCCACCAAAAAGATAAAGCAGTGTCCTCAATGCGAAATACAAAAATAAATATAAAAACTAAAGATAGATAGAGTGCAATAGAGATTCCCCTATCCCGCTATGCCGGAGGAGTGTCATTAGCAGGGGCATCAGTGCTCGGTGCACTCTCCTCGGTCTGCCTTGTCAAACTCGTCCCAACCATAGACGTCTCCTGGAGACAAGCGGCAGTGGCAGCTCGAATCATATCATCCTCCAAATCTGCAAGGTTTGCATATACCACTCGATCACGCATAGCAATATCCTCCTCATCCGTCTCAGGTGTATCAGATACAACCTCATCAACAGCCGTTGGAGCAACACCGGAGGTGGTAGGTGCGGGGATGTCAACACACGTACCCTCTGGCACATCCACACTTCCCCAGAGCATGGTGATATCGGTGGACTTCAGCTCGTCCACATCCTTCCTTAGGCTGGCAATATCGAAATGGATGGCTGTCAACTCTGTAGAACTACCCTTTTGCTGCTCACATGCCTCAACTCTAGCAGTAAGTGCTACCAAAGCCTCCCCATGAGCTGTAATAAGTCAGCGCTGATCAGCCAACTTTGCTCGAATGGGGTCAAGGGCGGCAGCTAAAGCTCTCTTAATCATGCCCGTGACAGCTGCCTCAACCTGAGAAGGTCGAACATCTGCTGAATGGGCAAGGTGCCCCATATTAATAAGCATGGCCTATGTCAAAGGCCGGGGAGCGGGAGCTGTAGCTGGAGCAGTGGCAGAAGTGGGGTCTGGTGTCGAAGCGAAAGTGGCAGGAGCATAAAAAACAGGAACACCTGTCAGCTCAACTGCAGGAGTGGGAGAACCTGTCTCCACGGACTCAACATCCACGGCCGGAGATGTGTCAACTGGGGGTCTCCTCCTTCTCTCGGCTTCATCCTTCAGGTACTCGGCCTCGATTCTCCGGATGTCACAAGACGAGGTCGAAGTGACCTCAACATCTATCTTCTCATAAACGGGACACAGGCCCGCCTACACAGCTCACTGATCAAGATCGGGAACGGGAGTTAGGTATGCTGCTGCTTGGCCCTCATTAACATCTCATTCTCGATGATCATACCCAAATTCAAGAACTGCCGTTGAATAATACACCCCAAGAATGCAGCCTTTTAATGTCGAAGAATCGACTCATTTTGTGAAGGCATGAGTGTACTACTAAGAAATCCAAACCAATATCGAGCAATGATGTTGAGGTCTATTTTCTCGATAATAGTTCCCGTATCCAACCACTGGGAGGAGGATCACTTATTAACGGAGCCAACCACCTCTTGAGGGAGTACAAATGAAGCTTTAGCTTGTCAACCAGTGAATGCCGCCACCTATATGTGCAACCCAAGGCAGCATTAATCTCGGTCTGGCTACATTTGACCTTTTTTCCGCGCACCATCACAGAATCGACGGGTTTCATCAACTGTGCCTGCTTCTTGACTCTCAGAATCAAACCAGAGTAGGCAGCATAGAACTACCGAACCCATGTAGGTACGTACGGGTTCCATGGCTTTGTGAATATCTGGAATTTATAAACCTGAATTGTCTCCCATACCTGGGGATATCTGTCCACCACCCCATCGGTGGACAATCTCTTTTCCTCAAGGATCGTTCTATAACCCTCAGCTTTTATCCTATTTATCGACCGCGGAATCTGAGCTGGGGCCAGAAATGGAGCTGGATCAGTGGGGGAATGAGTAGAAGCTGTCGGAGAATCAGGTTTGGCAAGAGGAGTAAATACCTTAGCCAATGGGTCATGAAGTGTCTTGGATAGCAACTCGGCATGGGTCCATTTTAAAATCTCCCCAATAGGAGTCTCGGACTCCTCACCCTCAGAACTTCCAGATTCTTTAGACGTGAACTGTATAGATAGTTCTGCACTCTCCGAAAGGACTCCTCAAGGAATTTTTTCTTGCCCTTCCCTTTTGATTGGGGTTGTTGGGGTCGTTGTGTTCGAGGTTGAGCAACCTTCGAAACTATTTCAATCCCTTTAGCTTTCTTCCGAGGAGGTTTCTAAGTAGCAACCTTACGGGGAGGCATATTTGTCAAACAAAACACAAAGATCGATCGAAACGCGTTAGAGCAGGGTCAATCAGGAAAAGTTGCAGAAAGACTCGCCAAACAGGTCAGCGAGTCGCCTAAGCTAGTGGGTGAGCAAGAGGGGCATTGCTAAAAGTAACAAACCCAGCTTAGGCAAACTTCAAGAAAAAAGGGCGATGACAAGTTCACTCGGTGAGGCATCGAGTTCACTCGGAGAGCTAAAGGAGAGCTCGCAGAATATTACATAACGCACAGGTAAATATTCAACAACAAAGGGCTATGGGAGGTGCATTAGGCGAGTCACTGATCAGAACGGTGAGCCCGACTTAGCTCGTCGATCAAACTAGAAACATCATCTCTCCCAAAATATTTACAATTATCAACTAACAACCCAATATACAACAATTAAAGCTCAAACATCAACAAATAAACCATACCCATGCCCAATTTGTCCTCGGGGTACTAAGACTTCCCCAAAGCCAATTCGAAAACAACAAAATGACGATTTTCCCTTAAGAAAGACGTCACCCAATCCATCATTGGGAAAATTCAAGCCATTTGATTGAATTCGGGGCTACTCAGACTTCACCCATCAATTAATCAACAACCCACAAGCAATAAAATCAAATACCCATTCCACAAAGCCCGAAATCACGAAAATTAACTACGCACAGACCCAAATCATACAATCTAATTAATGAGAAGCAATGAAGGCATACAATGTAGCATAAAATCAAGTGCCCAGCTAATCACGATAAGAAATTGACAAAATATGCTAGCAAAAATTGAAACTCAAGAAAACTAACCTCAAGGGTGAAAATACGATGCAATAATGATGAAAAAGGGGAACGGGGACACGTCCAAAGAACTCCAATAACAGCTAAAGGCAACAAAATGCAAAAGAAAATGCAAATGTGAACGAGTGTGTGAGAAGACGAGGAAAATTTGAAATGCGATGAAAATTTGAATTGGAAAAGATTAAAAATCTTTCAGTTCGCACCCCAAAAGGTGATAGTGTTAACATCATTGTTACACTCGGCGATGCGCCGAGTGGGACTAATCTTCACCAAAAATCCCAGGAGCTCATTCCATTGTGCATATCCAGAAGGCAAACTAGATCTGGCTCGCCCTTCCACTTGGGGATGCGCCGAGTGGGCAATTGGCTCGCCTAATCTTCCAATGTAACCTTCAACTACAACCTTCAATTTTTGATGAATTTAGGCGATCTTAGGGGCCTTTGGGCAACACACCGAATGAGCAAACCCCTCGCCTAGTAGCACTGAATTGAAATTTCATACTCCAACCTACACAATCAACACACATTATTTTAAAACACTAAAATAAAGCTTGGGTTGCCTCCCAAGAAGTGCCTTATTTAACATCGTGGCACGACGTGGAAATGCATTCAAGCATCATCCAAGTACACCACATCAATCAATCGAACAACGGGAGCCTCTCCAAAGTAGAGTTTCAGCCTTTGCCCATTTACTTTAAAGAACGACCCATTTTCACCTTGAACTTCAATAGCTCCGTTGTCAAACACACGGTTTACCTTAAAAGGGCCTGACCACTAAGACTTGAGCTTACCCGGAAATAGTCTCAAACAAGAATTGTAGAGTAATACACAATCACCCACCCTAAATTCTCGATAAAGTATCTTGGCATCATGCCACCGTTTCACTTTCTCCTTATAAATAGCGGCACTCTCAAAAGCTCGAAGCTGAAATTCTTCCAAAACATGAAGTTGGTCAACCCGATTCTTGGATGCAGCATCCCAATTCAAATTCATGGATTTCAAAGCCCACAAGGCTTTATGCTCGAGTTCCACCGAGAGATGACACGATTTACCGAACACCAACTGATATGGCGACATACCAATTGGGATCTTAAAATCAGTTCTATATGCTCACAAAGCATAATCTAACCTTCGAGACCAATCATAACGATTTGCATTCACGATTTTGGCTAAAATCCCTTTAATTTCCCGATTGGACACTTCAACTTGCCCACTTGTTTACGGATGGTAGGGGGTGGCAACCTTGTGCTTTACTCCATATTTGGACAACAGTGAGGCAAAAAGTCGGTTGCAAAAATGGGAGCCCCCATCACTAATAATAGCGCGCGGAGTGCCAAACTTTGTGACAATATACCGCTTAAGAAGTGAAATGACACTTCTTCCTTCATTGTTGGGTAAAGCCACAGCTTCTACCCACTTCGACACATAATCAACGGCCACCTAAATGTATTTATTCCCATAAGAACTCACGAAAGGGCCCATAAAATCAATTCCCCACACATCAAACAATTCAACCTCAAGGATTTGAGTAAGGGGAAGCTCGTGTCTTAGTGACACTCCTCCTTGCTTTTGACATTGAATACACCTGCGGACAAGGGAGTTTTCATCTTGATACATCATTAGCTAATAATAGCCACTTTGCAACACCTTGGCAGCTTTATGTACCCCACTATAGTGTCCACCAACCGGAGATGCTTCATGCACCAAGAATAGCATCAACTTTGACCTCCGGTACACATCTCCTAATTAGGTGATCAACACATTCCCGAAATAGGTAAGGTTTATCCCAAAATATACCTTTTCGCATAAAAAAGAAACCTCTTGCATTGATAGAATGTCAGCCCATCAGGACTAATTCCATGCACTACATAATTGGCAAAATCGACATACCAAGGAATGGAACCCTTAGAGACCATCATGACCATCTCATCAGGAAAAACATCTTCAATATCCTTGTCACCTGACACAACAACACTTGTTTTGAGTCTCGATAAATGATCAGCCACCTGATTTTCACATCCTTTTCGGTCTTTGACCTAAAAATCGAACTCCTGCAATAACAGCACTCACCGAATCAGTCTCGGTTTAGCATCCTTTTTGGCCATTAAGTAGCGGATAGTTGCATGGTCAGTATGTGCCACTACCTTAGTTCCCAATAAGTAAGCTCCAAACTTTTCAAAAGCGTAAACGACCGCCAATGACTCGTGTTCAGTAACAGTGTAGTTCCTTTGAGGCACATTTAAGGTCTTGCTCGCATAGTAGACCGGGTGGAATAACTTGCCTCTACGTTGACCAAGTACAACACCTAAGGCGATGCCACTAGCATCACACATTAGCTCGAATGGGCTACCCCAATCAGGGGCAACAATGACCGGAGCCGACACAAGTTTCTCTTTTGGACACACAAAAGCCATCATACAAGCTTCATTAAACATAAAAACACTGTCATTCTCAAGTAGCTTGCAAAGAGGATGAGCTAGCTTAGAGAAATCCTTTATAAACTGCTGGTAGAAACCCGCATGTCCTAAGAAGCTTCGGACACCTTTAACGGAGATAGGGGGTGGTAACTTGGCAATAACTTTAATATTTGCTTGATCCACTTGTATACCTTTCCCTGAAATCTTGTGCCCCAAAACAATCCCTTCTTTCACCATGAAATGACAATTCTCCCAATTAAGTACAAGGTTTGTTTCGACACATCTCTTTAAGACTCATCCTAAGTGTTCAAGGCATTCTTCAAATGAGTCCCCAACTATGGAAAAATCATCCATAAAAACCTCCACTGAGTCTTCTACCATATCAGCGAAAATAGACAAGATACACCTATGGAATGTTGTCGGTGCATTACACAACCCAAAAGACATTCGTTTAAATGCAAATGTTCCATAGGGACAGGTGAAAGTATTTTTGTCTTGATCCTCCAGGGCTATAGATATTTGATTGTAACCGGAGTAACCATCAAGGAAACAATACCATCCACGCCCTGCTAATCTATCAAGCATTTGGTCCATAAAAGGCATTGGAAAATGATCTTTCTCAGTCGCCGAATTAATATTTCTATAGTCCATGCACACACGCCAACCAGTAACTGGTCGCACTGGCACAAGGTCACCTTTCTCATTCGGGACCACGGTCATACCACCCTTCTTTGGAACACATTGAACCGGGCTTACCCATTTGCTATCCGCAATAGGGTAAACCACATCCGCATCTAACCACTTGATGATTTCCTTCTTAACCACTTCTTGCATTAGGGAATTCAACCTCCTTTGGTGCTCGACGCTAGGTTTACAATCAACTTCCAACTGAATCTTGTGCGTGCAAATACTGGAAGGAATCCCTACAATATCAGCAATTGTCCATCCAATAGCTTTGATAAATCTTTTTAGAATACTAACAAGTGCTTGTATCTGCCCTTCAAGTAGGTTAGCTGCAATGATTACCGGCAAGGTATTATTAGCCCCCAAAAATACATATCGAAGATGAGAAGGAAAACCTTTCAATTCAAGCTTTAGGGGTGCTTCAATGGATGGCTTCACGGGAGGACTTTCTCTATTCTTCAAATCAATTTTAAGCTTCAAAGGAGTTTTTGAGTAAGAACCTAAACTCGATAAAGCAGCCACCACTTCATCATAATCTTGGATCTCTTCCCCATCATAATTCAAAAGGACAGCAGCCAAAGATTCACCAATACTAGCAACCGCTTCATCGACATCAATAACTGACACCACAGGGATGTCATTGGGTTGTTTCATAGACTTACACACATTAAAAGTGACTTCCTCCTCATTAACTCTAAATTTCAAGTAGCCACTCTCTACATCAACCAAAGCTCTCCCGGTAGCCAAGAATGGTCTACTAAGAATAATCGAGATCTCGGCATCCATCTCAAGTTCAAGAATAACAAAATTTGCTAGAAAATGAACTTGTCAACCTTTACCAAAATATCATAAAGAACATCGATAGGTCGCTTAATAGAAGATCCACCATGAGAAGTCGCATCGTGGTTGACTTAGGCTCACCTAGCCCAAGTTGCTTGAAAATAGCATATGGCATCAAGTTAGTACTAGCTCCCAAATCACACAACTCTTTGGCATACTTAAACACCCCAATAGTGCAAGGTATCGTGAACGCTCCCAGATCATCCTTTCTAGCAACCACATTTGACATAATAGCGCTCCAACTATGGGATACTTCAACCATTTCAAAGTCCATACTTCTCTTTTTCGTGACCAATTCCTTCATAAATTTAGCATACCCCGACATTTCTAGTAATGCATCCACCAGCGGAAGATTTATAGAGAAAGACTTAAAAACAGAGAGAAACTTTTGAAATTTTGCATTGTCATCTCTCTTCTTCAACCTTTATGGAAATGGAGGGTTGATTTTAGGTAACGGCTTTGGAGAAACCGATTTAGACACATCCCCCACCTTAGACGTGGAAGTTCCACTGAGAGTAACATCATTAGTTGAATCAACATCTTTGTTGGGAACATCATTGTTCACACTATCCTCAAGACCATCATCATTACTCACAATAGGTGGAATTGTACTCCGTTTAGCCCCTTCGACCTCAACCATATCACTACCTAAGACTTTGCCACTCCGAGTTACGATTGTCATACACTAAGCATTCTCATTCTTCGGGTTAGCCAATGTGTCACTAGGAAGGCCACCATTTGGTCTTTGATGCAATTGAGTGGATATTTGGACCATTTTTGATTCAAGATGTTTAATTGAATCGGAATGAGAAGTCACCATTTAATTTAGAGAAGAGAAATCAGCCCTTATCTATTTGAGTACTTTGTATGAACCTTCCACCTTGTGCAAAATACAAGCAAGCATAACTTTGGTTCTAAAACTTTCTGGATCAGCCTTTGTTTCGGTAACTTTGGGACGATCATATGGAGGCACATACCAATCTCTCTCACCAACTCTCAAATTTACACCTCGATCACCCCACTCTCGATTGCCTCTCCAACCAACACCTTGTTCTTTGTTCCAACCTTGATTCTCACCCGGCCTTTGATAGCTCGAAGGAGAACCCACCATTTGATTCGACACAAATTGGACTTCTTCGTTGTATATGGTTTCAAATGTAGCATCATCCGGGCTCATAGCAACTGCATTTATGGCTTTGGAACCCGCACCCATACATGATTTGTCAATAAGTACATCTGGGTCATCATCTTAGCCATATTCGCATCACGCTCATGATCTTTCTCAATTTGCTCGTTAGTCATTCCGACCATAAGAGGTGATACTTGGTCTTCTCTTGTGTGCCATGCCCGGTTGATTTTAGTCATATCATCAAGTAATACTGACGCAATAGGAAATGGTTGTTTCATGATTCCACCTTGAATTAAACGATCAGCGATAGACTTGTTTACTGAATCGATGCTACAGACATCATATTTTCATGTTAACCATGTGCAGGGCATTATAGAAGGAGCTTTTGGAACCTGAGCCACGTCTCATGGATTGGCTCACCATCAAGTCTCTTGAAGATCTGAATACCATCTCTCAACTTCACCATCTTTGAAGGGGGATAAAATCGTTCAAGGAATGCTTCCATCAGTTCCACCCTAGAAGTAATTGAATCTCTTGGTAGTTCAGCCAACCACTTTGTTGCATCCCCAGTTAGAGAAAAGGGAAACAACCAAAGTCGGATTGACTCTTGAGAGATGTTTTTGAACGTGAAAGGGCTACACACGTCCAGAAAGTTCTGAATATGCTCATGGGGATCCTCATGAGCAAGTCCTCCAAAGGAACCTTTGATTTGCAACAGCTGAAGCATGGTTCCGGTCACATGAAAGATAGCATTACCCACAGTAAGCGTATGGCACCAGCACTTCAAACTTGAGCTACATTGAAGTCATTCAGATTACCATCGTCATCATTCACATGATGCATATCATCATTCTGACCAATAACACTATCAGTGTCATTCATGTTGTCACCTGTTGATAATAAACAATGAAAAGACTAATAAGTAAATTCGACTACAATCAAACTAATTCACTAAAATACGTCGATACAAGAATTTTAAACGACATTCCCTGGTAGCGGCACCATTTTTTATAACGCTCAACTACACCTATAATGATTCAAGATGTAGGCGGTCGCTAGCTATATAAACCCAACGAAGAGTTGGGGTCGATCCCACGAGGAAAGGAACTAAGTATAGAATTCAAATATGAAGTATTAAAGTGATCAAGCTTTTTGTAGATGTAAACAAGTGAATCGATGTATAATGTAAAACTTTGAATTTTCAATTATCAAATAAGAATGGTTTTGAATGATCAAAATAAAAAAAACACGCATTAACAAGGAAATTAATCAATGAGAAATGGGGCCTTAGGGTTGTGTGAGTGTTCAACTACCAATTCACTAAATGGGTCATTATGAATTTCTTAGGTATGTTGAATTATAATGGGTAGGAAAGATTACGACTATGATAGCTATTTTACAATCAACTACCATGCTTTTAATTGGATTTTATCAAACCCCAACATGCTATACAATAAGAACACAATCTTATGCCTTAATTAAACCCACTTTAACAAGCTGGGTTGTATAAGTAAGAACACATACAAACATCAATTGCTAATTCTACTCAAATGCATCTTGTACAAGCATACAAAGAGATATAAACTAGAACTGAATTTGCAACTTCAATTCATAAGATGAAAACATGAATTAACAACTGAACCCATTCTAAATCAATATTTAATTCAGCAATCCATAAGACCCATAAGCTAATTAGGCATTTGAACACATAATCACACCCCTAAGGCATTGGGGTTTTAGCCAATCATAGTGAGAATGAAGAAATAGTTACCAAAAACATTAACCATTGATTTCCCAAGTTTTCAAACAGCAAATACAATCAACTAAAAGTACACTCAATGTTTGATTCCCAAAAACTCACAAGAATAATTCACCCAATTAACTCTAAGTATTCAAAAATGTAATATACTTTGTTCTCTCAATACAATGATATCCAACTCTCCTTCTTCCTTTTATAAATTTCTATTTATACTCCTAAAAAAATTCCCACGATTTTGAATTTCAAGACCACTTGGCGGCAAAAGTCGGGTTCACCCTTCCACTCGACGATACACCGAGGTGCTCGTTCTCGCCTTTTATTTCTTGCCTTCTGCACTGATTCTCTCATGGAACTTTAGGCGGTGAATGTCAAGCTCGCCTTTCTGATCGGCGACGTGCTAATTGGTTCTTCAGCTTGCCGACTTGCCTTTAATCCTCTCCTTGCTGCTGGAACTTTAGGCGATGAGATTGTTCACTCGGCTAGTCGCCAAGTTCCTTTTTACGAGTTCCAGCATCCTTTTTCCTTCCATTTTGTAACTTTCCAACTTCTCTTTGCGTTATCTTGTCCTTGCCTTATTCCAAACTCTTCATGCTGCATACAAATGATTTATCATTAGTTATAGGTACAAATTAGGCATTAAGGTCACCAATTTGGCACAAATGAAGCTATAAATGAGTCAAAACTACCGACTCATCAATGGTCCTAGTCCCTTGTCGCCTGGCAGAGGTGCGTAGGGGTCTATCGATATCACCCTGGTGATGCGCGCATGCCATTCCATTGTACGCGGGCCTCGACCGATGTTTCTTAGCCAACGTCCATAGGGGTCTGTCCATGTTGCCTAAATGATGCACGCAAGGGCCTAATATTGTACGTGGGCAAAAGTAATGCGCGCAGGGGCATGCCATTGTGTGCAGGTTGTAATCGATGTCGCGTGATAGATATGCACAGGGTCCTTCCGTTGTGTACGGGCCTTAGCTAATGTTGCCAGGTCTATGTGTGCAGGGTTCTATCGATGTCTCCTGGGCGAGACGCGCAGCAGCCTGCCGATGTCAAGTGGACTTTAAGCGATGCTTGAAAGGGGCAGCCGATGTCACCTAAATGCTGTCGAGTTCGCATGTGCATTGAAATATTCCTACGCCTCCCGACATGTCACTTGTTATTAGGATTGCACTTGACATCCCAAAAAACCTATAATAGTTACATTATTATTTGGCATAAATTTTCCGTTGGCATATGATTAGGCATTAGAAATGCACTCGACGACACGGAAAACAACTATATGCTAAATTGGTATTGGTGTGATCATCGCATATGACAAGTTATTGGTCAACATAGTTCAACACATAGTCACCGCCGATGTCGCATGTGCATTGACATCCTCCTATGGGTCGGCATGCAGACGGCGGGCTCATGCATCGCTTCTAGCCCAGCAAGCGGACATCGGGCTTCAAACCTTGGCAGAAGTGCTCTTGGCCTAATGGCTTGGGGCGCAACTTGCGTTAAAAAACTCAATGGTTTACTTGATTCTGCAATTCACAACAAGTATCGCAATTCACTACGTTCTTCATCGATGCAATAGCCGAGATATCCATTGCCGAGAGTCGTTTGTATTTCAAAAGAAGTACACATCCCCCTACAAACTCTACAGATTGGGTGCGAGGGGTAGGCTTTCAATTTACAATCCTTGACATTTTATGCACCAGGATTCGTTAGTCCCCTGACAGGTGCACAAGCGCACACGTCGAGGATGGGAGGGAGACCCGTAGGAACCTAGGCACTCTAGCCGCGCGTCGCCCCTTAGTGTTCAAACATGTTCACGTGTCGTTCTGCTTTATTGGTTTTGATAATGATCCTTTTGCATGTTCACCTACGTAAACCTTGTTACAACTTCTCATTCCTCTAAATGATAAGGTTCAATGGAATTCTCGCGACGTCGCAAGCAGCGAATCACCCATGTCACCGCGATCTGAACATTTCACCAGATCATTCGATTAGTAGGAGCAACGGGTAGTGTGTACAAAGGGCAGGGACGTAGTCAAACAAAATTTCGCTTGCACAAATGAGTTTCAAATATAAAAAATAATAGTTTTAAAAAAATTGTTTTTATATATGTCAAATATTTTTAAAAAAATTAAATAGAAAAAATAATAAAAAACCACCAAACACAATTTCGCTTTCACAAATGAGTTTCAAACGTCTAAAATACTAGTTTTCAATAAAAAACTAATTTTTTTATATGTCAAACTTTTCTGAAAAAATAATTAAAAAGGAAAAAAATAAAAACATATATGAAAAACCCACCAAACACAATTTCTCTTGCACAAATGAGTTCATAATATAAAAAACAATAGTTTTTCAAAAAAAAACTATTTTTATATATGTCGAAATTTTCTAAAAAAGTAATTAAATAGTAAATGAAATAAAATAAACTATAAAAACACTACCAAACACAATTTCGCTTGCACAAAGGAGTTTCAAATGTTAAAAATGATAGTTTTCAATTAAAAAAATTATTTTTTTAAATATCGAAATTTTCTGAAAAAATAATTAAATAGGAAAAAATATAAAAATCGTCAAACACAATTCCGCTTTCACAAATGAGTTTCAAATAAAAAAATTTGATCTTCTTATATGTCAAAATTTTCTGAAGAAATAATTAAATAGAAAAAATATAAAAAAAACCACCAAAAACAATTTCGTTTTCACCAATGAGTTTCATATGTAGAAATAAAAGTTTCCATTAAAAAATTTAATTTTTTTATAGGTCGAATTTTTCTAAAAATATAATTAAATATGAAAAAAAAATTAAAAAAAACACCAAAAAAAATTTTATTTGCCCAAATGACTTTAAAATATAAAAAATAATAGATTTCAAATAAGAAAAGTTTATTTTTCTTAAAGTCAAAATTTTCTGAAAAATAATTAAATAGGAATATTGTTTTAAAAGAAAATATAAAAACACCACCAAACACACTTCGGCTTGGAAAAATGACTTTCACATAACAAAAATAAAAGTTTTAATTTTTTTGTATCGAATTTTCCTAAAAATAAGCGATGACATCCACTAATTTCGAGTGGGCGCGAGCGCCTCGGCCGATGGGGGCATGGGCCTGCATTTGTACGTGGGCATTGATCGATGTCACTTGGCCAATGAGTGCAAGGGCCTACCATTGTGTGCAGGCCTTCGCCGATGTCGTATGGCCGATGTGCATACGGGCCCGCCGATGTAGCCTTGGCAATGTGTGCATGGGCCTACCATTGTGCGTGAGCATAAGCCGATGTAGCTTTTTTGATGTGCGTAGGGCTCTGCCGATGTCACCTAAGAGATGCGCCCAGAAGTCTGGCCTTGTGCGCGGGCATCGACACATGTCGCTTAACTGATGTGCGTAGGGCCTGCCATGTATGTGGGCCTCAGTCGATGTCACTTGGCCGATGTGTGAAGGGGTCCCGCGATGTCGCTTTGGTGATGTGCGCAGGGGTCTGCCATTGTGGACGGGCCTCAGCTGATGTCCGTAGGGGTCTGATGATGTTGCTTGGATGATGCGTGTAGGGGCGTGTTGTTGTGTGTGGGCCTAGGCCGATATGCGTAGGGGTCCACCGATGTTGCTTGAGTGATGCGTGCAAGGGACTTTCGTTTTCACTTATGTGATGCGCACAAGGGGGTACCATTGTACATGAACATCGACCGATATCGTTTGACTGATGTGTGCAGTGGTCCAGTGATATCACGCACAGACCAGGCATTATGTGTGGGACATGACCGATGTCGCTTGATTGACATGCCTAGGGGCCTACTGTTTTATGCAAGACTCGATCAATATCACCTGGCTGATGTGGATAGGGGTCTACCGATACCACCTAGGTAATGCGCGTAGGGGCTTACCATTGTGCATTGGCCTCAACCAATGTCACTTTAACGACGTGTGCAGGGTCTACTGATGTCACCTCAGTGATACACAGAGGCCTTTCCTTGTACGCATTTATCAATCATTGTGCGCAGGGGCCTGCCATTGTGTAAAGGCCTCATTCGATATCACTCTACCAATGTGCGCAGGGGTTCACCGATGCTTCTTGGGAGATGCATGCAGGGGTAAACTATTATGAGCGAGCCTCGGTTGATCTCGGTTGGCCAAAGTGTACAGCTATCTACCGTTGTGTACGAGCTTTAACGATATTATGTGGGTGACGTGCTGAAGCGTTTGCCGATGTCACCTACGTGATGAACATTGCATTAGGGCCTGACCTTGTGCGCGGGCATTGAGTGATATGGCTTGGCCGATGAACGCAAGGCCTATCATTGTGCGCGGGCCTTTGTCGATGTCACTTGGTTGATATCCACACAGGTCTGTAGATGTCACCTAAGCAATGCACGTAGGGGCATGATCTTGTGCGCGAGCATCAACGAATCTGCACATGGGCATGCCATTGTGTGCGGGCTTTAGCCGACGTCGCCTTGTAGATATGCTTAAGGTTCGGCCGTTGTGTGCGGGCCTCAGCCGATGTTGCCATGTCTATTTGCGCACGAGTTTGTTGATGTCTCATTGGCGAGACGCGCAGCGGCCTGCCGATGTCACGTGGGCTTTAACAGATGCTTGCAAGGGGCTGCCGATGTCACCTAGATACTGCCGAGTTCGCACGTGCGTTGACATATTCTTACGCCTCCCGACATGTCACTTTTCATTAGGATTGCACTCGACATCCAAAAAAACCTATAATAGTGACATCATTATTTGGTACAAATTTTCTGTTGTCATAGGATTAGGCATTAGAAATGAACTCAATGACAAGGAAAACCTCTAATTGCTAAATTGGTATTGGGTGCGAGCATCGCATTTGACAAGTTATTGGTCAACATAGTTCAACACTTAGCCGCCGCCAATGTCGCATGTGCATTGACATCTTTCTACGTGTAGGCATGGAGACGGCGGGTGCATGCGTTGCTTCTAGCCTAGCAAGCGGATCATGGGCTTCAAGCCTAGGCAAAAGTGCCCTCGACCTAATGGTTTCGAGCGCAACTTACGTAAAAAACTCAATGGTTCACTTGATTATGCAATTCACTGCAAGTATCGCAATTCACTACGTTCGTCATCAATGCAAGAGCCGAGAATCTGTTGCCGAGAGTCATTTGAGTTTCAAAAGAAGTACACATCGCCCAACTAATTCTATAGATTAGGTGCGAGGGGCGGGCTATCAATTTACAGTCCTTGGCAATTTATACACCAGGATACATAAGTCGCCTGACAGGTGCACGAGCACCACGCCGGGGACCAGAGGGAGACCCACATGCAGGGGGCCTAGGCACCCTAGCCGCACATCGCTTCCGAGTGTTCAAACATGTTCGTGGGTCGTTCTACTTTGTAGGTTTTGACCTATTTACAACTTCTCATTCCTCTAAATGATAAGGCTCAACAGAATTCTTGCGACGTCGCGGACCGCGAATCTCCCATGTCACCACGATCGAAATATTTCACCGGATCATTCGATTGGTAGAAGCAACGGGCAGTGTATACAAAGGGCAGGGACGTAGTCAAACAAAATTTCGCTTGCACAAATGAGTTTCAAATATGAAAAGTAATAGTTTTAAAAAAATAATTTTAATATATGTCGAAATTTTGTGAAAAAAATTAAATCGAACAAAATAATTAAAAAATCCACCAAACACAATTCCGCTTTCACAAATGAGTTTCAAACGTCTAAAATAATAGTTTTTCAATAAAAAATTGAATTTTTATAGGTCGAAATCTTCCCAAAAAAAATTAAATAGGAAAAAAATAAAAATAAAAATGAAAAATTCACCATACACAAATCCGTTTGCACAAATGAGTTCGAAAAATAAAAAATAATAGTTTTCAAAAAATATAATTATTTTTATATGTCGAAATTTTCCAAAAAAGTACTTAAATACTAAATGAAATAAAATAAACTGTAAAAAGAAAACCACCAAACACAATTTCGCGTGCACAAATGAGTTACAAATGTTAAAAATGATAGTTTTCAATAAAAAATTTTGATTTTTTTACATATCAAAATTTTTTGAAAAAAATAATTACATAGGAAAAAAATATAAAAAGCCGCCAAATACAATTTTGCTTTCACAAATGAGTTTCAAATGTAAAAAATAATAGTGTTCAATAAAAAAAATTAATTTTTATATGTGTCAAAATTTTCTGAAAAAATAAATTAAATAGAAAATATTAAAAAACCACCAAACACAATTCCACTTTCACCAATGAGTTTTAAATGTCAAAAATAAGAGTTTTCAATAAAAAACATTGATTTTTATATGTCAAAATTTTCTAAACAAATAATTAATTATGAAAAAAGTTTTAAAGAATTTTAAAAACACCACCAAAAAAATTTTACTTGCACAAATGACTTTAAAATATAAAAAATAATAGATTTCAATAAGAAAATTTTATTTTTTTAAAAGTCAAAATTTTCCCAAAAAATAATTAAATAAGAATTTTTTTAAAAATATATAAAAACACGACCAAACATACTTCGGCTTGAAAAAATGACTTTCACATAACAAAAATAAAACTTTTCAAATTTTGTATCGAATTTTTCCTAAAAATAAGCGATGATATCCACTAATGTCGGGTGAACACGAGCGCCGAGGCCGATGTCACCTGGGAAAAGGGGGCATGGGCCTGTGATTATGTGTGGGCATCGGTCGATGTCACTAATTGGCTGATAAGCGTAAGGGCCTACTGTTGTGTGTAGGCCTTGGCCGATGTCGTATGGCTGATATGCGTAGGTGCCTGCCGATGTAGCCTTGGCAATGTGCGCATGGGCCTATCGTTGTGCGTGAGCCTAAGCCTATATAGTTTTTTCAACGTGCATAGGGCTCTAGCGATGTCACCTAAGCAATGCACGCAGCGGCCCAACCTTGTGCGGGGACATTGACACATGTCGCTTAATCGATGTGCGCAGGGGCATTCCCTTGTATGGTGGCCTCGGTCGATGTCGCTTGGGTGATGTGCATAGGGGCCTATCATTGTGCACGGGCCTTAGCTGATGTCCGTATGGGTCCGCTAATGTTGCTTGGATGATGTGTGTAGGGGCGTGTTGTTGTGTGTGGGCCTAGGTCGATGTGCGCAGGGGTCCGCCGATGTTGCTTGAGCGATGTGTGCCAGGGCCTGTTGTTTTCACTTGAGTGATGCGCATAAGGGCATACCATTGTACATGGACCTAGACCGATATCACTTGAGTTATGTGTGCAGTGGTCCACTGATATCACTCACGGACCAGGCATTATGCGTGGGACATGACTGATGTCGCTTGACTAACGTGTGTAGGGGTCTGTTGTTGTATGCGGGCCTCGACCAATGTCGCCTGGCTGATGAGGGTAGGGGTCCGCCAATACCACCTAGGTGATGCACATAGGGGCTTACCATTCTGCATCGGCCTCAACCAATATCACTTGAACAATGTGCACAGGGTCTGCCGATGTCACCTATGCGATGTGCAGAGGCCTTGCCTTGTGCCCGGTTATCAATCAATGTGCATAGGGGCCTTCCATTGTGTAAAGGCCACATCCAATATCGCTTTACCGATGTGCACAGGGGTTCACCGATGCTTCTTGGGATATGCACGCAAGGGTCTACTGTTGTGCACAAGCCTCAGTTGATGTCGTTTGGCAAAAGTGCATAGAGGTCTGCCGTTGTGCACGAGCTTTAACGGTATTATTGGGGCGATGTGCGCAAGGGTCTGCCGATGTCACCTACGTGATGGACACTTCATTAGGGCCTAACCTTGTGCACGGGCATTAAGTGATATGGCTTGGCGGATGTACACAGGGCCTCTCGTTGTGTGCGGGTCTTAGCCGATGTCGCCTGTCCAATGTGTCCAGGGTTCTCCTAATGCCGCCCTTGTGATGCACCTAGGGGCATTACATTGTGCGCATGCCTTGGTCAATATCACTTGGCCGACATCCACATGGGTCAGCAAATGTCACCTAAGCGATACATGTAGGGGCGTGATCTTGTGCGAAGGCATCAGCTGATGTCTCTTGGCTAATGTGCGCAGGGACCTGCCAATGTGTGCAGGCATCAACTGATATGCGCAAGGGCCTACCGTTGTGTACGGGCCTCGGCTGATGTCGCCTGGCCGATGTGCGTAAGGGTCTACCGATGTCGCCCTGGCAATGCGCACAGGGGAATGCCACTGTGCGTGGGCCTCGACCGATGTTGCTTGGCGGATGTCCACAGGTTCTGTCGATGTGGCTTAAATGATGCACGCAAGGGCCTGATCTTGTGCGCGGGCATCAACCAATATGCGCAGGGCATGCCATTGTGTGCGAGTTTTAGCCGATGTCGCCTCACAGATATACATAGGGTCCTGTCGGTATGTGTGGGCCTTAGCCGATGTCACCAGGTCTATGTCCGCAAGGGTCTGTCAATGTCTCTTAGGTGAGACGTGCAGCGGCCTGCCGATGTCACGTGGGCTTTAAGCGACGCTTTCAAGGGTTGCCGATGTCACCTAGATGCTGCCAAGTTTGCATGTGCGTTGATATATTCCTATGCCTACCGACAATTCACTTTTCATTAGGATTGCACTCGACATCCCAAAAAACTTATAATAGTGACATCATTTTTTAACACAAATTTTCTGTTGGCATATGATTAGGCATTAGAAATGCTCTCGACGACACGGAAAACCTCTAATTTCTAAATTGGTATGGGTGTAAGCATCGCATTTGACAAGTTATTGGTCAACATAATTCAACACTTAGTAGTCGCCAACGTCGCATGTGCGTTGACATCTTCCTATAGGTCGGCATGCAGATGGCAAGCGCATGCGTCGCTTCTAGCCAACAAGCGGACGGCGGGCTTCAAGCCTAGGCAGAAGTACCCTCAGTCTAATGACTTCGAGCGCAACATGCATTCAAAAACTCAATGGTTCACCTGATTCTGCAATTCACAGCAAGTATCGCAATTCACTATGTTCTTCATCGATGCAAGAGTCGAGATATATGTTGCCCAGAGTCGTTTGTGTTTCAAAAGAAGTACACATCCCCCAACGAACTCTACAGATTAGGTGCGAGGGGCGGGCAATCAATTTACAATCCTTGGTGTTTTATGCACCAGGATTCGCTAGTCGCCTGACAGGTGCGCAAGGACGCATGCCGGGGACGGGAGAGAGACCCGCAAGCAGGAGGCCTGGGCACCCTAGTGGCACATCGCCCCCGAGTGTTCAAACATGTTCGTGGGTCATTCTACTTTGTAGGTTTTGATAATGATCCTTCTGCATGTTCACCTACGTAAACTTTGTTACGACTTCTCATTCCTCTAAATGATAAGGTTCAATGGAATTCTCGCGACGTTTCAGGCAGTGAATCGCCCATGTCACCGCGATCTAAAAATTTCACTAGTTCATTCGATTGGTAAGAGCAACGGGCAGTGTGTATAAAGGGCTGGGACGTAGTCAAACACAATTCCGCTTGAACAAATGAGTTACAAATATAAAAAATAATAGTTTTAAACTAAATATTTTTATATATGTCAAAATGTTGTGAAAAAAATTAAATATAAAAAATAAAAATAAAAACCACCAAAGACAATTCTGCTTTTACAAATGAGTTTCAAACGTCTAAAATAATGGTTTTCAATAAAAATTAATTTTTTATACGTCAAAATATTTCTGAAAAAATAATTAAATAGTAAAAAAATAAAAACAAATAGGAAAAGCCCACCAAACACAATTCCGCTTGCACAAATTAGTTTGAAATATAAAAAATAATAGTTTTCAAAAAAAAATTTATTTTTACATATGTCGAAGTTTTCCAATAAAGTAATTAAATAGGAAATGAAATAAAATAAACTATAAAAAACCACCAAACACAATTCCGCTTGCACAAATGAGTTTAAAATGTTAAAAAATGATAGTTTTCAATAAATTATTTTGATCTTTTTACTTATCAAAATTTTCTGAAAAAAATAATTAAATAGGAAAAAAATATAAAAACTGTCAAACACAATTTCGCTTTCACAAATGAGTTACATATGTAAAAAATAATAGTTTTCAATAAAAAAATTTATTTTTTTATATGTCTAAATTTTCAGAAAAAAATAATTAAATAGAAAATATTTAAAAAAACCACTAAACACAATTTTGTGTTCACCAATGACTTTCAAATGTCAAAAATAAAAGTTTCCAATAAAAAGTTTGATTTTTTCATATGTCGAAATTTTCAGAAAAAAGTAATTAAATACCAAAAAAAAAATTAAAAAAACCACCAAAAAAAATTTACTTGCATAAATGACTTTCAAATATAAAAAATAATAAATTTCAAAAATGAAAAATTTATTTTTTTAAAAGTCAAAATTTTCTGAAAAAAATAATTAATTAGGAATTTTTTTTAAAAAACATATAAAAACACCACCAAATAAACTTCAGCATGCAAAAATGACTTTCACATAACAAAAATAAAAGTTTTCAATTTTTTTGTATCGAATTTTTCTTTAAAATTAGTGATGATATCCACTAATATCGGGTGGACCGAGCGCCTCGGTCGATGTTGCCTAGGTGATAGGGGCATGAGCTTGCGCTTGTGCATGGGAATCGGTCAATGTCACTTGGCCGATAAGTGCAAGGGGCTGCCGTTGTGTGCAGGCCTTGGCTGATGTGCATAGGAGCCCGCCGATGAAGCCTTGGAGAAGTGTGCATGGGCCTACCGTTGTGCGTGAGTCTAAACCTATGTAGCTTTTTCAATGTGCGTAGGGCTCTGCCGATGTCACCTATGCAATACACGCAGTGACCTTACCTTGTCCGCGAGCATCGACACATGTCACTTAACCGATGTGCGCAGGGCCCTTCCCTTGTATGTTGGCCTAGGTCGATGTCACTTGGGTGATGCGTGAAGGGGTCCGGTGATGTCTCTTGGGTGATGTGCATAGGGACCTGCCATTATGCACGGGCCTCATCATAATGTGTGCAGTGGTCGATTGATATCACGCATGGACCATACATAATGCGCGGGACATGACCGATGTCGCTTGACTGACGTGCATAAGGTCCTGTCGTTGTATGCGGGTCTCGACCGATATCACCTGGCCTATGTGGGTAGGGGTCCGCTGATACCACATAGGTGATGCGCGTAGGGTCTTACCATAGTGCACGACCTCAACCAATGTCTCTTGAACGACGGGCGCAGGGTCTGCCGATGTCACCTAAGCAATGTGGAGAGGCCTTGCCTTGTGCGCAGTTATCGATCAATATGCGCAAGGGCCTTTCATTATGTAAAGGCCTCATTCGATATCGCTCTACCAATGTGCACATGGGTTCACCAATGCTTCTTGGGAGATGCATGCAGGGGTCTACCATTGTGTGAGAGCCTCATGTTGATGTCGCTTGGCTGAAGTGCACAAAAATCTGCCATTATGCTTGAGCTTTAACTGTATTATTTGGGTGACGTGCGATGGGGTTTGCCGATGTCACCTATGTGATGGACACTGCATTAGGGTTTGACCTTGTGCGCGGGCATTAAGTGATATGGCTTGGGCGCTGTATGCAGGGCATGCCGTTGTGTGCGGGCCTCATCCGATGTCACCTTGCCGATATCACCTAGCCGATGTGTGTAGGGGTCTACTAATGTCGCCCTTGTGTAATGACCCTCCATGTCATTTTTGAGTTAATGCATTCATTCTATCGTTTAGAGCTTTCTTATAGCGACCCCAAGTCATTTATGACTTGCTGGCACTGACTGTTAGGCCGCCTGGTCATTCGTTTGAGTTTTAGGCCCATTTTCATATTTTGGAGCTTTTGAAACTTGTGATCTCGGTCATAACCTTAGGTAAACGACCTCACAACAGAATTCTGACGGTTCCATCAGCTCTAGAATGGCCAAATTGGGCTAGTAGCATGGTCGGCATGAGTCCTGAGACTTTCGATGTGACTTTGGACCATTTGGCGTTTTAGCCTTTGTAATTTGGCCTAAGTTTGACTTTGGTCAACATTTTTGGAAAACATGCTCGGATGAAAATTCTGTCAGCGCGGTTAGTTTTGGAGTGTCGAGTTTTGTCTAGAACGATCCTTTGTGCGCTTTTCGGGGCATTCGGTCTAATCCCGAGGCCTGTTACGGATTTTGGCTAAAAATGGCCCTTTCGGTGTGGGACCCACTTTTTGTCAAAATGACCTCGTATGGAAATTTTTACTTCTCCATTGAGTCCGGAACATTGATTTTGGTGGGGTAGCATATCTCGTTTGCGCGCACGGGGTCCCTAACCAATCCCGAGCACCACGTCGGAGACTTGGGAATTTCCCAAAATCAGTTGTTGTAGCAGCTGATGTTGTAGGTTCTCTCCTTCTTCGCGTTCACAGGCCTGGGGCCGCATTCGCGTAGCTCTGTCCCTCTTCTCTCCGCATTCACGGGAGGGTCTCTGCGTTCGTGGAGGTCTAGGATCCTACTCTCCTCGTTCGCGGGAAAGCCTCCGCGTTCGCGGAGGTCTTGGATCTTTACCTCCGCGTTCGCGAAAAGCAAATCTTCTGGCCTTTTATTTAATGACCAGACGCAACCACGGGGGGATCACATTCAAACTTCGTTTTAGCTCGGAATTGAGTGATTTCAAGTCGTATGGGTTTGGAATTATTGTGGCTTATTGGGTGATTGATAGGAAAGTGGCGGGGAGGCTACGTTGGAGGTAAATTCCCTGTTAAAGTTGCTGCCATCATGGGAATTCTTAGTTTAAATCGTGAAATTCTTGCATGCTTTGTTCCGAGCTGTTCCGAGCCCCGAATTGTGTTCCGCTTTAGAACACAAGTTCGGGGAGGTGTATTGGACCTCTTCACGGAGTCAACTCCGAAATTATCAGAGCGGATCCCACATTCCCATTTTTTGACTCCGAAATTGGTCTGTCTCTAATTTTTGTAATTTTAGTGTCAAAACGACTGTGCTAAGGTTGTGATTCTATTTTTGATAACGTGGCAGCACTCTGAGGCTATACGGAAGCGAAAAGCTCCGCCAACGTGATTTGGAGTGCGCACAGTCGGCCTTCAAATAGGGTACAGCTTCCTCTCCTTAGACTGAGCATGATTTACTGATTGTATGAATTTAGGGTTGAATTGGTGGTTGATCATGTTAAATTCCTAGAATCCATTTCTTAGGCTTCATTGCGGGTTTTCAGGTAGTTGAAGCATGTCGGTTGTTAATATTGTTGATTATATGTGCCATGTGGTGTGCCTTTGTATGTCTTGTGTTTATTATTGAAAGCATGGTTGGCCTTAGTCTGGGCTTGAACTAGTGATTTCCATAGCCTTGCATGCTTTTTGTGTTGTTAGGCATTGAAATCTCTCCGACGTTGCTTCGGATGGCTTAGCTCCCTGTAGACTAACATAGCAGACTTGAGTCTGATAGCATGAGCCTTAGTTTAGGCAAATTTGTGGCTTATCAGATCTTCTATCTGTTCTCCCTATCTCTTCAGTTCTGAAGTGTTACCGGATGGTTATACTATCGCGAAGGTTGGAGATTGAGTTGTGCGAGGCTGGGAGCCTTCTGTTGATACCTTTGGGTGGGCGGTGTCCCACGGTGACTTGAATTGACATGGGATTCTCCTTGGAATTGGCACACCCTTGGAAATCTTAGTGGTTAGGTTATGAAATAGTTGGTTGTAGTGATTATTTACGGTTCGAGGCCGTTATTTCCAGCTCGAGACCGATGTTTTGGGTTCGAGGCCAAGCTTCCACAACTTTGGGTTCTTGGAGCCATATAACCATAAGTCCTCAATTCACTCCACCGGGCGGGGTTCAAGTCCTTGCTCTAGTATTTTTTTAGCTTGGTTCGAGCCCATAGCTACTTGCACCTCGGTTCGAGTCTGTGGTTATATTTATACGTGGTTTGAGTCCATGACTCTCCGTAGCCTAGGTTCGAGTCCTTGGTTACTCCAGATCTCGGTTCGAGTCTGTGATCCTTCATTTTTATTTCTGGATATGCTTTAGGCATATAGATTCATTCGGTTCAAGTCCGTGGAAGGTTGTGGAAATTTTGGGAACTTCGTCGGATCCTCTTAATTCGTTGCTAGCTCTTCCTTGTACCCGTCAGGCTAATGGGAGTCCGCTCGGGTTTTACCTTTAACTTGTGCATGAGTGTACCTGTCGGGTTTATGGGAGCCCGTTCGGATTTAGTTATTTATCCTTCTTTGTCTTTGTGTGTTAGTACACTCGTGTGCATACCTAGTAGATTTCTCATTCCGGTTTCTGGTTGTAGTTTATATTCTTGCTTTTCATATTACTTTTGCTTTTCTGCTCAGTCGGCCAATGATGCCTACTGAGTACCTAATGTTTTGGTACTCATGCTACACTTTACATCTGTTTCCATGATGCAAGTCCGAGCACCAGCTACCAGCGTTGATATCGAGCCAACTGCTGTCAGATTCGGAGGCGAGGGTGAGCACATAGCATCCTGGAGTTACCTATCTCCTTCTGTACATACATTGACTTGTATTTTACTTTTTGAGACAGTCTAGTTTTTGTGGTCCACTTTTGGGACCTGTAGTCAAATTTGTTAGTAGCTCTATACACTTGACTTCCAGGTTCTGGGAGGGATATATTATTTGTATATGATATTTTTGGCTTGCTCCCGCTTCTTCTCCTATGATTCTGTTATTTGTGTTACCGGTTAGTTTGAGTTTAGCTTCTGCCCTCAATCCCATTACTTGTAAGTTCCAGGATACGGGTTGGCTTGCCTACTGGTGGGTTTTAGTAGGCGCCATCATGGCTCAAGGAATCGGGTCATGACACCTTGTGATGCACGCAGGGGCATGACATTGTACGTGGGCCTTGGTCGATGTTACTTGGCCGACATCCATATTGGTCTGCAAATGTCGCCTAAGCGATGCACGTAGGGTGTAATCTTTTACGCAGGCATCAGCCGATGTCTCTTGGATGATGTGTGTAGGGGCTTTCTATTGTGTGAGGGTGTCAACAGATGTGCGCAGGGGCTTGTCGTTATGTATGGGCCTCGGCCGATGTCACCTGGCCGATGTGCGTAGGGGTCTACCGATGTCTCCCTGGCGATGCGCAAAGGAAAATGCCATTAGGCCCAGGCCTCGGCCGATGTTGCTTAGCTGACGTCCACTAGGTTCTGTCGATGTGGCCTAAATGATGCACGCAAGGACCTGATCTTGTGCGCAAACATCAACCAATTTGTGCAGGGGCATGCCATTGTGTGCGGGCTTTAGCTAATATCGCCTGGCAGTTATGCGTAGGTTCCTACGGTTGTGTGCAAGCCTCAGCCAATGTCACCAGGTCTATGTACGCAAGGATCTGTCAATGACTCTAGGGTGAGAAGCGCAGTGGCCTGCAGATGTCACGTGGGCTTTAAGCAATGCTTGAAAGGGGCTGCCGATGTCACCTAGATGCTAATGAGTTCGCATGTGCATTGGTATATTCCTACGCCTACCGACATGTAACTTTTTTTTAGGATTGCACTCGACATCCCAAAAAACCTATTGTAGTGACATCATTATTCGGCATAAATTTTTCGTTGGCATATGATTAGGCATTAAAAATGCTCTCGATGACACGGAAAACCTCTAATTGCTAAATCGGTATTGGGTGCGAGCATCACATTCGACAAGTTATTGGTCAACATAGTTCAACACTTAGCCCTCATCGACGTCCCATGTGCGTTGACATCTTCCTACAGGTCGGCATGCAGACGCGGGCGCATGCCTCGCTTCTAGCCCAGCAAGAGGACGTCAAGCTTCAAGCCTAGGTAGAAGTTCCCTCGGCCTAATGGCTTCGAGGGCAACTTGCATTCAAAAACTCAATGGTTCACTTGATTCTGCAATTCACAACAAGTATCGCAATTCACTACGTTTTTCATTGATGCAAGAGCTGAGATATCCGTTGCCGAGAGTCATTTGTGTTTCAAAAGAAGTACATATCCCCCAATGAACTCTACAGATTGTGTGCGAGGGGCGGGCTATCTATTTACAATCCTTGGTGTTTTATGCACCAGGATTCGTTAGTCGCCCAACAAGTGCGCGAGCGCACACGCTTGGGACAAGAGGGAGACCCACAGGCAAGGGGCATGGGTACCCTAGGGGCGCGTCGCCCCCGAGTGTTCAAACATGTTCAGGTTCGTTTTACTTTGTAGGTTTTGATAATGATCCTTCTGCATGTTCACCTACGTAAACCTTGTTACGACTTCTCATTCCTCTAAATGATAAGGTTCAATGGAATTCTCCCGACATTGTAGGTAGGAAATCGCCCATGTCACCGCGATTTGAACATTTCTCCAGATCATTCGATTGGTAGAAGCAATGGGCAGTGTTATTCTTTTTTTAATTTTTGTTTCAATTTAAATCCTCGATTTTAAATAACAACTACCAAGTAAAATATTTTCTATTGACAATATTCTTTCTTATTCTTTGTGGGATTGACCCCGACTCATAGTTGGGTAAATATATTGTATATGACCATTTATATTTCTTTTCAAGAAGTATATTTGGACATTATTAGGCATCGACACATGTCGCTTAACCGATGTGCACAGGGGCCTGCCCTTGCATGCGCGCCTTGGTTGATGTTGCTTGGGAGATGTGCGTAGGGGCCTGCCATTGTACACAGGCCTCAGCCGATGTCCGTTGTGGTCTGCTAATGTTGCTTGGATGATGCGTATAGGGGCATGCTGTTGTGTATGGACCTAGGTTGATGTGCGCAGGGGTCTTCCACTGTTGCTTGAGCGATGCATCAGTGGCCTACCATTTTCGCTTGGCCAATGCGCACAAAGGCGTACCATTGTACATGAACCTCGACCAATATCAGTTTACTGATGTGTGCAGTGGTTCACTGATATCACGCACGGACCAGGCATTATGTGCGGGACATGACCGATGTCACTTGACTGACATACGTAGGGGCCTGCCGTTATATGCGGGCCTCGACCAATGTCGCCAGGCCAATGTGGGTAGGGGTCAGCTGATACCACCTAGGTGATAAGTGTAGGGGCTTACGATTGTTCATCGGCCTCAACAAATGTAACTTGAATGACGTGCGCGGGGTTTGTCGATGTAACCTAAGCGATGCGCAGAGGCCTTGCCTTGTGCGTGGTTATCAATCAATGTGCGCAAGGCCTTCAATTGTGTAATCATCCAATATCTCTCTACCGATGTGTACAGGGGTTCACCGATGCTTATTGGGAGATGCACACAGGAGTCTCATGTTGTGCATGAGCCTCGATTGATGTCGCTTGGCCACAGTGCACAGTGGTCAGCCATTGTGCGCGAGCTTTAATAGTATTATTTGGGCGACGTGCGCAGGGGTCTTCCGATGTCACCTATGTGATAGACACTGCATTAGGGCCTGACCTTGTGTGCAGTGATTGAGTGATATAGCTTGGCCGATGTATGCAAGGCCTGCCATTGTGTGTGGTCCTCATCCGATACCGCCTGGCTGATGTGTGCAGGGGACTACTAATGGTGTCCTTGTGATGCACACAGGGGCATGACATTTTGCGCGGACCTTGGTCAATGTCCCTTGGCTGACATCCATAGGGGTTTGCAGTTGTCGCCTAAGTAATGCATGTAGGGGCTTGATCTTGTGCGCCACCATCAGCCAATGTCACTTTGCTGATGTGCGTATGGGCCTGTCGTTGTGTTTGGGCATCAAACGATGAGCGCAGGGGCTTGCTGTTGTGTACGAGCCTCGGCCCATGTCGTCTGGCTGATGTGCGTAAGGGTCTACCGATGTTGCCCTTGCTATGCGAGCAGGGGCATGCCATTGTGCGCGGGCCTCGGCCAATGTCGCTTAGCCAACATTCATAGGTGTCTGTCGATGTCGCCTAAATGATGCATGCAAGGTCTGATCTTATGCGAGCACATCAACCAATGTGCATAGGGGCATGCCATTGTGTGCGAGTTGTAATCGATGTAGCCTAGCAGATATGCGTAGGGTCCTGCCGTTGTGTGTGGGCCTTAGCCGATGGTTCCAGGTCTATGTGTGCAGGGGTCTGTCGACGTCTCTTGGGCGAGATGCGCAGCGGCTTGCCGATGTCATGTGGGCTTTAAGCGATGCTTGCAAGGGGCTGCCGATGTCACCTAAATGATGCCGAGTTTGCATGTACGTTGACATATTCTTACACCTCCCGACATGTCACTTTTCATTAGGATTGGACTCGACATCCAAAAAACCTATAATAGTGACATCATTATTTGGCAGAGATTTTCCGTTGGCATATGATTAGGCATTCGAAATGTACTCGACAACACGAAAAACCACTAATTGATAAATCGGTAATAGGTGCGAGCATCGCATTCCACAAGTTACTGGTCAACATAGTTCAACACTTAGCCGCCGCCGACGTCGCATGTGCATTGACATCTTCCTACGGGTCAGCATGCAGACGACTGGCGCATGCGTCGCTTCTAGCCCAACAAGCAGACGACGGGCTTAAAGCCTAGGTAGGAGTGCCCTTGACCTAATGGCTTGGGGCGCAACTTGCGTTCAAAAACTCAATGGTTCACTTGATTCTATAATTCACAGCAAGTATCATAATTTACTACATTCTTCATCGATGCAAGAGCTAAGATATATGTTGCCGAGAGTCGTTTGTGTTTCAAAAGAAATACACATCCCCCAACGAACTCTTACAGATTGGGTGCGAGGGCGGGCCATCAATTTACAATCCTTGGCCTTTTATGCACTAGGATTCGTTAGTCCCCCTATAGGTGCGGGAGCACACACGCCGGGCACGGGAGGGAGACCTGCAGGCAGGGGGCTTGAGCACCCTAACCGCGCGTCACCCCTGATTGCTGAAAACATGTTAACAGGTCGTTCTACTTTGTAGGTTTTGATAATGATCCTTCTGCATGTTCACCTACGTCAACCTTATTACGACTTCTCATTCCTCTAAATGATAAGGTTCAATGGAATTCTCGCGACATCGCGGGCAGCAAATCACCCATGTCACCGCGATCTGAACATTTCACCGGATCATTCGATTGGTAGGAGCAACGGATAGTGTGTACAAAGGGCAGGGACATAGTCAAACACAATTCCGCTTGCACAAATGAGTTTCAAATATAAAAAATAATAGTTTTCAAAAAAATATTATTTTTATAAATGTCAAAATTTTTAGAAAAAAAATTAAAAAGAATACCACCAAACAGAATTCCGCTTTCACAAATGATTTTCAAATGTCTTAAATAATAGTTTTTAATTAAAAAACAGTATTTTTATTTGTCGAAATTTTCTGAAAAAATAATTAATTAGGAAAAAAATAAAAATAAAAATGAAAAACTCACCAAACACAATTCCTCTTGCATAAATGAGTTCAAAAAATAGAAAATAATAGTTTTCAAACAAAATAATTATTGATATATATATCGAAGTTTTTCAAAAAAGTAATTAAATAGTAAATGAAATAAAATAAACTATAAAAAACCACCAAACACAATTCCGCTTGCACAAATAAGTTTCAAATGTTAAAAATAATAGTTTTCAATAAGTTTTTTTTATCTTTTTACATATCGAAATTTTCTGAAAAAAATAATTTAATAGGAAAAAAATATTAAAACTGCCAAACACAATTCCGCTTTCACAAAAGAGTTTCAAATGTAAAAAATAATAGTGTTCAGTAAAAGAATTGATTCTTTTATATGTCGAAATTTTCTGAAAAAATAATTAAATGTAAAAAAAATAAAAGAAAATATAAAAAATCAGCAAACACAATTCCGCTTTCACCAATGAGTTTCAAATGTCAAAAATAAAAGTTCTCAATAAAAAATTTTAATTTTTTATATATCGAAATTTTTTTATAAAATAATTAAATATGAAAAAAAATTTTAAAATAAAAAAACCACCAAAAAAAATTTTCTTGAACAAATGACTTTCAAATATAAAAAATAATAGGTTTCAAAAAGAAAATTTTATTTTTTTGAAAGTCAAAATTTTCCGAAAAAATTATAAATAGGAATTTTTAAAAAAATATATAAAAACACCACCAAATAGTATACTTCAGCTTGCAAAAATGACTTTCACAATACAAAAATAAAAGTTTTAAATTTGTTTTTGTATCGATTTTTTCTAAAAATAAGCGTTGACATCTACTAATGTGTGGTGTGTGGGAGCGCCTCGGCCAATGTCGCCTGGGCGATGGGGGCATGGGCCTACGCTTGTGCGTGTGCATCAGTCGATGTCACTTGGCTGATGAGCGCAAGGACCTACTATTGTGTGCAGGCCTTGGCCGATGTCGTATGCCTGATGTGCGTAGGGCCCCATCGAAGTAGCCTTGGCGATATGTGCATAGGCCTACCATTTTGCGTAAACCTAAGCCGATGTATCTTTTTCAACATGTGTAGGCCTCTGTCAATGTCACCTAAGAGATGCGCGCAGAGGCCTGGCCTTCTACACGGGCATCGACACATGCCGCTTAACTGATGTGCGCAGGGGCCTGCCCTTGTATGCGGGCCTCGGTATATGTCGCTTGGCCGACGTGTGAAGGGGTCCATCGATGTCTCTTGGGTGATGTGGATAGGGGCCTGCCATTGTACACGGGCCTCAGCCGATGTCCATAGGGGTCCGCTAATGTTGTTTGGATGATGCGTGTGTAATACCCCAGATTCGAAAAGGGCAAAAATTTTCAATATTTGAAAACTTTGGTGACCTACTACTTGACCTACTAATCGTTGGTGGACTTACCAACAGTAGGCCAAGGGGGTAGGAACCGTTGGTAAGGCTGCCTAAGGAAAGAAGTTGGAAAATAATTCTAAGGAGTGACCTACTACATGACTTACCAATCGTCGTTTGACTTACCAATCGTAGGTCAAATAGGGGGGGGGGAGCCATAGGTGCTGCTGGTTGGAAGGGTGAAATTTAATAATTTTTGGGGCTTAGGCAGTGTGACCTACGGTTGGTCACCTACGGGCAGTAGGTTGACCTACCAACCGTAGGTCATGTAGTAAGTGGGGTCGTTGGTGGAGTTTTAAAGAGGGAACGTTTGGTCTTTTCACCTAATGGCCTATTTACTAATCTAGGTCGGTTTATAACTTCTCCTCACACTATATAAGCCCTTTTAATCCAAAACTCTACCCTTCAAAAAATTATTTACAAGTTTCCCAAAACTCTCCTCTTTCAAATATTTCTCTCTCTAGAAGTTAGAAGAAGAAGAGGGCAAGCTAGGGCTCAAGAAATCAAACTTTTCTTCATCAATTGCTTAAGGAATTGAGACCCTAAGGTATGATAGTATTCATCCATGGAGCCCTTTTCTCCATGGAATCCCTAAAATCTCCAATTTTGAAAGTATCAAATCCCTAATTTGATTTAAGGGTTTTCTTCTATGATGTGGGTTCTTTCAATTATGATCAAATTACTTTCAATTATGGTATTCTAAGTAAGAATTGTGTTGAATTACATGTTTTAAGATGAATCCCCATGAACCCATATGAATTCCCCTAATTTTGATATTTATGCATTGATGATGGGTTGAATTATGAAGAAGATGGAATTTATGAAGTTTATGTGAACTCATGCATGTTTTAATGGTTTCAAAAGCTATGATTCATGATGAATGATGAAAATGGGTTTTTATGACGTATGCATCTTCAATTATGGAAATTATGATGATTTATGAATTGCTTTAAGATTGAAGCTTAATTGAAGATGTTGTTGAGTTGTGAAAGGTTTTCTCACATATTTCTCAATCTATGAATGTGAAAGGATTTTTCTCGCATAAAGGATTCATAACTTGTTGAAAGGTTTTCTCAACTAAAGTTGAATCAAAGGTTTAAGGAGCTATTTTATGAACTTTAGCTTTGATTGGTAACTCTAGTTGTACCCTTCCATGGATAATAAAATGAATAAGAATTATGACTATTCTGTGGGATTTATGCTTACCACCAAGAGGATATGGAGATGGAAGCTCTCCCATTAGTAGAGGTCGGGTTTCTAGTAGCAATCTCCTTATCACTTATCTATGTGCCCCCATAGGATGATGGTCTATGATAGACACTAGCTAGTGGATCCACGTAAGCTATATGTTAAGTGAAGGGTCCTACCTTTGCAAGTAGGATGGCCCTATCAGTGTGGGGTTAGACACCGGATTCCATGTTGGTAGCTCACATGGTCTTACATGTCGGTTAAGGCTACTTCCCACAATAATGACCTAAGGTGTATTATGATGTTCCTCCAATAGAGTAAAGATGTTTAGCTTGCTTTTACCATGTTTTATGTTTTATGTTTTTTTAACATTTATCATGATTAGCTTGGTCATTGCATGTCATGAAAATGTTCCATTTTAGCATGTTTGAAATGTTTTTGTGCACTGCTATCATACTTCGTACTTGATTGTACTAAAGCATACTCTTGCCTACATTGACTTGTTAATGTAGGGCTTTGCGATTCTCCATCTATTCATGGCTAGAGCTTAGTAGAAGGATTATTGAAGACTTTGTGAGTCCTCATCCATTCGAGGACATAGCCTAGTTGTTCTTACTTTTATGCTATTTCATTTTAGCATTGTATTGGGTTACGTCCTAAACTTTATTTCTCATTCTTATGATAGATTGGCTTTGAGACATGAGAGGTAGACTTCCACTATTTTCTTAAAAGCTTTGATATGATATTGTCATTTGAACTCTCAAATCTCTATGATCTTGTATGTATGTATGATAAGTGGCTTGTATGAGGCCTTTCGAGGTCTTGTATGCCAAGTCACGTCTAGGGGGTACCTTGGGGCGTGACAAACTTTGTATCAGAGTACAAGGTTTTAGAAAGATCCTAGGATGTCTCATAAGCCACGTCGAGTAGAGTCTTATTCATGAGTGTGAAGCGCGCCACATTTATGAATGAGAGGCTATAAGACGTTTAAGAAACTTCACTTCTTTCATTACTCTTAAGTCGTGCCATAGAGTTTAACTCTATATGTCTCTCTCCTAATCCCTATCCTATGCGTTTCAGGATATGGCTACCCGAAGAGCTCATGCTAGAAGAAATGTGGGAGAGAATGTGGAACAACAAGCTCCTCCTAAAGCTCCTCAAGTTCCGGCCGACCCTTTTGCAGAACAAATGACTAATGCGGAGTTTAGGGCTGCTTTTCAAGTGTTGGCTCAAGCCATGACGGCTCAAGCCAATAGAGAGGTTGTGGCTCCCGTGAACCCAAATGTGGGTACGGCGGCATCAAGGGTGAGGGACTTCACTAGAATGAACCCTCCGAAATATCGTTGTTCTAAAGTGGAGGAAGATCCTCAAGAGTTCATTGATGAAGTGTACAAGGTGCTAATGATCATGGGTGTGACGCTGGAGGAAAAGGCAGAGTTGGCCGCTTATCAACTTAAGGGTGTTGCTCAAGTTAGGTTCAACCAATGGAAGAGTGAGAGGGCGGATGATGTGGGTCCTCTTGATTGGGTGAAATTCAAGATTGCTTTTCTTGATAGGTTCTTTCCTCTTGAGATGAGGGAGACAAGGGTGCTTGAGTTCATCAACCTTCGTCAAGGACGCATGAGTGTGAAAGACTATCCTTTGAAGTTCACACAATTGTCTTGATATGCTCCTTCTATGGTTGCCGATTCTAGGGCAAGAATGAGTAAGTTTGTTTTGGGAGTGTCTGAAATGGTGGTCAAGGAATGTTGTACCACTATGCTTATCAATGATATGGATATTTCTTGTCTTATGGTTCATGCTCAACAAATAGAAGAGGAAAAGCTGAAGGAAAGGTCTAGAGAGGCAAAGAGGGCTAAGACCAGTGATTGTAATTTCTCGCATTCAAGGTCCGATGGACATGGTCGTTCTAGATTTCGACAAAGGTCTTCCTGTCAAGGTTCCTCCCATGCTCCTCCTAAGTTCAACAAAGATAGGGTGCCTAACCCTAAGCCTCAAGGAGGAAATGGAGGTGGATTCTCATCGGCTACTTGTGCTAAGTGTGGAAAGAAACATGAGTGCAAGTGCTTAGCCTGTACGGATGGTTGCTTCGATTGTGGTAAGAGAGGTCATAAGATAAGGGATTGTCCATCTTTCACGGCTAAGGGGAGAGAAGGTAAGCAAGCTCCACCTAGTGGTTCGGGTTCAAATGCTCCCAAGCAAAATCGATTCTATGCACTTCAAGCTCGCCATGAGCAAGAGGGTTCTCCCAATGTGGTTACCGGTATGTTGAAAGTATTTCACTTTGATGTTTATGATTTGCTTGATCCCGGTGCTACCTTGTCTTTTGTGACGCCATATGTGGCCATGAGGTTTGATGTTGTTCCAGATGTGTTGTTAGATCCTTTTTATGTCTCTACTCCGATTGGTGAATCCATTGTGGCTAGGAGAATCTATAGAAATTGTCCCGTCTCCTTATCCTATAGAGTCACTCATGTTGATCTTGTAGAGCTTGATATGTTAGATTTTGATGTTACTCTTGGGAGGGATCGGTTGCATTCTTGTTATGCTTCTATTGATTGTAGGACCCGAATGGTCAAGTTTTAATTCCCAAATGAGCCAATCCTAGAATGGAGGGGGGAAATTCTATGCCTAAAGGTCAATTTTTGTCATGTCTTAAAGCTAGAAAGATGATTTCTAAGGGGTGCATATACCATCTTGTTAGAGTGAGGGATGTGGATTCTGAAACCCCTACTCTTGAGTCGGTTCCCGTTGTTAATGAGTTTCTGGAAGTGTTTCTAGGTGATTTACCTGGTATTCCTCCCGAAAGGGAAATAGACTTCGGTATTGACCTTCTCCCGGATATGCAACCTATCTCTATTCCTCCATATAGAATGGCTCCGGTGGAACTTAAGGAAATGAAAGAGCAATTGAAAGACTGGTTGGATAAGGGTTTCATCTGACCAAGTATTTCTCCATGGGATGCTCCGGTCTTGTTCGTAAGGAAGAAGGATGGTTCACTTTGTATGTGCATTGACTACTGCCAATTGAACAAAGTTACCATTAAGAATAAGTATCCTCTTCCAAGGATAGATGACTTGTTTGATCAACTTCAAGGGGCTAGTTACTTTTCTAAGATCGACCTTCGTTCGGGTTATCACCAATTGAGGGTGAAAGAAGATGATATTCCGAAAACGGCTTTCCGGACTAGATATGGCCATTATGAATTCCTAGTGATGTCGTTTGGGTTGACAAATGCTCTGGCCGAGTTTATGGATTTGATGAATAGAGTGTTTAGACAATACCTTGACATGTTTGTGATTGTGTTCATAGATGATATTTTGATTTACTCAAGGAGTGAAGGTGAGCATGCTGATCATTTGAGGATTGTATTGCAAGTCCTCAAGGACTATCAACTCTTTGCAAAGTTTAGTAAATGTGAGTTTTGGCTAAGGTCTGTGCCTTTCCTTGGACACATTGTCTCCGGTAAGGGTATTGAGGTAGATCCTAAGAAGACGGATGCAGTTAGGAATTGGCCTAGACCTCTACCACCTTCGGATATTCGTAGTTTCTTGGGTTTAGCCGGTTATTATAGGAGATTTGTTGAAGGGTTTTCTTCGATTGCTTCCCCATTGACGGCTTTGACTCAAAAGAAGGTTAAGTTCACTTGGTCTGAAGCATGTGAGAAGAGTTTTCAAGAATTGAAAGATAGACTTACCTCGGCTCCGATATTGACTCTACCGGAATGGTCTGATGGTTTTGTGGTTTATTGTAATGCCTCGAGAATTGGACTAGGATGTGTTCTTATGCAAAATTGGAAAGTTATTGCTTATGCTTCAAGGCAACTCAAGGTTTATGAAAAGAACTATCCTACTCATGACTTAGAATTAGCGGCGGTTGTGTTTGCTTTAAAGATTTGGAGGCATTATTTGTATGGTGTTCATGTTGAAATTTTTATCGACCATCAGAGTTTGCAATATTTGTTCAAAGAAAATGATCTAAATCTTCGCCAAATGAGGTGGCTTGAGTTGTTAAAAGACTATGACATGAGTGTCCTCTATCACCCCGGCTAGGCTAATGTGGTGGCGGATGCTCTTAGTCAATTATCTATGGGTAGTGTTGCTCATGTTGAGGATTGTAAGAAAGAGTTGGTTCGTGATGTTCATAGTTTGTCCCCGATTGGGTGTTCGGTTGGTTGATTCCACTAAGGGTGGTGTTATGGTTCACAATGGTTCCGAATCGTCCTTTGCGCATGATGTGAAAGGCTAAACAAGATCTTGATCCTAATTTGGTTGGATTGAAGGAAGCGGTGCTCAAGAAGTTCGTTGAGGCTTTTTCCCAAGGGGGAGATGGTGTGCTTCGATATCAAGGTTGTTTGTGTGTTCCCGATGTAGATGACTTAAGAGGAAAAATTTTATCGAAAGCCCATACTTCCCGATATTCCATTCACCCGGGAGCTACCAAGATGTATTGTGATTTGCGGGGATCTATTGGTGGAATGGGATGAAGAAGGATATTGCGGAATTTGTGGCTAAGTGTCCTAATTGTGAACAAGTGAAGGTTGAGCATCAAAAGCCGGGAGGTTTATCCCAAGATATTAGTATTCCTACTTGGAAGTGGGAAGAATTGAATATGGATTTTATTGTTGGTTTACCACGCACCCGATGACAGTAGAATTCGATTTGTGTCATCGTAGATCATATGACAAAATCAACCCATTTCATTCCCGTCAAAGTTTCTTATTCGGTGGAGGATTATGCTAAGTTGTACTTGAGGGAGATGGTTAGGTTGCATGGAGTGCCTTTATCCATTATCATGGTGCACAATATACCTCTCAATTTTGGAAGTCTTTTCAAAAGGGTCTTGGTACTCGTGTTAAGCATAGTACGGCCTTTCATCCTCAAACCGATGGGCTAGCGGAGCGTACTATCCAAACTTTGGAAGATATGTTGAGAGCTTGTGTAATTGATTTCAAGGGTACTTGGGATGATCATTTGCCTTTGATTGAATTTGCTTATAATAATAGATATCATTCTAGTATTGGCATGGCTCCATTTGAGGCTCTTTATGGTAGGAGGTGTAGATCTCCTATAGGTTGGTTTGAAGTTGGTGAAGTTGCTTTGATAGGTCCCGAGTTGGTACATGAGGCTATGGAGAAAGCTCGACTTATTAGAGAAAGGTTGAAAATGACCCAAAGTCGACAAAGTCCCATGCCGATGTTAGAAGGAGAGATTTAGAATTTTATGTTAGTGATTGGGTTTACTTGAAAATTTCACCCATGAAGGGTGTAATGAGATTCGAGAAGAAAGGGAAGCTTAGTCCCCGTTATGTAGGCCCATATCAAATTTTGAGACGTGTTGGTAAGGTTGCTTATGAACTTGACTTGCCTAATGATTTGCCATCGGTGCATCCGGTTTTCCATGTCTCATTGTTAAAGAAATGTGTTGGTGATCCGACGTCTATAGTGCCATTGGAGAATCTTGGCATAAAGGATAGTCTTTCCTATGAAGAAATTCCAGTTGAGATTTTAGACCAGCAAGTCCGAAAGTTAAGAAATAAAATAGTTGCTTCCGTGAAGGTTCTTTGGAGGAATCAATTAGTTGAGGGTGCTACTTGGGAGGTCGAGGCCGATATGATGTCCCGATATCCTCATCTCTTTCCCTCCGATCCTACTCTAACTTGAGGTATCAAGTTCCTCATGGTTCATTCTTTCAGTTTCATGTGTCTTAGTTATTTCCATGGTTCCTTGATTATTCATGTTCATGAAGAGTCTAATGTTGTGAAAATGAGCTAGCTTGATTGATTTATCTATGATTATGTGCATTGAGCATGAGTTGCATAAATTCTTCATTAAATGATATGTTGAACATGCTTTAGCTTGGAGTTGATGTTTTTCTCCTCGGATATGTGCATTTATGTGATTGCATTTTAGGTTGGGTTGTTAGCTCTTGTTTCTTACCCTCCTTATGATGTCTTGATTCTCATTCGAGGACAAATGTTCCCAAGGGGGAAATAATGTAATACCCCGGATTCGAAAAAGGAAAAAAATTTCAATTTTTGAAAACTTTGGTGACCTACTACTTGACCTACTAATCGTTGGTGGACTTACCAACAGTAGGCCAAGGGGGTAGGAACCATTGGTAAGGCTTCCTAAGGGAAGAAGTTGGAAAAAATGTCTAAGGAGTGACCTACGACACGACTTACCAATTATTTTTTGACTTACCAATCGTAGGTCAAATGGGGGAGGGAGCTGTAGGTGCTACTGGTTGGAAGGGTGAAATTTAACAATTTTTGGGGCTTAGGAAGTGTGACCTACGGTTTGTCATCTATGGGCAGTAGGTTGACCTACCAACCATAGGTCATGTAGTAAGTGGGGTCATTGGTAGAGTTTTAAAGAGGGATTGTCTGGTCTTTTCACCTAATGGCCTATTTACTAATCTAGGTCGGTTTATAACTTCTCCTAACACTATATAAGCCCTTTTAATCCAAAAATCTACCCTTCCAAAATCATTTACAAGTTTCCCCAAACTCTCCTCTCTCAAATATTTCTCCCTCTAGAAGTTAGAAGAAGAAGAAGAAGAAGAGGGCTAGCTAGGGCTCAAGAAATCAAGGTTTTCTTCATCAATTTCTTAAGGAATTGAGACCCTAAGGTATGATAGTATTCATCAATGGAGCCCTTTTCTCCATGGAATCCCTCAAATCTCTAAATTTCAAATTATCAAATCCCCAATTTGATTTAAGGGTTTTCTTCTATGATGTGGGTTCTTTCAATTATGATCAAATTACTTTCAATTATGGTTTTCTAAGTATGAATTGAGTTGAATTACATGTTTTAAGATGAATCCCCATAAACCCATATGAATTCCCCTAATTTTGATATTTATGCATTGATGATGGGTTGAATTATGAAGAAGATGGAATTTATGATGTTTATGTGAACTCTTGCATATTTTAATGGTTTCAAAAGCTATGATTCATGCTGAAATTGGGTTTTTATGAAGTATGCATGTTCAATTATGGAAATTATGATGATTTTTGAATTGCTTTAAGATTGAAGCTTAATTGAAGATGTTGTTGAGATGTGAAAGGTTTTCTCACATATTACTCAATCTATGAATGTGAAAGAATTTTTCTCACATAAAGGATTCATAACTTGTTGAAAGGTTTTCTCAACTAAAGTTGAATCAAAGTTTTAAGGAGCTATTCTATGAACTTTAGCAAGGATTGGTAACTCTAGTTGTACCCTTCCATGGATAATAAGATGAATAAGAATTATGACTATTCCGTGGGATTTATGCTTACCACCAAGAGGATATGGAGATGGAAGCTCTCCCATTAGTAGAGGTCGGGTTTCTAGTAGCAATCTCCTTATCACTTATCTATGTGCCCCCATAGGATGATGGTCTATGATAGACACTAGCTAGTGGATCCACGTAAGCTATATGTTAAGTAAAGGGTCCTACCTTTGCAAGTAGGATGGCCCTATCAGTGTGGGGTTAGACACCGGATTCCATGTTGGTAGCTCACATGGTCCTACATGTCGGTTAAGGCTACTTCCCACAATAATGAACTAAGGTGTTTTATGATGTTCCTCAAGTAAAGTAAAGATGTTTAGCTTGCTTTGACCATGGTTTATGTTTTATGTTTTCTAGCTTTATCATGTTTAGCTTGGTCATTGCATGTCATGAAAATGTCTCGTTTAAGCATGTTTTAAATATTTTTGTGCACTGCTATCATACTTGGTACTCGATTGTACTAACACATACTCTTGCCTACATTGACTTGTTAATGTAGGGCTTGGCGATTCTCCATCTATTCGTGGCTAGAACTTAGTAGAAGGATTATTGAAGATTTGGTGAGTCCTTATCCATTCGAGGACATACCCTAGTTATTCTTACTTTTATATGTTCTTTCATTTTTGCATTGTATTGGGTTATGTCCCAATTTTTTATTCTTATGATAGATTGGCTTTGAGACATGAGATGTAGACTTCTGCTATTTTCTTAATAGCTTTGATATGATATTGTCTTTTGAAATCTCAAATCTCTATGATCTTGTATGTATGTATGCTAAGTGGCTTGTATGAGGCCTTTCGGGGTCTTGTACGCCATGTCACATCTAGGGGGTACCTTGGGTCGTGACAGCGTGTATGGGCATGCTGTAGTGTGTGGGCCTAGGTTAATGTGCACAGAGGTCCACCGATGTTGCTTGAGCAATGCGTGTAGGGGCCTTCCATTTTTTCTTGGGCGATGAACACAAAGGCGTACCATTGTACATGAACCTCGACCGATATCATTGACTAATGTGTGCAGTGGTCTAATATTATCATGCACGGACCAGGCATTATGCGTGGGACATGACCGATGTCTCTTGACTGACGTGCATAGGGGCCTGGCATTGTATGCGAGCCTCGACCGATGTCGCATGGCTGATGTGGGTAGGGATCCGCTGATACCACCTAGGTGATGCTTATAGGGGCTTACCATTGTGCATCGGCATCAACCAATGTCACTTGAACGGCGTACACAGGGTCTACTGATGTCACCAAAGCAATGCATAGAGGCCTTCCCTTGTGCGCGGTTATCAATCAATGTGCGTAGAGGTCTGCCATTGTGTAAAGGCCTCATCCGATATCGCTCTACCGCTATGCGCAGGGGTTCATCGATGCTTCTTGGGAGATGCATGCAGGGGTCAGCCATTGTGCACGGGCCTCAGTTGATATCGCTTGGCCAAAGTGCACAACAGTTTTAACGATATTATTTAGGTGACGTGCACAGGGGTCTGCCGATGTCACCTACGTGATGCGTCCAGGGGAATGCCGTTGTTCACAGGCCTCGGTCGATGTCATTTTACCGATGTCAACAAGGGTATGTCGATGTCACCTAAATTATGCACGCAAGGGCCTGATCTTGTGCACGGGCATCAACCAATGTACATGCCCTTTAGCTGATGTCGTCTGGCAGATATGCGTAGGGTTCTGTTGTTCTGTCCGAACCTCAACCGATGTCGCCAAGTCAATATGCGCAGGGGTTTGTCGATGTCTCTTTGGCAAGACGCGCAGTAGACTGCCAGTGTCACGTGGGCTTTAAGTGATGCTTGCAAGGGGCTGCCGAGGTCACCTAGATGTTGTCAAGTTCGCATGTGCGTTGACATATTCCTACGCTTCCTGACATGTCACTTTTCATTACGATTGCACTTGACATCCCGAAAAACATATAATAGTGACATCATTATTTGGCACAAATTTTCCGTTGGCATATGATTAGGCATTAGAAATGCACTCGACGACACAGAAAACCTCTAATTGCTAAATCAGTTTTGGGTGCAAGCAACGCATTCGACAAGTTATTGGTCAACATAGTTAAACACTTAGCCGCCGTTGACGTCGCATGTGCGTTGACATCTTACTACATGTCGGCATGAAGACGACGGGCGCATGCGTCGCTTCTAGCCTAGCAAGCAGACGGCGGGCTTCAAGCCAAAGCAAAAGTGCCCTCGGACTAATGGCTTCAGGCGCAACTTGCGTTCAAAAGCTCAAAGTTTCACTTAATTCTGCAATTCATAGCAAGTATCGCAATTCACTATGTTCTTCATTGATACAAGAGCCGAGATATCCATTGCCGAGAGTCGATTGTGTTTCAAAAGAAGTACACATCCCCCAATGAACTCTACAGATTGGGTGTGAGGGGCGGGCTATCAATTTACAATCCATGGTGTTTTTTGCACCATGATTCGCTAGTCGCTCGACACGTGCGTGAGCGCACACCCCAGGGATGGGAGGGGGACTCGCAGGCTGGGTGCTGGAACACCTTAGCCGCGTGTCTCCCCAGAGTGTTCAAGCATGTTCAGGGGTCATTCTACTTTGTAGGTTTTGATAATGATCCTTCTTCATGTTCACCTACGTAAACCTTGTTATGATTTCTCATTTTTCTAAATGATAAGGTTCAATGGAATTCTCCGGACGTCGCAGGCAACGAATCACCCATGTCACCGCGATTTGAATATTTCACCAGATCATTTGATTGGTAGAAGCAACGACTAGTGTGTACAAAGGGCAGGGACGTAGTCAAACACAATTCTGCTTGCACAAATGAGTTTCAAATATAAAAAATAATAGTTTTAAAAAGAATTATTTGTATGTATGTCGAAATTTTGTGAAAAAAAGTTAAATAGAAAAAATAATAAAAAACCACCAAACATAATTCTGCATTCACAAATAAGTTTCAAACGTGTAAAATAATACTCCCTCCGTTTAACAAAGAATGACCTGGTTTGACTTGGCACGGAGTTTAAGAAAATAAAGAAGACTTTTCTATTTTGTGGTCTAAATTAAAGTTATGTCAAATGTACCAAAATGTCCTTTAATCTTGTGGCCTTAAACATGTCATGTGGAAAGTTGAAATTAAAATGTTGCCAAAAAAGGAAAGGGGTCATTCTTTTTTAAACAAACAAATATGAAAAGATGGTCATTCTTTTTGAAATGGAGGAAGTAGTTTTTAATTAAAAAATTGATATTTTTATCTGTCGAAATTTTCTGAAAAATAATTCAATAGAATAAAAAATAAAAACAAATATGAAAAACCTACCAAACACAATTTCGCTTGCACAAATGAGTTCGAAATATAAAAAATTATTGTTTTAAAAAAAAAAATTTATATATGTCAAAATTTTCCAAAAAAGTAATTAAATACTAAATGAAATAAAATAAATTATAAAAAAAAACTACCAAATACAATTTCTCTTTCACAAATAAGTTACAAATATTAAAAAAAAATACTTTTCAATAAAAAAATTAAATTTTTTTACGTATCAAAATTTTCTGAAAAAAAAAATTAAATAGGAGAAAACATAAAAACCGCCAAACACAATTCTGTTTTCACAAATGAGTTTCAAATTTAAAAAATAATAGTGTTCAATAAAAAAAATTTGATTTATTTATATGTTGAAATTTTCTAAAAAAAAAATTAAATAGAAAAAAATAAAAGAAAATATTAAAAAAATCACCAAAGACAATTCTACTTTCACCAATGAGTTTCAAATGTCTTAAATAAAAGTTTTCAATAAAAGAATTTGTTTTTTTAAATGTCAAATTTTTTTGAAAAAAATAACTAAATACAAAAAAAGTTAAAAAAATTTTACTTGCACAAATGACTTTTAAATATAAAAATTAACAGATTTGAAAAAGAAAATTTTATTTTTTCAAAAGTCAAATTTTCCGAAAATTATAATTAAATAGGATTTTAAAAAAAAAGATATATAAAAACACCACTAAACACACTTCGGCTTGCAAAAATGACTTTCACATAATAATAATAAAAGTTTTCAAATTTTTTTCTATCGAATTTTTCCTAAAAATAGGCGATGACATCTATTAATGCCGGGTGGGCACGAGCGCCTCGACTGATGTCGCCTGGGCGAAGGGGGCATGGCATCGGTTGATGTCACTTGGCTGATGAATGTAAGGGTATACTATTGTGTGCAGGCCTTAGCCGATGTCGTATGGCTGATGTGCGTAGGGGCCCGCCGATGTAGCCTTGGCGATGTGCGCATGGGCCTACCGTTATGCGTAAGCCTAAGACGATGTAGCTTTTTTGACATGCGTAGGGCTCTACCGATGTCACCTAAGCAATGCAAGCAGAGGCCTGGCCTTGTGCATGGGCATCGAAACATGTCGCTTAACCGATGCGCGTAGGGGCTTGCCCTTGTATTCTGGCCTCGGTCAATGTCGCTTGGCCGATGTGTGAAGGGGTTCGTCAATGTTGCTTGGGTGATGTGCACAGGGGCCTGCCATTATGCACGGGCCTCAGCCGATGTCCTTAGAGGTCCGCTGATGTTGCTTGGATGATACGTGTAGGGGTCTGCTGTTGCGTGTGGGTCTAGGTCTATGTGCGCAGGGATCTCTCGATGTACGCGGCTTGCTGACGTCACGTGGGCTCTAAGGCATGCTTGCAAGGTGCTGCCGATGTCACCTAGATGCTGCCGAGTTCGCATGTGCATTGACATATTCCTACGCCTCCTAACATATCACTTTTTATTAGGATTGCACTCGACATCCCAAAAAACCTATAATAAAGATATCATTATTTGGCACAAATTTTCCATTGGCATATGATTAGGCATTACAAATGCTCTCGACGACACGAAAAACCTCTAATTGCTAAATCGGTATTGGGTGTGAGCATCGCATTCAACGAGTTATTGGTCAACATATTTCAATTCTTAGACGTTGCTGACATTGCATGTGCATTGACATCTCCCTACGGGTTGGCATGCAGACGGCAGACGCATGTGTCGCTCCTAGCCTAGCAAGCGGACGACAGACTTCAAGCCCAGGCCGAAGTGCCCTTGGCCTTATGGCTTCGGGTGCAACTTCTTATCAAAAACTCAATGGTTCACTTGATTATGAAAATCCCAGCAAGTATCGCAATTCACCACGTTCTTCATCGATGCAAGAGTCGAGATATCCGCTGTTGAGAGTCTTTGTGTTTCAAAAGAAGTACACATCCCCCTACAAACTCTACAGATTGGGTGCGAGGGGCAGGCTATCAATTTACAATCCTTGGCATTTTATGCACTAGGATTCGATAGTCGCTCGATAGGTGTACGAGCGCGCATGCCGGGGATAGGAGAGAGACCGGCAGGCAGGGGGCCTAGACACCCTTGCCGCGCATCGCCCCTGAGTGTTCAAACATGCTCGCGGGTCGTTCTACTTTGTAGGTTTTGATAATGATCCTTCTACATTTTCACCTACGTAAACCTTGTTACAACTTCTCATTCCTCTAAATGATAAGGTTCAATGGAATTCTCGAGACGTCACGGCATCAAATCGTTCTTGTCACCGCGATCTGAACATTTCACCGGATCATTCGATTGGTAAGAGCAACAGGCAGTGTGTACAAAGGGCAGGGACGTAGTGAAACACAATTATGCTTGCACAAATCAGTTTCAAATATAAAAAATAATAGTTTTCAAGAAAAAATTATTTTTATGTATGTTGAAATTTTCTAGAAAAATAAAATAGAAAAAAATAATTAAAAAGTCCAGTAAACACAATTCCGCTTTACCAAATGAATTTCAAACGTCTAAAATAATAGTTTTCAGTAAAAAAATTGATTTTTTTACATGTCGAAATTATCCGAAAAATAATTAAATAAGAAAAAAGTAATAACAAATATGAAAAACCCAACAAACACAATTTCGTTTGCATAAATGAGTTCGAAATATAAAAAATAATAGTTTTTTAAACAAATAATTATTTTTATATATGTCGAAATTTTCCAAAAAAGAAATTAAATAGTAAATGAAATAAAATAAACTATAAAAAACCACCAATTACAATTATGCCTGGATAAATGAGTTTCAATGTTAAAAAATAATAGTTTTCAATAAACTTTTTTGATTTTTTTACATATCAAAATTTTCTGAAAAATAATTAAATAGGAAAATAATATAAAAACTACCAAACACAATTCCACTTTCACAAATGAGTTTCAAATGTAAAAAATAATAGTGTTCAATAAAAAATTTTGATTTTTTATATGTCGAAATTTTCTGAAAAACATAATTAAATAGAAAAAATAAAAAAAACCACCAAACACAATTTCGCTTTCACCAATGAGTTTTAAATGTCAAAAATAAAAGTTTTCAATGAAAAAAATTAATTTTTTTATATGTCGAAATTTTCTAAAAAAAAAATTTAATATGAAAAACATTAAAAAAAATAAAAAAAAACCTCCAAAAAAAAATTTCTTGCAAAAATGACTTTCAAATATAAAAAAGAATAGATTTCAAAAAGAAAAATTTATTATTTTAAAAGTCAAAATTTTTTGAAAAATAATTAAATAGGATTTTTTTAAAAAAAATATAACAACACCACCAAACACACATCGCCTTGATAAAATGACTTTCACATAACAAAAGTAAAAGTTTTCAATTTTTTTTGTATCAAATTTTTCATAAAAATAAGCGATGACATCCACTAAGGTCGGGTGGGCGCAAGCGCCTCGGTCGATGTCGCCTAGGTGATGGGGGCATGGGCCTGCGCTTGTGCGTGGGCATCGGTCGATGTCAGTTGGCTGATGAGTGTAAAGGCCTACTGTTGTGTGCCGGCCCTGGCCGATGTCGTATGGCCAATGTGCATAGGGGCCTGGGGATGTACACATGGGCCTGCCATTTGCATTAGCCTAAGCCGATGTAGCTTTTTCGACGTGCATAGGAATCTGCCGATGTCACCTAAGCGATGCGCACAGAGGCCTAGCCTTGTGCACGGGCACCGACACATGTCGCTTAATTGATGTGCCCAGGGGCTTGCCCTTGTATACTGGCCTCAGTCGATGTCACTTGGCTGATATGTGAAGGGGTCCATCAATGTCGCTTGGGTAATGTGCACAGGGGCCTGCCATTATACACAGACCTCAGCCGATGTCCGTAGGGTTTCGCTGATGTTGCTTGGATGATGCGTGTAGGGGCATGTTGTTGTGTGTGGGCCTAGGACGATGTGTACAGGGGTCCACCATTGTTGCTTGAGTGATGCGTGTAAGGCCTGCCATTTTCGCTTAAGGCGATGTGCACAAGGGTGTACTATTGTACATGAACCTCAACCAATATCACTTGATTGATGTGTGCAGTGGTCCACTAATATCACACACACACCAGGCATTATGCGCGAGACATGACCGATGTTGCTTAACTGACGTGTGCAGGGGCCTGTTGTTGTATGCGGGACTCGACCGATGTCACCTGGCCGATATGGGTAGGGTCCACCAATACCACCTAGGTGATCCGCGTAGGGGCTTACCATTGTGCATCGGCCTCAATCAATGTCACTTGAACGACGTGCTCATGGTCTGCCGATGTCACCTATTCGATGTGCAGAGGCCTTGCCTTATGTACGATTATCAATCAATGTGCTTAGGGGCCTGCCATTGTGTAAAGGCTTCATGCAATATCACTCTACCGATGTGCGCAGGGGTTCATTCATTCTTCTTGGGAGGTGCACGCAGGGGTTTGCCATTGTGCACGAGCCTCGGTTGATGTCACTTGGCCGAAGTGCACAGCAGTTTGCCGTTATGCGCGAGCTTTAACGATATTATTTGGGCAACATTCGCAAGGGTCTTCCGATACGTGATGGACACAGCATTAGGGCTTGACCTTATGTACGGGTATTAAGTGATATAGCTTCATCGATGTATGCAGGACCTACCATTGTGTGCGGGACTAAATCGATTTTGCCTGGCCGATGTGTGCAGGGATCTACTAATGTCGCCCTTATGATGTACGCAGGGGCATGACATTGTGTGTGGGCCTTAGTCGATGTCACTTGGCCGACATCCACAGGGGTCTGCAGATGTCACCTAAGCGATGCACGTAGGGGCTTGATCTTGTGCGAGGGCATCAGCAGATGTCACTTGGTTGATGTGCGCAGGGTCTGTCGTTGTGTGAGGGCGTAAACCGATGTGCACAGGGGCCTTCCATTGTGTATGGGCCTCGGCTGATGTCGCTTGGCCAATATGCGTAGGGGTCTGCCGATGTCACCTTGGCAATGCGCACTGGGGCATGCCATTGTGCGCGGGCCTCGGCCGATGTCACTTAGCCGACGTCCATCGGGGTTTGTCGATTTCCCATAAATGATGCACGCAAGGGCCTGATCTTGTGCACGTGCATCAACCAATGTGTGCAGGGGCATGCCATTGTGTGCACGCTTTAGCCGATGTCGCGTGAGAGATGTGCGTAGGGTGCTACAGTTGTGTGCGGGCCTTAGCTGATGTGTCAGGTCTATGTGCACAGGGGTCTTTCGATGTCTCCTTGGAAAGGTGTGCAGCAGCCTGCCGATGTCATGTGGGCTTTAAGTGATCCTTGCAAGGGGTTGCCAATGTCACCTAGATGCTACTGAGTTCGCATGTGCGTAGACATATTCCTATGCCTCCCGAAATGTCACTTTTCAATTGGATTGCACTCGACATCCCAAAAAATCAATAATAGCCACATCATTATTTGACACAAATTTTCCATTGGCATGTGATTAGGCATTAGAAATGCACTCGACAACACAAAAAACCTCTAATTGCTAAATCAGTATTGGGAGGGAGCATCGATTCCACAAGTTTTTGGTCAACATAGTTCAACACTTAGCCGCCGCCGACGTCGCATGTGTGTTGACATCTTCCTAAGGGTCGGCATGCAGATGGCGGGCGCATGCGTCGCTTCTAGCCTAGCAAGCGGATGGCAAGCTTCAAGCCCAAGCAGAAGTGCCCTTAGCCTAATGGCTTCGGGTGCAACTTGCGTTCAAAAACTCAATGGTTCACTTGATTCTTTAATTCACAACAAGTATCCCAATTCACGTTCTTCATCGATGCAAGAGCGGAGATATTCGTTGCCGAGAGTTTATTTATGTTTCAAAAGAAGTACACATCCCCCAACAAACTATACATATTGGGTGCGAGGAGCGAGCTACAAATTTACAATCCTTGCCGTTTTATGCACCAGGATTCGTTAGTCGCTCAACAGGTGCACGAGCGCGCATGCCGGGGACGAGAGGGAGACTCATAGGTAGGTGGCCTGGGCACCCTAGCCGTGTGTCGTCCTCGAGTGTTCAAACATGTTCGCGAGTCGTTCTACTTTGTAGGTTTTAATAATGATCCTTATGCATGTTCACTTATGTAAACCTTGTTACGACTTCTCATTCCACTAAATGATAAGGTTCAATGGAGTTCTCGCGACGTCACAGGCAGTGAATCTCCTATGTCACCGCGATCTAAATATTTCACCCAATCATTCGATTGTTAGGAGCAACGAGTAGTGTGTACAAAGGGCAGAGACGTAGTCAAACACAATTCTGCTTGCACAAATGAGTTTCAAATATAAAAAATAATAGTTTTCAAAAAAAGTTATTTTTATTTATGTTGAGATTTTTTTGAAAAAATTAAATAGAAAAAAGTAATAAAAAAACCAAAAAATACAATTCCGCTTTCACAAATGAGTTTTAAACGTCTAAAATAATAGTTTTCAATTAAAAATTGATTTTTTAAATGTTGAAATTTTTTGAAAAAATAAAAACAAATATGAAAATCCCACCAAACACAATTCCGCTTGCACAAATGAGATCAAAATATAAAATATAATAGTTTTCAAAAAAAATAATTATTGTTATATATGTCAAAAATTTCCAAAAAATTAATTAAATAGTAAATGAAATCAAATAAAATACAAAAAAACCACGAAAGACAATTCTGCTTGCACAAATAAGTTTCAAATGTTAAAAAATGATAGTTTTCAATAAAAAATTTTGATTTTTTTACATATCGAAATTTTCTAAAAAATATAACTAAATAGGAAAAAAATATAGAACTGCCAAACACAATTCCGCTTTTATAAATTAGTTTCAACTGTAAAAAATAATAGTGTTCAATAAACAATTTGATTTTTTATATGTCGAAATTTTTTGAAAAAAATAATTAAATAGAAAAAAATAAAAGAAAATATAAAAAAACCACCAAACACAATTTTGTTTTTACCAATGAGTTTCAAATGTCGAAAACAAAGGATTCCAATAAAAAATTGATTTTTTTTATATGTCGAAATTTTTTGAAAATAATAAATAAATATGAAAAAAATAAAAAAACACCAAAAAAATTTTTACTTGCACAAATGACTTTCAAATATAAAAGATAATAGATTTTTAAAAAATACTTTTTTAAAAATCAAAGTTTTCGAAAAAAATATTTAAATATTAATTTTTTAAAAAAATATATAAAAACACCACCAATCACACTTCAGCTTGCAAAAATGACTATCACATAAGAAAAATAAGAGTTTTTCACTCTTTTTTGTATCGATTTATTCCTAAAAATAAGCGATGACATCCACTAAAGTCGGGTGGGCGCGAGCGCCTCTTCCGATGTCGCTTGGGCGATGGGGGCATGGGCCTGCGCTTGTGCATGGGCATCGGTCGATGTCACTTGGCTGATGAGCGCAAGGGCCTACTGTTGTCTGCAGGCCTTGGTCGATGTCGTATGGCTGATGTGCATAGGGGCCCGCCAATGTAGCCTTGTAGATGTGAACATAGGCCTACCATTCTGCATGAGCCTAAGTCAATGTAGCTTTTTTGACGTTCGTATGGCTCTGCCGATGTCACCTAACCAATGCACGCAGAGGCCCAGCCTTATGTGTGGGCATCGACACACGTCGCTTAACTGTTGTGCATAGGGGTCTGCCCTTGTATGCGGGCCTCGATCGATGTCGCTTGGCCGATGTGTGAAGGGGTCCATCGATGTCGCTTGGGTGATGTGCGCAGGGGCCTTCCATTGGGCACGGACCTCAGTCAATGTCCATAGGGGTCCACTGATGTTACTTGGATGATGCGTGTAGGGGCGTGTGATGTACGGTGAATTTACAGTACTTTTTATGCAATAAACTTAGAATTTAACATGTGTCTTAAGCATTTGTTATTGGATATGATGGTATTTTGTTCGAATTTTACAGGAAATAGGGTGTTGGACTGTTGATGAGTAAAATGTTGCAGCAATAGAGTTTTTGTTGATGTACGAATGAACTTATGAGCCGTCACTCCCTTGACGAGCCTTAGGTTGAAGTCGTAGGTTCAAGTGCTTGGAATTGAAGCTAAGTATGGAACGACTGTAGTAGAATGACGAGCCGTAATTCCTGCTACGAACTGTATATGAAGAATCGTAGAAAACTCTAGAGAGGGTGAGCTTCAATATTTCGTTGACGGAAGAACATGACGGGCCGTACTAAGGTCTATGAATCGTAGATCATGCCCGTAGAAAGTGTCCCTCAAAATATTGACCAACTGCTGAATGACAAAAGGTACCTACGAGCCGTACGTCTTACTACGAGCAATAGGTCACCAACCGTAGACGACACTGCCTAAGCCGGATTTCCTTAGCTTTCCTTTTCCTACTTAATTTTGGTTTTGTTTTCTATAAATATAAGTTGTAATTTTTCATTTTGGGACTATTTTTGGAGTTAGAGGTTTTTTAGATACATTATTTTGGCTTTGGAAATTATTGTGCAAACACTTTTAGCATTTAATTCTTAAAGATTGGTTTGTGCAATTTACTTTTGTTCTTCAATTCAAGATTACGTACTTCATCTATTCTAATTGTAAGTTCATTATTTATTATTCAAACCCTAATATGAATTGTGAATACTCAAGCATGAATAGCTAAATCCACAACTAGGGTTGTGGGAACCATGAGTAATTAACAACGTAAAACTAATAATTAAGTAATTCTTGTTAAGTGTTTAGGCACGTATTGTTAATCACTTCGTTTTGAATGATTTTTAACAGTGTACAATGCTAGAACTTGCCTCATTTCTACTTGCCGGACCAAAGAAGTAATGAATGAGAAAGAGGTTAAGCAACAGAGATTTAGCGTGATAATCTGTTATCTAATAGCCTGAACCAAATACTCTGAGGACTAATATGAGTCAAAGGTAAGGGCTAGTAAAGCATACACACGTAGAAAGACCAAGTTGCATGGTGAAATTCCCTATTTGGAGGACCAATCACTTATGAGTTACCTAACTTGCCAACTATGATGTTAAACACGAGGAAAAAGTTACTATTATTAGGATTACTGAGTTAAGAACTTGTGGGGAACACATGTCCCCTCGTTTCATTCTCATATTGTTATTACAAACTCTAAATTTTGTTACTTGCTTACTTGTTACTACCTATCAATCAATATTATTTAGTTTTCAAAACTCCCCCTTTTTATAGAGATATCTTGGCTAAACGTACAATCAACAATAAACTAGACTAAGTCTGAACCATATTCCTCATGGGATCGACCCTAACCTTTGTTAGGTTCTTTATTTGACAACAACCGCTTATACTTCTTAAGGGAGGTGTAATTTGGGCGTATCAAATTTTGGCGCTGCTACTTGGGAATAAGGCTTTTAGATTAGACTAATTTTGTTATTGCACTTTAGTCAATTATTTCTCGATTTACATTTTATTTTGTTTTTGTGTTATGCACGTCTTAGTTCCAGTGTATGCTAAATACACGAAGTCAAGGCAATCCCTTGACTCCTTACGACCCGAAATTAAGAAGAACTCTACGAAGAATGACTGGAAGAGGTCAACAAGTAAGACCTAAAGATGACCCTAACGGAGAGGGTCATCAAGAAGAACCTGGAGTCCAACCTCCAAGAGTGGTGGACGTGCCAGGAAACCTTCAGGATAAACTACATTTTGAGAATGCTGTTAGAGTGCAGAACCAACCTGCACTCAATGTTCGCCGCAACTATGAGGTTGCTCATAATGTTGTGGGATCGACTGGTGCCATAGTCGTTCTTCCACTACCAGCTGGACACACGTTTGGGGTTACCAGCAGTCTTATGCAGATGCTGACATCCCAATGATTGTTTGTTGGGTTACCATCAGAGGATCCGTATGTTCATATGAGTAAAGTTAGCAACGTGTGTAAGAGAAGTGCAGGTAGGCCAGACTTAGATATGGATGCGATTGATTTGCATGTTTTCCCATTATCATTGACAGATGATGCCACCGTATGGTTGTCCAAGCTCCCATACAATTCTATTTCCACATGGGCAGAGCTGCATCGAGTGTTCCTCAAAAAATACTTTCCGTTATCAAAGAAGTTAAAGCTCAAAGATAAACTTAATAACTTCATGGCTCTACATGGGGAATTAGTCAGTGATTCTTAGGATACATTTACAGGTTTCATGTGGGCTATGCCGAACTACCGCATTGTTGATGAGTCGCTCGAGGATTATTTCTATAGAGAACGGGATGATAATGGCAAAGTTGTGCTAGATACTATTGCAGGAGGATCTTACGGAGCAAACACATTCTAGGAGATTGCTGAGAACTTGAAAAGATCTCTAAAAATAATAAGGCATGGAGCACTAGATCATCGGCTACTGCAAAGAGCACTTTTTCAATACAAGCTACACCAAATCAGTCCAATGATGATATACATGAAGAAATGGCGCAGTTGAGGACAGAGGTAGGCTTGGTGCTCAAACATGCGAGCGGGAATGAAGAAAAAGTTAATGCAGTCCAGTATCATAATCATGCTCCACCAGCTGACTGGTATAAATATGAGGAAGGTGCAAATTTTGTAAATGACCAGACAGGGGGTTTCCGAACTAACGCCAAAGGATCCAACTAGGATAATTAGTGCCAAGGTCAAGGTAATCAAGGTCAGAACTTTAGTAATTTCAATCGAGAAGGACAGTATAATAGTGAATGGAACTATAACTGAGATAATAACTACAACAAAAATGGGTATAACAACAGGAATGATTGAAGTGGCCCATACATCCCACCAGGAAACTGAGATAGAGGATCGAGTTTGAATAGCATTGAGGATATGCTGAGCAAGATGATGAAACAGTTTGACTCTATAGATGAAAATGTGAAGGAGATGCGTAATGACTTATCGGGCATTGGGAAAAAGGTAGAGTCACATGCAGTGTCGATTAGACAGATTGAGCAGTAGTTGAACCAACTATCTTCGAATGCAAATTCACGCCAACAAGGAACACTTCTCAGCAATACTATTCAAAATCCAAAGAATGATGGGCATTGTATGGCAGTTACTACTAGGGGGTGGAAAGCAGACTATTGACCCTCCTATGCCGACTGAAGTGGAAAGTGTAAAAGGACCAGAAAAAGATGAAGTTGAGGTAGCAGAATAGCCTAAAGATCAGAACGAAAAGGCGGCTGAAATCACGCAAAAGGTTATCCATATGCCAAGACCTCAAACTACCTTTCCACAAAGGTTGGTTAAGAAGACTGAAGAAGGGAAGTATCGAATGTTTATATCTATGTTAAAGCAGTTGTCTATAAATGTTCCTTTGATTGAAGCATTAGAACAGATGCCTGGTTATGCGAAGTTCATGAAGGATCTTGTGACCAAAAAGAGAGCTCTCAGGTTTTGAAGATGATGATAAGCTGCAACATTGTAGCGCCATTGCTACTAGTTCATTAGTCCAGAAGAAGGAAGATCCTGGAGCATTTACTATAACATGCACGATTGGCATGGTGTACTTTGTGAAGGCCCTTTGTGACTTGGGTGCTAGAATATATAAATTTGATGCTGCTGTCCATGTTCATGAAATTCGGCTTGGGAGCCCCCAAACTGACTGCGATGCGGCTACTTATGGCTGATTTACTGTGAAGAGACCAATAGGGGTGCTCCAAGATGTTTTTGTCAAAGTGGAGACATTTATCTTTCCGATGGATTTTGTGATACTAGACTGTGAGGTTGATTTTGAGGTGTCGATAATCCTAGCGAGACCATTCCTTGCTACAGGGCGTGCATTAGTAGATATGGAAAAAGGGCAGATGAAGTTCTGTTTGAACAATGAAGAGGTGACATTTAACATTTGCAGATCAATGAAACATCGAAGTGAACTTAAGTCAGTATTGGTAATGAATTTTGCCGATGAGGAGAAACCAGAGGTGTCCATTGAGGAGAGACTAGGTGTTGAAGCACTAGCTTCGGTGATCAGGAACTTTGATGGTGATGGTATTGCTGAATATGATGAATTAGTTACTACACTTGAAGAGGGTGGCTTTCCTCGTCGCCAACCAAAGAAGCTGGATTTGGATCTAAAGAATCGAGACACTCCTCTTGCAAAACCATCTATTGATGAGCCTCCGAAGTTGGTGCTAAAAGCTCTTCCATCTCACTTGCGGTATGTGTTCTTGGGACAAAACAATACTTTGCCTGTCATTATTGTTGTTGATTTGAATGAAGGGCAAGTAGAAGCTTTGATATCAGTGCTAAAGCGGTACAAAAGGGCGATTGGATGGACGATTGCTGATATTATTAGTATTCCATTGGGGATATGCTCGCACAAAATCAAACTCATGTCAGATAGCAAACCAAGTATTGAACACCAAAGAAGATTGAATCTGCCAATGCAAGAGGTTGTGAAGAAGGAAACCATCAAGTGGTTAGATGTTGGGGTAGTATATCCGATTGCTGATAGTAACTGGGTATGTCCGGTTCAATGTGTGCCAAAGAAGGGAGGATTCACTGTGGTTCCCAATGCAAAGAACGAGTTGGTTCCGATGAGACCTGTCACTGGATGGAGGGTTTGTATGGACTATCGCAAGTTGAATGTGTGGACCGAGAAAGATCATTTTTCAATGTCATTCATGGACCAAATGTTAGATCGTCTTGCTGAAAAAGGTTGGTACTATTTTTTAGATGGGTATTCAGGCTACAATTAGATCTCCATAGACCCAAAATATCAAGAGAAGACTACTTTCACTTGTCCTTACAGGACATTCACTTTCAAACGAATGCCATTCGGGTTGTGTAATGCACCGGTGACTTTTCAACGTGCATGATGTCTATATTTTTTTGATATGGTGGAAGACAATATCGAGGTATTTTTGGATGAATTTTTTGTAGTTGGTGACTCATTTTATGATTGCTTGGTACATTTAGGTGACGTGCTGAAACGCTGTGAAGAATGCAATCTTGTGTTAAATTGGGAAAAATGTCACTTTATGGTGAAAGAGGGTATAGTTCTGGGCAATAGAATCTCACAAAAAGGCATTGAGGTTGATAGAACAAAGGTCAAGGTGATTAAAAAGTTGCCACCACCCATCTCCGTGAAAGGAGTTAGAAGTTTTCTACGGTATGCAGGGTTTTATAGGAGGTTTATTAAAGATTTCTCAAAAATTGCACACCCTTTGTGCAAATTGCTCGAAAAAGAGATAAAGTTTGTATTTGATGATGCTTGTTTGAAAGCATTTGAGGAGTTGAAAAAGAAGTTGATTTCTGCACCTATCATCATTTTACCGGATTAGAAACAACCGTTTGAAGTCATGTGTGATGCGAGCAGGGTGGCACTCGACGTATTATTGGGACAAATGCGAGAGAAGATTCTTCATCCCATATATTATGTGAGTAAAGCTCTTAATGTTGCTCAAAAGAATTACATAGTCACTGAACAAGAATTGCTTGCTGTAGTCGTCGCATTTGAGAAGTTCAGATCCTATTTGTTAGGCACTAAAATTATTGTGCACACTGATCACTTAGCATTGAGGTATCTTATGGAAAAGAAGGATGCAAAACCGAGGCTGACTCGATGGGTACTGTTGCTGCAAGATTTTGACTTTGAGGTGAGAGATCAAAAAGGGACAGAAAACCAAGTGGTTGATCACTTGCCAAGATTAGAGGAAGAGGCTATGTTGAAACTAGCTGATGGAATCGCGATAGAAGATACGTTCCTAGACGAACAGGTTTTGGCTGCTTCTTTTGATCTTATCCCTTGGTTTGCAGATTTTGCCAATTATTTGGCAAGGGATGTGGTGCCTTTAGATTTGTCATTCCACCAAAAAAGAAAATTCATGTCTGATGTGAAGAAGCTTTTTTGGAAGAGTCTTACTTGTTTCATGTGTGTGTTGATGGGATTATTCATCGCGCTGTGCCTGAGGTAGAGATGATGAGTATATTGAAAGCTTGCCATTCGTCTCCTATTGATGGTCATCATAGTGGTATCCGGACTGCTCATAAAATCTTACAATGTGGGTATTACTGGCCCACCATCCACCAAGATGCTCATGATTTCACCAAGTCTTGTGATCGGTGCCAAAGAGAAGCAGGTGTTTCAAGAAAGCAAGAACTCCCAATGACTCATATACTGGTGATTGAACTCTTTGATGTTTGGGGCCTTGATTTTATGGGTCCATTTGTGAGTTCTAATGGGATTAAGTACATACTTGTTGCGATTGACTATGTGTCCAAATGGGTGGAAGTTGTCGCGCTTTCAAACAATGAAGGTAAAAGTGTCACTGTGTTCCTGAAAAAGAATATCTTCTCCAGATTTGGTACACCAAGGGCGATTATTAGCGATGGAGGTTCCCAATTTTTGAAATAAACTGTTCAAGGCGCTGCTTGAGAAGTATGGCATTCGTCACAGCAGAGCAACTCCTTATCATCCACAGTCTAGTGGTCAAGTTGAAGTGTCCAATAGAGAAATCAAGCAAATCCTTGCAAAGACTCTGAATGCGAACAAAACTGATTGGTCGAGAAAGCTCGATGATGCTCTATGGGCCTATCACACTGCATTCAAAACTCCCATAGGTATGTCTCCTTACCAACTTGTTTTTGGGAAGTCGTGTCACTTACCTGTAGAGCTAGCATAAAATGATGTGGGCACTCAAGAAGTTGAATCTGGATTGGGATGCTGCATTAATTCAAAGATTGAATGAATTGAATGAGCTGGATGAGTTTCGCTTAAGAGCCTATAAAAGTTCCGCCTTGTATAAAGAAAAAATGAAGAAGTACCATGATCAAAAGATCGAAAAGTGTGATTTTGCTCCCGGTGATGTGGTATTTCTATTCAATTCAAGTTTGTGATTGTTCCTTTACAAGCTCAAGTCCAAGTGGACGGGACCATTCATAGTTGTCCAAGTATTTTCACATGGAGCAATCGAACATGAGAATAAGGAAGGAACGAAATTCAAAGTCAACGGTTAGAGGATCAAAATCTATATGGGTCAAACGGAAATGGTCAACGAATTGATTAAACAATGGAGTTTTTATGAAGTTTGAGTAGTCAAGAGAGTTGCGTCGTGCCACAACGTTAAATCAAACGCTACTTGGGAGGCAACCAAAGATGTAAAATCTAGCCAATTTTAGGAGTTTGTTAGTAATTTTTATGATTTTTTAGGATTGTTTATTAAGTTTTGTGTTTTATTGAGTCTTAGTATTGGCTAGATTAGGGTAGTATAAGGTCTGTGTCCAAAAAGAGTTAATAAAAATATAAAAGGAAGTCATAATGCTTGCTACATGTGCAGAAAAGTGAGAAAAACCTAGAAAATTATAAGTACAGAAAGTTTTACGGTTCCCATCTACGAGTCGTCGTTCATTCGATGAACCATGAATGGCATCCGTAGAACTTGATGTCCAAATACAGCTGCAGCTTTAAGTCTACGGTTGCACAGTATGAGCATTCCTTGACGGTCTGTAGTCTGCAACTGTAGACCCAGGTATGTTTTCAAAATTTAACTAAGTGTTGAGAGAAATGATGAAACCCACCTACGGCCCGTACAACCATGTACGACCCGTAGATGGGGTTTCATAGGTACAGTCAGGGTAAAATTTAAAGACCCAACCTGCGATTATCTTTAATAAAAACCCTTCATTTTAAATCCTTCCCCTAATTCCCCCTTTTCCAACGGTTACAACCCCTCAAATTAGTTACACCCATTCACTCCCAACCCTTTCACTTCCATCTTTACACCCCTCAAAATCCCACCAACCACTATATAGCCATCTCTCCCCCTATCTTCTTCTTCTTCTTCCTCATTTTCTAATTATTCCTACTCACCCTTATACATATTTTTTTCTCTGTTATCGAATTCAAAAAAAAATCGTGGGTCTAGAGTCTAGAAAATTGGGTGCTTAAAGTGACATGAACACACTCACACAACTTCATACTTCATTGAAAGGTACTAATTTTGAACTTAAACTATTAACTTTGATGTTGAAATCAAAAGTTGTTACTTGACCTAGGGTGTAAATTGTTTGTTCATAATTGATTTTAATATTTGAAAAGTACCCTTTGGATTTTGGGATGACTCAACCAAGTCACCCCGAGCGACTCGCCAACAAGCCAGGCAGTTGGCCATTGTCCCCGTGGCAGAGGGGTCGACCTCCAATAGTCATGACGGTGCTTCCCAATCTGATGAGGGAGCACAGAGTTTGAGAGAGAGCAGTGGAGAGTCCCAGCCCAGAGTAGCCAACGGCTCCCAGCTAGCTTCACAATCCGAGTCTGGCTCCGGCTTTGAGTCTGTCTCAGCATCTACCTCAGATGCTAAAGAGAGTGGAGAGGCTCATGACCCACCACCCACCAGACCATCTCAGCCTATACGCGTCGCTGGCGAGCCAAACTTATGAAGTGTGGAGGGTATGTACCAGATATATGACGACACCATCCACCTCAATGCCAAAAACAAACATGCCCGGCCAATTCAGGAGGAGCGGCGGGTACTCACAGGTAGCCTCCACACCATTCCCACTCTACATGTGAGTAGATGGTCGAGACACTGGGCAAGTACAGCCCGATTATGGTGCAGGAGTTTTACGCATCATACGCAGCCACAGTTTAGAGGGAGATGCCCCCGAGGGTAAAACCATTAGAGTAGCCTCCACTCCTCTCCACTTTAGTACAGGATATCCCCGTAGACATCTCCGAGGCCACCATACACCATTTTATTTACGGCCCCTCCATACTAAGTCGATTAATATGGCTGAATTTGATTATATGATACAACTGGTCTGCAACAGAATGACTATGCGGGAAATAGCACAGAGGGAGAGCCTACTCCGATGGGTGGCAGGTTATATTGTTGAACAAGGGGTAAATGTTGAGTAGGTCCTAGATTTGGCCCTTTCTATAAAGAGGGCCACGTTAAATTTTGGTGGTCTATAGTTCACACCAGGTTGTCCCCTACGATGGCGGACAACTATTTGACTTGGGATAGAGCAGTGATAGTAGCGTGCCTGATGGCGGGGCACGAGATAGACTTTACTCGGGTGATTATTTATGAGATTCATGAGTGGGCCTTCCACAAGTCTACCACATTTCCATTTCCTTGCCTTATATTCAGATTATGTCATAAGGCGACTATGCCTGTCTACTTTGGTGATTCATACATCAAAGTGAAGAAGACCGTGGATATCGGTCATATTCAAGATGAGGCAAACTCCGCAGCACCAATATGGGGTATCCAGATTAACTTGCCGCCAATAGGCTATGCATCAGCACCCGAGCATGCTGATGAGGGCACTATTCCAGCCCCTTCTACAGAGCCCCAGGAGGCTGCCCCCCTCCTCTGTTTTAGGCTCAGTTTCGAGCACACCAAGTGTTCCCCTTCCTACAGGATTTTCCATGCTCCCATTAGCCAGAGTACTTAAATTGGAGACTCAAATGGTGAATCTTCTACAGCACATTAGACCATGGATGAAAAAGTCCATAGAAGAATCTGAGGCATGGACAGAAAGGGCGGTTGCGGTCAAGATTCAAGTTGTACACTGGTAGATTCATTCTTTTGAGAGTCGGATGATGAGCAAGCCTCAGCCTGGGCCTACTGTTGATTTAGCTGCATTCTGGTCAGAGTTGGACATACTCCGTGCTGATATTGATGCTTTGGAGCCGGCTGCTTCTATCGTACCAGAGTTGACTCCTGAGGTTGATGCTGGTAATGTAGTGATTAATGCACTATTTGGTGAGGCTGAACCTACTCTTGACCCTTTTTGCGCTGCTGGAAATTGCACATAGGGTTCAGAGTGCACCACTAATACTGAAGAGGAGTGGAGAGCCAAGACGAAGAAGAGACAGCAGTTTGAGGTGGCTCAGCGGCAGTCGCGCATTGATGAAGAGATGCGACAGCGCGGAGAGTACGAGTTGGCTATGGGAGAATCTGGCTCTAGGAGTACTCTGGTTGATACTCCTATTAGTATTGAGGGCATTACTAAGGGCGCCACACAGGTTGTTCCAACGAGCTCCGAGCAACCAAACCCAACCGCTTCTTGATGTGACTTCACGCTTAAGCACCACAGGTTTGTCTCACCCAATGTTCTTACTCTTAGTTGTGCATTAAGGGCATTAAACTACTTTTTATGTGGGGTGGGGTGAATGGATTATGAGTGTTGGGGTAAAGTTTGAGCAGCTCAACTCACAATCCTTCCTGGGGGTTTTCTTACCATTGTTCTTTTTCCCCAAGGAAATTTTTTAATTTCTGTTGAACCGGCATGTTTAGGATAGTAAATGTATAGAAGTAACCTGGAAAGAAAAGCATGATGGCAATATAGCATAAAAATTGACATCCCTCCAAATTTTGATTTGTGCTATGTTTGTGAATTTGATAAGTTGAATGTGTAGGATCTTTGTATGACATGATAGAAATTGATAAGACAAACATGACTTAAGCTATAACATGAACTAGATACATTTATGATTCGATAGTGAAACAAGGTGCCATGTGTGTGTGAGATTGTTTGTACATTCATATGGTACGTGCATGTGCCAATCTAGAACTTGCCCCTTTAGTCTTCCTAAGATGATTTAAACAGGAACTTGGGAAATGATCATTGGCCATTGTTGATATTGAGTCCACTTAAGCCTAAAACAACCAACCAAAAAGATTAATTTCTCCCTTCAATCCAAATGTTTGAGCCTAACGAATACCATTCTTTGGATACACCAAATTCACCTTCTCTGAAAATCTTGTGAAACTTTGTTTTCGCCCTGGTCTATCCTTTGACATTGTGTACCTCTACTTAGGCCAAAAGCCTAAGTTGATGGTGGCTACTGCAATGATGTACCTCAATTTTGGCCCTAGTCCTTCCTAAGGACATTGCGCACCTCAACTCATACTAAACATCTAAGTTGAGGATGGCTGTTATGAAGGAAAAACAAGAAAGAAAGGGTATGAAAAGAGTCATGTGTAGAGAAAATAAAGATGTACCTCAATTTTGGCCCTAGTCCTTTCTAAGGACATTGCGCACCTCAACTCATACTAAACATCTAAGTTGAGAGTGGCTATTATGAAGGAAAAACAAGAAAGAAAGGGTATGAAAAGAGTCATGTGTAAAGAAAAGAAAGAAAAAATGAGCAAAGATGTTGAAATGTGACCGAACATAAAGAAACAAAAGAATGAAAAGCGTAAACAAAAAGATGAAGAAAAGACGAATCACATAAGAAAATCCTATCGAAAGTCGCACTCAAGCTTCAATGAATCGTGAGGAGAAGAGCATAAAGCAAGATGATGTTAGAATTGGTTGTAAAAGAGGTAAACTAGCCAATATAATGTCAAGGAGGGAAGAAAAGTCACTTAATATCCAAATATGTCAAACCTGACCCTAAGCCTATGTTACAAGCTAAGAAAGTCCTATAGTGATCCTAAGTGAATAGTTTAGAAAGTCAAAGTGGAGAAAATAAGGGCAAGCCTATGGTATTGAGCACAAACTTTACTGAATTCATTTATGAGTGTGAGTGAAAACTGAGTCCCCAACTAAATTTCAAATTCTGTGTGAAAAAGGGATTTCTTTGCGGGTAAGGGCACAAGTTACATTATTGAAGAATCAGTATCTTGGTGATTGTTATCTGTGTATGTGAATATGTTTATTGGTATGTCTATGTCATGTATTGATCCGCATGAGTTAGCTTGTTGAGTTTACAGAAAAAAAATTGCATTATATTGAAAATAAATAAGGAGGATGATGATTTAGAAAATGTTGCGTGATTGCTTGAATTGTGGGTTGCTTATGCACAAAGTGTCATTTAGAGTTTGTTGTGTCGCTTGAGGACAAGCAACGATTTTATGTTGAGGGTGTTGATGTACCGTGAATTTATGATACTTTTGATGAAATAAACTTAGAATTTAGCATGTGTCTTAATCATTTGTTATTGGATGTGATGGTATTTTGTTCGAAATTTAAAGAAAATAGGGTGTTGGAGTAGTTGATGAGTAAAATGTTGCAGCAGCAGAGCTTTTGTTGATGTACGAGTGGACTTACGAGCCGTCACTCTCTTTACGAGCCATAGGTTGAAGTTGTAGGTCAGGTGCTTGGAATTGAAGCTAAGTATGGAAAAACAGTTGAAGAATGACAAGCTGTAATTCCTGATATGAATCATATATGAAGAATCGTAGAAAACTTTCGAGAGGGTGAGCTTCTGTACTTGATTGACGGAAGAACATGACGGGCCATACTAAGGTCTACGAGCCATAGAAAGTGACCCTCAGAATATTGACCAACTGCTAAATGATGGAAGGTACCTACAAGCCGTAGGTCTTACTATGAGTCGTAGGTCACCAACCGTAGACGACACTACCCAAGCTGGATTTTCTTAGTTTTCCTTTTCCTACTTAATTTAGGTTTTGTTTTCTATAAATATAAGTTATAATTTTTTGTTTTGGGACAGTTTTTGGAGTTAGACGATTTTGAGATACATTATTTTGGCTTTGGGAATTATTGTGCAAACACTTTTAGCATTTAATTCTTGAAGATTGGTTTATGCAATTTCCTTTTGTTCTTCAATTCAAGATTACAAACTTCATCCATTCTAATTGTAAGTTCCTGATTTATTATTCAAACCCTAATATGAATTGTGAATACTCAAGCATGAATAGCTAAATCCACAACTAGGGTTTTGGGTACCATGGGTAATTAACAACATAAAACTAATAATTAATAAGTGTTTAGGGATGTATTGTTAATCTCTTTGTTTTGAATGATTTTTAACAGTATACAACGTTAGAACTTTCCTCATTCCTACTTGCCGGACCAAGGAAGTAATGAATGAGAAAGAGGTTAAGCAATAGAGATTTAGCGTGATAATTCACTATCTAATAGCCTGAACCAAATACGCTAAGAGCTAATCTGAGTCAAAGGTAAGGGTTAACAAAGCATACACCCGTAGACGGATCAAGTTGCATTGTAAAATTCCCTATTTGGAGGACCAATAACTTAGGAGATACCTAACTTACCGACTATGCATGTTAAACACAAGGAAAGAGTTACTATTATTAGGATTACTGAGTTAAGAATTTGTGGGGAACACATGTGCCCTTGTTTCATTCTCATATTGATATTAAAAACTGCAAATTCTGTTACTTGCTTACTTGTTACTACACATCAATCAATTATTATTTTAGTTTTCAAACACCCCTTTTTACAAAGATAACTTGGCTAAACGTACAATCAACAATAAATTAGACTATGTCTAAACCATATTCCTCGTGGGATCGACCCTAACCTTTGTTAGGTTCTTTATTTGACAACGACCGCTTATACTTCTTAAAGGAGGTGTAATTTGGGCATATCTGTGTGCTGTTGTGTGTGGGCCTAGGCCGATGTTCACAGGGGTCTGCCAACATTGCTTGAGAAATGAGTGTAGGGACCTGCCGTTTTCACTTGGACGATGCGTACAAGGGCGTACCATTGTACATGAACCTCGACCAATATCGCTGGACTGATGTGTGCAGTGGTCCACTGATATCACGCACGGACCAGGCATTATGCGCGGGACATGACAGATGTCTCTTGACTGATGTCGCCAGGCCGATGTGGGTAGGGGTCCACCGATACTACCTAGGTGAGGCGCGTAGGGGATTATCATTGCGCATCTTCCTCAACCAATGTCACTTGAACGACATACGCAGGGTCTACCGATATCACCTAAGCATTGCGCAGAGGCCTTGCCTTGTGTGCGGTTATCAATCAATGTGTGCATGGGTCTGCCATTGTGTAAAGGCCTCATCCAATATCACTCTAACGATGTGCACAGGGGTTCACCGATGCTTCTTGGAAGATGCACGCAGGGGTCTGCTGTTGTGCACAAGCTTCGGTTGATGTCGCTTGATCGAAGTGCACTGTGGTTTGCTGTTGTGCGCAAGCTTTAACACTTGTATTTTGGTGACGTGCATAGGGGTCTGTCGATGTCACCTACGTGATGGACACTGCATTAGGGTCTGACCTTGTGCCCGGGCATTGAGTGATATGGCTTGGCCGATGTACGCATGGACTACCATAGTGTGCGGGCCTCAATCGATGTTGCTTGGCCGATGTGTGCAGGGGTCTACTAACGTCGCCCTTGTGATGAACGCATAGGCATTACATTGTGCGCGGTCCTTGGTCGATGCCACTTGGCCGACATCCACAGGGGTCTGCAGATGTCACCTAAGAGATGCACGTAGGGGCTTGATCTTTTGCGCGGGCATCAGCCGATGTCACTTGGTTGATGTGCGCAGGGGTCTGCCGTTGTGTGTGGGCATCAACCGATGAGTGTAGGAGTCTGCCATTTTATACGATCCTCAACCGATATTGCCTGGCTGATATGCGTAGGCATCTACCGATGTTGCACTGGCGATGCACGCAGGGGCATGCCATTGTGCATGGGCCTCCACCGATGTCGCTTAGCTGACATCCACAGGGGTCTGTCGATGCCACCTAAAATGCATGCAAGGGCCTAATTTTGTGCCTGGGCAACAGCCAATGTTCGCAGGAGCATGCCATTGTGTGCGAGCTTTAGCCGATGTCACCTGGCAGATATGCGTAGGGTCCTGTTATTGTGTGAGAGCCTCAACTGATGTCGCCAGCGGCCTGGCGATATCACGTGGGCTTTAAGCGTTGCTTGCAAGGGGCTGCCGATGTCACCTAGATGCTGCCGAGTTTGCATGTGCGTTGACATATTCCTACGCCTCCCGACATGTCACTTTATATTAGGATTGCACTCGACATCCCAAAAAACCTATAGTAGTGTCATCATTATTTGGCACAAATTTTCTGTTAGCATATAATTAGGCATTAGAAATGCACTTGACGACACGAAAAACCTCTAATTGCTAAATCGGTATTGGGTGCGAGCATCGCATTCGACAAGTTATTGGTCAACATAGTTCAACACTTAGCCGCCACTAACGTCACATGTGCGTTGACATCTTCCTACGGGTCATCATGCAGATGACGGGCGCATGCGTCGCTTCTTGCCCAGCAAGTGGACAAAGGGCTTTAAATCTAGGTAGAATTGCCCTTGGCTTAATGGCTTCAGGCGCAACTTGCGTTCAAAAACTCAATGGTTCACTTGATTCATCAATTCATAGCAAGTATCGCAATTCACTACATTCTTCATCGATGCAAGAGCTGAGATATCCGTTGTCGAGAGTCGTTTGTGTGTCAAAAGAAGGACACATCCCCCAACGATCTCTATAGATTAGGTGCGAGGGGCGGGCAATCAATTTTCAATCCTTGGTGTTTTATGCACCAGGATTCGTTAGTCACAGCACGTATGCCGGGGATGGGAGGGTGACCCGCAGGTAGGGGGCCTGGGCACCCTAGCCGCGCGTCGCTTCCGATTGTTCAAACATGTTCGCGGGTCGTTCTACTTTGTAGGTTTAAATAATGATCCTTCTGCATGCTCACCTACGTAAACCTTGTTACGACTTCTCATTCCTCTAAATGATAAGGTTCAATGGAATTCTCACAATGTCGTGGGCAGTGAATCACCCATGTCACCTCGATCTGAACATTTCACCGGATCATTCGATTGGTAGGAGCAACAAGCAGTGTGTACAAAGGTGAAGAACGTAGTCAAACACAATTTCGCTTGCACAATTGTGTTGCAAATATAAAAAATAATAGTGTTATTAAAAAAATTATTTTTATATATGTCAAAATTTTGCGAAAAAAATTAAATAGAAAAAATAATAAAAGAAACCCCAAACACAATTCCGCTTTCACAAATGAGTTTCAAACGTCTAAAATAATAGTTTTCAATAAAAACTGATTTTCTTTTGGGTCCAATTATTTTGAAAAAATAATTAAATAGGAAAAAAATAAACACAAATATGAAAAACCCACCAAACACAATTCCGCTTGCACAAATGAGTTCGAAATATTTAAAAAAATAATTATTTTTATATATGTCAAATTTTTTCAAAAAAGTAATTAAATAGTAAATGAAATAAAATAAACTATAAAAAACCACAAAACACAATTTCGCTTGCACAAATGAGTTTCAAATGTTAAAAAATGATAGTTTTCAATAAAACTTTTTGATTTTTTACATATAAAATTTTTTTGACAAAAATAATTAAATAGGAAAAAAATATAAAAACCTCTGGTTTCACAAATGCTTTCCAAATGTGAAAAATAGTTGTGTTCAATAAAAAATTAATTTTTTATATGTCGAAATTTTCTAAAAAATAAATAAATAGAAAAATTAAAAGAAAATGTATAAAAACCACCATACAGAATTTCACTTTCACAAATGAGTTTCAAATGTCAAAAATAAAAGTTTTTAATAAAAAATATTAATTTTATTATATGTCAAAATTTTCTGAAAAAATAAATAAATATGAAAAAAAATTAAAAACCACCAAAAAAAACATTACTTGCACAAATGACATTCAAATATAAAAAATAATAAATTTCAAGAAGAAAAATTTATTTTTTTAAAAGTCAAAATTTTCAGAAAAAATAATTAAATAGAATTTTTAAAAAATATATATATAAATACCACGAAACAAACTTCGACTTGTAAAAATGACTTTCACATAACAAAAATAAAAGTTTTCAATTTTTTTGTATCGAATTTTTCCTAAAAATAAGCAATGACATCCACTAATGTCGGGTGGGCATGAGCGCATCGGCCGATGTCACCTGGGCGATGGGGGCATGGGCTTGCTCTTGTGCGTAGGCATCAATCGATGTCACTTGGCTAATGAGCGCACGGGCCTACCATTATGTGCATGCCTTGGCCGATGTCGTATGTCGATGAGCGCAGGGGCCCGCTGAAGTAGCCTTGGCAATGTGTGCATGGGCCTACCGTTGTACATGAGCATAAGCCGATGTAGCTTTTTCGACGTGTGTCGGGCTCCACCGATGTCACCTAAGCGATAAGCGCAGAGGCCTATCCTTGTGCGCGGGCATTGACACATGTCGCTTAATCGATGTGCGCAGGAGCCTGCCCTTGTATGTGGGCCTTAGTCGATGTTGCTTGGCCGATGTGTGAAGGGGTCTGTCGATGTCGCTTGGGTGATGTGCGCAAGAGCCTGCCATTGTACACGGGCCTAAGTCGATGTCCGTAAGGGTCCGCTGATGTTGCTTGGATGATGTGTGTAGGGGCGTGCTATTGTGTGTAGGCCTGGGCCATTGTGCGCAGGGGTCCGTCGATGTTGCTTGAGCGATGCGTGCAGGAGCCTGCCATTTTCTCTTGGGCGATGCGCACAAGGACGTACCATTGTACATGAACCTCGACCGATATTGCTTGACTGATATGTGCAGTGGTCCACTGATATCACACACATACCAGGCATTATGCGCAGGACATGACCGATGTCTCTTGACTGACGTCATAAGGGCCTGCCGTTGTGTGCGAGCCTTGACCAATGTCGCCTGGACAATTTGAGTAGGGGTCCACCGATGCCACTTAGGTGATGCGTGTAGGGGCTTACCATTGTGCATCGGCCTCAACCAATGTCACTTGAATGACATGCGCAGGGTCTGCTGATGTCACCTAAGTGATGCACAGAGGCGTTACCTTGTGCGAGATTATCAATCAATGTGCACAGGGGCCTGCCATTATGTAAAGGCCTCATCCGATATCGCTCTACCGATGTGTGCAGGGGTTCACTGATTCTTCTTGGGAGATGCACGTAGGGGTTTGCCATTGTGCGCGAGCCTCGGTTGATGTCGCTTGGCCAAAGTGCACAGCGGTCTGCCGTTGTGCCAAGATTTAATGGTATTATTGCGTGACGTGCTCAGGGGTCTGCCGATGTCACCAACATGATGGACACTGCATTAGGGCCTGACCTTATGCGCGGGCATTGAGTGATATGACTTGGCCGATATACGTAGGGCCTGCCGTTGTGTGCAGGCCTCAGCCGATATCACCTGGCCGATGTGTGCAGGGGTCTTCTAATGACGCCCTTGTGATGCACACAGGGGCATGACATTGTGCGTGGGCCTTGATCGATGTCGCTTGGCCGACATCCACAGGGGTCTGCAGATGTCTCCTAAGCGATGTACTTAGGGGCGTGATCTTGTGCGCGGGCATCATCCGATGTCACTTAGCTGATGTGCGCAGAGGCCTTCCGTTGTGTGCGGGCATCAACCGATGTGCACAGGGGCCTGCCATTGTGTACGGGCCTCGGTCGATATCGCCTGGCTGATGTACGTAGGGGTTTACCGATGTCGCCCTGGCGATGCGCGCAGGGGCATGCCATTGTGAGCGGGCCTCGGCCGATGTCGCTTAGCCAACGTCTATAGGGGTTTGTCGATGTCACCTAAATGATGCACGCAAGGGCCTGATCTTTTGCGCGGACAACAAATAATGTGCGCAGGGGCATGCTATTGTGTGCGGGCTTTAGCCGATGTCTCCTAGCAAATATGTGTAGGGTTCTGTCGTTGTGTGCTGGCCTCAGCCGATGTCGCTAGGTCTATGTGCGCAGGGATCTGTCGATGTCTCCTAGGCGAGACACACAATGGCCTACCGATGTCACCTAGATGCTGCCGAGCTTACACGTACGTTGACATATTCCTACGCCTCCCGACATGTCACTTTTCAATAGGATTGCACTCGACATCCCAAAAAACCTATTATAATGACATCATTATTTGGCACAAAATTTTTGTTGACATATGATTAGGCATTAGAAATGCACTCGATGACACGGAAAACCTCTAATTGCTAAATCGGTATTGGGTGCGAGTATCACATTCGATAAGTTATTGGTCAAGATAGTTCAACACTTAGCCGCCGTTGACATCGCATGTGCGTTAACATCTTCCTACGGGTCGACATGCTGACGGCATGTGCATGTGTCGCTTCTAGCCCAGCAAGGGACGACGGGCTTCAAGCACAGGCAAAAGTACCCTCAACCAAATGGCTTCGGGCACTACTTGCGTTCAAAAGCTCAATGGTTCAATTGATTCTGCAATTCACAGCAAGTATCGCAATTCACTACATTCTTCATCGATGCAAGAGCCGAGATATTCGTTGTCGAGAATCCTTTGTGTTTCAAAATAAGTAGACATCCCCAACAAACTCTACAGATTGGGTGCGAGGGGCGGGATATCAATTTACGATCCTTGGGGTTTTATGCACCAGGATTCGTTAGTCGGACAGGTGTGCGAACGTGCATGCCGGGGACGGGAAGGAGACCCGCACGCAAGGGCCTGGGCACCCTAGCCGAGTGTTCAAACATGTTCGCGGGTCATTCTACTTTGTAGGTTTTGATAATGATCCTTCTGCATGTTCACCTACATAAAACTTGTTACGACTTCTCATTCCTCTCAATGATAAGGTTCAATAAAATTCTCGCGACATCGCGGGCAGTGAATCATTCATGTCACCGCGATCTGAACATTTCACAGGATCATTCGATAGGTAGGAGCAACATGCAGTGTGTACAAAGGGCAGGGACGTAGTCAAACAAAATTCTGCTTGCACAAATGATTTTCAAATATAAAGAATAATAGTTTTCAAAAAAAAATCTTTTTATATATGTCAAAATTTTCTTTAAAAAATTAAATAGAAAAAAAGTAATAAAAAAACCACCAAACAAAATTTCTCTTTCACAAATGAGTTTCAAATGTCTAAAATAATAGTTTTCAATAAAAAAATTTTATTTTTTTATATGTCAAATTTTCGAAAAAATAATTAAATAGGAAAAAAATTAAAAGAAATATGAAAAACCCACCAAACACAATTCCGCTTGCACAAATGAGTTTGAAATATAAAAAGTAATATTTTTCAAAAAAATAATTATTTTTATTGATGTCGAAATTTTCCAAAAATATAATTAAATAGTAAATTAAATAAAATAAACTATAAAAAAACCACGAAACACTATTCCGCTTGCACAAATGAGTTTCAAATGTTAAAAAATGATAGTTTTAATTAAAAAACTTGATTTTTTTACATATCAAAATTTTATGAAAAAAATAATTAAATAGGAAAACAAAAATATAAAAACCGCTAAACACAATTCCGCTTTCACAAATGAGTTTCAAATGTAAAAAATAACAGTGTTCAATAAAAAGATTAAATTTTTATATGTCAATTTTTTGAAAAATATAAAAGAAAATATAAAAAAAACCACCAAACACAATTCTGCTTTCACCAATGAGTTTCAAATGTCAAAAATAGAAGTTTCCAATACAAATTTTTGATTTTTTATATGTCGAAAGTTTTTGAAAAAAAATTTAAAATATAAAAAAAATGCCAAAAAAATTTTGACTTGCAAAAATGACTTTCAAATATAAAAATAAAAGATTTCAAAAAGAAAATTTTATTTTTTTTACAGTCAAAATTTTCTAAAAAATAATTAAACAGGAATTTTTTGTAAAACAAATATAAAAACACTACCAAACACACTTCGGCTTGCAAAAATGACTTTCACAAAATAAAAATAAAAGTTTTCAATTTTTTTGTATAGAATTTTCCTTAAAAATAAGCGATGACATCCACTAATGTCAGGTGGGCGCGAGCGCCTTTGTTAATGTCTCCTAGGCACTGGAGGCATGGGGATGCCCTTGTGCGTGGGCATCGGTCGATGTCTCTTGGCTGATGAGCGCAAGGGCCTACCGTTGTGTGTAGGCTTTGGCTGATGTCGTATGGCCGATGTGCATAGAGGCCCGCTGATGTAGCCTTGACGATGTGCGCATGGGCCTACCATTTTGCATGCGCCTAAGACAATGTAGCTTTTTCAACATTTGTAGGGCTCTACCGATGTCACCTAAGGGATGCACGTAGAGGCTTGGCCTTGTGCGCGGGCATCGACAGACATCGCTTAACCGATGTGCGCAGGGGCTTGCCCTTATATGCTGGCCTTGGTTGATGTCGCTTGGTCGATGTGTGTAGGGGTCCGTCGATGTCGCTTGGGTGATGTGCATAGGGGTCTGCCATTGTGCACGGGCCTCAAATGATGTCTATAGGGGTCCGCTGATGTTGCTTGGATGATGCGTATAGGGGCGTGCTATTGTGTGTGGGCCTAGGCCGATGAGCACAGGGATCCGCCGATGTTGCTTGAGCGATGGGTGCAGGGGCCTGCCGTTTTCGCTTGGGCGATGCGCACCAGGGCATACCATTGTACATGAACCTCGACCGATATCACTTGACTGATATGTATTGTGGTCCACTGATATCATGCACGAACCAGGCATTATGATCGGTACATGACCAATGTCGCTTTACTGACGTGCGTAGGGGCTTGCCGTTGTATGTAGGCCTTGACCGATGTTGCCTGGCCGATGTGGGTAGGGGTTCGCCGACACCACCTAGGTGATGCGCGTAGGGGCTTACTATTGTGCATAGGCATCAACCAATGTCACTTGAACGACGTGCCCAGGGTCTACCGATGTCACCTAAGCGATGCACATAGGCCTTCCCTTGTGCGCGGTTATCAATCAATGTGCGCAGGGGCTTGCCATTGTGTAAAGGCCTCATCCGATATTGCTCTACCTACCGATGTGCACAAGAGTTCACTGATACTTCTTGGGAGATCCACGCAGGGGTCTGCCGTTGTGCGCGAGCCTCTGTTGATGTTGCTTAGCCGAAGTGCACAGCGGTCTGCTGTTGTGCACGAGCTTTAATGATATTATTTGGGCAACGTGGGCAGGGTTCTGTCGATGTCACCTACGTGATGGATACTACATTAGGGTCTGACCTTGTGTGCGGGCATTGAGTGATATGGCTTGGACGATGTATGCAGGGCTTGCGGTTGTGTGCGGGCCTCAGCTGATGTCGCCTGGCCGATGTGTGCATGGGTCTACTAATTCTGCCCTTGTGATGCATGCAGGGGCATGACATTATGCACGGGCCTTGGTCGAGGTCACTTCGACGACATCCAGGGGTATACAGATGTCACCTAAGTGATGCATGTAGGGGCGTGATCTTGTACACAGGCATCAGCTGGTCTCACTTGGTTGATGTGCGCAGGGGCGTGCCGTTGTGTACGGGCATCAACCGATGTGCGCACGGGCCTATCATTGTGTACGGGCCTCAGCCGATGTGCATAGGGGTCTATCGATGTCTCCTTGGTGATGTACGCAGGGGCTGGTCATTGTACGTGGGCCTCGGTCAATGTCGCTTAGCCGATGTCCACAGGGGTCTGTCGATGTTGCCTAAATGATGCATGCAAGGGCCTGATCTTTTGCACGTGCATCAACCAATGTACGCAGGGGCATGCCATTGTGTGCAGGCTTTAGCTGATGTCGCCTGGCAGATATTGATACACCCAAATTACACCTCCCTTAAGAAGTATAACCGGTCGTTGTCAAATAAAGAATCTAAAAAAGGTTAGGGTCGATCCCACGAGGAATATGGTTCAGACTTAGTCTAATTTATTTGCACATTTAGCCAAGTTATCTCTGTAAAAAGGGAGGTTTTGAAAACTAAAATTATAATTGATTGCTGTGTAGTAACAAGTAAGCAAGTAACATGATTTGCAGTTTTGTAATATCAATATGAGAATAAAACTAGGGCACATGTGTTCCCCCACAAGTTCTTAACGCAGTAATCCTAATGATAGTAACTCATTTCTAGTGTTTAACATGCATAGTCGGTAAGTTAGGTATCGCCTAAGTGATTTGTCCTCTAAGTAGAAAATTTCACCACGCAACTTGGTTCGTCTACGGGTGTATACTTTACTAACCCTTACCTTTGACCCAGATTAGCCCTCAGCGTATGTGGTTCAAACTATTAGATAGTGGATTATCACGCTAAATCTCTGTTTTTTAATCTCTTTCTCATTCATTACTTCCTTGGTCTGGCAAGTAGGAATGAGGCATATTGTAATGTTGTACACCGTTAAAAAGCATTCAAAACAGAGAGATTAACAAATACAAGCATAAACACTTTATCAAGAATTACTTAATTAATAGTTTTACACTGTTAATTACTCATGGTTCGCACAACCCTAGTTGTGGATTTAGTTGTTCATGCTTGATTGTTCACAATGCATATTAGGGTTTAAAGAATAGATCATGAACTTACAATTAGAATCGATGAAATCCACAATCTTGAATTGAAAAACAAAAGCCAATTGCATAAACCAAACTTCAAGAATTGAATACCAAAAGTGTTTGCATAAATAATTCCCAAAGCTAAAATAATGGGTCACAAAATGTCTAACTCCAAAAAAATCTGAAAAATGAAATTTAAAACTTATATTTATAGAAGACAAAACATAAACTAAGTAGGAAAAGGAAAGCTAAGGAAATTCGGCTTGGGCAGTGTCGTCTACGGTTGGTGACCTACGACTCATAGTCAGACCTACGGCTCATACGTACCTTTCGTCATTCAGCAGTTAGTGAAAATATCTGATGGTCACTTTCTACGGGCATGATCTACGACTCGTAGATCTTTGTATGGCCCGTCCTGCTCTTCCGTCAATCAAGTACTTAAGTTCACCCTCTCTGAAGTTTTCTACAATTCTTCATCTATGGTTCGTAACAGGAACAATGGCTCGTCATCCTCAGCCATCGTTCCATTCTTAGCTCAAATTTCAAGCACCTGAACCCATAACTTAAGCCTATGGCTCGTCAATGGAATGATGGCTCATAAGTCAACTCGTACATCATCAAAACGGTACTGCTGCAACACTTTAATCATCAACTGCTCCAAAAACCTATTTCCTGTAAAATTAAACACAAATACCATCACATCTACTAACAAGATGCCTAAGAAGTGTGTAAAACTCTAAGTTTAAGGCATTAAAATTATCATAAGTTCACGGTACATCAACACCCTCAACTTAAAATCATTGCATGTCCTCAAGCAACACAACAAACTCTAAATGACACTTGTGCATAACCAACCCAAAATACAAACAATCACACAACATTTTCTCAATCATCATCCTCCTTATTTATTTTTAGCATAGTGCAAATTTCTTCATAAACTCAACAAGCTAACTCATGCGGATAAATACATGACATAGACATACCAATAGACACATTAACATACACAGACAAAATCACCAAGATACCGATTCTTCAATAATGCAACTTGTGCCCTTACCACAAAGAAATCCCTTTTCTACACAGAATTTGAAATTTAGTTAGGGACTCAGTATTCACTCACACTTAGAACAAATTTGGCCTATGATCATTTCCTAATTTCTAGTTTTAAATCACCTTAGCAAGACCAACGGGGGCAAGTTCTAGATTGGTACGTACCATATGAATGTACAAATGACCTCACACACACACATGGAATCTTGTTGCACTTATTAAATCATCAATGAATCTGGTTTATGTTATAGCTTAAGTCATAATGTCTTATTGATTACTACACATTCAACTTATCAAATTCACAATCATAGCACAAATCAAAATTTGGAGGAATATAAATTTTTATGCTCTTATTGCCATCATGCTTTTACTTCTAGGTTACTTCTACACATATACTATCCTAAACATGCCGGTTCAACATAAATTAAAACAGTTCCTCGGGGAAAAAGAACACAGGCAAGAAAACCCCAAGGAAGGATTGTGAGTTGAGTTACTCAAACTTTACCCCAACACTCACAATCCATTCACCCCACCCCCACATAAAAATTTAGTTCAATGCCCTCAATTCACAAGTAAAAATAAAAAAATCGATTGAGACAAACTTGTGGCGTGTATGCACCGAAGGCCAATCAAGAAGCGGGTGGGTTTGGTTGCCCGGAACCTGTTTGGTCATCATGTGAGGCGCCTTTAGTAACGCCCTTAGTAATAGTCTGGGGTGCACCATCAATAGTGTGCCCCGAGCCCGAAGCTCCCCCTGCCATAGCACGAACATGCTCTTGTCGTTGCTGCTCATCTAGTATGGACTGACGTTGGGTATCCTGTTGCTCCCGTCGCTCCCTCTTATGGGCTCTCCACACCTCCTCAGGGTTTATAGAAGTATTAGTGTCAGTCCAGATGCACTTTCTTGGTGTATGTTTGGAGGTAGTAGCCATCTGGGCGGCACCAAAAAGTGTGTTAAGTACTACATTGTCAACATCAGCTTTCGGGCCAGGTTTCGAAATAGCAGTATCAACAACGGTCAAGGCATCAATATCAGCATGGAGTCTAGCCAACTCCGTCTGAAATGCAGCAATATCAATCGTAGGCCAAGGCTGAGGCCTCTCATCATTCGGCTCTCAAAAGCATCTATCTGCTGGTGCACAACCTATATCATTATTTCTACCATCCTCTTAGTCTGTACGTCAAATTCCTCCATCGATTTCTGCGTCTAAGGCTAAATATGTTGTAGAAGGGTGGTCGCCATTTGAGTCTCTAACTTAAGGACTCTGGCTAGTGGAAGCACGACCGACCTTGTAGGAGTGGGAGCATGTGGTGTGCTCACAGCCGAACCTGAAGTTGCGGAAGGGGGAATAGACCCCTAGGGCTCCGTAGTGGGAGCCGAAATAGTGTCCTCATTAGCCTGTTCGGGGTATGACGCATCACCCATGGGTGGCAAGTCAATATAGATACCCCATCGTGGTGCTGCGGGGTTCGCCTAATCTATAATAAGACCAATGTCAACAGACTTCATCACCTCAATATAGAGTCCCCAAAATATACTGGCACAATCACCTCGCGACATAATCTGAATATAAGGTAGGGAAATGCTAAGGTAGTTGTCTTGCGGAAAGCTCGCTCATGGATCTCAGAAATTATGATCCGAGCAAAATCTATCTCGTGACCCGCAATCAAGCACGCTACCAAGTCAATTGGTTGTCTTCCATCATAAGGGACAACCTGGTGCGAACTATGGACCACCAAAACTTTGCCGCCAAATTCAACATGGCCTTCTTAATATGAAAGGTAAAGTCTTGGAACCACTCAACATCGACCCCCTAGTCAGCAATGTAACCGGCCACCCATTGGAGTAGAGTCTTTCTCTATGCCATGTCCCGTATAGCAGCTCTATTGTGGACCAGCGACATCCTATAGTCAAACTTAGTTGTATTAATCAGTTGAGTGTGAGAGGGACCGTAAATAAAATGGCAAAGGGTTGTCTCGGAGATGTCTACAGAAATATCCCGTACAAGTGTGTAGAGGAGTGGTGGCTGCTCTAAACCCTTTGCCCTCCGAGGCATGTCTCATTGTACTATGGCCGCAGATGAGGCATAGAACCCCCGCAACATAATTGAGCTATATCGGCCTAGCTTCTCGGCCATCCACTCGCATATGTGCCTCTAAAATAACTCATGTACAGATGGAACAGTGTGGAGGCTGCCTTTGAGTACCCACCGCTCCTCTTCAATTTGCTGGGCATATTTGTTTTGGGCATTTTGGCGGATGGCATCAGTGTATATCTGGAACATACCCTCCACACACCATGTGTTGGGCTCTCTGATGACCCGTATAGGCTCAGATGGTTTGGTGGGTGGTGGGTCATGAGCCTCTCTTGTCTCTGTAGCATCGGAGGCAGATGCTGAGACAAACTCATAGCCGGAGCTAGACTTGGATTGTGCGGCAAGCTGGGAGCCACTGCCCCCTCTCAAACTCTGTACTTCCTCCTAAGACTGGGAAGCACCTTCATGACTATCGGAGGTCAATCCCTCTGCCACTGGAATAATGGCCAGCTGCCTGCCCTGCTGGCGAGTCGTTCGGGGTGACTCGAGTGAGCCAACCCTCAAAGGAGGGTCATACTCAGACCCACTATTCTCGTCATCTAAAGACTCATCAATAAGCCTCCACCAGGCCGAAGGTGCGGTGGATCTGCCCCTATGCTCGTACTGCTGAGTGACCTTTTGTGGCATGGTACCTGTGAAGCCATGTTAGTACCTAAACATGGAAAGAAAAACAAGAAAAGATAAGAAGTAGACTATAACATAAAAAGAAAGAAAAAGAAAAAAAATTTCAGACTGCTACTATTTTTGGTACCTACAGTTAGTACTAACGAGCCGTAGAAGCATCTACGGACCATAGGTCTTGACCGTAAGTGAGAAAGTCAACTTTTGAGTTTCTGAAGTTGAATTGACGGTTCGACCGGACGGTCCGTCAATGGACTTACGGTCCATAAATCAATCCGTCAAAACTAAATTAGGCTACTAGTGTGTCCTTCAAACTGACGGAACCTGACCTACGGTCCGTAGGTTTCCCTACAAGCCGTAGGTCGTGGTCGTTGACCACCACTGTGTCAGAACTCAAAACAAATTTTTAACCAACATCACAAATACATCATTTATTATACCAAAGTACTTCTAGAACATGCATTTCAACATAATTTCATGTTATTCTTTCGTTCCTTGGGTTTTAATCATGCAATTAGTTATATGATCAATATTTAAAATCGAAACCCTAAGTCAAGAACACAATTAGAAGGCAGTAGTCACATGATTCACATTAAAATTTAACAACACCCACAATACCATCGTCCCAAGGGTAAATTTCAAATCATTAAAATCAAGGTCACATACAAGTACTACCCAAGGTCAAGTAACAACTTTCGATTTCAACTTCATATTGATAGTGTAAGTTAAAAATCAGTAGCTTAAATGAAGTATGAAGTTGAAGTTGTGTGAGTTTGTTATTGTAACTCTAAGCACCCAAGTTGTTGGACTCCAAACCCGCGATTTGTTTTTGTGAATTCGAAAATAGAGAAAAATAATTTTTAAAAATGTAGACAGTGAGTTAGAAAAGGGGGAAGAAGAAGAAGATGGGAGGATAGATGGTTATATAGTGGTTGGTGAAGGGGATGGATGTGAAGTGAAAGGGTGGATAGAACTTGATTTGATGGTATGTACCATTGGAAAAAGGAGGAAATGGGGGGAGGATTTAAAATGAAAGGTTTTTATTAAAGAAAAATCACGGGTCGGGTCATTTAGTTTGAACCAGACTGAATCTATGAAACCCCGTCTATGGTTCGTACATGGTTATATGGGCCGTAGATGGATCCATCATATCTCCCTTCACTTAGTGAAATTTTGAAAGCATACCTGGGGTCTACGGTTGCAGACTACGGACCGTCATTTAATGTACAGTTCGTACTGTGCAACCATAGACTTAAAGTTGCAGCTGCTTTTTGACATCAAGTCCTACGGATGCCATTCATGATCCGTCAGTCAAATGACAACTAGTAGATGGGAATCGTAGAACCTTCCGTACTTATAATTTTTCAGATTTTTCTAACTTTCCTACACATGTAGCAAGTATTAGGACTTCCTTTTATATTTTTACTGACTCTTTTTGGAGACGGACCCTATACTACCCTAATATAGCCAATACTAAGACTCAATAAAACATAAAACTCAATAAAAAGTCTTAAAATTCATAAAAATCACTAAAAATTCCTAAAATTTGCTAGATTTTAATCTAGGGTTGCCTCCCAAGTAGCGCTTGATTTAACGTCGCGGCACGACGAAGATCTCTTAACTACTCAGACTTCATCAAGACTCCATTGTTCAATCAACTCATTGAACTCTTCCATTTTTCCCATATAGAGTTTGATCCTTTGGCCATTGACTTTGAATTTTGTTCCTTCCTTGTTCTCAAGTTCAACAGCTCCATGTGAAAATACTTGGACGACTCTGAATGGTCCCATCCACTTTGATTTGAGCTTGCCAGGAAACAAACGCAGTCTTGAGTTGAATAGATGTACCATATCTCCGGGAGGAAAATTAGGTTTTTTGATCTTTTGATCATGGTACTTCATCTTCTCTTTATACAAGGCTGAACTTTCATATGCTCTTAAGCGGAACTCACCGAGCTCGTTCAATTCATTCAGCCTTTGACTTGATGCAACATCCCAATCCAGATTCAACTTCTTGAGTGCCCACATCGCCTTATGCTCTAGCTCTACAGGTAAGCGACATGACTTCCCAAGAACAAGTTGGTAAGGAGACATACATATAAGAGTCTTGAATGCAGTACGATAGGCCCATACAGCATCATCGAGCTTTCTCGACCAATCAGTTTTGTTCGCATTCATAGTCTTTGCAAGGATTTGCTTGATTTCTCTATTGGACACTTCAACTTGACAACTAGACTATGGATGATAAGGAGTTGCTATGCTGTGACAAACACCATACTTCTCAAGCAGCGCCTAGAATAGTTTGTTACAAAAGTGGGAACATCCATCGCTAATAATCTCCCTTGGTGTACCAAACCTGGAGAAGATATTTTCTTTTAAGAAAGCGGTGACACTTTTACCTTCATTGTTTAAAAGTGCGACAGCTTCCACCCATTTGGACACATAGTCAGCTACAACAAGTATGTACTTCATCCCATTTGAACTCACAAACGGACCTATAAAATCAAGGCCCAAAACATCAAAGAGTTCAATAACCAGTATATGAGTCATTAAGAGTTCTTGCTTTCTTGAAACACCTCCTTCTCTTTGGCATCGATCACAAGACTTGGCAAAATCATGAGCATCTTGGAGAATGGTGGGCCAATAATACCCGCATTGTAAGATTTTATGAGCATTCCGAATACCACTATGATGACCACCAACAGGAGACGAGTGGCAAGCTTCCAATATACTCATCATCTCCACCTCAGGCACACTGCGATGAATAATCCTATCAACACAGATACGAAACAAGGCTCTTCCCAAAAGAACTTCTTCACATCAGACATGAATTTTCTTCTTTGGTGGAACGATAAATGTGAAGGCACCACATCACTTGCCAAATAGTTGGCAAAATCAGCGAACCTAGGGTTAAGATCAATAGAAGCAGCCAAAACCTGTTCGTCTGAGAATGTATCATCTATCTCGATTCCATCAGCTAACTTCAACATAGCCTCTTCCTCTAATCTGGACAAGTGATCATCCACTTGGTTTTATGTTCCCTTTCGATCTCTCACCTCAAAGTCGAATTCTTACAACAATAATACCCATCGAATTAGCCTCGGTTTTGCATCCTTCTTTTCCATAAGATGCCTCACTATAGAATGATCAGTGTGCACAATTACTTTAGTTCCCAGAAAATAGGATCTGAACTTCTCAAACGCAAAGACTACAACAAGCAATTCTTGTCCGGTGATGATGTAATTCTTTTGACCAACATTTAGAGCTTCACTCGCATAACATATAGGATGAAGAATCTTCTCTCTCCTTTGCCCCAATACTACGCCGAGAGCCATCCCACTCGCATCACACATGACTTCAAATGGTTGTCCCCAATTCGGTGAAATAATGATAGGTGCAGAAATCAACTTCTTTTTCAACTCCTCAAATGTTTTCAGACAAGCATCATAAAATATAAACTTCATCTTCTTTTCGAGCAGTTTGCACAAAGGGTGTGCAATTTTTGAGAAATCTTTAATAAATCTTCCATAAAAACCTGCATGCCCTAGAAAACTTCTAACACCTTTCACGGAAATAGGTGGTGCTAAATTTTCAATCACCCTCGACCTTTGCTTTATCAACGTCAATGCCTTTTTGTGAGATTCTATGGCCTAGAACTATACCTTCTTTCACCATAAAGTGACATTTCTCCCAGTTTCGCACAAGATTGCACTCTTCACAGTGTTTCAACACATCACCTAAATGTACCAAGCAATCATTAAACAAGTCACCAACTACAGAAAAATCATCCATAAATACCTTGATAGTGTCTTCCACCATATCAGAATACTTGGTTTGCTGTCCGGCATGAGTTGGATTTTGTGCGAGCATATCCTTGGTGGAATACCAATAATATCATCAATCGTCCATCGAATCACCCTTTTATACCGCTTCAGCACAAATATCAAAGCTTCTACTTGCCCTTCATTCAAATCAGCAGCTATAATGACATGCAAAGTGTTGTTTTGGCCCAAGAACACATACCGCAAGTGAGATGGGAGAGCCTTTATCTCCAAGTTCGGAGGCTCATCAATAGATGGTTATGCAGGCGGAGTGTCTCGATTCTTCAGATCCAAACCCAGCTTCTTTAGTTGGCGACGAGGAAAACCACCCTCATCAAGTGCAGAAATTAACTTGTCATATTCATCAATACCATCACCATCAAAGTTAATGACCACCGCAGCTAGTGCTTCAACACTTAGTCTCTCCTAAATGGACACCTCTGGTTTCTCCTCATCGGCATAGTTCACTAACGATACTGATTTAAGTTCACATTGATGCTTCATTGATCTGCAGATGTTAAATGTCAACTCTTCATTGTTTAAACGGAACTTCATCTGCCCTTTTTCCATATCTACTAGTGAGCGCCCCGTGGCAAGGAATGGTGTCCCTAGTATTATAGGCACTTCAAAATCAACCTCGCAGCCTAGTATCGCAAAATCTGCTGGAAAGATAAATGCCTCCACTTTGACCAAAACATCTTGGAGCACCCCTATTGGTTTCTTTACAGTACGGTCAGCCATAAGTAGCCGCATCGCAGTCGGTTTGGGGGCTCCCAAGCCCAATTTCTTGAACACGGACAGCATCATCAGATTTATGCTAGCACCCAAGTCACATAGGGCCTTCGCAAACTGCATCATGCCAATCGTGCATGGGATAGTAAATGCTCCGGGATCTTCCTTCTTTTGGACTAACGACCGAGTAGCAATGGCGCTACTATGTTGTAGTCTATCATCATCTTCAAAACTGGCAGCTCTCTTTTTGGTCGCAATAACCTTCATGAACTTTGCATAACCGGGCATCTGTTCTAATGCTTCAATCAAAGGAATATTTATAGACAACTGCTTTAACATAGATATAAACTTTCAATACTTCCCTTCTTCAGTCTTCTTAACCAATCATGGTAGAAAGGGAGGTGGAGGTCTTGGCATATGGATGATCTTTTGAGTGATTTCAGCCTCACTACAACATTTCAAGCCTACGGCCACACTAAATCTGGACAACGCTTGTAAAGTGTTGCCTAAAATATTTTCGAGTACGCTTTTAAAGCGCAGCCCAAGATTTTAACTTTTGGCTTCGATAATATTGGCAACACTTGTAAAGCGTACTCTTTAAATGTATAGGCTACACTTTTTAAGCGTTGTTACATTACGATATAATTGGCAACAACTATTTACATATATGGCCACACTTTTTAAGTGTGCTATTTTTATAATTGTAAAAACAACACATTACAAGTGTGGCCTTAAAGTTTTCACTAAAATATTATATTCCCTCCAACTTTTTCCAATACTCCTGCTCCAACTTTTATTTGGCAAAAAAAATAATTTTCGCTCAAATTAGAAAATTTTCAAGAACAAAATTTTCAAGGGGAAATGGTCTGATGGACCCTTGTACCTGTATGGATTTGTATTATGGACCCTTCTACTTAATCATTTACCAACTGAACCCCTGAACCTATTGAAACTTGATATTTTAAACCCTTTTTTTACTGTCATCCTATGTGGCATTTTTATTCAAAGTGCGTGTGATACACATATTTTAGGCGCGTGAAGTCTTTAAAAAGATAGAAATGTCAATTTTTGACCTAACTAAGAGTCATCTTCTTCCCCATTTATCCATTCACCATTGTTGAACAAAAAAAAGCTTTTTGGGGGGCTTTTCTACTGATCTACAAATATTTCTGTCCAAATTCTTTCTCTATTTTTCTCATTGTTTCATTGTTGTGTTTCATCTTCTTCAAAAGACTCATTATTTCTTGAACAAATTCATTCTTTATTCTATACAAAAGAATCCCACAAGTACAAATTTCTTTCATTGTTACAAAAAATAAATGGACTTATCGATCCTACTCTTCAACAAGTATCCCATTTCCTCCGAATTCAATATTGCCGGAGCCATAACCACACCAATTTCTGCAAATTTTCAAAACACAAATCCTTTCTTAAATGAATAAATTATGAAAAGCTAAAAAATCAAAATTGATCCAAAATTGCAAACAAGGGAAGAAAAAGAAAAACAAACATGAAGGAGGAGTGAATGAACAGAATCTGAGGGTTGAGTAATTAGGATGAGAACTGATTGTTCATGAGTTCTAGGGTTTTGGAGCGAGTGTCGCAGTGATTTGGGGCCATCACTATTTTTCCAAACTGCAGGTGGCGCAGTCGCCCTCTCCGTCTTCGAGTGGTAGCTCCACTACCACTTTACGGTATGCGATCCATCTTACCGGTACTACATTTCACTGGTGAAAGCCTTTGGAATGAGAGGAGAAAGAAGAGAAATCTGGAATAAAAAGGGAAAAAAGAGAAAAAGATTTTTAAAATAAAATTTTGGGGATTTAATTTAATTTTACCATTTTATTTCCTATGTGGCAGTTAAAAATGAGGTGGAATTTGACATGTAGTGGTTGTATTACACGCATTATCCACCATATAAGAAAAGGGCTTAAAATATTAAGTTTCAATGAGTTCAGGGGTTCAGTTGGTAAAGGGTTAAATAGAAGGGTCCAGAATACAAACTCATACAAGTACAAGGGTTCATCAGACCATTTCGCCAATTTTCAAATTTGAAATTTGCTCCAACTCTTAGGTCTTTGCTCTAAATCTGAAATTTTTCATGGCTCATCACAAATTAACAGGTATTTCTTCATCTAAAGATTTTTCACAAAGAAAAATTTATGCTTCTTGAGATACGAAATTTCAAATTTTTTGCTGACATACGAAAATCCCTCATGATTTTCGTTGTTTAAGCTCTAGCTGATGAACATGACAGAACAAAATGCTTCACTTAAGAAGATGATGTCTAAAACCTTCATCAGATTGAGAGAATTTTGTTGGAATAGGGTTTATCAGGTAAAAATTTCTATCTTTTAAAGTCTAAATTTATGGCATCTATGTTTATTGCTTGGCTGTGGCTACACATTTAGCTTTAGGGTTTTGATATTCTTGTGTCGTTGATTCGATTTTGTTGATTTTTGGGAGTCTAGCTCCTAGTTGTATTACCCACTTCAGTTGATTCTTTGCCCAATTTTCTCTTTTAGATTTGTCAATTTCCCTTAAACCCACTGCACTCTTGGCTCAGTTGTAGGGTAAATGCTATTTACTAAGAAGTGAGAACCCACAGCATTGACTCTTGAATTATCATCAGCAGCTGAATCTGCTACTTGAGTGTGTCAATTTTTATGCAAATTTGCTTTTCTGAGGTTCAGTAGCCCTAAGGTGAATGACCTATATTAGGTAATGTTTTCAATGTTGAAGTGTTAAAGTTGTTGTCTTTGTATTGCTCTTTTCCTTTAATTATAGTTTATGTTATTGGGTATCAATGAAAATTTTAAATGTTTGAAGAAAGGCTCTTTCTTGATGCATGTAGAACTTTCTTTTTTAGGTTTAGTTTTTTGCTCAAAATTAGAGTCTCTTAGCATGAACTGAAAAATTATGAAAATTTGAACAAGTTTTTAGCATTCATTCTACCTAAGCAGTGTAAATTAGTTAGCTTACTGAATGGACGAGTATCATATTATTTTTTTAAACCACTATTAGTAGTTCACTGAGAGGACAATGGTGTTTTAATTCTATTTTGATTGATTGTATGTTTATAAGATGTTTACAGAATATAATTTGTCTGTGTCCCTTTTAAACTAGTAAAGATATGTATTACTAAAGTTGTTGATCTTGTGTAAAAATAGGAGCACTTAAAATCTTATTCAACTTGCCTACTTTAGATCATGATAACAGTTTGTCTTCCTAATTTTAGAAAATGGAAGGCTACATGAAACTTGAAGTAAAATCAGTGATTTTTTTTTAAAATCAGGTTTCCAGTAAACCTTTACTTATCACAGGACTCTGTTAACCCTTGAATACTTTTGAAGTCTTAAAAAAATTCACAACTTCTTCTTATTCACAATCCGTCTATAAGTAATATTTCACCCTTGAGGATGCCAGATTACAGCTAATCTTGCTTCAGGTCAGGGATAACTTAGCAGATGTACTGGTGGAAGCCTGCTTGGTGTTGTATTTTTGTTGTTGTCTACCTCTAGGAGATAGACCCTGGTGTGCAGAAATTTCTTGAATTTCTTCTTGACATTCATTATGAAAAGTGGAACCAAATTCTTTAATAAGATGAGCACCGGTTCCTTCATCATCATCCTTATTTTCCTCCATGGACTGAGTATCATTATCAAGTTCATCCTCAGAATGTTGAACATCATAATCATCATTTCTCTTAGAGTTGTTCTTAATTTTAGGATTATTAACTTGGGATTGTTGTTGTTGAATGGCATTGTGCCCTTGAATTTCAGTTTCTTTTTGTTGCTTTATTTTAATAGCATCTCTTTTCATCTTGCTTAACCTGCCTTGTGACTTGTTGTTAGGAGGTTTCATATGCTGCTAACAACCATCCTTTTGATCTTGTGCATCTATAGACCCCTAAATCACAGTCTTTTGAGGAGTGTGAGTAGGAGAACTGATGTACCCTGTAGCTATATTTTCTGTGAACATCTGATACCCTTGACTAGAAGTGTCCCTTGTGTGGTCTGTTGTAGTAATTAAATTACCCTATTTTTGATCAGTATCAACAGTCTGCATATTGTTTCTCTGAGCTTTCAATCCTCTCTGCTGATCTTTCAATCCTGGAGTAATTGATGTTGTTCAGGAGTAACCATTCTAGGAAGACAGTTAAGAATATCCTGATTAATTCTGTTTTCATGACCTGAAAATATGCGCTGGAAATAATCACCAGTTACTTTTGCAATGTTTTCATCAACCTGAACCCATTCATCATTATCAGTACAAATTTTGTGTATAAACAACCTCCTTCTCCTTCCCCTCATTATAGAATAAAAGTACTTGGAATTGGCATCCCCCTCTTTGAACCAATGGAGTTGGGTTTTTTTGTTTGAGAATCAAAGCTTCCAGTTTGAGAAATTTGATGTACTTGGCATTGATATAGTGAAGCTTTGCTCTGTGATCGACAATCTATTATAGGATCATTGTAATGTTTGCTTGAATGTTTAAACATGGTAGTAGATGTTTGATACTTCTCTGACTGTGTGTGCACAAGAATGAGATTGTAAAATTTTGGACTTAGTTTTAAAAAGCTCCAAAAGATTTTCACACTATATTGTACAGTTGGTCTTCAAAAAAATGTGTTTGAACTTCTTTAAAATGTTGTTTACAACCTGAACATGCTTCTTGATAGAATTTCTTGATCTGAATTAGTTCATTTAAATTCCTTAATTGCTAAGAATATATATATTTGTGGGCATTAGTTCTTTGCTTAATCAAAGTCCTATGTTGTTTCAACACTTCAAAAATTTGTCAATTTTGCTTCAGCCAGAATCGTCCTCGACATCTCATTTCGCTTCATCGACTCTGTGGTAGGTAGGCTTTGGACATTTCTTCAAGTTTCAACATTTACAAAAACTTTTGTACCTTCTCACCCTTTTGTAATAGTGTGTGAGGGAGAGGATTGTTCTCTGTGTGTATTAGATATATGTCAACTTTTTTTATTTTGTTAAAACTTCTATTTGACTAAGGTTATTAAATTTCTGTAGTTAGATAACACTTGATGTAAATTAAGTAGAGGAAAGTATAATGAGCTACAAATTAAGAAAATTTGAACAAGTTTTGAGCATTCATTTAACTAAAGTGTATAACTGAATAGTTTTCTATGTAAATTGTGCAAAACAAATTTGATGATGAGTATTTAAATTCACTCACGAAACTTTAACTTTGAATCAATGGATGGAGCAATGAATCGTTCACTTCTCTTTTAGAGTTATTAAAAAGGCAATGCCCGAGTTGAACATTCCTCCGTCTTATAATAAAACCAAGTCTATGGTTAAGAATCTCGGTCTTGATTATGAGAAAATTGATGCATGTCCCAATGATCGCATGTTGTTTAGGAATGATCATAAGGATGATGAATTTTGTCATACTTGCGGAGCTTTACGATATATTAAATATCCTTAAGTTGATAGTGAGCTTGGACCTTCTAAAAAACCACATCGAGTTTCAGCAAAGACTTTGAGATACTTTCCATTTATTCCTAGACTCAAAAGGCTATTTATGAGCTCAAACACGGTAGATTCTTTGAGGTGACATAACGAGGAGCGTTCTAAAGATGGAAAGTTAAGGCATCCCGCTGATGGTCAAGCATGGAAAGATTTTGATAGGTTGCATCTAGATTTTGCACTAGATTCTCACAATATGAGACTTGGCTTGGCAAGTGATGGGTTCAATCCATTTCGAACCATGAATATATCTCATAGCACATGGCCAGTTATGTTGATGGTGTATAATCTTCCACCTTGGATGTGCACGAAATATGAATATTGTATACTTTCGTTACTTATACCTGGGTGCGATCACTTGGAAATGACATTGATATTTACTTACAACCATTAATAGATGAGTTAAAATTGTTGTGGAATTCTGGGGTTGAAACATATGGTGCTTCAAGAAATCAAACTTTTCAAATGTGAGCAGCTCTTATGTGGACAATCAATGAATTTCATGCATATGCTATGTTATCTGGGTGGAGTACAAAAGGAAAGTTTGCTTGCCCTTATTGCAACTATTGCACTAATTCTCGCTATCTTAAACATAGTCGGAAAATGTGTTATATGGATCATCGTGTTTTTCTACCCATGGATCATCCATGGAGATCTAACAAAAGATCTTTCGATGGAAAAACTGAATTTAGGCCTCATCCACCTTTATTAAAGGGAACTGATGTGCTTAATAGCTTACAAGATTTTGAAAATGTGTTTGGAAAGAAGAGAAAGATATCGAATGATGGCCCTTGGAAAAAAAGGTCAATCTTTTTTGAATTACCTTATTGGCAGCACAACCTGTTACGTCACAACCTTGATATTAGCACATAGAGAAGAACATAGTTGTTAGTATACTTGGAACTCTTTTGGATATTTCTAGCAAAACAAAGATTCATGCAAAAGCCCGGTATGATTTGAAAGAGATGGGAATTACAAAGAATCTTCATCCAAAAGACACAAGAGATAATAAGAGAACAAAGTTTGCAAAAACTTGCTTCTCAATGACAAATGGAGAGAAATCAGTTTTTTGTGGAGCTTTAAAGACAGCCAAGCTACCTGATGGTAGTGGCTCTAATATATCTAGGTGTGTGCAACTGGATGAAAGTGTCTGGTTATAAGACCCATGATGCTCATTTCATGTTACATTATTTGCTTCCAATACCAATTAAAAGCATCATTCCTGATCATGTGGCTATTGCTTTGATTCGTCTAAGTTCCTTCTTCCGTCGTTTGTGTCAAAAAGTTATCACATTAGAGGAACTAGATTGCTTAGAAATAGAGATTAGAGAAACAATAAATCAGTTGGAGAAAAATTTTCCCCCAACATTTTTTGATATAATGATTCATTTGCCTACTCATTTGGCGAATGAAGTGAGATTAGGAGGTCTGGTTTAAAACAGATGGATGTATTCCCCCGAAAGAGAAATGGGTACATTCAAATCATATATCTGCAACAGACGTTATCCAGAAGGTTGCATAGCAGAGGCACATGTGGGAATAGTGTGTATGAATTTATTCTCTAAATATATGCATGGGGTTGTACATACCAGATTTAACATAAGAGCCCAAAATAATGATTAATGTGACCCAACTGATGCAGCAACTGTGAGTTTGTTTCCTAACAAAGGATGTCCTTTAGGAGCAAAGAAAACTGATCCATTTATTTTAGATAACAAGTCACCAAGTCAGACGCATGCATACCATTGGGCAATTGTGATGAGGTTCAAGAATATTTTAGGTACTTTAATTTAAATATATTATTTCCTTTTGTATAATTAATTTTTAACTTATTGTATTTATCATTTTAACAAAAAAGTACATGTTGTGTAGAGAGCATGAGCAAGAGGTTAATAATCAGCCGCGAAGATCTAAATGGAGCAAGGCCAAGAATCATTGTAAAAACTTCTCTCAATGGTTTGAAACTCGTGCTTTGCAAGAGGATGTGCCTGATTTGATAAAACAATTGTCTAGAGGACCAAATTATGTTGCTAAAAGATATTCTGGGTATCTCATTAATGGATACATATTCCATATTAAGCAGCGTGATGTAAGGCGTAAAACACAAAATAGTGGTGTTACACTAGTTGCCTCAACTACAAGCTTTAAAAGCTCAAAGGATAAAAACTCGATTGTTGTAGATTTGACTTATTGTGGTAGAATAGTTGATATAGTTGAGTTAGACTATTATGGTCATTTTAAAGCTATTCTATTTAAGTGCGATTGGTATGAGGTTGAAAAAGAAATTTATGGCCTTACTTATGTCTATTTTAACAAGAGATGCTCTCAAGAAGAGCCTTTTGTGCTTGCATCTCAAGTACATCAATTCTTCTATGTGCAAGATCCATATGATCAAGATAGACATTATGTTATGAAGACTGTTCCGAGAGACTTGTTTAACATGAGTGATCAAGTTGAATCTGAACTCCCACAAAGTTATGAAAATGAGTTGTCTGAACATTTGATGGGACCATCTATACCAAAAGATAATGGTGAAGTTCTCTTAATAAGGACTAATGTACCAGAAACAATTATTGATGTGCCTACGGAGGAATTTATTACTCAACAACTTGAAGTCGAGTATGAAGAGGAGTTTGAAGATGAGACTGAAGATGAGTATGAAGATGAGTATGAAAACAAGTCTGAAGATGAGTCTAAAGACGAGTTTGAAGATGACGCACCATGAGTTTTATTATTTTTGTGATGACCATACAGTGCTGACTCACACTTTTTGTTATTTAACTGTTGTTTTTGGTACAAACACCTTAAGATATCTAATATATGGAATTGAAGATTAGATTGGTGCAATCTTTAAGTATTCTATTGGCTTCTTTCATGCGCCCGATTGTTGTTTGGTTAAGTAATTTATGTTGGCTTCTTCAATTTATCTGATTATTATTGTATTCATGAACTTGTAATTCTAGCTTACTATTTTTCATTTGACTGTTTGTTAGCACAAACTTATATGACAAAGGTTAGTAATCTTTGAAGTATTCCTGGTGCAACTATCAAACTACTTTCTGATCTATAAATATGAATTATTGTTGTTATTTAAATACTTATTGTTTTCCTATTATTATCAGGCAGTGGACATTAGAGGCAGCACAGTGAACTCTGCAGTATTGCTGAAATGTGAACTCTCGGTGCCTTCGGAGGAATTTTTTTGTTGAACAGTTGCATACTAGTGAACTCTTTGTGAAGTCAGTCCTCTGTACGTAGTATTCCCTTCACTTTCTAGAAGCTAATCATTAGTTCACTACTCGTCCTAAATTATAAGACACAATTCCTTTTGAAGTTAGCATTCTCTGTTGGCTTCTTAATCACCTGATTATTATTTTGTAGGTTAACTTACTCTGAGGAAAGAAAATAAATAGATTAAAAGAAAGCGGGAAGAATAAATCACTCAGCTACACTAAAGAAAAAGGGTTTGAATCCAAACAAAGGTCAAATTCCATTAAGAATCTGAATTCTGATGTGCAATACCGATCAAGTGCTGAATTGGTCAACAAATTCAAGATTAAGAGAGAACAACTTGTGAACGAATGCAATGATAAAGCTAAGAAAGAGCATGCACCAATAGTACATAAAAGAAAGATTTGTGAGGATTTCACTCCACAACAAGGAAAGAGTAAATTGCTTGGGCACAAATCAGTAATTCAATCGTCTTCAAGGGAAGCGCTTAGTACCTCACATATGATTGCAGTGAAAGGACAAACTAAATAGAGCTTATTTTGATCTAGAGTCCATTTAAGAGAAAGGAATTAAATTTCCTATGCATAACTTTAGGTTCCAAACATCTTCCAAGGAAGTTGTTGCTGCTTCAGTACATGTGACTGGAACAACACTAGCTAACGGAGAGGAACAACATGATATTCAAGATCTACTAAACTTCAAACAGGTGAAGAGGAAGTTAGTCGTACCAGCCACCAGTCTTGATCAGTTTCTGGAAAAACAACAGATACACAAAGAACATAATATTCATGCTCTACCAAACTGCAAGCAGGTAAAGAGGAAGTCGGTCGTACTAGCTACTACTCTTGATCAGTTTCCAAAAAAACAAGGGATACGCATAGGTGATGAAACAAAACATGGTAACCATACAGTAGCTGATGTTGAATTTATGCATGCTCCTTTTTTAATGAACATAATAAAGGATGGATGATCTTGTGGATCAAGAAGAAATCGGCGGGGATGAGTGTGCTATAAAAGAGGAAATTGACAATGATTATAGTACAAAAGGTATGTCTTAAACCTTGTAAGATGTATTACTCATTATAAAAGAAATTTCTTACTTCCTGCTATTAATCAATCTAGGAATATCGGAGCCAAAAAAAGTTCGAGGACAAACAACATGTAAGAATATTCACGCAAGAAATTTGGAAGAAAGAAAGGAGGTGACATTTGATAAAGGACAATTCCGCCAGTTGATTGAGTATTGGAAACACCCAACTGTTCAAGTAAGGCTAATATAGTGCATTTCTACTCTTCAACATACTCATCATATCTATTCTTTTTTTAATTTATAAATTCAAACATATCTTTTTATATAATAATATATAGGCCATGTGTGAGATGAATTCTCAAAACATGAAAAAACAAAAGTGGAGGCATCGAATGGGACCTATTAATTTTGCAAGAGTACGCGTGGCATTGGTAATACTTAGCGGACATTTCGTAAAAAATCTGAATTTCATTTTTTTGTACTTTATTAGAAAATATTGATGTTTTTTTAATTTCTTTTGATATAATTTGTTGCGTGCAGCCAAAGAAAACAACGAGGAACCATCAATGTCTAAAATGTTTATTGCAACTCGTACAAAGACGGGAAAGGAAATTCAGGTTGATACCCAAGTTGCAGTAGTAAGATTTTTAAAAAGGAAATTCAGGTTGATACCCAAATTTAAGTTTTTAATAGTACTTACAGTTCACTATGTATGTCAATTTTATTCAACAGGCTGAACTTCAGAATCGCCAAAATTTTGGGGAAACAGCTGATGATGCATTTAGGGCAGTGTTTGGAAAGGAGAAGCCTGGTCGACTTAGGTGCTATGGAAAGGAGAAGCTTGGTCGACTTAGGTGCTATGGTAGATCAGTGACAACAAGTTCTTTGAAGAAAGATGAGGAAACTGACAAGCTAAAACAAAAGCATGCCAATGAAATCACTTCTCTAAAGGAAGATATGAATGAAATGAGAGAAGAAATGCGACATTTATTTAGTCAATTACTGCAAAACAACCCTGGATTGAATGTTCAAGATATACGAGGGTCATGTGTCGGATCTAACCTTGCTTCACATGTTGATGCAAGTAGCGCACAAGTTGTAAGAGGCCAAAATCTTCCACATTCTTCAAGGTCTACTCATGATTCGATTCTTCAAAAGGTTTTTTGTATTTCACATTCTCTGTTAGTAGTCTGCATATTGTTATAGATATCCAAGGTAGTTCTCGTTTTGTTGCTTTTGTATCTCCTCTTATTGCTGAATTGATTGGTGTTCTTCTGGAAGTTGTCCAATGTATTTTCTTCACCTATTTTTCCATTGACTTTACTAGGAACCTCCTTTAAGGTATTGGTTTTCTGATTGTCAGCTGGTTCTTTCATAACAATGCCATTACTCTTTTTTGTATCCTGCTCATGATCAGTTTCATAGGGACCATGATGTTGAATTTTGTCTCATCCATATGTATTCCATCTTGGTCGTGATCATTTTGGATATGTTAGTTTACATGTTGCTGCGTGATTTTCTGAGGTGTTTTGGGTTTGATTGCCTTTCCTCTCGAGACATGTTGACCATCATCCATCATCTCTTTATCAACTCTTAGGTCTTTGGTTTTGTTAGCTTGTTCTTCCGTTTTAGCTTTGATTTAGAGAATTTTGTTGGGCTCTTCCTTTTTAGCTTTGACTTAGAGAATTATTTTTGGAAACCAGCTCATGATCATGGCGTTTTACATGAAAAATTACAATATTTACACATGGTTAAGAAAAGTAATGTATATATAGTAGGTGTTGAACGCCCCTTTGACTTTTTTGTGTGTTTAGTTCTTCATATTTTGAACCCTTACTCCGCTACTGCCAGTGGCTCATTATTGTTACTCAAATCTATTCAAGGGATTCAATTGAATCCCTAATATCGAGAAAACATATATTTTGTTACATGAGGTTGAATTCTAAGTGTGACATTTTCGATTATTTGAATTCTCTTTGTGTGAACTTCTGGCTCTTGAACTTCTACTTAGCAGAAAGTAAAAACTATTAGCATTTACCTATCCCTCAAAAGTGGTGAACCAGTTCAATCAAATCCAATAAAAAGTGAAAATTAAGGGGAGAAACAGAGACAAAACAGAGAAGAGAAAAGAAACAATGTAAATGTGTTCCTGATGGTAGTATTTGTTTGTTTAATGTAAATGTATGTATGAAGAACAAGATGTAAAGCTTCCTCCTATTATTAATGTAGAGGCAACTTCAATAAGAAAAGCTCTATCCTGTTGTGTTGCAAAAGATTTTACCTCATCTTGTTAATCTACTAGAGCTTTGCCTCATCTTGTTATTAATGTTGCTTGTCTCATCTTGTTAATCTGTTGAAGGGGCACAGAGATGCTCAAAACTCTCGATGAGTTAATGGTGTTATTCGGTGGGCATCTGATGCAGTTACTATCCTTCTCATGAAAACAATAGCATAAAAACTCGTGTTAGGTTGATTATGTTGATCTGAAAACAGTGTTATTGCAGCATCTACATAAATAAAACCTCTTTTTCTTTCTTCGTTTAGTTGCTTCTGTATCTCCTCTTATTGTTGACTTGATTGGTGTTCTTTTGGAAGTTGTCCAATGTGTTTTATTCACCTATTTTTCCATTGACTTTACTAGGAACCTCGTTTAAGGTATTGGTTTTCTGATTGTCAACTGGTTCTTTTATAACGATGCCATTACTCCTTTTCGTATCCTACTCATGATCAGTTTCATAGCGACCATGTTGTTTATTCTGTAACTAGATTTTGATGTCGTGAATATCAGGTCCGTTTTGGACATTTCTCCCTTTTTCAGGTGTTTTTGACTTTCCTTTGATATTGTGGCTTTTGTAGTAGCTAGATTTTGAAACAGTTGCTTGGTACATTAGTGTGAAATATTTTTATGAGAAAATGATGTATCTGCCTACCATAATTCTAATTTTCTTTCATGATCTATACGATGTTGTATCCTTCTACTCTTGATTCTGATGTAGGGGGTCTCTGATTTATCTGAGTTGATTATTCTCTTCCCCATTGAGGGTATCGATTGGAAATCCAGAAAGTGTATTATCTATTTTGCTCAAAAGCTAGATTTGTAACAAAATCTGCTAGCTTATTTCCTTCTCTAAACACATGTGTAATCCCAATGTGTAATTGTTGCATCATCTGTTTGATTTGCTCTACTTCTTGTATGATTTCCCATGGTGGTTTCCAAACATTTGTGAGTATGTTCCTGAATATCATTGAGTCTGTCTCTATGATAAAATTTAGAATTTCTTGACTAAGGAAATATCTCATAGCTTTATGAATTGTTAAAGTCTCTGCCACTAGACTTGACGCTTCTCCTATACGTCCTGCATGTGCATAAATTATATTACTAGTATCATTCCTTAGGCAGAAACCATAAGAGCTTAATCTTGGATTTCCGTGGCTTGCTCCATCTGTATTGATTTTGATTGTACCCTTGATTGGTTTCTTCCACTTAACCAAACAATGATATAGCCTAGGCTTGTAATTTCTCAAAAACTGTATCACTATTGGCCAATCTGTTGCACACAACAAATAAAGGGGCGTGGTTTGATCCCAACCTAATAAGGTGATGGACTTCACGAGAAGGAAGAAAATCCAGAAATTCTTGATTAACAAAGACTCTGTCTAGTCTTTTAAATATACATTCTTGCTCAATCCTCCCACTCCACCATGTATATTTACTTCCCGAGAACTTCAGTTCAAAAAGTGCACTGTTATGGACACAATAAGTAAAATCTGCAATTTCCTGATGAGTTACTGGAAGGCCACCAAGTTTCTCACATGCTGGTAAAACAACATTAAACCCCCCCCCCCATAATCCATGGGACTTGAATTCTATCAGCCATATTTTCTATTGAATCCCACAACTCAAGTCTTTCCATTACAGAACATATTGCATATGCAGCTGTTACCATAACTTCTTTCATAGTTGCATTTTGTGTTAGCTTGATAGTATCATTAACAATCTGCCCCTGCCAATCTTCTGCCCAAAACAACCAAATTTTTCCTGAACTATTAGCCATTGCATTGTAAAAACCCAACCGTTTCCTATACTCCTCTATTTCTATTGGACTTTGGAATGGTTCCATCAAAGCAATGAATGTGTATTGATGTCTTCTCTTAAGTTCAGTCAATCTCTCAAAAGATCCTTGAGTATTGACCGACCTAATGTTCCAGAAAAGAATTTTTCGTATCATTGATTAATATTTTGGGATTTTAACGTGCTACTCCTTGTTGTTGTTTGATAAGGGAATAATTTATTAGCCTTATTCTTGCTAGTTTCCCCTTGTAAGATTTTACTTTACTTTGGTGATAGGTCTCCATCCCTTGCTACATGATTGATATTCTGCTCAATTGTGTCATCTTCATCTTTATCTTTATCTCTCATTTGCTAGTACCCCTTTCTTTTCCCTCTTTTTTTATTTTCTTGTTTGGTAGATGTCTCCAATTGATGTAAAACCCCCAAAACATTGTGGAGAAAGAGGCTTCAAAGTAGAAAAACCATTCCCAACAAAGAAGTTATTCTTTTGCTTCACTACAATTTCCCTCTCTATTCTATCATTCATCTTTCTTCTTTACCTCATTCTATATTTCTCTAAATTATAATTTTATTTTGAATGTGCAGGAAAATGACGGTGATTGAATTTGAATAGTGGCCAGAAGTAAACTCGGTCTATTGTAGTGAACGATAAAGAGTTTTTGTTATTGTCATATATGTTTGAATACGTTTGGTTTTGTGGAATTTATTGTTAGTAGAGATCTTTAAGCAATTGCTTTCTAAGTATGGATTGTACAAGACATGTTTCTCGAAATTTATTCAAAATATATACCTTCGAATTATTTATTATCTAATCTTGTGCTTTAGTCAGTTATATATTTAATAATGTGATTATTGAATATATGCAAATCCAAATTATTATTGTGCCAAAATAAAAAATTGTTGCTACAAAAATTTTACACAGCATTGCCACACATCAAAAGTGTGGCTATAGGGATGTCCAATGTGTGGCTTATTTTATCTTGTACATAAGAAAAGTTACACTTTATAGGTGTTGTTGTAGATGTGATATAAAATGTGACACTTTTAAAGTGTGACCAATAACAAAACAAAGGCCACGCTTTTAAGTGTAGTATAATCAAATAAAAGTGTTGCTAATGAAATACTACAAAGCGTTCTCTTTATACCCCTTTGGCGATGCTTTTAAGTGTAGTTGCTATGGCGACACTTAAAAAGTGTTTCCTAATGTCTAAGGTTACTCTTCTTTAGGCCACCCCCTAAAAAGTGTTGCTTAAAGTCAAAAGGTGTAGCCTTTTATCAAAGGCCACACTTTTTGCTAGTTTAGGCTACACTTTACCGGGGTGGTTGTAGGCCTAAAATATTGTCGTGCCTCTTTCTCGTTCTAATCTTTAGGCAGTTCTTCTACCTCAACTTCATCCTCTTCCGGTCCTTTCGCACTTTCCACTCCAGTCCACATAGGAGGGTCAATAGTCTGCTTTTCACCCCTAGTAGTAGTTGCCATACAATGTCCATCATTCTTTGGATTTTGAATAGTATTGCTGGGAAGTGTTCCTTGTTGGCACGGATTTGCATTCGAAGATAGTTGACTTAACTATTGCTCAATCTGTCTTATTCACACTGTATGTGACTCTACCTTTTGCCCGATGCCCGATAAGTCGTTTCACATCTCCTTCATGTTTTCATCCATAGAGTCAAATCGTTTCATCACCTTACTCATCATATCTTCAATGAGATTTAGACTAGATCCTCCATCTCGGTTTCTTGGTGAGATGTACAATACACTTCTATCATTCCTGTTGTTATACCCATTTCTTTTGTAGTTATTATCTCGGTTGTAGTTCCCTTCACGATTATACTATCCTTCCCAATTGTAGTTACTATAGTTCAAACCTTGATTCCCTTGACCTTGGCGCCAATTATCCTGATTGGATCCTTGGGCGTTAGTCTGGAAATCCCCTGATTGCTCATTCACAAGATTCGCATCCTCTTCATATGTATACCAGTCAGTTGGTGGAGCATTATGCTGATACTGGACTGCATTAACTTTTCTGCATTCCCACTTACATGTTTGAGCACCAAGCCTACTTTCGTCCTCAACTGCACCATTTCTTCACAAATATCATCATTGGACTGATTTGGTGTAGCTTGTATTGAGAAAGTGCTCTTTGCAGTAGCTGATGTTCTAGTGCTCCATGATTTATTATTCTTAGAGATCTTTTCAAGTTTCTCAGCAATCTCCTGGAATGTGTTTGCTCTGTAAGATCCTCCTGCAATAGTATCTAGCATAGCTTTTCCATTATCATCCAACCCTCTATAGAAATACTCCTTGAGCAATTCATCATCAATGCGGTGGTTCGGCACACTCCTTATGAAACCTGTAAATCTGCCCTAAGAATCACTAACTGACTCTCCATGTAAAGCCACAAAATTGTTAACTTTACCTTTGAGTTTTAACTTCTTGGATAATGGAAAGTATTTTTCGAGGAACATTCGATGTAGTTCAGTCCAGGTGGAAATAGAGTTGTATGGGAGTTCGGACAATAATACAGTGGCATCACCTGTCAAAGATAGTGAGAACACACGCAAATCGATCGCATCCATATCTAAGTCTGGCCTCCCCACACTGCTCTTACACACACGGATAACTTTACTCAGATGAGCATAGGGGTCCTCCGATGGTAATCCAGCAAACAGTCATTGGGATGTCAGCATCTGCATAAGACTTCTAGTAAGCACAAACGTGTGTCCGGCTGGTAGTAGAGAAACGACAATGGCTCCAGTCGATCCTATAGCATTATGGTCAACCTCATAGTTGAGGCGAACATTGGGTGCAGGTTGGTTCTGCACTCTGACAACATTCTCAAAAAGAGGATTATCCTGAAGGTTTCCTGGCATGTCCACCAGTCTTGGAGGTTGGACTCCAAGTGCCTCTTGACAACCCTCTCTGTTAGGGTCATCTGCATGCTCCGTTTGTTGACCTCTTCCGGCCATTCTTCATAGAGTTCTTCTTAATTCTAGATCGTAAGGAATCAGGGGATTGCCTTGACTTCGTGTATTTGGCATACACTGGAACTAAGACCTGTATAATCAAATAAAAAATAAAACGTAAATCGAGAAATAATTGACTAAAGTGCAAAAATGAAATTAGTCTAATCTAAAAGCCTTATTCCCCGGCAACGGCACCAAAATTTGATATGCCCAAATTACACCTCCCTTAAGAAGTATAAGAGGTCGTTGTCAAATAAAGAACCTAACAAAGGTTAGGGTCGATCCCATGAGGAATATGGTTCAGACTTAGTCTAATTTATTATTATATGTACGTTTAGCCATGTTATCTTTGTAAAAAGGGGGGTTTTGAAAACTAAAAGTATAATTGATTGATGTGTAGTAACAAGTAAACAATTAACAGGATTTGTAGTTTTGTAATATCAATATGAGAATGAAGCTAGGCACATGTGTCCCCACAAGTTCTTAACTCAGTAATCCTAATGATAGTAACTCTTTTCTAGTGTTTAACATGCATAATGGGTAAGTTAGGTATCGCCTAAGTGATTTGTCCTCCAAGTAGGAAATTTCACCACACAACTTGGTCCGTCTACGGGTGTATACTTTACTAACCCTTACCTTTGACCTAGATTAGCCCTCAGCATATTTGGTTCAGACTATTAGATAGCGGATTATCGCGCTAAATCTCCATTGTTTAATCTCTTTCTCATTCATTACTTCCTTTTTCTGGCAAGTAGAAATGAGGCATGTTCTAACATTGTACACCGTTAAAAAGCTTTCAAAACGAAGAGATTAACAAATACATGCATAAACACTTTATCAAGAATTACTTAATTATTAGTTTTACACTGTTAATTACTCATGGTTCCCACAGCCCTAGTTGTGGATTTAGTTGCTCATGCTTGATTGTTCACAATGCATATTAGGGTTTAGATAATAGATCATGAACTTACAATTAGAATCTATGAAATCCACAATCTTGAATTGAAAAACAAAAGCCAATTGCATAAACCAAACTTCAAGAATTAAATACCATAAGTATTTGCATAAATAATTCCCAAAGCTAAAATAATGGATAACAAAACATCTAACTCCAAAAAACTTCTGAAAAATGAAATTTACAACTTATATTTATAAAAGACAAAACCTAAACTAAGTAAGAAAAGGAAAGCTAAGGAAGTTCGGCTTGGGCATTATCGTCTATAGTTGGTGACCTACGGCTCTTAGTCAGACCTACGGCTCGTAGGTACCTTCCGTCATTCAGCAGTTAGTCAAAATATATGAGGGTCTCTTTCTACAGGCATGATCTAAGACTCATAGATCTTAGTACGGCCCATCCTGCTCTTTCATCAATCAAGTACTGAAGTTCACCGTCTCTGAAGTTTTCTACGGTACTTCATCTATGGTTCGTAGCAGGAACTACGGCTCGTCATATTCAACCATCATTCCATACTTAGCTCAAATTTCAAGCAACTGAACCCACAACTTCAACCTACGGCTTGTCAAGGGAATGACGGCTCGTAAGTAAACTCGTACTTCATCAAAAATCTGCTGCTGCAACACTTTAATCATCAAATGCTCCAAAAACCGATTTCCGGTATAAAAAAAAAGTAAACACAAATACCATCACATCTACTAACAAGATGCCTAAGAAGTGTGCAAAACTCTAAGTTTAATGCATCAAAAGTACTGTAAGTTCACGGTACATCAGATATGCATACGGTTCTGCTGTTGTGTGTGGGCCTCAACCGATGTCACCATGTCTGTGTGCGCAGGGGTCTGTCGATGTCTCCTGGGCGAAATACGCAGCAGCCTATCGATGTCACGTGGGCTTTAAGCGATGCTTGCAAGGGGTTGTCGATGTCACCTTGATGCTGCTGAGTTCGCATGTGCATTGACATATTCCTACGCCTCCCGACATGTCACATTTCATTAGGATTGCACTCGGCTTCCCCAAAATACCTATAATAGTGACATCATTATTTGGCACAAATTTTCCGTTGGCATATGATTAGGCATTAGATGTGCACTCGACGACACGAAAAATCTCTAATTGCTAAATCGGTATTGGGTGCCAGCATCACATTCGACAAGTTATTAGTCAATATGGTTCAACACATAGCCGCCGGCGATGTCGCATATGCATTGAAATCTTCCTACGAGTTGGCATGCAAACTGCAGGCGCATGCATCGCTTCTAGCCCAGCAAGTGGATAGCGGGCTTACAGCCCAGGCAGAAGTGCCCTCGGCCTAATGGCTTCAGGTCCAACTTGCATTCAAAAACTCAATGGTTCACCTGATTCTGCAATTAGAAAAAAGAGATAATCAATTATTAGAATTTTGCTTAAGTTGTGTAACATTAGAGCTCTGTAAAACCTAACCCGTCGTCAATCTCAACTGAACCCTAAAAAACTTGCCGGAAATGGCCAATCAGGCCACTAGTCAGCATGTTCCTATGGCTGACCAGTCACCCCTCACTACTACCGACAATACTTTTCCTCCATTACCAAAAAAGACCACTATCGAGCCTATATTGCCTAGCATTTTTTCGCCTACCAAAGAAACCCCAGCACCTTTGAGACCTTTTGTCAACCTTCTGAAACCTTTAACGATTAATGCTCCAAAGTCACAAAGTAAGAAATCAATTGAACCTATTCTTATTAAAAAGTTGAACTACATCATGGTATTCCTCGAGTTATGTGGACTAAGGAAGAAGTGGATCGAATGAATGTAATTGAAGAGCTACGATAGGCAATAATAGGGAAATTTTCCTATGCATGGCCTGAATTGGAGGATCTTTGCATCCAAATCCCTAAACAACTCAAAGTAAAAGGATATTGAAGGATTGGTTTCTTGAGAAATCATCATATTCTTATGAGATTTAACTTGATTGAGGATTTCGTTAATGTTATGTCCAAGAACGTCTACTATATCAATGATAAGGATGGCTATTCCTATCAAATGAGACCCCTAATATATGATGCTAAATTCAAGATTGAAGAGGAAACATCTCAAGCAATGGCATGGATATCTTTCCCTGACCTCAAGCCAACTTTCTTTGCGAAAGGTCACTATTCTCACTCGCATCTGCAGTAGCAAAACCAATTCATTTGGATTTGGCGACTGTTAATAAAACAAGACCTAGTTGTGCTAAGGTCAAAGTGCAAGTGGACCTGTTGGCTGATTTACCCAAGTGTGTGGAGATGGAGATTGTTAATTCCAACACAAAGGAATCACGGGTTGAACAGGTGAAAATTAAGTATGATTTTCTACCTAAATATTACAAGAAGTGCATGTTACAAGGTCACAATGGGCAAGAATGTAGGGTACTTCATCCTGAACTTAGACAGGTGCAACTAGAAAAAGAGGAAAGGGAGGTTAATGATCATAATGAAAAAGTGGAGACCGCCACATCAAGGAATCAAGCAGGGAGAAACACTTATTAAAGACATCAATGGAACCCAACCAGTAGAAGGTTCATTAATAAGGGCTACCTTAGTGAAAAAACTATATTACCAGATAAAGTGATTACCAATGATAACCCTTTTGAAGCACTTACAGAAAAAGGGGATAATCACATGCCTATTAATAATACAGATATTACTTCAATGTCTGAAGCACAAGGAATTAATAAACAAGGGGAGAGAGTTGAGAATCAAATGTCCACCAAGGAACGGATATCCAGGTCATTCCATAGCCATTGAAAGGAGAAGCAAACAACACTACCCGCAAGCAGCACAAATAATACTGCAGATGAAATGCAAAGGAAATCTGGGGTAAACATTGGAGGAAAACAACGAATAGCAAAAGATGATGATTGCATCCTTACATCTCCTGCCGACTTAGGGGTTGAACAAAGCCCTGCAAACAATTAGCAAAGTGGTCAGCACAACCATAAGAAACAAACTAGTACATGCGATCCTACTGATCAACAACAAAGGAAGTCAGTGAAAAATGCAGGAGGAAAACAGCAAACAACAGAAGAACAAGACTTGGGTGGTGAACAACTAAAGAGCCTTGCAAATAATCAGCAAAGTGGTGAGCATTTCCATTAGAAACATGCAGGGGAAATTATAACTACTAATGCACAAGTTGTGGAGATGAAGGAATGGAGGACAGAAGATAATAACAATGATACAGGGGATAACGCACTAGCAATAGTGGATATCCCTTAGCTGTTGAAGAAGCACTTCCTTGGAGTGAATCTCCTAATAAAGTACTTCATAACATCCTAACCCATAATGTCCAAGAGGATGTGGAGGTTTGTGGTTTGTTGGAAGCAGCAGAAGAATACAATATTACAGACCAGCATGAAGACAAAATGCATAGATATGTTGACTTGTCCCCAAGAGTTACTAAAAACCTTAAATATGCAAGGAAGGGGAAAAGGCAAGGAAATGGAAAGGTTCCTCAACTTGTTAGAAGTCAACCCAAGAAAGGAGGAGGGTCTCAACTAGTGAAGAATTGATGAAAGCATTTATATGGAATATTAGATCTGTTAAGTCACAAAAGGCGTTTCAGAGAATACAGATGTTGAACAAATACCATAAATTTTCTTTCATAGCACTACTTGAACCTTTTCAACACATTAGGCAGATGCCTTTAATGTTCCACAACTGTAATGGCAAAATTTGGTTGTTTGTGAACCATGGTTTTACAGCTACTTTGATTAGTGATACTGAGCAACAGCTATCCCTGATTTTGGGGAACCAGACACTTGGTTTTTCCTTTTTGGTGACCATTGTTTATGCAAAATGTGATAGAAATTTGAGGATGGACCTATGGGACAATATTATTTCTTTAGCCAATGGAATCAGTAGGCCCTGGATCTTAGGAGGAGATTTCAATGTTGTTTTGAATGGTGCAGAAAAGATAGGAGGGATTCCAGTGGTTGCTGCTGATGTTGAAGATTTCAATAATTGAGTTGAAACCTGTGATGTTTTGCAAATTCAGTATAAGGGTAGCCCATTTACTTGGTGGAATGGTAGAGCAGGTGAGGATTGCATCTTTGAAAGGCTTGATAGAGTTTTTTCGAACTCTGAGTTTCAGGGGTTGTATTCTCATTTAGAAGTGGAACATCTCACTAGAGATAGCTCAGATCATGGCCCCCTGCTACTTAGCCATGAGAACAGAAATACCAGGTTCCAAAAGCCTTTCAAGTTCTTAAAGTTTTGGACAAAGCATGAAGATTTCAAAGAAGTGGTTAGGAGGAGTTGGGATTCAACCTTTACAAATAACCCTTTTTTAGACTATAAAAGGAAGATCAAACAGGTGAAAAAGGCTCTCACTATATGGAGTAGGCAGACATATGGGGATATCTTTCAACAACTACTCATCAGGGAAGAGATAGCCAAACTGAAAGAGAAACTGTTTGAAGAGTTCCCTTCTCAGGAGAATAGAGCAGTCACGCAAAGAGCTAAAGCTGAGTACACTAGATATCTACACTTGGAGGAAAGCTACTGGCAACAGAAAGATGGATATGATGGGTTTGAAAGTGGTGATAGAAACACTAGATTTTTCCACAGCATAGTGAAAGGGAGAAGAAACAGGTTGAAGGTGACAAGAATTCTTAATGAGCAGGGTTGTTGGGTAGAGGAAGAAGACCAAATTGTTAATGAAGCAATTGACTATTTCATAAACAATTCACTCAAGAGAGGGATGCATCTGATTTTGCACTATTGCAGCATATTCTAGAACATGTTACACAGGAGGACAATGCAGTTTTAGAGGCAATACCAGATGAATCAGAAATAAGGAAGGCAGTGTTCAACTTAAATGGTGACAGTGCTTGTGGTCCAGATGGCTTATCAAGAAGGTTTTTTCAATCCTGCTGGAATATAGTAGGTGTTGATGTGGTTAGAATGGTGACAGAGTTCTTTGCAAGAAACACCCTCCCAAAGTCTATTACTCACAATAATCTAGTACTCATCCCTAAAAAAGACAATGTCCAGTCTTTTTCAGACCTGAGCCTATTAGCTTGAGTAACTTTGTTAATAAGATTTTATCAAGAATTGTGCATCATAGATTAGAGAATATTCTTCCCAAATTGATTTTTCCTAACCAGTATGCCTTTGTTAAAGGGAGAAATATCATTGAGAATGTACGCTTAACACAGGAATTGGTTGCTGATATAGGGAAAAGAGGAAAACCTTCTAATGTAATCTTGAAGTTGGATATGGCTAAAGCCTATAATAGAGTATCCTGATTTTTTTTAATGAAGGTTCTTAAAAAGATGGGTTTCTCTAATGGGGTAGTAGATGTGATTTGGAGATTGATATCTAATAATTACTACTCTATTCTCTTAAATGGCCCATCGGTTGGTTTTTTTCCATTCTACTAGGGGGGCTAAACAAGGGGATCCCCTTTCCCCTGCTTTATTTATCTTATTTGTTGAAGTTCTAAGTCGAGCTCTCAATCATCTTTTTGAAGATGATGACTTTGTGGGTTATGGTATGCCTAAGTGGAGCTCAAACCGTAATCACTTAGCATATGCAGATGACACTATCATTTTTGCCTCATCTAATGAGCACTCTATTGGAAAGATTATGAGGATTTTGTAGGAGTATGAGCAGGAATCAGGGTAAAAGGTGAATAAGGATAAGAGTCTCTTCTATATGCATCAAAATTCTCCTAGTGAGGTTGTGCAGCAAATGGAATTGGATACAGGAATGGCCAAAGGATTGTTTCCTCTAAAGTACTTGGGATGTCCCATTACACATTCAAAGGAAAAGAAGGAGCACTACGATGATTTGTTGGACAGAGTACGGAATAAACTCCAAGCATTGAAGAGTAGGCTTTTATCATATGGAGGAAAGGAAGTTTTACTAAAAAGTGTTATACAGAGTATCCCAATTTAGTTCTTTCAGCAATTGTTCCTCCTAAAAGTGTTTTAAAAGAATTACAAAGAATTTTTGCAAAATTCTTTTGGCATTCCAAAGAGACAGGAAGGAGCAAACACTGGTCTGTATGGAACAAGGTTTGTTTACCAAAGGATGATGGGGGTTTAGAATTCAGATCTTTAAAAGATGTTTCTCAAGCAATGTTTGCTAAGTTGAGGTGGAGGTTCAGGACACAATCTAATTTGTGGTCCAATTATTTATGGAATAAATACTGTAAGAAATAGATTTCTACATTGGTGCAATGGAGAGGTGGATCTCAAGTGTGGAAAGCAATGCTGGAGAACAAGAAAAAGATTGAGTCTTTTTTTGTGGTGGGAACCAAGAAGTGGAACCTCACTAATTTGGTTTGATAATTGGACCAATTCTGGTATGCAAGATGTAATCCCAGAACATGTTCGAGATACTATGGGGTTTGCTCAATTTGAGAATGTAATGGACAAGCCATGGTGGACTAAAAATAGTACTGGCAAATTCACTACTAAAAGTGCTTGGGAAATTTTGAGGCAAAGAGCAGATGTAAATGAAGATCTGAAGGCAATATGGAGCAAAAGATTACCCTTCAAATTCTCTTTTGTTTCTTGGAGGATCTGGTTGGGTAAGACTCTTGTATCAGCTCTTTTGCATTTGTGGAATCCTAATATCTTTGAGGATTGTAAATGTTGTGATAGTCCAGGTAGAGAAACAATAGAACATCTATTTCTCAAAGGAGAAGTGGCAGATAGAGTGTGGACTCACTACTGTGGGGTAGCAGGTATTATTGATCAAAGGCTAAACTTGAAGCAAAGTGTGAGAATGTGGAGAAATATTGAAGGTAATATTAAGCTACGAGAAGTTTTCAAGGTACTTCCTATTATCCTTCTCTGGTTTTTGTGGAAAAGAAGAAATACCATCCTACATGGTGGCTCTCACCATGAAAGGAAGGTATACAAGGAAGTCAATAACACTATTTTGAAGTTTGTTAAAGTCAGATTCAATTTAAATATACAGGGGAGGAGATGGATAGATATTATGGATGCTCTGCAAAACAATAAAACTACCCCTGTAACCAGAATTGTAAAATGGGTTCTCCCTCCCAATCCTTGGTTCAAAGGAAACACTGATGGTGCCTCAAAAAGGAACCCGGGACCTAGTTCTATTGCTTTTTGTATTGTATTAGAAATGGGGAAGGAGATTTGGTAGTTGCAAAAGGCTCAAGAATTAAAGACACTACCAGCCTTAAAGAGAAGCTACAACAATAAGAGAATGCTTACTCTACTGTAAAGACAATGCTATCCAATATATCATTATAGAATCGGATTCTTGGATTATGGTGCAAATTCTTCAGGGAAATTGGGAGGTCCCATGGTGCGTGACTATGGAGGTCAACTCCATAAGAGCATTGATGTGAAATATATCAGTAAGAGTAATACATTCCTTTCGGGAAGGTAATACTCTCGCTGATTTTTTTACTAACCTAGTTTTTGATTTTGCATGTGATTTTCAATTTAATAACTTTGGTGAAATTCCAACAACAGGAAGAAGGATTCTAAATTTAGACAAAGCAGGAACACCACACATCAGAAGATTCAATCAAGATTCACGATATCGGAATCAAGGAAGATACAATAATATCTTTGTAACGGGATTTGCAAAACAGTAACAGTGGGGTAACTTACAATAGATGTTGGAAATTCTTGCTTATGGGCATCTACATCTGGTAGTTGGTGATCTTAGTGGTTCTGTTAGTAAATCATGTAACAAAATTTAAATGGTTATCAAACATTCTCCCCTGGAATTGATTTGAGAATCGATTGGTGATGGTTTGAATCGAGATGTAGAACGTTGATCATGTTTACAAAGTTTGCTTCAAAGACAGCATGGAATACATGAAGCAAAGAAGTTAATTTGTGCACTGGGTTCGTTGTAAGATTGGAGTAAGAGGAAAAGGTGATACATATTGTTCGAAGTGATTTCTTTGGATGCAAACACCTACACCCGGTGAGAGCTTGGGGTGTTAATGGTACGAGTTTCCAAACAATAGATCCACCAATATTGATATGTAGCTCTAACTATTAAGACATAGAAATTTGTTGGCATCATAAGGTTAGTCTTTGTTGTTTCTAAATCGATTCTTTTGATCTGATGGTGGTATTAGCTTCTTAGAAGTTAAATCCATCGATCTAAAGAAAAGAGGAAGAACAATTAAACAAGAAGGATTCGGCACTTAGCTTACAGATGGAGCTTTGAGCTGTTGAGCTCATAGTTGAGAATTAGAGCAAATCCATGGTTATTTCATTTGAGGAAAATGTAGGGTGGAGCTTTCTACCTACTTTCCTAATTTTGCTGATGATTTGTCTCTTTGCTTATCTTTTGTATTGTTCTGTTTTATTATTTTGGTCAGGTCACTTTTGGGACTGGCCATTTGTTCTTATAGTTGATTTTATTTAATAAAAGGGCTTATTGCCAAGTTTTAATTTCTTAAAAAAAAGTATTTTGCTTAATTTATTTAAATTAGATTTTGGTGTTGCCACCTTGAGTATATGCTAAGTTTCTATTAAAAACATGAGTTTGGTATCTTTTAAATTTATGTTTTCTTTTTAATTTTTATGGTTGAATGACTAATCCTTATTATCCTGTTTTAATGCATGAATCTTTCCTTGAGTCCTTTTTGGACTCCATTTATCCGTTGCATTTTTCGTAGTTGGGTGGAAGCCCAACAGATTATCGAGTCTTCCTATTGGTGTTCGAGTGAAAGGAAGCTAAATTATAGTTCTCGGACCACAAAAAATGGGTTGTATACATCAGTATACATACAATATACAGAAGGTGCATACATGATATACAAATCTGAAATGGGCCAAAACCCAAGTATAGCAGCAGCTGAGGGTCCAAAACCAGCACACGCGGACAACATTTGGATTTTGGGCCCAATATTCCATTTTTGGGCATTTAGTTAGACTTGGACATTTTCTTCTTTATTATTTACGTGCGACTTGTTTAACTCTCTAGTTTAACTTAATTAAATTCTCTAAAAAAAAGAACTAATTCATTTGTTTAAAAGATTTTTATAAACTCGTTTTTATTTATTCGAATGGTATTGTCCAAATTATTTATTTGTTTAAAATTTGATTCAAGTTACTAACTTTTTAAAATGATTCAAGTGCTTTTCTTTATTTAATCATATTTTGTCAAGTCTTAATCACTTTCAATTTACTTTAAGTGTTTTGAGTTTATTTCTTTCTTCAAATTACTTTAAATGTCTTTTCTCTTTATTTAGTTATTTTTTTCCAAAAAAAAAGATAGTCAAATAACATTTTCAAACCGTCAGATAATCGCGTGTTAGCGGACATTTCAAGTGCCTTAAAAAACCTTCTTGAAGTGTAAATAAGAACTCCGAACCTTTTTCTCTAAAAACGTTTAGGCTTAATTCTCTTCAAGTCTTTAAAAGTTAAGTTTTCTTAATTTCTTTAAAAAAATAAGTGACAACTCTCTTTCTAAGTATTTTTCTTAAATTATTTTATACTTAGAATATTTTCAAAAGTGATTTTTTTCTTAAAGATAGTAAAATCATGACGTAACAACTAGAACAATAACAACCTCATTTCAGATCTTCCATTAATTTTAGGGCATCTCCAACCCTATTCTCAGTTTTACTCTCCAAATATAGAGTTTTTAATTTTTGGAGATAACCAACTCTAATCCAATTCTCTATTTTACTCCCTAAAAATAAATATTTTTTCTCTCTCCTCAATATTATATTATTATTTTTATTTTTATTTTCTTATTTCATAATATAAATGCTTTCTTCTTTTTTCTAAATAATCACCCTTTATAATCTTCATGTAATATAAAATTTTATTCTTTTCAAATTTTTATTTAATATAACATTATATTTTATTCTAAATTTCTAAATAACATAAATTGCAAGCAAATATTATATAATATACATACTAATGAACAATTCAAATAAAAAGAGAAATTATTAATGAAATACAATTACATAAACATTAGATAAATATTCAACTTTCAAGATTATTATGTTGCTCTCAAAATGCTCTATTAATGCATTACGGAGTTCAAAATGAGCATTTTGTCTTTAAATTTTTTATATCTAGCTAAAAATTATTCAAACCGGATAACTAAATTATTGTTGTGATTTTTAAAGTTATTATGTTATGTATTGTATTGTTATCTCGTATTTAAATTATTATGCCATGTATTGTATTTTTAAATTAAAAAATTTCATCTTATCATTTAAATTTTATGCATTCTTCATAGTGAATAATAATAGTAATAATTTTAAATTATATCACTTAAAGTGACAAAAAAAAATTAAAATAAAATATTATTAATTCGGGATGAGTACTACTCTTGTTGGCTTTGCCTTAGTGGCTCCGTCTAGCAAGCCGGTTGACTTAAGCCCGTAAAATAGTGATAAGGGTTCTTTTCCCGGTTAGAACAACTAGACACATGTGCTCAACTAGAGTATGTATTAAGATCTCGACAGGTCCCTTGCTTGGGTAAAAGGGTAAGAACTTTTCTTTACCCCTTCCATACAGTCATAAAACTCGTTGAAAATTCTTATGTATTTCGGTTGTGTATCCCACATGGGTACTAAGTGAGCTAGATCTGGTTGATTATGCGAACTACCACCAGTCCCCACAGATCCTGCGAAATGGTATCAGAGCCTAGGAACTTTTATGGTAAATATGTGACAGATCTAAAGTATTCAATATGGTTATGTTCTTTGAAAAAAAAATGGAAATTGGAGACACCAGTACTAAAAGTACTAAACTTGAAGAGGTAGATATACCTCAAAATCTCGATTTGTTAAACAAATAAACAATTCCTAGAGTCCCAATTAAGACAATCTATGAGTACAGATGGTTAGATAAACTTTCTTCAAAACAATTGATAAAAACTACTGAGCAATCTTTAGCTCTAAATTCGTCAAAACAGACTATTCAGTTGCAAAACAAGCAGGATATTAACTTGTATAAAAACCAGTATAATTTTATGCATAACGGAATGGCTCAAATTGCTTTTAAGCCATTAACTCTTAAAGGGTTACTAGAGACCTTTTTGGCAGCTCTCCGAGATGCTAGAAATTTAAATTTCAGACAATCTCTGATGCGTTCGATAGAATCAATTGTTGCTTATGGTCCGGTATATTTTAATACTCAACCCAATTTGCAATTATCTCTTTCTGATGTTAATATACTTGATGCTTTGACATTAAATTTTAAAACGCATGGTTATAATTATGCGCCTAGATCAGAACTTATATGTTTATCTTATAGAATTTATTATAAATTACTGTCAACATTAAACCCAAAGTGTAAGTTGTATGATACTTCTAATCAGACTATTCTGGTTGAAACTAATTTTGCAAAGTCTAAAGTCACCACTAGGAGACCAATTAGGTGGGAAGAAATTAATTTTCCAACTACTTGGACTTTAAATTCAGTTATATCCCCTAGTCAGATAACTAATGTTCTTACCAACTTAGAGTATTCTCATGTTACCCAAAATTCGGATGGTAGGATTTGTATTCAATTTGATGATAAAACTACTATTTATAATAGACATTCATTTTCTGAGCATAGACTCTTACCTGTTATACACCATATTTCTCCAATTGAGCCTGTTTATAGACAATCTCGCAATCATGCTACTTCTTTACATACTATTTCTACTGATAAAGGAGATAGACTGGTGGAAAATGTTAAAATAAATCCTCAGACCAATATTGTCCAGGTAAATGCAGATAATGATATTCCCTCTTCATTCGATTGGATTTTGACCCAGATATTACTTAATGATTCCTCACAAAATCGATAGCCAAGGTTCACTGGCAAGAGGATATATTCAAAAAGATTTCTTTGATAAAAAATGAAACCGGTTTAAAACTTGGTTGTTTGATACTTATAGTACCGAAGATTAACATAGTATTTCTGAAGAATTTTATGAAACGTGTGCTTTACATAATCAAATTATGTATTTTGTTCCTTGGTTTATAACCAATTATTTACCTTTATATGTAAACGTTTTAGAAAGATCTTATAAAGATGGGGGTGGAAATATTAATAAAGCCATTTATCCTCCTCAATCATCTTTTGTGCTACATAATAATACAGGTATTACGTTTACGGCTTTTCAAAAATTTATTGAAGAGGATGTCGCTCTAGTTAGCATCGCTGAAATAAATAAACTTATTTCTCAAAACAATTATTTGGGCTTATATGTCAAAGTTTTAGGTGAGCATATCCGTTCCCTTGATAAAAAGCTTGATGAGCTAACTATTTTGATAAAAGGAATGAGTACTGACAAAAAAGGGATCTGATGTTGCCTCTACTTTGGGAAGTAAATCAGATGCTCAAACTGCCCTTACTCATATTCAAAGGCCTCCTGAGATTCAAGATTTTAAATTTAAATCTTTAAATGATTTGGAAAAACTTCTTGATAAAAACTTTTCTGGATTAGGTCAAAAGTTTTTAGGGTTAAGACTTAAACCAATTAACCTTTCTGAAGATTTTGCTGAAAAAATTGAAACTACTTTTGATCACAAAAATGAGATTTCATCCGAGTTTAATAAACTCAAGAGTTATTTTAAAGGAAAAAATAAGTATGCCGAAAAACCAAGCATGCAAAGTGTAAAAAATACAGATAGAACTATTTGTAAAATGATTGTTGCAGGTTTTACTGGCCAACTTCGAGGTTGGTGGGACTTATTTGACTACTCCCGAAAAGGCCTATATTATAATTGCTATTGAAACTGACGAAGGAATTGATAACTTAGGCATGGCTCTAGTGAAAAATAGAGAAGATGCTATTTATACTCTTATTCTTACTATTCTAGAACATTTCAATGGAAGATTTACCAATCAGTATGAAATTGTTCGTACTTTGTTGAATGGTCTTAAATGTAGGACCTTAGGTGAATTTAGATGGTATAAAGACACTTTTATGAGCAGGGTTATGGAACTGCCCGAAAATAAGTATGAACATTGGAAAGTCAAATTCATAGATGGCCTCCCCTCCTTATTTACTGAGAGAGTTAGAAAAACTCTAAGGGTAAATTTGGAGAAATTCCGTATAAGGATTATACTTATGGCAAGTTAATAGGAGTTTGTATACAAGAGGGATTAAACTTGTGTAATGAGTTGAGACTATCTAGACATCTTCAATAGATAAGCTCTAAGAGAAAATCCAATTAGGAGACTTTTGTACCCAAACCCGAATAGTCCTTATAAGAAAAAAAGATCTAGAAAGATATCTAAAGAAGAGCGAGAAGCTAGAAAAAGCTACCATAAGTCCAAGAGATTTACAAAAAATAGATCGAAAAAAGATTTCGCTGATCTTAAGTGTTATAGATATGGAAAATTTGGCCATATAGCTCCAAATTGTAAGCTTCAAAAGTTGAAAAACCTTAGAGCTTGACGAAGAGCTTCATGACAAGATCTATGGGTTGTTATACACCTCTGGTTCTGAATCTGATCATAATTCTTCTTCTGAATCTGAAGTCGAAGTTGATCTGCTTGATTTATCTGATAGTGATAAGAATCTTGATAATGCCTGCACTACTTGCAAAGGTGATATTTGTACTTGTGACAATGATGAATTTTATAAATTACAATCACAATTTCAAGATTTGAATATGAATACTATCACTTCTGAAAATGTTATAGAACTTTTAAAGGAAGTTACTTCGAGAAAAAAATATTAATATGACTGATATTACAGGTTCTAGTTCTTCAAAACATTCTGAAAATCAGAAAAATGAATTTGAATATCAAGCGCCTTATTCTTTAATGGAAGTTAATAACAGCCTTATTAATAAGAATTCTCCAGTAAGAGATTCTTCTTTCGACGATTTGAAGGTTGAAATTGAAATTTGAAAAAGGAGATTAAATCTCTTAAACAGAATCAAATGATTTGTGATCATAGGATTACTCAGATTGAGAAAAAAATTATTTAACTGAGTCATCTAATGACAAAGGAAAAGGTATTTTTGTTGATAACATTAAAAAAGAATCTATGAATTTTGATCCTAAACAAGTTTTGTTTTTAGGGATGATGCAAATTATTACTGCTCACAAATGGTATATTAAATGTACTATTCTGATTGATAATAGTTTTTGCATAACTGATATTGCAATGATTGATAGTGGAGCTAATGTTAGCTGCATTCAAGAAGGTCTTGTACCTACTAAATATTTTCAGAAAACTACTCACATGGTGAAAGCCGCTTCAGGGCATGCTTTAGTTAAAAAATACAAATTGCCTAATACGCGTATTTGTCATAATAAAGTCTGCATTCCTCATTTCTTTTTCTTAGTAAAAAATCAGTTATACCTCCAATTATTCTTGGAACCCCTTTTATCAATGAGATTTATCCTTTAACAAATATAGACTCTAAAGGATTTACAGCGAGTTATAATGATAAAAAGATAAACTATACTTTCGTTACAGATCCCGTAACAAGAGATATTAATACACTGAGTGACATGAAGCAAAAGCATGTTGATTCCTTGCAATTAGAGATATTTAGCATAAATATATTTGATGCTTTGAAATCTACTAAAGTTCAAGAAAAAATTAAATTAATTTCTGAAAAAATGGCTATTGATATTTGTGTTGATCACCCCAGCGCCTTTTGGAATCGAAAAAGGCATATTGTTACTCTTCCATATGAAGATGATTTCTCAGAGAATGATATTCCTACAAAATCTCGACCCTGCCAAATGAATTCCGAATTGGTAGAATTCTATAAAAAGGAAATTGAAAATTTGTTGCAAAAGGGTTTGATGAAGCCCTCTAAATCTCCATGGTCCTGCACTGCTTTTTATGTTAATAATGCTGCAGAAAAGGAACGTGGTGTCCCCATATTAGTAATCAATTATAAACCTTTAAATAAATTTTTAAAGTGGATAAGATATCCTATCCCCAACAAAAAAGATTTGCTTTCAAGATTATATGACGCCAATATATTTTAAAAATTCGACTTAAAATTTGGTTATTGGTAGATTCAAATAATTAAAGAGCACGCTTATAGAATTGCTTGTAATGTTCCCTTTGGGCAATATGAATAGAATGTCATGCCTTTTGGTTTCAAAAATGCCCCTTCTGAATTCCAGAAGATAATAAATGATATTTTCAATCCATATTTAGATTTTATCATTGTTTATATTGATGACATATTAGTTTTCTCTAAGACATTTGAAATGCATATCAAGCATCAGGATATTTTCAAAAAGATTGTGATACAAAATGGTTTAGTAATATCCAAACCAAAAATGAGTTTATTCCAAACTGAAGTTCGATTTTTAGGACATCACATTTGTCAAGGAAAGATTACGCCTATTAAAGGATCTATTGAGTTTGCATCAAAATTTCCTGATATGATTACTAATAAAATTCAATTGCAGAGATTTTTGGGAAGTCTAAATTATATATCCCCATTTTATAAGGATCTATCTCGTGATCTAGCCCCTTTATATGACAGGTTAAAAAAGGGTTATAAAGAACCCTGGACTAGCAATCATACTGCTTTAGTTAAAAATATTAAGCAAGGAGTTAACTCTTTGCCCTGCTTGACCCTTGCTAATCCTACATGGCAAAAGATAATCGAGACCGATGCGTCTAATGTTAGTTATGGTGGGATATTAAAACAAGTAAATCCCAATGATAAATGTGAATATTTGATAAGATTTCACTCTGGAAAATGGACTGAAGCCCAGAAAAAATATGCAACTGTGGCACATGAAATGTTGACTATTGTCAAATGTGTTTTGAAATTTCAAGATGATTTATATTATCAAAAGTTTTTAATAAAAACTGATGCACAATCTGTTAAATTTATGTTTAACAAAGATTTCAAACATGATGCTTCCAAAATAATATTTGCATGGCAAGCACAACTAGCCCCTTTTTGATTTTGAAATTCAATATAAGAAAGAAATTGATAATTTTTTGCCCGATTTCCTATCAAGAGAATACCTTCAATAATGTCTTATTTCAAAATATTTTTAGAAGAAAAGGTTTTGATTACCATTATAAAGGTAATCCCACTTTCCAAAGATTTAATTACTATCATTATTGATAAAATTATTGATCATTCCATAAGAGAAGATTTCTCAATACATGATTAGGAGACTATCTCTATACCTGAAGAAATCTCTATATACGATGATTTATCCGAATAAAACAACCTGCTATGTCTGCAGGATGAATCCTCCGTGGGTTAAAGGAAGAGGTAGAGGACGAGGGGGAAGATCTTCCCCACAGCAACAAAGATCCTACTCTCAAGGATCGTCACAAGGATCGTCATACGGATTTTCGTTGAGCCCCCCAGTTATACAAATAGGACAAAGGAGCTTAGTGAATGAGAAGATATCTTAATCTTCAACAGGTCCATCTGTCCATTTGGAAGATATTCCAGAGGATAGCCCGTTATACGCACATTTGCAGGCATATTTGGCTGCCCAAAAGCAAAGTGATACATTTGCTTCAATCACTAAAAATGATAATGATGACATCAAATCACATGAAAAGGTGTCCAATAAAGAAATGATATTTCTTGTAGAAAACTCTGAGATTCAGAGAAAAGATGAACCGTGGAAGATATTCCAACGGTATTTAATTAATGGATTATATTACCCGGGTGAGTCATACAAAACCCGCTCATATTATGAGACTATTCTTAAAGAAACAGGTAGTGCAGAATTCCAGCACTTTTCCGGTTATAGCACGAAAGAAAATGTGTATAGTTTTTTTAAAATCATTATCAAACAGATTATATCTGTTGAAGACTGGGGAATCTCCACCATAAAAGAAAGGCAGATAAGCCTTAACAAAACCCATATAAATTTTACGTACTGGATTATGTTCAAGCCTTTGATAAAGTGATGTATTATAACAATGATAAACACAAGCACACTTGGTTCATAAAAGTGTGTGCTAAGGTATTTAATTAGACCATCCCCAATTGGTTTTTAAATTGGTGGTCATACCATGGTCCAACTACGAAGATACTACCAGAACCATTCCTAAAGTTATACAAAGAATGGGTAAAAGTATCCCCACATTTAAATGAATTATATCACGCAGATCATATCTGCTATATGGACAAAATTGATCAGATTTACTTCTTCATTGAATTTTCTATTCCATGGATTCATAAATGGATTTCGGAACTAGGATTCATAGAGGAACAGATCACATGTCTATACAGGATCTTTTATAATAATTTCTGCGATAAGTTGATCAAAAAGGATCCCAAAACTAAGATCTTATATGGTCAGGGTGGATTCCATTGAAACAAGAATCCAAGAATATTCATCAACTCCGACAAAGGAGATAGCTGACGATATCTCAGCCAGACATATCGCCAGAAGAATCTCATTTCAAGAGGGCGATAAAGACGAAATGATGAACAGATATTTGGAAGAAGTAAAGAGAAATTTACTTCAATCTATTAACCAATATGAAAAGTCAGACACCTCGATGAAGAGTGAGACAAGCAACGATGATATTGCTTTAGACTCTCAACCTATCGAATTAGATAAGATAATATTTGAGGATTCCTAGAAAAGGGCGGAAGAACTGATACGCAGCATAAAGGGAAAAGACAAACAGTGAAGCCGCCAATGGACCCACTTACACAGTAGATACACTGTTCACACAGTAGATACACTGTTTTTGGACCCAGATGTCGGGACCCACATCTTCTATAGATAAAGTTAGTTTTTTTATAAATAGGGTCGTTCTTTTCATTTAGGGGGCAAGCTTTTCTCTCCCAATTGTAATTACTCTCTTGTACACATATTCTCTGAAGTAAATAAAGATTTCAAATTGAAAGCATCCTGGCCTTAAGAAGTACTTGTTTATTTTTCTTATTATGGTTCTCCAAGTTTTCTCATTTCCCAACCGTGACGATGTCCGGCTACAAGATTCATATCTATGTTGAATATCTAACTTCTTTCTCATATCTATCATGAAAGATCTAAACTCAATCAAAGTATAAATGAATTTTTATACAGTTTCTTGACTTGGTTTCGAGATGGTGGTACAGTCAGATCTAGTACTACTCTTGTTGGCTTTGCCTTAGTGGCTCCGTCTAGCAAGCCGGTTGACTTAAGCCTGTAAAATAGTGAAAAAGGGGTGTTCTTTTCCCGATTAGAACAGCTAGACACATGTGCTTAACTAGAGTATGTATTAAGATCTCGACAGGCCACTTGCTTGGGCAAAAGGGTAAGAACTTTTCTTTACCCCTTCCATACAGTCATAAAACTCGATGAAAATTCTTATGTATTTCGGTTATGTATCCCACATGGGTACTAAGTGCGCTAAATCTGGTTGATTGTGCGGACTACCGCCAGTCCCCACAGATCCTGCGAAATATATATATATATAAGAGAACCCTCAACCCGGTGATGTGGCGCCACCACAATCAATGATTCCCTTTTATTTTATCTATTTCCAAAACTACCCTTCCCCTCCTCTCTAGAAACGCCACATTCAATCGTTTCCCTGCCTATACAACGTAACTCTTCACAACTGTCACCACCAACTTACAAATTATGCATATATATATGATTTAACCTACCCATCCACATACAAATCACCAAAACTCAAAACGGTGTCTTCACCGTTTTTCCTCAACAGATGCGACGAAAGCCTCTTTACGCAATCTTCCTCCATCTTCCAAACAACTTTCATACAACTTCTTCGATAGAATTTTATAATTTCCATACGTTGCCTATAAAGTTGTGCTAATCGTCGATGTTATTCATGTTCCTTCCCTAAAAAACATTCAGGTATGATGCTTTTCAATCTCCTCCCCGTGCTTCCTGTTTCTTCCCAATATCTTCCCCTTAACACCTTCTCTTATAGTTAAACAGATTTGATTGCTTTTGAAAGCTCTCCTCTATTGTGTTTGAAGTATGCAGAACACCGACCCAAGTCTCTAGCAACCATCCAGGACGAGGCTTTATCAATCTCCTCCTTATTTTCCTCTTTCTTTCTGCTTCTACTCAGCAACTTCCCCTTAACACCTTCATCTCTTAAAAAAAACCTCAAATTTTTTTTATGCAGTCTTTGACGTTCTTCACAGCGCCGGCCACACTGGCTAAAGACCATCCAGGTACATGCTTTACAGTTTGCACACACATTGTTATAATCCTATTCCATCTTGTCGTTCTGTTTTTACCCGATTGATGCAATGGTATAAGGATAGATTTGTTTTTATATACACACAAAAAGTCATGAATGAATCTGTACGCTATCATTATTAATGAAAAGGAAATTCCATAGAATATGAGTTCAATGTTATTTTTTCTTGGATGACTTATTTTCTATTGTCCAATTGTTGTCCAATTTCCTTGCCAGCAATTAAGTAATATGATTGAAAAGGAACAGCGTAGCAATACTATATAGTACATTTTGACATTCAAGTTAATTAAATTTATTTTAGCTGTTTGTACTTTATAGTTTTATGGTATTAGAATAACATATTGAAAGTATTGAACTACAAGATCACCAAAAGGTAAGAGTTCGGAAGCAATATTAATTTGCTATTGAACTACTTAAGTCATGAAGATATGATTTGATAAAGGAAATTCTCAGAATAATGCAAAATTATATACTTTGCTTCATATGACTGAAATGAAAGACAAATAATTTCTTTGGGATTTCGAAGGGCTTTCATGCATAAGACACATTCGCCAGGCAAGTTATAAAAAACACACACAACAGCAACCTGCTACTTTCCAATGACACTCTTACCTTTTTAAATATTTATAAAATGGTTCACTTTATACTATATTTTTCTTCCCTAAACTTCTAAGGTTTTTACTTTTGAAATCTCCGATTTTCTTTTATACCAAATTTGGTATATGAAAACAACCTAAAACTTCAGCTTTTACACTGCACTCATTCTTTTAAGTCTATTAAACTCTACGTGATAAAAAAAATTTCAATTCCCATAAGTTTTCAAGGCTGTTACTCCCGAAATTCTCTTTCTAATATATTTCCTTATCAGAACTATTCAAGGTTGTTACATCCGACATCTCCCATTTCCCTACATACCAACCTTCTACACGACACTCTTCATTTTAAATATATTAAACTCTTCATCTTACAATTTTTCCCTCTTTCCATTAATTTTCAAGGTTGGTGCTTCCAGAATCTTACTTCTCCCATTATACCAACTTCGGCATATAAAAACAACAAAAAAAGTAAAAATTTTACATAATAATCTTCCTTTAACAATATATTTTTTTGCTTCCACACCATTTCACAATTGCAGCTCTCGAAATGTCTTTTTCCCTTTATATCAAGTTTGCCGTATACATTTAATCTAACTATGCAGAAAATCTTATACTTACTCTCAAGAAAGTTCAAATTCACTTTAACGCGCCCAATGTATGATTCTTTTCAATTCTTGGAACCCATTGCATGCATAAAAACTGACCCCTACATTATTTCAATGCCTTTTTCCGTTTTACTTATAATTTATCTCCCAAGTGTTATGGGTTTCAAACACTTCCAGGCTTTTGTAAGATGTAACACTATTTGGTTTTTCTTTATACTCTACCTCACAGGTTTTGTGCATAAATAAATCCTTAGCTTTTACTGTGCTTTAGATGTCCTTTCCATATCTTTTCGCCCTTATTCATTTTAAAATCTTACTTCACACTTTACACCAGAAATCTACATTTGTTTATGGGTCGTTCAAAATTGCTCTTTAATTTTAAAATTCTTATTCTTGACACCAAAAGAAAAAAATATCTTTACCGATCTTTATAACTTTAAACATTTTAACATCTTCCTTTTACCTTTAGATCACATAATTTAGTAGAGAAAATATCTTATACTTACTCTCATGACAGTTCAAATTCACTCTTGGTAGTCCAACTTATACTGCTCTTCAATTCTTAGTACCCATTTCATGCTTAAAAACTGACTTTTGCATTATTCCAATGTCTTTTCCGTTTCACTTATAAATTACCTTTCAAGTGTTGTGCCTTTCAAACACTACAAGGATTTCAGTAAGACATTACACTGTTTTGTTTTTTTCTTATACTCCGTCGGGATTCTTAACTTGAAAAGCAAAACGTATAGATACAAGTTCTTAACTGGAGAAGAAAAATATTACGGTATTGTTACTATTCTAATTATTGCCTCTCTATGCTTATGGATAATAGGCCAAAAAAACTCTTGAACTTCGAACCTAAACCAAAAGACTTGAACTACATCGTTGTCTTTGACACTTTTACACTTACCTTTACGTATGGCAGAAAGCTTGGAACTTTATGTATACTTTATATATTTCCATGTCTTTCCAATTATTGCCTTGTAATCATCTTTGTTAATTGCAGTTGATCTCTTAACCGCACCGCTTTGAACTGGAAAGGAACAAGGTTTGCTTACAAGTTCTGAACTGGAAAAGATAAATATTAAGGTATATTTACACTTCTAATCATTGCCTATTTGTGCTTATGGTTAATGGGCTAAAAAATACTCCTGAACTACAGACCTAAAAAAAACTTAACTGCTTCGTTGTCTTAGCTACTTTTAACCTTTTTTTTTATGTATGGCTGGTGGCTTGGAAATTTTGAAACGCTATGTTAATTTTGTATAATTTCATGCCTTTCCTGTTATTAAATTATGGTCGCTTTTGTTTATTGCAGTTCATCTCTTAGCCGAGCTTTTGCCTAGATTCATTTAATTTCAAAAGTTCTCCTCAACTACCTTAGAAGTTGTGCAAAATGCCACCTCAAATCCCTACACACCATCCGGGTATGATTTTATAAAGTTTATCCTGGTTTCTAAGGTATATTATCATCATACTGAGGAATTGAGATATTAAGATGTAAGTTACCATCCCTAAGGTGACCATACGTGACTACTTTTGCTGAAGCATCTGCTAAATTTCAATTAACACAACATCAAATGATAGATGTTGCACCATTCTTTGTCATTAGCTAATTAGAATTCATCTCCCCCTCCCTATTTTTTCTAGATGAAAATTCACATTGCTATCTAGCAGCTGGATGTTTGAATGGTGGGTGGCCTTTTAGAGCAGGAGGAAACAATTCAAATCCATGGTTCTAATACATAACAGTAATTAATAGGGAAAAGTTTTCATATGAAAGAGGTGTAGACATCTTGGTTCTTATCAAGTAAAACCTTAAATCAAGATGACATATAGGTCTTGACAGTTGTATAAAATCAGGTGCAGCTACTATTAAATCTAACATATGGTAGAGATGGAAAATGTGAACCAGATGAAAGTTAATAACAATAACAGAGCTTTGAAAGGGACACATAACTACTCTTTATTCCTGTCTTGCTATTGTACATGCTTTTCTGAAATTAGTAATTTTCATCTTTGTTCATGTATTTGGTAGATTAATGATATTTTCCAGTTGCTACCTACACAAGTTCAAAACGAAGTGTATTCGATGATCATGCAACCAGAAGCTCTTGACATCACACAAAAGTTCATGAACACGTGAAAATTTTGGTTAAATGCATTGAATACTATAGGGTATTAAACAACTCTCTGATAATGTTGGCCAGGAGGAATGGAAGCATGGGACACTCTGTGTTCTATATGAGACGTTAGCGATCACTCAGAGCTTTTCTTTTGTGAATTTCAGGTGTAACAATGATTGGTCGACAGTCATAATGCGAAACCGTGAATCACAAAGTCTTAGGTACACACGGATATATGGATCAGAATATTTGAGACATAATCATGTGCGAGTTTATATAAAATTGAATCTAAATCTAGTGATGTGGCACCACCACAAACCAGGAAACTCACTTATCTATTTTAATCAAATGCCCAAATCATGGCAAAAACTAATCTCCCCATACCGCCCTTCAAATTCAAATGTTGCTTTCCCAAATCTACCGCTACAAAGGCTCGAAAAAATGCTTGGCCCATTCCCCTTATACACCTATCAATATCCTTCCTAATTTTCATGTTCTTTCACACCATCATACCGTGAACACTATCACCATTAAAGATTAAAGAAATGCTTATCACAAACTACCGAAGACTATTTTGGGTTGATACTGAAAGGTTGCTTGTGGGAAATTATGTCCTTCACTTAGTAGGAGGATAATACTAAGTTAGATGATAGCTCTCGAGGATTCAACTCTGCTACTGAATTCGACACTGTTTTGAAGAAATCTTTGTCCTCTGGTTATCAACATTGTATCTCTAAATCAAACTTTTTATTGGTTCTCCTTAAAAAAAAAAGTACTTTAATCTTTGTGGTGCCTCAATTCTAACTGATGGAGGCAAACTCCTACTATATTAAATCTGATTATCTTTAGTCGTGTTTTAAGAAAACAATATATTTTTAATTCATGATTACTTAAAGAGATTTTATTTTTGTCTACTTAAAATCAAACAAATGTATTTATTTGGTCTTTGTTTTTTGCCGGATTGTAAATTTATGAACATCGTAATTACTATATACTAAGCTACTTAAATGGGTACTTCTATGGAAGGTTTTCATAGATTGTCACACTTTTACAAGGATCCCAATAGTCTTGCCTTACATGTGATGTATTATTCACAATCAAAATTGTATTTTTTTCTATGTTCTATTTATTGTTGTATTCACGTTATCTACTACTTTGTTTGTGTAACTTGAGCACAGGGTCTTTTGCGAACAACCTCTTTAGGTAAGGGTAAGGTGAGTGTCCACTCTACCCTCGCCAGACCTCAATGTCTTTTGGCTAGGGAATTATAGCCATCGATAATGGATGAATTTAAATAAGATGATTTGCTGAGACATTATTTAATCCAAAGTAACATAAGTTGTTTGATCAAACTCAAGAAGATGTGCTTTTTATGTTCATTAAATTTATCAACTACACAACAAATTCAATAAGATGCACAACACTTTGGATTATATATAAAGAGACCTTGCATAATAGTAAAAATATTCTTGACAAATCAGTGTGCTCACGAGAAACACAAATATTACCAAATGATCATAGGTAAGCTAATTGAGGTAGTGTATCACCGCGCAGAGCGCGGACAATTTTACATTCATTCCATGAATTATATCAACCGACTCCTCAATCTGTACGTCCTCATCAGGCCACCCAATGAGAGTCATCAAACGTTTAATTTTTCCCTTTAGGTCTGCATTTTTCACCATCTTTCGAGTCCCTACAGCCTGAGAACCCTCAACCCGGTGATGTGGCGCCATCAGAAGCAAGGATTCTCTTTTTATTTATTTATTTTCAAAACTGCCCTTCCCCTCTGCAATAGAAACGCCCCTTCAGCCTTCAACAGCCGTGTCTCCCGTTCATTTTTTTACCACTCTTGCCACTCTTCATAAACATTGTGCCTGTTTATAACAGTCGACCTGCCTATGTGGTGCCCTCACAGATCAGGATTCTTATTTAACCATTCTTAAAAGTCACAACCTTACGGAAATGTCACAACTTTTCATAAAAGTCACAACTTTTTAGAAAAGTCAGAACTCTTTATAAAAATCTCAACTTTTCATAAAAGTCACTACTTTTCATAAAAGTCACTACTTTTCACAAAAGTCATAACTTTTCATAAAAGTCACAACTTTTCACAAATGTCAACACTTTTCACATAAGTCACAACTTTTCACAAAAGCCACAACTTTTCATTTTTCATTCACACCTTTTAAAACCCAACATTTAATTCCAAGGCACAAAAAGAAGAAAGAATAAACAAAGAAAATTGATTTCAATTACAATGCAACATTACTACTCTTGAACCTCTCAGTCCACAACTCATAACACTGGTGGAATGGTTGAATTCATTACATTTAGTTCTTTAGTAAACAAAAATTCTATTTCTGCCACTATTATTTGTAGTTTTTTTTTCTGCTATAGGGGAGTCGAATTCAAATACATTAATTAAGCTTCTTATGAAGTGTGTTTCATTCCTCAAAGTTTTCATCCTCCTATTTCATGAAGCTTAATCTTTACTGTAAGTCATAGTGATTCATGTAACTATTGCAATTTCGTTTTGCCATTTTGGTGGCTTTTTTTGAACTATGTTAAAAATTCCAGCAAGGATGATTGGAAATTGATCGTTTCTTTTGTCCCTTTCTACAGGTTTCTTCATATAAACAAAGAAAGTTTACATCAATTGCAATACGACATTACTACTCTTGCACCTCTCCGTCCACAACTCACAACGCTGCTGAAATGGTTGAATTCATTATATTTGGTTCTTTACTAAACAAAACTTCTAATTCTGCCACTATTATTTTTTGGTTTTTTTCCGCTATAGGGGAGTCGAATTCAAATACGTTAATTAAGATTCTTATGAAGTGTGTTTCATTCCTCAACGTTTTCTTCCTCCTATTTCATGAAGCTTAATCTTTTACTGTAAGTCATAGTGATTCATGTAACTATTGCAATTTCTTTTTGCTATTTTGGTGACTATTTGTGAACTCTATTAAAAATTCCAGTAATGATGATTGAAAATTGATCTTCTCTTTTGTCCCTTTCTACGGGTTTCTTCATATACTTTTAAAGGAAATTGCTTGTGGGTTGTGCTATATTTCATAGCACACAACAACAAATATGTGATAATTAATACGGAACCAATGGTGAAGTTTGTTAAAAGAATCAAACAGATTGCTCTTTTGCTTGCCACAGTTAGTATATTATTTTGATTGTTTTATCTTAGGTACAAACATTTTGTATGTCATTGCACTCTTCCTAGAATATTAGTATAGAGACAATTAATCCACTTCTTTTATCGCAAGTTGATTAATTTGTCATATTTCTTCCTCTCTTCTTTTTGGGCATAATAAGAGATCAAGTTTTCTTGAAACTAGCAGATGCCCAAAATATACTATAGCAAAAATAATTTTTATCGGAAATAAATATGCACACTAAGGAAGAGTGCTAGAGCATTTACCGACATTAATTAATTGTCATTAGATTCAATGTCGCTATAGACTTTAAGAACATTTATAAAGGGTACTAATTGCCTCTGAAAATACATTTTTAACGGCAATTATGCTATTAATTGCCATTAAAGATCATTTTTGATGTAGTGATAACTCTTTCTTTTGGCTTCTTTCAATTAAATTTGTAAACTATAAACTTTGATAAATCCCGACAGACTATCTTTTTAAAAAATATGTTAAGCATCATGCCTTTTTTTTCTTGATTGTTAGGAAAGTAAGGCCGTCTTTATTATTATTTGTTGATATTTGTGATTTCAAGTGCTCACAAAATTATGTTGTGAGATTTTAATATGTTATGTATCAAAATTTTGATTTAGAATATCCAGTTGTGAACAATTCCTTTCAAATGCCACCTACTACTTGGCTGATCATTGTATTAATTCTTTGTAACTGCATACTATAACCATAACAATAACTATAATTCAATTCCAAATAAGTTAGGGCCGGTGATATGAAGCCTAAGCAATAATAATGACTATTCTAAGACAATGAGGAAAAACCTTTATGATACTAACAATTTTAGGGTCATTTTTAACATATACATGATGCGACATACTATAATAAAAAGAGATTGATGGAGGTTCATAAGAAAGGAGCCGAAGGTCCTCCATTTGAATTTAGTTAATTATGTTCTTGTATGGACGTGATGTTCCACTTTACTTGGGAGTGTTGTTGTTCGAGACTTTTTTATCTCTTCTTTAACGTCTGATGTTATTCTTTATAACTTCTTGGAATTTAGAAAATTTCGTTACTTCTAGCCAACTATTTCCATGGAGATTTTCTTAGGCTTCTTTCTTATACTTAAAATCTCTCTATGACTCATAATTTTTATAACTTCTTAGAATTTAGAAAATTTCGTTACTTCTGACCATCTATTTCCATGGAGATTTTCTTAGACTTCTTTATTATACTTAAAATCTCTCTATGACTCAGTTTTTGTATAACAAAAACCAAAACTAAAAAAATATAGCACTTTAAGATTTTAGAGAAACGCTTTCCCTTCAGATAAAATATTTTTGACAATGTAGTGTGTATATCGAAAATATGAATATTGCCAATGATCATATGTAAACTTAATAAAATAGTTCAATCCCGTGCGAATGAAGGTTAATTTACCTAGTCTATATATAAAAGAGAACCCTCAATCCGGTGACGTGGCGCCACCAGAAACAAGGATTCTCTTTTTATTTATATATTTTCAAAACTGCCCTTCTTAAAAGGCGCAATCTTACGGAAAAGTCAAAATTCTTTAAAAAAAGTCACAACTTTTCATAAAAGTGACAACTCTTTAGAAAAGCCACAACTTTTCATAAATGTCACAACTCTTTAGAAAAGTCACAACCTTACGGAAAAGTCACAACTTTTCACAAAAGTCACAACTCTTCATATTTCATTCACACATTTTAAAACCCAACACTTAATTCCAAGACACCAAAAGAAGAAAGAATAAACAAAGAAAATTGATTTCAATTGCAATGCGACATTACTACTCTTGCACCTCTCAGTCCACAACACATTACGCTGCTGTAATGGTTGAATTCATTACATTTGGTTTTTAGTAAACAAAACTTCTATTTCTGCCATTATTATTTGTAGTTTTTTTCTGCTATAGGGGAGTTGAATTCAAATACATTAATTAAGCTTTTTATGAAGTGTGTTTCATTCCTCAAAGTTTTCTTCCTCCTATTTCATGAAGCTTAATTTTTTACTGTAAGTCATAGTGATTCATGTAACTATTGCAATTTCTTTTTGCTATTTTGGTGACTTTTTTTTAACTCTATTAAATATTTCAGCAAGGATGACTGAAAATTTATCTTCTCTTTTGTCCATTTCTGCAGGTTTCGGCATATACTTTTTGGGAAAATTGCTTGTGGGTTGCGCTAAATTTGATAGCATACATCAACAAATATGTGATAACTAATACGGAACAAATGGTGAAGTTTGTTAAAAGAACCAAACAGATTGCTCTCTTGCTTGCCACATTTAGTATATTATTTTGATTGTTTTATCTTAGGTACAAACATTTTATATGTCATTGCACTCTTCCTAAAATATTAGTATAGAGACAATTAGTCCACTTCTTTTATCGCAAGTTGACTAATTTGTCATATTTTTTCCTCTCTTCTTTTTTGGCATAATAAGAGATCAAGTTTTCGTGAAACTAACAAATGCCCAAAATACACTATAAAAATACAATTTTTATCAGCAATAAATATGCACATTAAGAAGAGTGCAAGAGCTTTTACCGACATTAATTAATTGTTATTAGATTCAATGTCGCTATAGACTTTAGAGACATTTATAGAGAGTACTATTTGCCTCTGAAAATACATATTTAGTGGCAATTAAGCTATTAATTGTCGTTAAAGATCATTTTTGTTGTATTGATAACTCTTTCTTTTGACTTCTTTTAATTAAATTTGTGAACTGTAAACTTGGATACAGACCGACAGACTATCTTTTTGAAAATTATGTTAAGCAACATGCCTTTTTCTTCTTGATTGTTAGGAAAGTAAGGTCGTCTTTATTATTATTTGTGGATATTTATGAGTTCAAGTGCTCAGCAAATTATGCTGTGAGATTTTAATATGTTATGTATTAAAATTTTGATTTAGAATATCCAGTTGTGAACAGTTCCATTCAAATGACACCTACTTTTTGGTTGATCATTGCATTAATTCTTTGTAACTGCATACTATAACCATAACAATAACTATGGTTCAATTCGAAATAAGTTGGGGCCGGTGATATGAAACCTAAGCAACAGCAATGACTATTCTGAGACAATGAGGAAAAACATTTATGATACTAACAATTTTAGGGTTATTTTAAACATATACATGATACAACATACTATAATAAAAAAGAGATTGATGGAGGTTCATAAGAAATGAGCCGAAGGTCTTCCATTTGAATTTAGTTAATTATGTTCTTGTATGGACGTGATGTTCCACTTTACTTGGGAGTGTTGTTGTTCGAGGCTTTTTAGTCTATTCTCTAACGTCTGATGTTGGTCTTTATGACTTCTTGGCATTTAGAAAATTTCGTTACTTCTAACCAACTATTTCCATGACGATTTTCTTAGACTTCTTTCTTATACTTAAAATCTCTCTATGACTCATAATTTTTGTATAACAAAAATGAAAATTTAAAAAATATAGCACTTTAAGATTTCAGAGGAACGCTTTGCCTTAAGATAAAATGTTCTTGACAATGTAGTGTATGTATCGAAAATGCGAATATTACCGAATGAATAGGGGTGTCAATGGTACGGTTCGGTCAGTTAATTTTTAAAAATTATACCATCAATTTTTTGGGTATTTTATAATACATAACCAAAATTAGATTTTTTAAACCATCCCAATCATATTAGTTTCACTTCGGTATCGGTATGGTTCGGTTAATTTTTGATTTTTTTTTCTTTTAAAATATCACCTCAAAATATACTACTATTAAAAAAAAATTCGCAAATATATTCTTAAAGAAGTACTTTAATTCTTCACCAAGAAGACAAGAATTTAAAACATTGTAGCCGTATTGTTTGATCTTAAATATTTAATAGGAATGTTTGCATGTGTTTTGTTATATTATTTGATAGAGTATCTATTAGAATATCTTTTAATTTTAAGCCTAATTAAGTAAAGGCTAATTTAAAAGCAAAGACCCAAAGTCATCTAGTCACCAGAGGCCTAGGATCTAAGTTATATTTATATTTGAAAAATGTTATAAAATATATTTTTATATTAAATTTAACATATTGTTAATATATAAAATATATTTACATACATATAAGGTTATTCGGTTCGGATTGGGATTTTTTGGTTTTTTTAATAAATTAAAAAGACCATCCCAATTGTTCGGGACGGTTATACACTTAAATAAAAGTCTACGATTTTATTGAAAAAATAACATAAATCGATTCGGTTCGATTAGGTTCGGTCAGTTTTTCATATTCTTTTGACACCCCTCCCCTACGAATGATCATAGGTAAACTTAACAAAATAGTTCAATTCCGTGCGAAGCACGGATAATTTACCTAGTAATATATAATAGAAATAACAATAAAATAATCAAAAAATGAAATAGAAAGTATGATTGAAGAACTACTATCACCTCTCTATAAATGGAGAATAGAGAGTGAAATAGAGAATTTTTGGAGAGCCCATTTTCTAATGTACTCTCCAAATGTAAAGAATAGAGAATAAAATAGAGGTGAGTAGGAAATCATCTTGTGACTTAAATAGGTTCCGAACTCTATTTTAGATCATAAATTTCAAAAAAAATTTAAAATTTCGTGTCAAGTCAAACTAAGTTATATAAATTGGAACGGAAAGAACAAATGATGTTAATTCCATTATAAATAGCATCCAAAACTGTTGTTCATTTATTTAAATTTGCACAGCAACGTTCACTAATTTGCTGTTACCACTAAATTGGGTTAAAAAAAAGGGTTATGTTTATGTCTGTCTTGATGAACATGATAGATACAGTGCAGGGAGGAGCCATGGAAGGAGAATGAGATCGCAAAGGAATTGTTTCTTGTATCGAAAAAAATCCAACAAAAATGCAGACATGGGTTTGTCTTTTCTGTTTTCTTATACTCCGTTCCTATTTATATATCGTTCTTATTAGAAATAGATATCCTTAATATTTGTCATTTCACAAAATTAATACATAAAGTAACATTATTCTTCCTATCTTATTCTTGAGAGTTATTAGCCTTAAACGTATGAATTTGACCAACACAGAAAAACTAAATGATTAATTCAGGTTCATTGGTCAATTTAATTAATCAAAATAAATTCATTATGTTCATTTATTAAAAATTTGATTTCAACAGAACACTATATAAGAATACAATATAAATTCATCTAAATTTTTTAAGGAACGTGAAATCTAAAATGATATCATATAAATATGATGAATGGAGGGAGTATTTTATTTTCAATTTCCATTCAATTATTAATTCTTTTTATTTTTAATTTTTTGGTGAAGAGAGGGGTAAAATAGGACGGACGGACGGTGGGTGGAGAAAATGCAGCACCCTTTTCTCTCAAATTGAAAAATTGAATCTCTCCCTCGTCGAGTTCAAACATCAATGGAAACCCTACTAACTGAGTCTGTGCAAAACAGCCTGGCCCATTTTATGTACCACAACGCCATTTTCATGTGTGAACGACTCTGTGCCGAGTTCCCCTCTGAGGTACTCCACACTTTTTTTTCACTTCATCAGTCTTTGTAAACATATGTATTACTCATTTTGTGGTTTATATAGATTTTAGGTTTTGTTCTTGGAATTCACTTATTGTTTCTTGTTGCCCTTAGTGGAATTTGTGGGTTTAACGCACTTGTGTTGAAATCTCTTAAGTTGGTCTATGAATGCTCTCCATAACACTTGTCTTGTTTCCTATAATGTACTATGCCCATTGCAGAAAAATATGCAGCTTTTAGCTGGCTGCTACCTGCACAACCAACAGGCTTATGCAGCATATCATGTTCTCAAGGGTATGACTGCATTTTTGTGATGCAATATCCTTTCTTCTTCTTTTTTTTCTGCCTATTATCTTTGTCCTTGAGATTATGCTCATAATCATCCCTTTTTAAAATTGTTATATGAAGGGACAAGTATGCCTCAATCCCGCTACTTGTTTGCACTGTCATGCTTTCAGATGGGTCTTCTCACTGAAGCTGAGACAGCACTTTGCCCACCTAATGAGCCAACTGCAGAGGTAGAGTCGTAAAAACCATTGTTCCAAATATCTATCCACTTTGCGGATTTTATAGTATTGTTGTCTCCAGTTATTTTATTTGTGTTAGCCATTGACATGCTTCTTTAATTTATAGCTAATTTGTTCTTGTGTAGGTTCCAAATGGTGCAGCTGGGCATTACCTTCTTGGTCTTATTTACAGGTTCATATATTTAAATATCTATTTAAGAGAAAGATTACCTTCTAGCCTTGCTTCTTCATTCTGAAATTCGTTTGATCTATCTGAATAATGAAGCTAACACTTCACTATGACAATGAATTTTGGTTGTGTTCTAGTTCTCATCATCAAATTGTTAGTACACATGAAAGATACTTCATGCTTATAAAAGTCACTATCCTGTATTTGCTATTTTATATGATGGAGAAGAATGTAATGGAATAGAACTGTCATCTATTCCTTTTACTGTAAAGTAAAGAATAGTATAGACGCTGCATCATCAGATGTTTGAACTATGGCCAAACTTTATTAACTTCAAAACTTCATCCTTTTATTCTAATGTGAAAATTATTCTCGCATTGAAGTGTAGTATGATGGAGAAGAATGGTAGCATAGACTCAACATGATTTCCTTTTTCTTTTAAGTAAAGAATTTTATGGAAACTGCACCATCAAGTATTTGAACAATGCCAACCTTTATTAACTTAAAAGATATTGATTCTTCTATTCTTGTGCGAAAATTAACATTTCATTGAAGTGCAGAAAGGGTTATATGAATTAATACGATTCTTTCAATATTTTTCTTGAATATCTTTTTGGCTAAATACCTAGATAGCACCTTAAAATTTGCACTTTTTGGAAGATAGATATTTTAACTTCTCTAGTAACCATCTAGACACTTTTACTTGACTGAAGTGTGTCCTGTGAACACTTGTATTTTTAAGACCAAGTGCATGAGATTCACTTGGCAATGACATGTAAAGTGAACCAATTACTAAGTGGTCTCGCTGGAAAGCTAGCTGTTGCACTGGAAGCCTAATTCTGATGATCGGATAAAATAAAAAAACTGAGAGGGCTGTAGGCTCGGAATGTTTTAGCGACCTCAACGAAAAAAATATTCCAAAAGGATCCTTCGGGGTGGCCCAGTGGTTTGGGCTTGGGACTTCCATATTGGAGGTCTCAAGTTCGAAACCCCTTGCCAGCGAAAGCAAGGGGTTTGCCTTCTGGATCGAGCTCGTCGCACCAGACTTGCCTAGTGCGGGTTACCTCTCCTATGTGGTTTGCGAGCTATTGCATAGGAGCGGGGGTTTTATCTTGTGCGCACCCAAAGGGTAGCGGCTGTGGGTTTCCCTTGTCATCAAAAAAACAAAAAAGAAATTCCAAAAGGAACTGACCAGGTGGAGATTGTGTTGCAGACAACCAACCAAAGTGAGAAAATTCGACCTCTTTGATAAAAATGGAACCCTAGTGTTGCGAGGTAGATAACTCACCTCATCATGAAGATTTCAAGAAGAAGAAAAAGCTTCTTTGTATTTCTTCATGAATATACAATCCATGAGAATGAGTACTTATACAATGAGTCCTAAGACTAAATTAGGAAAGACAATATCACATAATCAATTCCTAGGCAATTACAATCAATTACATTCAATACAATATCATTCTACTCCTAAAATCAAGCTATCAGTATCAATCAACACTTTATTTTGGACCTTTGTATAAAATAGTTTGTTCGCCGGCGGAACATCTTTCTGATCAAGCTCATCACAGAAATTGGACACAACCTTTCTTCCTTCATATAAATTTGGTAGTCTGTTTTTAAGTTCGAAATACAATAATTTTAATAGTTTTATTGCTCTTGCTATATGAAAATATGAAGTGGGTTTTGCTTTTGGTTTGTCCTGGTTCGGAGCTTTGCGGAAGCTGTCAGAAATGGTGGTGCCGACGCAATCGGCAGCGACATTAAGTTCACGGCCTTGTAGATTTCTTCTTCGAGAAATGGAAGTATGTAATTTGTTTCATTCAGATGCTAGTCGGAATGGGAAAGAGATGGGTTGAAATTTTAGGAGTTTTTTCCAGATAATTTTTGGAAAAAGGAAGAAGGGAAAAATATACTTGTATTTAAACGATACATTTGGAACAAGTTCAAGTGTCTAAATCATTCTGTAAGTTTATAAGGCTATCTTACAAAAGGTGTCATGTTAAAGGGGCTCTCCTATCTATGTATTTGGCCATTCTTTTTTGTTTAGATTTCAGTGTTTGGGACTTGGTCATTATAGTTGAGGAGCATGATTTTTCACCACAATGCATTCACGTTTCGCCAATAAAACCAAACTGAACATTGACATTCTGATGCCCTTGATCTTTGTAGGAGAATAATCTCTACTGCCTTATAACCACATTTTTTGTTGGATATATCAGTGTAGCAGATAAGCATCTCAGAACATCTAAGGGCGTGGCAGACCTCATAACCACCCCTTTTTAAGATTTCCTTTTTCACTTTTTCCTTTAAAAAACTTTAAGAAGCTTGCCCTCAATTTTTTTGTGGATGTTATGTTATTGATATCTCTTGAGTTATTCCCTAAGGTTGTTGAGTATATTTTTCTGTTTCTTTTTTTGCCTTGACCTTTTTGTTAATCAACAATTGATGGAGCTTAAGAAGAGTTGCTATAGTGATGATCTTCTATTGTAAAAAGCCTGGATTGCACTCCTCCAAGGTACTCATTGAACTGGATAGTTATTTCAGGTATACAGATAGAAGAAATAGTTCCATCCAGCATTTCAATCAGGCATTGTTATTGGATCCATTGCTATGGGCTGCATATGAGGAGTTGTGTATACTAGGTTTGTGCAAGAATAATTTGAGCAAACATTGAAGATCTATTGCAATATTTTGCTGTGTTTTGATATTTGTTATTGCGACAACATTAATAATCAATACTGTCCCCAAAACAAAAGTAACGCAATTTTGGACGCTGACTTGTGGACCAGATATCTGGTATTTAAATGGACAAAGGTAGACGGTTGGACCAATCAGCCCCCGAGTTTTGAAACCAGAGAGAAGACTTCTCAGTTATAAAAACTACTTTAATAATCAATTTTACTAACTCTGTGACTACCAGTAGACCTTTTTTTAAATTTCGTAAGCTAGAATTTCTTATACAATTTGTGACTGGAGTGCTGAATTTAAGTAGCTTTTAAGCATCAAGTGCTAAAAAAACACTTTTTTAGTGTTGGAGCTGAATTTATGGATAAGTACATCTGTTTGGATAGAAGTGCTGAAACTGAAAATAAGGTGTTGATAAAACGTTTTGTTCTGTTTAAATGTTTGAGATATCCTTGAAGCTATTAACACTAAAATGAGTTGTAAGCGAAAAAACACTTTTTAGGTGTTGGAGCTGAATTTATGAATAAGCACATACATGTTTGGATAGAAGTACTGAAACTGAAAATAAGGTGTTGATAAACACTTGGTTCTGTTAAAATGTTTGAAATATCCTTAAAGCTATCAACACCAAAATGAGTTTGTTCTTACAATCTTTTTACAACAACAATAAACCCAGTGTAATTCAACAAGTGGGATCTGAAGAAGGTTAAGGTTAAATTGTACGAAGTCGTACCCCTACCTTTATGGGATAGGGAGACTGTTTCCGATTGACCCTCGACAATCCTCCTCCTTTATCGGGGCTTAAGTATTTCCCCATAATACAGCCCCAAGGCAGAAAGACCACTTAAATCATGGGATATGGTGTTAGATGCATGATCCAAATATGTTATAATGATCAAAGAAGATGTGAAAACGTTACCTCAATGTTTCTCCTTGATCTTCAATATTTTTCACCTTTTCCCCACAAGCTATGGTCTCAAAATCTCCAAAAATAGTTGTTTGCACTAGATTTTCTTTTATAACACGATGAATTTGGTATTTTATAATTGTTGCATCAGAAAAATCTGCACTCATCTATTCATTTTTTTAAAATTGTAACATATCAAATGGACTCATAATTGGACGAAACCACTTTCTATGAGTCACAAACAATGAAAGGATCCAACCATATGGTTAAATTATGATTTGGACCACATATTGCACAAAATTGAGGGGTTGAGTTCTTTATTTGTTTCTAAAAATGCTATTTATGCAGAATGTGTTCCAAACCCAGTCGACCCATCTTAGAATCTAACTAAATTTTCCAGTCAAGCCCCAAATAGTTATCCTGAGCTAACTTGTAGATTCTCTATGTGAGAAATATATGAGAAGAATATTATTGAATTGTGTATCTATATTATTACACAGAGACCTTATTTATAGGCACTACAATAAAATCCTTTACCAAGTAGGATACTATATACTATTTATATTCCTATTCTTATTCTAAGTAGGATTGTATATACTTATTCCTATTCTGGCATCCTGTTCCTATTCTAAGTAGGATTGTATTTATCTATTCATATTCTTACACTCCTCTCAAGCTGGTGCATACAAATCATATGCACCTTGCTTGTTACCGATGTAATTAATATGGGGACCGGTGAGGGACTTGGTGAAGATATCTGCAAGTTGATCACTGGACTTCACAAATTTTGTAACAATATCTCTCGAGAGTATCTTTTCTCTGAAAAAATGACAATCAATCTCAATGTGCTTAGGCTTCTCATGAAATACTAATTTGATGCAGAATGTCGATAAAACACAGAATGATCAGCTTCACTACGAGTCATGTCAAACTCCTAAATTATTGTCCTCAACTTCCCAAGCCAAGCTTGAGAAGAACGTTTCAGACTATAGAGTAACTTGCACAATCGATATATAAGGCTACTAGACTCCCCCTAAGCAGCAAAATCAAGTGGTTGTTCCATATAGACTTCTTCATCAAGATCACTGTGAAGAAAGTATCACTGTAATCCAGCCCAAATATCTGAGTATACCCTTTTGGCAAAAGTGAAACTAAAGCAAAGAGAATATTGCTGGAAAACTCGGATCTGTTGGATTTTGCACAACATTGACAAAAGTTGAAACTACATAAATCAGACCTGAGTCACCCAAAAGACGCACGGTGCTACGCAAATCGGTTAAGAGAAAGTAGTCACGGGAAAGATGCATGATGCTATGCAAATTAGATATGAGAAAGTAGTCACTGGAAAGATGGTACGGTGCTACATAAATTAAATATGAAAATGTAGTCACCAAAAAGATGGCACGGTGCTACACAAATTAAATATGAAAAAGTAGTCACTAGAAAGGTGGCACGGTGCTACACAAAAGAAAGTAGTCACCGGAATGATGACACAGTGCTATAAAAATCAGATATGAGAAAGTAGTCATCGGAAAGATGACATGGTGGGTGCTACATAAATTAAATATGAAAAAGTAGTCATCAGGAAGACATAGTGCTACACAAATTGAATATGAAAAAGTAGTCACTGAAAAGATGGCACAATGCTACACAAATTAGATATAAGAAAGTAGTCACCGAAATGATGGCACGGTGCTACACAAATCAGATGTGAGAAAGTAGTTCCTGGAAAGATGGCACGATGCTACACAAACACTGATAGATACGGGTTGACACAAAACAACCCCAGAAAGTCGCTGGAAATTGACACATGATGACCTATTTGACTAAGTTTTCTTCCCCTGAATATGGGGTTCATGCATATATCATTGGTCCTACTTTTGTTAACATAACCAATGGCCAGACGGGCGACATATATGGGTCATAGCCGCCCGTCGGCAGCGGAAGCTTTTTTTTTTCTACCAAGATCATAGAAGCTCTAATACCATATAAAAATATGACACCTGAGCCTAATTCAACCTCTAAAGCTATCCCATGAGGGGAGGCTTGTCCAAGTTCATATAAGGAGACTAGTTTCTCATCCCTCTGTCGATGTGGGACTTCTTAACACTCCCACACAAGCCTAGCCTCAACTGGAGCGTGAACACTTATAAATGGGGGCCCAACATCATACAATGTGAGAAATATATGAGAAGAATATTATTGAATTGTGTATCTATATTATTACCTAGAGACCTTATTTGTAGACACTACAATTCAATCATTTACCAAGTAGGATACTATATACTATTCCTATTCTTATTCTAAGTAGGATTGTATATATCTATTCCTATTCTAAGTAGGATTGTATATACCTATTCCTATTCTAACACTCTACAAATGGCCTTCATTAAAGGAAGGCAAATCATTTACAAACCACTTGATTGGCAACATTTACAAACTTTTCTCCAAAGTGCTAACAGAAAGGCTGAAAAGTGTGATGGCTAAATTGGTACTCTTAACAGACGACCTTCATTAAAGGCAAATCATGGATGCTGTCTTAGTAGCCAATGAAGCATTAGACTCCAGTTGAAGCAGCAGAAGAAACTAGGAATTTTGTGTAAGCTAGACATGGAGAAAGCATATGACCATGTTAATTGAGGATATCTTATGGTCCTAATGGAGAGGTTGGGTTTTGGACAGAAATGAATTCACTGGATTAACTATTGCATATCAGTAGTGAGCTTCTCAGTTCTTATGAATGGCTCAGCAACATGTTTTTTTTGGAGCACAAAGGGTCTCAGACAAGGAGACCTCTGTAACCTATCCTGTTTTTACTAGTTGTGGAGGGCCTCAACAACATGGTTAAAACAACAAATCTGAATGGCTGGCTAAAAGGTTCTGATGTTGCTAGAGCTGGTAGATACGGCTTAGAGATAACCCATCATCAATATGCTGATGATATACTCATATTTTGTGATGCTGAAGAAGAGCAACTTAAATTTTTTTACGGTGATTCTAGTGCTATTTGAAGGGACAGGAGAAGTTTCTTGTTTCCCATCAATGTAGTGCCAAATATGGAGATGTTGAATGCAATCTTACGTGGTGAAATTGGTGCCTTACCAACCATCTACTTGGGAATGCCTTTGGGAACTAGATCTACGTTCACTAAAATATGGAATATTGTGATTGAGAAGTGTGAAGAAAATGGCATGGAAAACTCAATATCTATCTCTGGGAGTAGATCGACTCTTACCAATTTTGTCCTTGATGCCCTTCCGCTTATATGATGTATGTGTTTACAATTCCCACAGGAATTATAAATAGGTCGGATAAAATCAGGAGGAACTTTCTTTGGCAAGAAAATAAAGAAAGAAATGGATACCACTTGGTAAAGTGGAAACACTCTTAGCTAGAGAGTAATATGGGAGATCAAGAATCTGAAAATACAGAGCAAGGCCTAGGCACTTAGAATGAGATGGTTGTGGAAGTACAATAATGAGAATCAACTTTTGTGGGGGAAAGAGGAGGAAGATAATACTACACCTTATGGAGTAAGCTTATGGAGATTTGTGTCAGAAAAGAAGTAGCTTATGGCTATCCATCAGAACACTATGGAATGAACTCAAGCCCAACACCAAGATTAAAGTGTATAATGGGAAAAAAAACTGACTTCTAGAAGGATGATTGGCATGAGATAAGCAACCTGGAATTACTCTTCCCAGACATACACTTTTTAGTCCTACATCAACGAAGGACTATAGCAGACCATTGAACGCCTCAAGAATGGAGCTTCACTTTCAGAAGATAGCTAAATGATTAGAAAATCCAAAGAGTGGCTGATTTCTTCAGCACAATTGAACTGTTCAGTGATTTGGAGGCAGGACAAGATGCTTTATGGTGGCAAGGAAGTAATATGAGATCTTTCAAGGTGAAAATTGTTTATAGTAGGTTGAAATGTTGAATCACCCCACTCAGCAACTAAACAATTGGTCCTGGAATTGCATCTTGTAAACTGAAATACCACATAAAGTGGCTTGTTTTGTATGGTTTCTAGCTAAGCAAACTGTACTGACTCAAGACAACTTGATGAAGAGAGGGGTATCATTATGTTTTAGATGTTTCTTTTGTGGTGATAGTGCAGAGATGGTCAATCATCTATCTCTTCATTGCAAGATCACAAGATAGCTGTGGAGACTGTTCTTAAATCTTAAAGGCATATCATGACTATGTCCGTAGCACTTCAGAGTTGGGAGGAAGCAGGTCTGCAAACTGCAGGCTAAGAACCGAAGTAGATGGAGAATTTATCCTGCAAGCATTTGGCGGGAAATATGGAATGAGAGGAACTCTAGGTGTTTTGAGAACATAGTGAATACTGAATTTTATGTAGAAAATCAAATTGAATTGCATTTTGCTCTTATGTTTTTGGTGTAATCAGTTATAGATCAAATTGAATTGTATTGTATTTTGATCTTATGTTTTTGGTGTAATCAGTTATACTAAAATGATAATGTCTATATTATTGATGTTTTAGATTCATTATAGAAATAAGACAGTAGAATTTGGAAATATGGTTTCAGTACAATCCATGAATTGTTTTGCTCATGATGAAATATATACACATTTACCAGTTTCCAAAATTAAATAAAATAGCTATCCTGAGCTACAAGAAGTCTCAGAACATGATTCGGATTTCTAAAACTAAAAATGGTCAGGTCATCACATTGGGATTATGTAGATACCATTGTTTTATTTTAGAAAGATTTTACTATTTGATACAATCATTATGAAATCATGAGAGATTTTGTTTTCAAAGGCAGAAACATTTCCTTCATCTTTAAAAGTAGTTGGAAACAAATGTAGTGTTTTCAGCTAATTGTTATACTTTCTAATATTTTCTGCCGAATTTTGGGATATTTCTCTTGTTTGCCCGCAATGTGAACTTAAGTGGTTTTGGAGAACTTAGCTATATAGAAAATGAACTTGACTGGTGTATTGTCCTTGAAAACTTTGCATAAATTTCCCTTGACTTAAGAATGGCTGAACATGCATTTACTTTTTTTCCAAATAATATTTCGGATTATTTTCTACTTGATGAAGGTTATATTGATTGCCATTGTTATTTAGTTATGATTTTATATTTTGCATCCTTATTGTTGCGTGACATACCAGGTGCTGCAGAAGAAGCAGCTGTAGTTTTCGGGGAAGCATCTTTGCTTTGCATTCAAAAGCAACACGTATACCAAGGGAACCAATCTCAAAATTTACAAGCATCTACTGATGATCAGAATGTAGCTTCTAAGAATATTGTCTCAGACGACATCAGCCCTAGGCAATCAAAACATACACACAGCAATAATCTTCGAGAAATTTCTGGAAATTATAATGGAGCAGCTGCTATCCAGAATTTAGGTGGGGCTTCTACTAACATGTCATTCTACAACACTCCCTCACCAATGGCTTCACAGGTAATTTGATACCGACTAGTAAAACATTTTTTGTTGTAAGCCCTTAATTGACTTTAAACAATAGCCAATTATCTTCACTTGGGGAGTATCGTAGTAGAACTTTAAAATGGTTTCACCTAAATCAGAAGTCTCACTTTTTGATAAAAGAATTTGGGTTGACTTTATAATAGTCATATCTGAACCTTCTATGTTGACCTCTTTCTGATGAAGTCCTTTTATACATGAAGATAACTTAGCTTGCCACAAAAACAGGATAACAGCTCATCCTTTTGTTAATCCTAGAGATAGCTGCTATTTACCCAACCAAATCAGGTGATTGTCTTACTTTTTAAGATTATGCTGCTGCTCATGGGTTTGCATTCTATCTGCAATCAAAAAGCTTGTCTCTAGTTAACCAGTATTTGTTCCAATTTTTCTCTACATTGTTTATAAAATGCGGTTATCAGGCTTACATCCATAGTTGTTAGTTTGTCTGTTCAATGACATTTTTTCTTTTGTGTCTTTTCTATATGGGAAATAGGAACTGTTTTCTTCTGGTGCTAACTTAAGAAAAGGGTCATTGGTTGTTACCTGCTATCGCTGTATGCATTGCAGTGAAGATGCGACAGACTTCTCTAGATTGTCCTTAATGCCGAGCAATACACCATTTCCATTCTAAAAAAATGGTGACAATGTCTTTGGTAGTTAGATCATAGTTTCTTTAGATTGAGGATGAGAGTAGCAATCAGAGAATTTGACTCTAATTTAAAGCAGATTGCAAGTTTTGAAGAGGACAGAAAATGTCATTTATTGTCAATCCAATGGAGCCTAAAACCTCTTCTCAGGTTTAGAACATAGTTGGTGACTTTCTAATGATATCTGTATAGTTTCACAGAACTATGTTGTTCTTGTTAATTGAAGTGAAATTAATAGCCTTTTTGGCCAAGCGTCTAAAATCAGTTTATTTTGAAAAGTGCTTTTCTAAAAAGTACTTTTGGTGAGAAGCAGTTTGTGACTTTGCTTTGTGAGAAGCAGTTTGTGTTTGACCATGTTTTTAATAAGTGCTTTTAAGTGTATTTTCTCAAAAGTGTTTTTCGAAAAAGCACTTTTGGAGAAAAGCTATCTTCTGCTACTAAAACACTTATTTTCTCCTCAAAGCTTTGGTCAAACAACTCACTTTTTTAAAAACACACACACACTTTCAAAAAGAAGCACTTTTGGCCTGCCAAAAGCTTGGCTAAACAAACTATAAAGGTGACAAAATCTTCTATATGAAAGAAGCAACTGACATTCTTATATGCACTTTGGAAACAGTAGAATTTCTTTTTGATTTTTCAAAAGGTTGTAAGATACAGCTTCTTTGCAGTTGTCAGGAGTGGTTCCACCTGCAGTTTGTAGAAATTTTCAGCAAAATGGAACTAATGCATCTGTGGCTGGTGCTGATAATTCTCCACGATCAACTGCCAATTCAACCATTCAGGCCCCTCGGAGAAAGTTTGTTGATGAGGGGAAGTTAAGAAAGGTCTGCAGTACTATAATACATAGGTTTAAGTCATCTAGTCTATTTTAATATTAAGGTCTTCTTTCTCTGGATAATCGCTGCAGGATTGTTAGCTTTTTGGTAGAAACTTCCCACTGAAGTAATGTCGTACTTCCTCATATTCCATTTTAAGTATGTCTATCAATCAAGAAGCCTTTATATGATTCTTCACAAAGTGAAACAGCTTTTATTTCAAGTGTTTCCTGATAAAAAAAAGATTCTTCACAAAATGATTTCATAACCATTTAAGTAATAGTTTTCTCTTTTGTTGTAATTTGGAAATGAGCTTTCAGTGTGTGAAGCTTTTGGTGCAAGCCTGCTGTCCTTTCCAATTTTCACCTGTAGAAGTTGGTTGTTAGATGCTAGGCTCTTATTTTGTTTTATTTAGCCTCTTTCGGTTTAAAAACAAGGATTTTTTTTAACTTTTAGCTTGTTGAACTACGGTGTTGATTTTGTTCATCTCCTTTATTTTGTGCATTTGTTCAGTTTTAACTTTTAATCACTAAACTCCCTTTACATTTCTGGTGCTTTATATGGTGGATTTTCGTTGTCTCCATTCCCCTTTTTTTTGGGGTCTGAGTTCACTATCTCTTATCTTTCCAGATATCTGGGAGGTTATTTTCTGATTCTGGCCCTCGACGAAATTCAAGGCTTGCTGGAGAATCTACTGGAAACACAAATTCAAATGTATCTGCAGCTTCTGGAAATGGAACCATTCACTCTTCCAAATATTACGGTAGTTCGAAGCTGAGCTCAATGACTTTACGTTCCATGACAAGTCGAAAGGCACAATCTTGGGCTACCGAAAACTATGGTGAAGGTGATTGATATTTATGCCTTTTCTCTTGACAATTCTGTTGTTCATTGTATTTTCAACCTAGGCATTGAGACTCATCATAAATATTTTATGTGAATCCTAAGGTTTGGTTCACAAAATTGCTTGAAGTGAGTGAAGTATAATTATAAAGAAGTGTTGACTTTTGACTGTAGCCAGTCAACATTAATGCGTGAAACAAAACGGTGTGCACCAAATGGATTGCTTTTGTGTTACATGTGATATTTCTGAAAATCTAACAAAGTTTTGTTGTTGTTATATTTGAGTTACTTTCATGATCCCCTAAATTCTAATAGACTTGTGCATACTTGTTTAATCTAGTGGTTCCGTCACAAACTTTAGGAGATTGTTTTTCTCCCTCTATATTTTTGACCTTTTTCTTTCCTCTTTTATTATTCGTCAAAGTTGAAACTTTACTTCAGTAGTTCCCCAGTTCTGGTTAACTACAATTTGGATGTGTGGGATCACAAATGATTGATGCATTAATCATTTGAAAGAATTCAAGAGTACAGATAAATTGTTTTTTCATCTGAAACTACTGCTATCAACCAAAGGAAAAATGAAGAAAGCTGAACACCCATAGCTATGTTCCTGTGGAATTTCTTGTTTTTTGTGCACTGTTGCTACCTAAGAAAAATGACCTCTACCTTTGAGATGTGTTTTTATTCGTAACTGTGTTAGGTCTGCATCTCAGGGACTCGGAATGACGTTTCTGATGATTCTCGGCTAAATATGAATGTGTCACACCCTTCTGGAGATGCTAGACCTCTTGAACAAGAAGGGCCTGGAACTTCTGCTTCTGGGGTTAATGTAAGCAACACATCTATCCTCTCAGGTGCTTCAGAGATATTGGCCCTTTTCAGGATTCTTGGGGAAGGCTATAGACTTTCTTGTTTATATAGATGTCAGGTATTACATTTTGATTCTGAATGGATGAATTTGAGCATTCATTTGATGCTCTGCATTGATTTGGTTGAAATATGATGCTTTTCGGTGGAACAGGATGCACTAGATGTTTATAACAAACTCCCACAAAAGCATTATCACACTGGATGGGTTCTTTCTCAGGTAAAGGTTCTGTCTGTTTTGATCACTTTTTCTCCAACCCTTTTGGAGGCAATGTATGTATTTTTATATTTCCTCCATTCAAAGTCTTGTCGATTTAAGTTTTCCCTTTATGCTTGTTCAGGGAATCAAAGGAGATATTCATTCTTGTCTTTTACTGTTTATTTGCTCGTCTCTAATTGAAATTGCTTACAGTATGTAGGTTCCTTCAAACCTAGCCAGACATGCTCATTTCTTTTTTGGGGTTAATTTTGTGAATCTTACTTGATCTTTCATGATGTGTATGTAAGTTCCACGTTTAGACTAGTTACATAGTTATGGATACGTACTAGAAATATCGATTAGACTAGCTTTGTTTGAGTACACAACAAGAATATTAAGTGGCCTGGACTAGATATGCATGTCTTCTACAGATTTCATTGATTGGCAGGGAGCACTATTTTCCAAGAGTGGTCTTCTAGGATCTTGATTCTGCCGTGTGGGGTGCTGAAGTAAGTCCTTTGAATAGGACAATGAACTGTCATTTGCACAGTCTAGAATATTGGGGTAAGAATTAAAAGGACAATCTATATTTTTGGGTGGGATTTGACAGGTCCATTAGGTTGTGTGTGAATGGTCACCCTTAGAGCATTTCTTCTTATGATTATGACAAAGTTGAGGTTACTCCTCAATGATCATGATTCAAGCACTGCTTTGCATGGTCCGGAGAACATCTACTTTTGCTAGTATAATTTTTAGGACCATTTTGTACTGTGTTTGATGGTCTTTAGCCTTTTCTACTTGTGGTGGGGCAAGGCATTCTTTCTTTTTACATATCCCTCGGCTTAACTTGCTCTTGAGTTCTCTTGGTATCTCTTGGCCTAACTTGCTCTTTAGTTCTCTTGGTATCTGCTGCTTATCAAATAAAAAAGGTTCTCTTGGTGTCTGCCTATATGTGGCATCTCATGAGCAAATTAGAATGCCAGATTTATCTGTCTATATATGGCATCTCATGTGTGTATTTGAATCCCAGATTGGAAGAGCATACTTCGAAATGGTTGATTACCTAGAAGCAGATCATGCATTTGGCCTTGCTCGTCTGGCCTCACCTTATAGTTTAGAAGGAATGGACGTGTACTCGACAGTGTTGTTTGTGAGTCTTCTTTGCTCTTTCAGTGTTTCAATCAGAACATGTATGCTTTGCTGTGAGGAAGTATTAATTGCCTTTAATTTTACCATCTCTTTGGGTGGTGGGGTGGTGATGCTGGACGGGTTTGATGAAACTTTATTTGATCCTTGTTACGTCGACATTACTATTATTTGCTTATATTCTATGATCATTATTACTAATTATTTAATAACAATATTTTTTTTGTTCTGGTGGTTTTTGTTGCTTCCGGGTATTGTTCACGAATTAAAATTATTTCTTAAAAGCATATTTTTTCAACTTTTTGGTAGTTAGGAAACTGGTTATATGTGGTTATCGTAGTAGTTCTTATGTCCCAAAAGGGTCCCAATCTTTATGTCCTCTCTGCCTTTTTTTCTTTCCTGACAAACTATTTGAATTTTATTTTAGCATCTCAAGGAGGACATGAAGTTGAGTTATCTGGCTCAGGAGCTGGTATCAACTGATAGATTAGCTCCTCAATCTTGGTAATTCCTGCAAAATCTGAAGATATTATTGTCTGATACAGATATTTCTGGAGTTGTTTATTACTTTTGTCCAGAGATGTGTGGTTATTTGTAACATCTTATCAAGTATTAATTTATTTTACTCATGAATGGCTAAGTATCATTGATCATCAGGCCTTCGCCATGTTTGCTGTTTTTTGACCCTTGATCAAGTTGTTGACAATGTGACTCCTTATGTTTCTGATTATTCTTAACCGGCTAGACGCTTTATGTTGCTTTAACAATTGGAATTACATCCTTCTGTCTAAAAATTCTGACTTCTTTGTTTGCACTCAAGGTGTGGATAAATAATCGAGAAGTTTACCCAATGGCTGACTTGTTCATTTAAAAAATAAGATTTATGTAAGGATTGTGTTAAAAACTGCTATTCTTTGCTACTTGTACTAGTAGAGAAAAAGCCTCAATAAAGTGGAACATGAAGGGAGACCTTTTCATTCTAGCCTGGAATTTAATCTCCAGAGTGCATGTTGAAATATAATGTTGATATGTAACCAAGAGACTATCATCTGCTAAATTACATGCATCCACACAGTTAAAGTTGGATATAAGTTCTGTTTGTGGAGCTCTTGCGCCAAGTAAGGCTTTGATCTTTCAAGGCGCCAAACAGTGTTTCTTGCTGTTGCAAATAGTAGTTGGAGCTTAACAGAAAAACCAATATCATCTGTTCTCTTAATTATGGCATAGTTTTAATACTTTATCGATGGTATAACAGGTGTGCTATGGGGAATTGCTATAGTTTACAGAAAGACCATGAAACTGCTCTTAAAAATTTTCAACGAGCTGTACAACTAAATCCTAGATTTGCATATGGGCACACGCTTTGTGGTCATGAGTACGTCCCATCCCTCCCCTTCTCAATCATTCCCTTTATTGGTCAAATGTGAACGTGGAATATCTTTTCTTTTGATTGGAGAGAGGTGCATCGTTAGTTTCTTTATAAGCTTGCCTCGCTGTCTATATTTTTCCAGATATGTTGCTTTAGAAGATTTTGAAAATGCTATTAAGAGCTATCAGAGTGCACTTCGTGTGGATGCCAGGCATTACAATGCCTGGTATGGGCTTGGAATGATCTATCTCCGACAGGAGAAGTTTGAATTTTCAGAGCATCACTTTCGAATGGCTTTGGGTATAAATCCACAGTCTTCTGTTATCATGTCATATCTTGGCACTGCATTACACGCTCTGAAGGTGTAGTAGTTTCCTGTTCTGATTTTTATGCTGAAACAGGATGTTGTCCTTAATTTAGACTCTAATCTGCATCTTATGGATGGACAGAAAAATGAGGAGGCATTGGAAGTGATGGAGCTGGCTATCGTAGCAGACAAGAAAAACCCTCTTCCAATGTATCAGAAGGCTAACATCCTTGTGAGCACGGAAAGTTTTGATGCTGCTTTAGAAGTCTTAGAGGAACTTAAAGAGCATGCTCCTCGTGAGAGCAGTGTCTATGCTTTGATGGGTAGGATATACAAGAGGCGTAATATGTACGACAAGGCCATGCTTCATTTTGGAGTAGCATTAGATTTAAAACCATCTACAACTGATGTTGCAACCATTAAGGTAATTGCCCATTTGCCCACACACGCACATAATGTGTGCGTGTATATACTGGTAATTTTTTTCAGCAAGTCAGAGCATTATGGTTTCTTTTCTTCTCTCGGCCTTTTACTTACTCTTATCATAGTTCTTTTTCTAACTTGATACCAGAAAGAAAATAGTTTCAGACATCTACTGAAATCACCTTTGATGTTGTCCTCTAGTGCTGGAACTTTGTAATACCTTACCTTCTTTTTTCCTGCTCTTCTTCTTTCGTTCTTTACCCCTTTGTTTCTGAATTGTACTAATGCTTGTCTACTTTGGAGATATTTTATCTCAAGACTATTCAAATTATATAAGCTGACCTTTGTCCTTCCCACTGTTTCCACATTTTCTATCAGGCTGCCATTGAAAAGCTGCATGTACCAGATGAGATGGAAGATGAATTATAATATATCTGAATGAAGTGGAAAATGAGAAGATCAGGCTGTAAATTATCCAGCTCGAAATATACAACTACTTGAAGTTCTTGTATCCTTGTCCTTTCGAGAAAGCCAAACAAGTCGCTGAGACAACTTCTTTTCATGAAAATCTTTTGCAGCTCCGAAAGGATTTCATGGTTTGTTCGTCTCACACTTGAGAGGACATTGTGTACCAAAAGCGGCTTATGTCGAACGTACATTTTTCATTGATCTTCTCCAAGTTGATTTGTGATTGGCCGTGTTTGAGCCACCAGGAATTTTTCTCAGATCTGATGATAATCAATGCTATCATTGTACATAAATTTGAAATATGTTTTAAAGGTGTGTAGTGTTGTTACTTGGGTTTGATCATCTATATACGATAATATGAGTAGTTCTTATGCGAATATAAAGCAGTTAGAGCTTTTTTTGCTTTCATAGAATTATTTCAGAAATCTATATCTATTTATAAATATAAAGCTAGACAAAAGAAAAGTGATGTGACACCTATTTATTTTTTTCTCATTTTTCTTTTTTTTAAAAAAATTATTATTGTATCAAAAATGAATGTGTCAATTACTACTCAGTTTATTCATATTCTTAATTAATATAAAAATTTAATTGTTTTTATTTCCATTACTTTCATGATTTTTGATAATCACGACTCCCAATTCATATTAATAGTTATATTCATGATATCATTTGGTATATATTATATCTTATAAATATAGGCTTTAGAAAATTTTGTTACAAAAGAAATGATCAAATTTATAGGTATAATGAAGCCCGCTCATCTTTTTGGCCCATCATCATAATATTTTTTTAAAACTTTGTAAAATAGTTTTTTGCTTATATGAAATTTGATTATTTCATTGCAGGTGCATTTTTTATTGTATGGGAAAAAACCATCTTCTCCATGACATTAATCTTTTGATAAACGGATCGAATTTCAATCTAGTAATTTAGTGAGAAAAATCTAAATAGACTTTCACGATTATTAGCGGAAAGGAATAACTTTTTTTTATTTACATATAAATCGTATTTTTTATTACTTGAATTTTATTGTAAGAACTTGACAAGAGTTTCAAGTAAAGCAAATTTTATATCAAAAGCACGGTATGAAATTGCTAAAAAGTTATTTTAAAATTTTCTTTGATGTAAAACTTAATGGTCTTTAATTTTCATTACTCTGATGACTTTTTATTATTATTACCTCTAAAATAATTAATATGTTATAAAATATTAGCAATATAGAATAATATAAAGAAATATATATAAAAATAGAGATATGTGAGAAAATGATTTCTTCTGTACTTTTCGATTGTATATTTTATAGAATAATCATCGCCTATTTATAGTACTAAATGTCTTTTCCAGGTTACATGAATTCAATGATGTTCATTTATTTCGTACATGAACTTCAGAAAGAGTTATGGAAGACATCCACATTAATGCATTTATAACACTCCCCCTTGGATGTCCATAGATAATGTGCCTCGTTAAAACCTTACTAGGAAAAACCCAGTGGGAAAAAGAGTACACATATCTTGTAATACACCTTGAGTGCTGCCTCATTAAAAACTTTACCAGGAAAACCCAATGGGAGAAAACCTTGGTTAAGGGAAAAAGAGTATAGCGCGTATTTTACTCCCCCTGATAAAAAATTTATTTGATATCTCGGAGACGACTCATTCCAATCTTATATCATAGCTTCTCAAATGTTGACGTTGGCAATGCCTTAGTGAATAAATCTGCAAGATTATCACTCGAACGAATCTGTTGAACATTTATCTCACCATTTTGTTGAAGATCATGTGTGAAAAAAAACTTAGGTGAAATATGCTTTGTTCAGTCTCCTTTGATATATCCTCCCTTTAATTGAGCTATGCAAGAAGCATTATCTTCATACAATATTGTTGGAATCTTTGTTTGCACAGAAAGACCGCATAATTGCAAAATGTGTTGAGTCATTGATCTCAACCATACACTCTCGACTAGCTTCATGAATGGCTATTATCTCTGCATGATTTGAAGAAGTAGCAACTATTGTTTTCTTCATCGAACGCCATGATATAGTTGTACCTCCATATGTGAATAAATAGCCTGTATGAGATCGGGCTTTATGTGGGTCAGATGAATATCATGCATCTGCATAATCGATCAATTCTGACTTGGATGCATTAGAATACAATAATCACATATCAATTGTTCCTTGAAGATATCTGAATATATGCTTAACACCTTTCCAATGTCTTCTTGTTGAACATGAGCTGAATCTAGCCAATAAACTTACTACGAAACAAATATCTGGTCGGGTATTATTTGCAAGGTACATTAGCGCTCCAATAGCACTGAGATATGGAGTTTCATCACCAAGAAGCTCTTCATCTTTTTCTTGAGGTCGAAATGGTTCTTTATTTATATCAAGAGATCTCACAACCATCGGGGTACTCAATGGGTGTGATTTATCCATGTAAAATCTCTTCAAGACCTTTTTAGTATATGTTGATTGATGGATAAATATTCCATTTTCCAAATGTTCAATCTAAAGGCCAAGACAAAATTTTGTCTTACCAAAATCTTTCATTTCAAATTCTTTCTTCAAACACTCAACAACTTTCGAAAGCTCTTTAGGAGTTCCAATGATGTTCAAGTCATCAACATAAACAAATATTATTACAAATTCAGATTTTGACCTTCATATAGAAATACAAGGGAAAATAGGGTCATTCTTATACCTTTCCTTTAGCAAATATTCGCTAAGACGATTGTACCACATTCGCCCTGATTGTTTCAATCCATATAAGGATTTTTGAAGCTTTATTGAACAAGTTTCTTTTTAATTTTTAAAAGCTTCAGGCACTTTGAGTGCTCCAGGGATTTTCATAAAAATATTGTGGTCTAGTGAGCCATATAAATAGGCTGTAACAACTTCCATTAGATGTATTTCAAGTTTTTCATGAACTTTCATATTTATTAGATACCTGAAGGTAATTGCATCTACCACAGGAGAATATGTCTCCTCATAATCAATGCCAGGCCTTTGCGAAAATCCTTGTGCTACAAGTCGTGCTTTATATCTTACGACTTTACCATTTTCATTGCGTTTTCGCACAAAAACCCATTTGTACCCCACTGGCTTGACACCTTCAGGTGTTCGGACTATTGGTCCAAAAACTTCACGTTTTTCAAGTGAAGTCAATTCTATTTGAATTGCTTCCTTCCATTTTGGCCAATCATCTCTCTGCCTACATTCATTGACAAATTTTGATTCCAAATCCTCATGTTGTTGCATTATTTCAACAACATTATAGGCAAAAATATTATCCACCACAATATTATTTCTATTCTACCTTTTTCTCGTCGAGACATAATTTATTGAGATTTTCTCATTCTCATTATTTTCAGGTACATGGACCTACTCAGTGGTGTCATCATTTATTATGTCTCGGAGCTCTTCATGAGCAATTGCCTCTATATTATGATTTTCTTGATCATTTATTCCTTTCCTTTTTTGAGGATTTTTATCCTTAGAACCAATTGGTCTACCACGTTTTAAGCGTGCTACAGACTCATTTGTCTTAACAGTTTGTGCTATCGGGACACCAACTCAAACTTGAGCATTAGCAGGTGAGATATATGATTTAGTAACCCGTGGAAGGTTAGTAAATGCATCCGGCAGCTGATTTGCAATATTATGCAAATATATCATCTTTTGAATTTTTTGCTCACATTGATTTGTTCGAGGATCAAAATGAGACAGTGAAAGTGAATTCCAATCTATCTCATTTCTCAACTGCTTTTGTTCTCCCCCTAATGCTGGGTATACTGATTCATCTAAATGACAATCAGCAAATCTTGCTGTAAATAAATCTCCAGTTCTAGGTTCCAAATATTTTATAATAGAACAAGATTCATACCAAATATATATCCCTAACCTTCTTTGGGGACTCATATTTGTGCGTTGTAGTGGAGCAATTGGAACATATACCGCACAACCAAGGATTCTAAGATGGGAATTGTTTGGCTCCTGACCAAAAACCAATTGCAATGGAGAGATGTCATGATAACTGGTTGGCCTTATGCGCACAAGTGCCGCTGCATGCAAAATAGCATGCCCCCATATTGAAATAGGCAACTTTTTCCTTATCAACAATGGTCTAGTTATCAATTGGAGACATTTAATCAATGACTCTGCTAGACCATTTTGAGTATGAACATGTGCAACATGATGTTCAACTGTTATTCCAGTGGACAAACAATAATCATTAAATGCCTGAGATGTAAACATACCAGCATTATCAAGATGAATTGGCTTTATTGCATAATCTGGAAATTGTGCTTTTAACTTTATTATTTGAGCCAACAACCTCGCAAAATCCATATTGCGAGTTGATAATAAGCACACATGTGACCATCTTGTAGATGCATCTATCAAGACCATATAATATTTAAATGATCCACATGCAGGGTGAATAGGCCTACATATATCACCCTGTATCCATTTCAGAAATGCAGGGGATTCCACCCCAACCTTAGTCGTTGATGGTTTGACAACCAACTTTCCTTGAGAACAAGCAACACAAGAGAATTCCTTTGATTGAAGAATTATTTGGTTCTTCAAAGTATGCCCATGTGAATTCTTAATTATTCTGCGCATCATATTATAACCGGGATGGCCCAACCGGTCATGCAAAATAATAAAATCATTAGAACCAGTAAACCTTTTTTTTACTACGACATGTGATTCAACCGTACCAATATTTGTATGGTACAACCCAGAAGAAAGTGCAGGCAATTTTTCATGCACAATTTTCTTCTCCGCATTTATTGTAGTAATATAAAGGTATTCAACCTTTCCTTCATTTGCAATTTCAACATGATAACCATTTTGGTGAATAACCTTGAAACTTAATAAGTTTCTTTGAGACTTACTACAATACAATGCATTATCAATTACTAATAATGTTCCTCCAGGTAGTAATAAGGCCGCTCTTCCAGAGCCCTCAATTAATTTTGTACTACCGGATATTGTATTAACATATGCCTTTTTCATAACCAAATGAGAGAAATATTTCTTTTTTCTTAGTATCGTATGAGTTGTGGCACTGTCTAGAAGTCACATATCTCCATTACTCATCTTGGATCCAACTGAAGACTGATTTTTATTTATTTATCTTCATAAAATAAAAATACATAATAAGAAGTACGAAACAAACTAACAAAAGAAAATTTAAGTACTTCAACTTTAAGTAAGACATTAAAAACACATAACAACATTATTTATTTTCGAATTCAATGATCAATCTTAGTTGCGATCCCCAAAGAAGTCCTCAGCTTCTAGATATGTAATATCATCGAGCCCATCAAAAGCATCATCTTTCAGTGCTAAATTTGTCTCAACATTCTCATCATATTTCTGAGAAGATCCTGCCTGAACATCATCTTTGAGAGTCAAATGTGACTCCACCCGGGCATTAGAAGAGGAGGCACCACCTTTATTTCCTTTTCTTTTAAAGGAATTTTGATACAGCCTGACAAAATGCTCAGGTATCCGACATTCATTTTTCCAGTGACCTTTAAGGCCATAACGATGACAGTGATCGCCCTTGCCTTTTGAAGGATTATTTTGAGAATCCATACTGTTCTCCCTTTTGTTATGATCACCACCTCGACGATTATTATATCGTCTTTTGCCTTTGCCACACCCATACACATTATCATGGCCTCGATTATTTTGTCTTATTTCAAACTGGCCGTGTGCTTCTACACCGTTTGCTTCCATAATGGAGCAGTTCCAGTGGGACGGGCTTCATGATTTTTCATTAAAAGGGCATTATGCTGTTCAACTACAGAAGGCATGAGATCAATTCAGAGTATTTCTGAAAACGTTTTTCATGGTATTGCTGCTGTAGTATCACATTAGAGGCATGGAAAGTAGTTAGTGTCATTTCCAACATGTCCTCTTCATTTATAGTTTTCCCACATAATTTCAATTGGAAAGTGATTCTAAATACAACAGAGTTATACTCAATTACGGTTTTACAATCTTGAAACCGTAAGTGCATCCTCTCATAACGAGCCCTTGTCAATACTGTTGCCTTGAGGTGGTCATACCTCCCTTTTAAACATATTCACAATTCAAGTGGATCTTTCACTGTTAAGTACCTTCAGGCTTTCATCAAGATGATGACGAAGGAAAATCATAGCCTTCGCTTTATCCTGACTTGATGCTTTATTTCCTTCGATTATACTATCACCAAGACCCTTAGCGGTAAGGTGAATTTCAGCATCAACTTTCCATGACAAATAGTTCTTTCCAGAAATGTCAAGTGCCACAAATTCAAGCTTTGACAAATTCGACATGATGAAAACTAACTCGGAAAGAAGATTAATTAACTTTTAGGAAAAAAGATAATTTCGAATTAAGTAGGTCTCAATTGGTTAGAGACTCGTGCTGATAACGTGTTATAAAATATTAGCAATATAAAATAATATAAAGAAATATATATAGATAAAGATATGTGAGAGAATGCTTTCTTCTGTCTTTCTTCTATGCTTTTCGATTGTATATTTTATAGAATAATCATCGCCTATTTATAGTACAAAATGTCTTTTCAGGTTACATGAATTCAATGGTGTTCATTTATTTCTTACATGAACTTCACAAAGAGTTACGGAAGACATCCACATTAATGCATTTATAACATAATAGTTGTATTCATGATATTATTTGGTATTCTATATTGTAGTTCTATAAATACAGATATTGTAAGACTTTGTTGAAATGAGCACATTAGCATTTTAAGTTGTTAGTTTTTAGTTAGTTTTGGTTTGACTTGAAAGAATAAGATGAAGGCTATTGAATGGTGATCGTGGCTTGTGGAAGTGGATATGGACAAGAGCTCGGAAGATTGTAGATTGATTTCATATATATTTTTAATGTTTTAATGATTAAAATTGTAAGAATAATATTGTATTATTTATTCATTTATATATTTTAGTTCTCACGTGATTTCTTTTTATTTTGTATTTCATATAAAGTTTTGATTGTCGTAAATTTATAAATTCTTTTGATAAATATAGTAACTTATGATTTTGTTGGACATAATTATCTCTTTTCTTCTTCTTTTTTTTGGCCTTTTACTTTCTCGAAAATGTCTAAATATAAATTTTTTTCCATGAATTTTCAATTACAAATCCTTCACTATAAGTTTAAAAAAAACTAAAATCTACACATTGATATCTTGAGTTTTTCATATTTATTACTAATCTTTGACTAAGAATTTTATTTATTTTCTTATATTTCTTTTTTACAATTTTTCTATTTTTTATTTTAGAATAATAAATATGTCAAGTAACCATTCATTCATATTCTTTAATGCAAAACTTAATAGTCTTTATTTTCATTGCTCCCATAAATTTTATAACCTCTAAAATAATTAATAGTCATATTCATGATATTATTTGGTATTCATATTATAGTCTTATAAATAGAAGCATTGTAAGACTTTGGAAAAATGATCACATTAGCCTTTTAAATTATTATGTTTTCGATACTTATTTTATTCATTCTTTAGTTTGACTTGAAGAATAAAACGAAGGCTATTGAATGGTGACTAGCTTGTGGGAATGGATGTCGACAAGAGCTTGGAAGATTGTGTATTGATTTCATTTTTTAAAATTTTTAATGATTAAAACTGTAAGAATAATGTCCATTATTTTATTTTATTTTTGTAGTTCTCTTTATGATTTCTCTTTATTTTGTATTTTATATAATTTTTTTGTTGTCTTAAGTTTATATTTCCTTTTGGTTTAAAAGAGTAACTTATGACTTTGTTGGAAGCCATCCAACTACTAAGCAAACGTTTTTCTCTATAAAATTAATTATATGCATGAATAAATATATATTGACATCTTATCATCTTTTATAACCGCGCGAAGCGCGGAGAAGTTCACTAGTTCAATATAGAGCAACAATTTGGTTGTACGTTAGTTTCGGATAAAATTGACAAATAACCACTTCTAACACCTATTATGAAACATTAGTGTCACTATTTTAAATGTTATTACTCTCTCCGTCTCAATTTATGGGATGCAGTCTAATTTTATACGAAGTTTAAGAAAGAAAAACTTCAAATTTGTGGTTTAAAATAAGTCAGATGTTTGTGGCTATAGATTATTTTGCTAATGGTAAAATCAATTTTTAAAGTTAAATTATTATTAAATATAGAAATTTGTCATTATTTTTAAAATTGATTAAAAAAAAAATCATATTAGATTTTAAAAAGTTCTGGGGAGGGGGGCTGGTAGGGAGTGGGGTGGTTAAAAAAATTTTTAAAATTTTTAAAATTCTTTTATAAAAAAAATTTAAAATTTTTTACATTTTTTTGGGTTGGGGAAGTGGGGGGGCTGGTAGGGGGATGGGGTGGGGTGGTAAAAAAACTTTTTTTAAAATTAATTTTTTTTAATAAAAAAAAACTAATTTTTTTTTTTACATTTTTTTGGGATAGAGGGTAGGGGGTGGAGTGATAAAAAAAAATTAAAAAATTTTTGTTTTTAAAGCTTTAAACAAGATCTCTACTATAATATGGGTACCCATATTTACCCATTTTATCCATTGGGTAACTCGTTTTTACCCATTTAAAATGTGAGTCGAGTCGAGTACTTTATCCATTTTTATTTAACTCGTTTTCGATCGATTCATATTCGATTTGACTCGCTCGTTTGCCACTCCTAGGGAGAACCAATAAAGAAAGAGAAACACTTATTTTTTTTGAGAGAGAAAGAGCAGAGTAAAATACATACTATTGCTTTATACTATGTATATTGTTATAAAAATGATAATAGTTGAAAAATATATTTAAAAATAATAATTATTTACCAAAGGTACTTTGCAAGTAATTATTTCTTTCTTATTTTATTTCTGATATTGCTATGTATTGTTTGTTACAAAAAATAATAATTAAAAAATATATTTATAAACAATAATTATTTACTAAAAGGTACTTTCAAGTAATTATTTCTTTCTTATTTGGGAAAAAGTACAAATATACTCCTGCACTATCGTAAATGGTATACATATACCCTTCGTTATACTGTTGAGACATTAGCGTCCTTAGCGTCTAAAATGTGGAGCATTTATATCCTTTACACTAGGGACAGACACGTGTCCTAATCCTGTGCATCTATCCGATACTTTACTTAAATTTAACCTAAAAACAAAGATCCATCTGGATTAATAAAAAACTCGCCCAAATATTCTAACTCACCTACTCACTAACATCCTAATAATATACCCAAATCAAAACACCCCCAATTCTCAATTACTCAGTCGCGAGAAAGAACTCAAAATCATAGGATCTTTTGCATTCTTTTTCGATCTTTCTAGGCCTAACATATCTAACCTCCAATCATAGGTATCACATTTTCTCCATCAACTCACGTTTTCTTGTCTCCTTTATGACAAATTTTAGTTTATATTTGTCATTGTAGTGTGTATTGTTGAGTTTCGATTTTTACATATATCGAATATATTTGTCTAGAATCTGCATTTTATAGTGATTTTTAGAGGTTTGTGCACGTTTATTTTAAAAAAAAGTAAATGTTCTCTTTTTCTAGGGTTTTGTTTCAGTGTCGTTTTCAAAGATTTGTTAGGAATTTGTGCACCTTTATGTTAAAGAAATGTTCTTAGGGTTTAACTTTGTTATGGATAAAAGTTTATTGTTTGTCTTCATACCTTGTTTCAGATTTATTATTTGTCTACTTGTCTTTTTATTGATTTGTTTATCTTCTCCTTTTATCGACTTGTTTATTCATCGATTTGTATATCTTCTTCTTTTGTCTACTGATTTATTTATCTTCTTGTATTGTGTATTTGTTGCATGTTTATCTACTTGCTATGGGTTTCCCTATTATTTATTGTCATCCTTTAAAGTTAGGTAGGTCCATAAGAACCAGACACTTTTGCAATTTTCAATATGGTTCCCACTTCAAAATATTCTTATAAGACAAGTTGCCTTCTTGAGGGGCCAACCACTTGGATTTTTAAAAAAACAACAACTTGTTATGGACATAATGTTTAATGCTTTCTAAGATTATAAAATGATATCAAGCTGTTTAATATGACTTGTTAACTTTTCCTAGTTTAACTTCACTTAAATACTTATAGTTTATTTAGTAGATAACTGACTTATCTTTAATATCACTGTCCATTTTTTCTTCTTTTTCTTAATATGACTAACTAACTTTATGTTTTAATACTTAGCTATTTTACTTAGCTTATATGTTATGTAGTAGTGTATAATTACTTAAATACTTAACAGTTTAAATATAACTTATTTTTTACTTAACTTTAATACTTAACAATTTAATATCACTTATTTTTTACTTAACAATTTAATATCACTTGTTTTTACTCAATCGTGTAATATGACTTGTTAACTCTTCCTAGTTTGACTTGTCTTTAACACTTAGCAGTTTATCTAGTAGACTGCTGACTTAACTTTAATGCTTAACAGTAAGTAATATGAATATTAACTTTAATATCACTGTCACTGACCATATTTTCTTTTTTTCCCTAATGTAAGTACTAACTGACTAATCTTATGCTTTAATACTTAACTATTTCACTTAGCTTATCGGTTATGTAGTAGTGTATAATTAACTTGAATACTTAACAATGTAATATGACTTGTTAACTCTTCCTAGACTGCTGACTTAACCTTAATGATTAACAATTGGTAATGTGAATACTTAACTTTAATACCACTGTCATTGTCCATTGTTTCTTCTTTTTCCTAATGTGAGTACTTACTAACTAACCTTATACTTTAATACTTAACTATTTCACTTAGCTTATCTATTATGTAGTAGTGTATAATTAACTTGAATACTTAACAGTGTAATTTGATTTGTTAACTCTGCCTAGACTACTGACTTAACCTTAATGCTTAACAGTTAGTAATGTGAATACTTAACTTTAATACCACTGTCACTGTCCATTTTTTCTTCTTTTTACTAATGTGAGTATTAACTAACTAACTAAAGTTATGATTTAATACTTAATTATTTCACTTAGCTTATCTGTTATGTAGTAGTGTATAATTAATTTGAATACTTAACAGTGTAATATGGTTGGTTAACTCTTCTTAAACTGCTAACTTAACTTTAATACTTAACAGTTAATAATGTGAATACTTAACTTTAATATCACTATCACTGTTCATTTTTTTTCTTTTTCCTGATGTGGGTACTAACTAACTAACATTCTGCTTTAATACTTAACTATTTCACTAAGCATATATGTTAATTAGTGGTGTATAATTAATTTAAATACTTAACGGTGTAATATGACTTGTTAACTCTTTCTAGACTGTTGACTTAACTTTAATGCTATGAAGTAGTAATATGACGTAGTAACTCTTCATAATTTAACTTATTTTTAACATGTTGGCATCTAATTTTGACCGACCTATAACCTTTTCTGAGTTGCTATTTGATTAAATATATATTGCAAGATCTGTTTCTCTTATTTTATGGGTTCAAAATTTTGAGTAATTTTTATGTAAATAAATATATTTTAATATTCATAATTTACAAAATTATTATTTTATTATTATACATAATCGATTGTCAAATTTTGGAAAAATTATTTTACTTATCGATTTAAGGATTAAAATATTTAAGTGTGCTCATTTTATATAAAAATTATTTATTATATGTAGTACATTATTGATTAAATAACAATTCACTTAATCTTTCCTTAAACCATTTAAGTCATAGCCTCTCCTACCCAATTTATCTAATTCATAACCCTTTTCCTATTCAATTTCATTTCAATGCTAGCATCTTAGTTCAATTCTTATTTTAATTCTAGCCAGTTCCATCACCCAAGCCTTTTCAATTTTATCCTTTTAACCCAACTCAAGACTTTCAATGCTCAATTAATCTCAACCGTCCATTATTCCTGATCAAAAGACCTAACACTTAATCCTAGTCGTTCGAATCATATGATCAACGGTCCAGATCGAATTCCCATTTCTTGCCTATTTTAATTTTAAGGCTCCTATAACCTAATTTTCATTCACTCTTTCTCCATCTCCAAAGAGACACGCCGCTTCTCCTCTCTTCTCCACCAGGTCGCCGCCTTCAGCGAGAACCACCGGGCGGCAGCCTCTTCTCTCCCCACCGCCGGTGAAACCTTTCTCCCCTTTCCCGATGCAGCTCCCTCTCCCTCATTCTTTGCCCTCCACCGTGAAACCCACCCTCGCACCACCAGTCCGGTGGAACCATCATGCAACCAGCCAAACGCCGTCTCAGCTCCTCTCTTATTTCCTCCATCGAAGTCGACAACAACAACAACCACGAGGACGACAGCGACAGCCAGCAGCCGCCGGTGAAACCAAACCCAAACCCCAAATCGGCATGTGGCCGGCGAAGACGAGCAGACCGTCGGCAGCAACAGCGAAGCCCGGTGTTCTCTCTCCTCTCCTCCCCCTGCTCCGGCGAAGCGAGCAAAGCCAACGAGAGCTCCGTTGCTCCGGCCAGCGACACCGGCAAAACCCACAGCATCAACGAGCTCCGACAGAAACAATAGCTCCGATCAGCAGCTTTACGGAGGCCAAGCTTATTGTTTGTCAAAGACGGATCTTTACAGATCCGTCCAGGTACGTTCCGATCACTATTGGTTTTTCCTTAAAGGGCTAATTCTAAAACATGAAACTCGCATCATCTATTTGTTCCTTGTGATTTTCATATGAGCTGGGTTTAACTACAATGTTTTGTTCAACGTATTATTATTGTTTAGCCTTGTTAAGATGTCATCATGCCTCAATTTGTCTCGAACAATTAATCTCAATAACTTTTGTTTGATTTTCCTCTCTTATGATTTTGATGTTGCGTCCTCATCACTGCTGATTTCTTGACTTGAGTTTGACAATCTAATCAGTAATTGATTTGCCTTAATTGCCTCTGAATTGGATTATTTTTCCATAACTAGTTTGAAGGAAAAGGAATATCTTGCTAATTCTCAACCCTTCTGGTTCAATTTGATTTAACCTCTCTTATAATTTAGGCTGAGAAAGTTGAAATCGGGTCAATTCCTATTATGCTACGGATTTTATTCTTTCCTTATATTAAAATCTGATTGCTTATATATATATATATATATATATATAATTTTGGTAAATTCTGATATAATGATTGACTTTCTTATCTCAATTATGAGAAAAGGATCAAAATTGTCCTTTTATCTTTGAGTTAAGAATCAAAGTAGTCCTTATCTTTTAACATAGAGCACTAATAGTCCTCCATGTTTCAAGAATTGGTACATCTTTAGTCTGTTTTCAAACAACCGTCTATTTTTTAACGTTTTCTTTGCCTATGAGAAAGTTCTCCTTCAAAACTTCCTCTGTTTTCACCACGGCTGGATAACAAATTTTAAATCGATCGATATTTGCCTGAGATTTGTTGGTGTTATATGGAGTAATTGGTATTGTTAGCACGTTGAAGAATAAGAATATTGCAGGTGTAATGCTTGAACATATGATAACAGGTAGGGGTGTCAAATGGGCGGGTTGGGTTGAAATTGGAGATATTGAAATGGGTTGAAATAGATATTGGGTTGGGTCTTGACCCGCCCAAGTTTACTTTGGGTTCAAATGGGATGGGCTCAAATGGACTCAAAAACGGGTTGGGTTTTGACCCGCCCAATGTGACCCGCCCAATGTGACTCGCTTCATCTCAATAATTTTAATATATTATTTTTTAAGTTTTATAAGTACAATTTGAATTTCAACTCAAGAAAATTTTAAAAAAGAAGTTACAAATGGATAAATATATCCTAAAAGATATAAAATACATAGTAATTCATACCTTCAATATAGGAACATACATTACATAAATGCAAATAAAGAGTCTTAAAAATGGGTTGAAATTGGAGATTTAATTGGGCTCAATTGAGAATTCTCTTAAAATGGGTTAAAGCTTGAATGTGTTGAGATTGAACCAATTTAAATTATCTTGAGCCCAACCCTTAAAATTCTGGGCGGGTTACATATTATTGGGCTCATTTTGACACCTCTGGTAACAGGATTGGATTAATATAAGCAAGCATGGAAATATATTAAATTTCTGGTGAATCCATTCAATATGTTTGAACGTTTCTCCTCATTGATTGAACAAGCTATAGAATGCAATATATGACTAAAATTGATTGTTTGTCTAGTTTTGACTTGACACATGATTTAAGAAGATTTAAAAAAACACCATGTAAGCGAAATTCAAAATGTTTTTGCATTTAGATAGAGAAGCTCTTCATTCTCTCAAGAGAAACCGTTGAAATCAAACTGCTCCGCAATTGGTTATCCTAGAAAAAGAAGTTTTTCCTTCTCTGAAGAATGGGAGGAAATCTAATTACTTCGCACCGCAACAAATCTTTGACCATGTCGATCGATCCAGAATTGATTATTCAACAGTGATGGAAGCAGAGAAAGTTTGGAGGAAAATTTTCTCACGTGCAAAGAAAACCCCGGTTAAAAAATAGACGGGTGTTTGGAAGAAGACTAAAGGTGTACCAATTCTTGAAACATGGAGGACTAAAAGTGCTCCATGCCAGACAAGGACTACTTTGATTAACTCAATGATAAAGGACAATTTTGATCCTTTTCCCTCTCAATTATGGTAAATCTTAGCCTGACAATTGATTTTTACTGTCTTATTTTACTTTAGAGGGATGGTTACTTGTTATTTATGGTCAATAATGATTCCCTGTTCTCTCCTTAATTTTTGATTGCCAACGATAATATTGCTTAATTATGGCAACTAGGAAATTTTCCTCCTTTTATAATTGTCATTAGTTGTTCTGTTAAGTGCAGATCCTCGTGATTTATGCATTATTCTCTCTGTATGTAAACTTGATTTGTTTGCTTATGCATATAATTTTGGTAAGTGGATTGACTGCTTTTTCTAAATTACCTTTCCTGTTCTATGCATGTATATGTTTCTTTTGTTCACTTTAAAAAGGAAATTTGATCTTTTTAAATTATTCTCAAAAATCTGCTTAAGGAGCATTTTCAATAATTGACTCTTAATTAATTCTCCTCCCTTTTATTTGTTTGACCTCATGTGTTATAAAAAGCACTTCTCTTACTTTGAGGAGAATGGAGATGCACTTTAACAAGCATAAAAAACACATTCTCTCTCTCTCTCAAAATATAATAACTCCCTTGGCATATTACTTTGGAGGTTGTATGTTCTAACCTGCTATTAAGTTGATTTCGGGAATCAAGAATTAAAATAATTAATCTTCTTAACCGGTTAGTTTTCTTTTGTATTTAACTTTCCTCTTGCATTACAATGTTATTGGTTTATTTTTCGTTTAAGTTCAATGTTTATAATATTAAAAGGAAGCGCCTGGGTTAGTTCTCATCTCTCCTTTCTCTATGTGCGGTTTTATATTCTTTATATTTTGTGACTTGTTTGAATTTCGTGGATCTATCTCTATATGATTCTGTCTATTGTGAAATTAGTTAGCCCTAGTTAATTAATATTATATCTATATTTTGCCTAGTGTTCCGTTGTTGCTTTGGATGTTTAACAGGTTCTTGAATTATTCAAGATTTTGAAGAGTTCACCTGGGTTGAGGACACATTCGGATAGAGTTTTATTTAAAGATTACTTTAGATGTTGTGTTTTCTTAAGTGTGGTTTTATTTCTTTTCAGTTTGTAACAAGTTTGCATCAACTCTTAACTCTCTCTATAATAATTTGGAGGACCCGTCTAAGGGGGAGAGGAATTACGTGCTAATTGCCTTTTATTTTAATTTTTTAATTGTGTGTATATGTTATAGAGAAATATGCCTAATCCAATTAACTATTTTAGAATTATTAAATTGCTCACTTAGATCTATTTTTCATTAGTAATTAGAAGTTGGGTTTTAGTTTCTGTGATTAAAAATAATTTGGTACGTCTTAAATATTGCTTGATTATTTAAATGTTCTTTAATATTTCAGCATGTCTCTAGCAATCTGCTTAAAATCAAAATCTTTATTTTATTTGTTTGAAATTGGCTAGCGTGTGTTTTAAATAAATACATTTTACCAGATCCAGAATCATGCTTTTAAAAATCAATTGTTATTATTCATGCCATATTAGATATCATGTTTAGGTTTAACAATTTCATATGTTGGCATGTAGAAATCGTGTATCTAGCATGCCCTTAATGAACATTTTAACATTTCATTCATATAGAATTCCTGCCTGTAGGACTTTACCAATATTTTAGTATCTGTCTGTACGTTTAATAAAATTTGGTTTATCAATGAACAAATTTTTCATGTCACTTTAAGTTAATTGTTAGTCGCGATAATCTCAGCATGTTAATCAACAACCTTGGCATGATAATTAACTTGGCCTAGATAATTATGTTCTGAATATTTTCAAAATGTCATAAAATGTTATAATAATTTCAGCATGTAAGTTACTAAGATATCATGCTCAGGCCTTGTATTTTCAGCAAGTTATATGGGTTAGATATCATGTTTGGTGTTCGGTTCTTCGGTTCGGTTTTATCAAATTTCGATTCGATATTTTGGTGTTCGGTTTTGAAAAAGTGTGCACCAAATACCAAACCATAATATTTCAGTTTGGTTCGGTTTTTTTAACTTCGGTTCGATTTAGTTCGGTGTTTTTAAAACGGTACTTCGGTGCAAATAAAAACTAAAATGATGGCTCTTGAGTCTTGCTGGCGTGCTGCTGCTGGCTGCTACTTGCGATTGCTGTTGTCTCCTGCTGCTTGCTGCAATGCAGCTCTACAGCATTGGTGACTGCTGACTGCTGGCTGGCAGCTGCTGCCTGCTGGCAGCATTGCCCAGCCACTTGCTGGCTGCTGCTACTTGGTCCAACAATAACAATCAACAATCAAAACAAGAATTCAACACTTGTAACCTGTAACTTGTAAGTTAAAACAACACAAAGTCACAATTCACAAATATCTTAAAAAACATTATGTTTTTTTGGGTTAAAACTTAAAACTTAAAATTTAAAATATATAATTAATAAAATTTAAAATATTATTTTAATTTAGTTAATAAAATTTTGGTTTTTCGGTGCACTGAATTTTTTTGACCTTTACACCGAATACCGAACCGAAAAACCAAAATTCCGAAAAAAAAAAACACCTAAACCGAACCAAAAATTTGAAAAACCGAATTAATTTGGTTAGATTCAGTTTTTCGGTTTTCGGTATTTATGCCCACCCCTAATGTTTAGGACTTGATCAATATTTTTCAGCATTTTTGTCATTTAGAAACCATGCCTATAGGATCCAATAATTGCTGATATGTCATCTGGGTTTAGAAGATTTGCATATAGGTTCAATAAATATTTTCAGCATGTTAATAACCAACTAAAAACTGAACAACTACAACTTTGATTACGTGCTGCTATATAATAAATTTTGTGCTTGCAATTATCTTTCTGCCCTTTAAAAATTAAGTAATTTCTTGTTACAATGCCCGTTTACTTGTTTGAATGCTCACACACATTTGCATAATCCTTTCACTATTTATATGTGTTTGCTATCATATTAATTAAAACTTAGAGGCCAATATGAGATTTTATGTGCTAAGTGCTTGTCCAAGATGTTTTGCTTGACACCTAGTGTAACACCTCAAATTTCCAAAGAAGGGAAAATTTGAGGTTTTCATCTGGTGCCAGCTCCTACGGGAGCCATCTACGGATCGTAGACGGACCTACTGGCCGTAGGTGGCAAGCCCAAGTTTACAAAAAATTTAAGTTGCAGAACCTCAATGGCGGCTTGCCAGGACGGTTCGTCGTCCAATGTACGAGTCGTAGGTAGGGTTCGTAGGTGAGACCCATACTTAGTTAAATTTTCAGGTCTAAGGATTTGACCTACGGTGGCCATTACGGGCCGTAGGTCGACCCACGAACCGTACATTGGGTCGGTCGTTGCAGGGTCCAAGGTTGGCAGTCTTTGAATCTATCTACGGGAGGACATGACGGGTCGACCGTAGGTCCAACCGTAGGTAGGGGTCCGACAGTTACTTTTAAAGGGCTTTTTAGTCTTTTCACTTAATGACTTATTTATCAACCAAGGTCGGTTCCTAACTATTCCTAACACTATATAAGCCTTTTAATCCAAAAATCTACCCTTTCTAATCACTTAGCAAATTCCCCCAAACTCTTCTCCCTCAAATATTTCTCTCTCTAGAAGTTAGAAGAAGAAGAAGAAGAAGAAGAAGAAGAAGAAGAAGAAGAAGAAGAAGAGGGCAAGCTAGGGTTCAAGAAAATCAAGTCTTTATTCATCAATTGCTTAAAGAAATTGAGCACTAAGGTATGATAGTCTTCATCCATGGAGCCCTTTCCTCCATGGAATCCCTAAAATCTCCAATTTTCAAGTTAGAAATTCTCAATTGAATTAAGGGCTTTCTTCCATGTCATGGGTTCTTTGAAAAGTGGTTTCAATTGATTGTTTTATGAACTTTGAAGTATAAATTGAGTTGAATTTCATGAATTTAGATGAATCTCCATGAATCCATGCCAACTCCTCTATTTCGAAATCTATGCTTTGTTGGTGGGTTGAATTATAAAGTGATGAATGTTATGGAATCTCTATGAATCCATGCATGAATTATGATTTCTAAATTAAGGTTCTCATGATGAGATTATTAATGACCTAATGATGGTTTTATGGAAGTAAGCATGTTCAATCAAAAACTATGATTTTCCTCTATTATGTGGGTTCCTTCAATTATGTTTAAATTGCCTTGTTTATGGTTTTCTAAGCATGAGTTTGCATTGAATTGCATGATTTAAGATGAATTCCTATGAACCCATGTGAACTCTATGATTTGTAAATTATGAGCATGATGAACTATGTAAAGATGAAGTTTATGAAATTATGCATGTCTCTTACGAAACTAATGATGAAGTAAGGGTGCTTTTAGATTGAAGCATCAAAGTTTATGATATGTTGATGTTGTTGTTGAGTTGTGAAAGGAAATTCTCATATGTTACTCAACCCATGAATGTGAAAGGTTTTCTCACATGTAATGATTCACAACTTGTTGAAAGGCTTGCTCAACTAAACTTGAATCGATGATTAAGGAGCTATTCTAATGAAGGAACAAGAGGCGATCACCCATGTTCCCTAATGTAGACAAGAGGCGATTACCCATGTCTACTTATGATAAATGAACTATGTCTAATCCGTGGGAGTTATGCTTAGCACCGAGTGGGCAAGTGGCAATTACCCATGTCCCATAAACTATGTGCCACCATAGGATGATGGTCTATGATAAACCCTAGCTAGTGGATCCACGTAAGCTATATGTTAAGTAAAGGGTCCTACCTTGGCAAGTAAAATGGCCCTATCGGTGTGGGGTTAGATACCAGATTCTTTGTTGATAGCTCACATGGTCTTACATCTTGGTTAAGGCTACTTTCCACAATAAAGAACTTAAATGCTTTTATGATGTTTCTCAAGTAAAGTAAAGATGTTTAGCTTGCTCTGACCATGATTTATGACTTATGTTTCTAACCTCTTTCATGTTTTAGCTTGGTCATTGCATGCCATGAAAATGTCCCGTTTTAGCATGTTTTAAGTGATTTTATGCATTGCTATCATACTTGGTACTTGATTGTACTAACACATACTCTTTCCCACATTGACTTGTTAATGTAGGGCTTGGCGATTCTCTATCTATTCGTGGTTATAGCTTAGTAGAAGGATTATTGAAGACTTGGTGAGTCCTCATCCATTCGAGGACATAGCCTAGTTGTTCTTACTCTTTTGTTCTTCCTTTTTACATTGTATTGGGTTACGTCCCAAATGTTATTTCTCATTCTTATGATAGATTGGCTTTGAGACATTTGATGTAGACTTCCGCTATTTCTTTAAAAGCTTTGATATGACATTGTCTTTTGAACATTTAAATCTCTATGATCTTGTATGAATGTATGCTAAGTGGCTTGTATGAGGCCTTTCAGGGTCTTGTACGCCATGTCACGTCTAGGGGGTACCTTGGGTCGTGACAAACTTGGTAATCAGAGAACAAGGTTTAAGAAAGATCCTAGGATGTCTCATAAGCTACATCGAGTAGAGTCTTGTTCATGAGTGTGAAGCGTGCTACATTTATGAATAAGAGGTTATAAGATGTTTAGGAAACTCCACTTCTTTCATTACTCCTAAGTCGTGCGATTGAGTGCAACTCTATATGTCACTCTCTCCTAATTCCTATCCTATGCGTTTCAGGATATGGCTACCCGAAGAGCTTATGCTAGAAGAAATGCGGGAGAGAATGTGGAACAACAAGCTCCTCCCTCAAGCTCCTCAAGTTCCGGCCGACCCTTTGGCCAAACAAGTGACTAACGTGGAGTTTAGGGCTGCTTTTCACGTGTTGGCTCAAGCCATGACGACTCAAGTCAATAGAGAGGGTGTGGCTCCCGTGAACCCAAATATGGGTACGGCGGCATCGAGGGTGAGGGATTTCACTAGAATGAACCCTCCGAAATTTCATGGTTCTAAGGTTGAGGAAGATCCTCAAGAGTTCATCGATGAGGTGTACAATGTGCTAATAATCATGGGTGTGACGCCGGAGGAAAAGGCGGAGTTGGCCGCTTATCAACTTAAGGGTGTTGCTCAAGTTTGGCTCAACCAATGGAAGGAAGAGAAGGCGGTTAATTAGGGTCCTCTTGATTGGGAGAAATTCAAGGTTGCTTTCCTTGATAGGTTCTTTCCCCTTGAGATGAGGGAGACAAGGGTGCTTGAGTTCATCAACCTTCGTCAAGGAAGCATGAGTGTGAAAGAGTATGCTTTGAACTTCACACAATTGTCTCGATATTCTCCTTCTATGGTTGCCGATCCTAGGGCAAGAATGAGTAAGTTCATTTTGAGAGTGTCTGAAATAGTGGTCAAGGAATGTCGTACCGCTATGCTTATCCATGATATGGATATTTCTCGTCTTATGGTTCATGCTCAGCAAATAGAAGAGGAAAACTTAAGGAAAGGTCTAGAGAGGCAAAGAGGGCTAAGACCGGTGACGGTAATTTTTCACATTCAAGGTCCGATGGACATGGTCGTTCTAGATTTTGACAAAGGATTTTTTCTAATCAAGGTTCCTCCAATGCTCCTCCTAAGTTCAACAAAGATAGGGTGCCTAACCCTAAGCCTCAAGGAGGAAATAGTGGTGGATTCTCTTCAGCTACTTGTGCTAAGTGTGGGAAAAAGTACGAGGGTAAATGTCTAGCCGGTTCTAATGCATGCTTTGGTTGTGGCAAGATGGATCACAAGATAAGGGATTTTCCCTTAGTGGCTAAAAATGAAGGGGATAATCGTCGACGAACTCAACCTCAAAATCCATCGGGTTCTAGTGGAAATCAGAAGCAAAACTGAATTTATGCACTTCAAGCTCTCCATGAGCAAAAGGGTTCTCCTGATGTGGTTACCGGTATGTTGAAAGTCTTTCACTTTGATGTTTATGCTTTGCTTGATCCCGGTGCTACCTTGTCTTTTGTGATGCCATATGTGGCTATGAGGTTTGATGTTGTTCCGGATGTGTTGTTAGATCCTTTTCATGTCTCTACTCTGATTGGTGAATCCATTGTGGCTAGGAGAGTCTATAGAAATTGTCCCGTCTCCTTATCCCACAGAGTCACTCATGTTGATCTTGTAGAGCTTGACATGTTGGATTTTGACGTTATTCTTGTTATGGATTGGTTGCATTCTTGTTACGCTTCTATCGATTGTAGGACCCGAATGGTCAAGTTTCAATTTCCGAATGAGCCGATCCTAGAGTGGAAGGGGGGAAATTGTATGTTTAGAGGTCAATTTGTTCCTTGTCTTAAAGCTAGAAAGATGATTTCTAAGGGGTGCATATACTATCTTGTTAGGGTGAGGGATGTGGATTCCGAAACCCCTACTCTTGAGTCAGTTCCCGTTGTAAAAGATTTTCCGGAAGTGTTTCCTGATGATCTATTCGGTATTCCTCTCGAAAGGGAAATAGACTTCGGTATTGACCTTCTCCCAGATACGCAACCTATCTCTTTTCCTCCTTACCGAATGGCTCCGGCAGAACTTAAGGAGTTAAAGGAGCAACTGAAAGATTTGTTGGATAAGGGTTTCATTCGACCGAGTATCTCTCCATGAGGTGCTCCAGTTTTGTTTGTAAGGAAGAAGGATGGTTCACTTCGTATGTACATTGACTACCGTCAATTGAACAAGGTTACCATCAAGAATAAGTATCCTCTTCCAAGAATAGATGACTTGTTTGATCAGCTTCACGGGGCTAGTTACTTCTCTAAGACCGACCTTCGCTTGGGTTATCATCAATTGAGGGTGAAAGAAGATGATATTCCGAAAACGACTTTTCGTACTAGATATGGCCATTATGAATTCCTAATGATGTCGTTTGGGTTGACAGATGCTCCGGCCGCGTTTATGGATTTGATGAATAGGATGTTTAGACAATATCTTGATATGTTTGTGATTGTGTTTATAGATGATATTTTGATTTACTCAAGGATTGAGGGTGAGCATGTCGATCATTTGAGGATTGTATTGCAAGTCCTCAAGGACCAACAACTCTTTGCGAAGTTTAGTAAATGTGAGTTTTGGCTAAGTTCCATGGCTTTTCTTGGTCACATTGTCTCCGATAAGGGTATTGAGGTAGATCCTAAGAAGACGGATGCGGTTAAGAATTGGCCTAGACCTCTATCACCTTCGGATATTTGAAGTTTCTTAGGTTTAGCCGGTTATTATTGGAGATTTGTTGAAGGGTTTTCCTCGATTGCTTCTCCATTGACGGCTTTGACTCAAAAGAAGGCTAAGTTCACTTGGTCCGAAGCGTGTGAGAAGAGTTTTCAAAAGTGGAAAGATAGACTTACCTCGGCTCCGATATTGACTTTACCGAAAGGGTCTGATGGGTTTGTGGTTTATTGTGATGCCTCAAGGATTGGGTTAGGGTGTGTTCTTATGCAAAATGGAAAAGTCATTGCTTATGCCTCAAGGCAACTGAAGATTCATGAAAGAACTATCCTACCCATGATTTAGAATTAACGGCGGTTGTGTTTGCTTTAAAGATTTGGAGGCATTATTTGTATGATGTGCATGTTGACATTTTTACCGACCAGAAGAGTTTGCAATATGTGTTTAAACAAAAAGATCTAAATCTTCGCCAAAGAAGGTGGCTTGAATTGTTAAAGGACTATGACATGAGTGTCATCTATCACCCCGGCAAGGCGAACGTGGTGGCAAATGCTCTTAGTCGGTTGTCTATGGGTAGTGTTGTTCATGTGGAGGATGGTAAGAAAGAGTTGGTTCGTGATGTTCATAGATTGGCCCGATTGGGTGTTCGGTTGATTGATTCCACTAAAGGTGGTGTTATGGTTCACAATGGTTCCTAATCGTCTTTTGTTCATGATATGAAGGCTAAACAAGATCTTGATCCTAATTTGGTTGAATTGAAAGAAGCGGTGCTCAAGAAGTCCGTTGAGGCTTTCTCCCAAGGAGGAGATGGTGTGCTTCGATATCAAGGTCGTTTGTGTGTTCCCGATGTAGATGACTTAAGAGGAGTAATTTTATCGGAAGCCCATAGTTCTCGATATTCCATTCACCTGGGAGCTACCAAGATGTACCGTGATTTGCAGGAGATATATTGATGGAATGGGATGAAGAAGGATATTGCGGAATTTGTAGCTAAGTGTCCTAATTGTCAACAAGTGAAAGTTGAGCACCAAAAGCTGGGAGGTTTGTCCCAAGATATTAGTATTCCTACTTGGAAGTAGGAAGATGTGAATATGGACTTTATTGTTGGTTTACCACGCACCCGGTGACAATATGATCCGATTTGGGTTATTGTAGATCAAATACGAAATCAACCCATTTCATTCTCGTCAAGGTTTCTTATTCGGCGGAGGATTATGCTAAGCTGTACTTGAGGGAAATGGTTAGGTTGCATGGAGTGCCTTTATCCATTATCTCCGATCGTGGTGCACAATTCACTTCTCAATTTTGAAAATCTTTCCAAAAGGGCCTTGGTACTCGTGTTAAGCTTAGTACGGCCTTTCATCCTCAAACTGATGGGCAAGCAGAGCGTACTATCCAAACTTTGGAAGATATGTCCCGAGTTGGTACATGAGGCTATAGAGAAAGTTTGGCTTATTAGGGAAAGGTTGAAAACGGCTCAAAGTCGACAAAAGTCCTATGTCGATGTTAGAAGGAGAGATTTAGAATTTGATGTTGATGATTGAGTTTACTTGAAAATTTCACCCATGAAGGGTTTAATGAGATTCGGGAAGAAAGGGAAGCTTAATTCCCGTTATGTGGGGCCATATCAAATTTTGAAACGTGTTGGTAAGGTTGCTTATGAACTTGACTTGCCTAATGATTTGTCATCAGTGAATCTAGTTTTCCATGTCTCATTATTGAAGAAATGTGTTGGTGATCCAACCTCTATAGCGCCATTAGAGAATCTTGGCATAAAGGACAGTCTTTCCTATGAAGAAGTTCCGGTTGAGATTTTAGACCGGCAAGTCCGAAAGTTAAGAAATAAAGAAGTTGCTTCCGTGAGGGTTCTTTGGAGGAATCAACTTTGGAGGAATCAATTAGTTGAGGGTGCTACTTGGGAGGCCGAGGTTGATATGATGTCTCGATATCCTCATCTCTTTCCCTCCGATCCTACTCTAGCTTGAGGTATCTAGTTCCTCATGGTTAATTCTTTTGGTTTCATGTGTCTTAGTTATTTCCATGATTCCTTGTTTATGCATGTTCATGAAAAGTCTAATTTTTGAGAAAATGAGCTAGCTTGATTGATTTATTTATGATTATGTGCATTGAGTATGAGTTGCATAAAGTCTTCATGAAATGATGTGTTGAACATGCTTTAGCTTGGAGTTGATGTTTTCCTCCTCGAATATGTGCATTTATGTGATTGCATTTAGGTTGGGTTGTTAGCTCTTGTTTCTTAACCTCCTTATGATGTCTTGATTCTCATTCAAGGACGAATGTTCCCAAGGGGGAGATATTGTAACACCTTAGATTTCAAAAGAAGGGAAAATTTCAGGTTTTCATCTGATGCTAGCCCCTACGGGAGCCATCTATGGATCGTAGGCGGACCTATGGGCCGTAGGTGGGAACCATAGGTGGCAAACCCAAGTTTTCAAAAATGTTAAGTTGCAGAACCTCAATGACGGCTTGCCAGGACGGCCCGTCGTCCAGTGTACGAGTCGTAGGTAGGGTTCGTAGGTGAGACCCATACTTTGTTAAATTTTTTGGTCTAAGGATTTAACCTACGGTGGCCATGTACGGGCCGTAGGTCGACCCACGAACCGTACATTGGGTCTGTCATTGCAGGGTCCAAAGTTGGCAGTCTCTGAATCTATCTACGGGAGGACAGGATAGGTTGTAGGTTGACTTACGGACCGTAGGTAGAGGTCCGACAGTTATTTTTCAAGGGTTTTTTGGTCTTTTCACCTAATGACTTATTTATCAACCAAGGTCGGTTCGTAACTATTCCTAACACTATATAAGCCTTTTAATCCAAAAATCTACCCTTTCCAATCACTTAGCAAATTCCCCCAAACTCTTCTCCCTCAAATATTTCTCTCTCTAGAAGTTAGAAGAAGAAGAAGAGGGCAAGCAAGGGTTCAAGAAAATCAAGTCTTTCTTCATCAATTGCTTAAAGAAATTGAGCACTAAGGTATGATAGTCTTCATCCATGGAGCCTTTTCCTCCATGAAATCCCTAAAATCTCCAATTTTCAAGTTAGAAATTCTCAATTGAATTAAGGGCTTTCTTCCATGTCATGGGTTCTTTGCAAAGTAGTTTCAATTGATTGTTTTATGAACTTTGAAGTATAAATTGAGTTGAATTTCATGAATTTAGATGAATTCCCATGAATCCATGCCAATTCCCCCAATTTCGAAATCTATGCTTTGTTGGTGGGTTGAATTATAAAGTGATGAATGTTATGAAATCTCTATGAATACATGAATTATGATTTCTAAATGAAGGTTCTCATGATGAGATTATGAAGGACCTAACGATCGTTTTATGTAAGTAAGCATGTTCAATCAAAAACTATGATTTTCCTTTATTATGTGGGTTCCTTCAATTATGATTAAATTCCCTTGTTTATGGTTTTCTAAGCATGAGTTTGCATTGAATTGAATGATTTAAGATGAATTCCTATGAACCCATGTGAACTCTATGATTTGTAAATTATGAGCATGATGAACTATGTAAAGATGAAGTTTATGAAATTATGCATGTCTCTTACGAAACTAATGATGAAGTAAGGGTGCTTTTAGATTGAAGCATCAAAGTTTATGATATGTTGATGTTGTTGTTGAGTTGTGAAAGGAAATTCTCATATGTTACTCAACCCATGAATGTGAAAGGTTTTCTCACATGTAATGATTCATAACTTGTTGAAAGGCTTGCTCAACTAAACTTGAATCGATGATTAAGGAGCTATTCTAATGAAGGAACAAGAGGCGATCACCCATGTTCCCTAATGTAGACAAGAGGCGATTACCCATGCCTACTTATGATAAATGAACTATGTCTAATCCGTGGGAGTTATGCTTAGCACCGAGTGGGCAAGTGGCAATTAGCCATGTCCTATAAACTATATGCCACCATAGGATGATGGTCTATGATAGACACTAGCTATTGGATCCACATAAGCTATGTTAAGTAAAGGGTCCTACCTTGGCAAGTAGGATGGCCCTATCGGTGTGGGGTTAGACACCAGATTCCATGTTGATAGCTCACATGGTCTTACATGTCGGTTAAGGCTACTCCCCACAATAAAGAACTTAAGTGCTTTTATGATGTTTCTCAAGTAAAGTAAAGATGTTTAGCTTGCTTTGACCATGTTTTATGACTTATGTTTCTAACCTCTTTCATGTTTTAGCTTGGTCATTGCATGTCATGAAAATGTCCCATTGTAGCATGTTTTAAGTGATTTTGTGCATTTCTATCATACTTGGTACTTGATTGTACTAACGCATACTCTTGCCTACATTGACTTGTTAATGTAGGGCATTTTGATTCTCCATCTATTCGTGGCTAGAGTTTAGTAGAAGGATTATTGAAGACTTGGTGAGTCCTCATCCATTCGAGAACATAGCCTAATTGTTCTTACTCTTATGTTCTTCCTTTTTACATTGTATTGGGTTTCGTCCCAAATGTTATTTCTCATTCTTATGTTAGATTGGCTTTGAGACATTTGATGTAGACTTCCGCTATTTCCTTAAAAGCTTTGATATGACATTGTCTTTTGAACATTTAAATCTCTATGATCTTGTATGAATGTATGCTAAGTGGTTTATATGAGGCCTTTCGGAGTCTGGTACACCATGTCACGTCTATGGGGTACCTTGGGTCGTGACACCTAGAGCGTCTAACCGGTAACTTATATTTTGTTTAAGTCTAAAACCTCCCATTTAGTTAGTCCATTGCCTCTTGGACTTTAAGCTGGGGCGATAGACACGTTTTAGGACGTTAGTTTTATGATTTTCTTTAGATCGCTTTAGGCTTTAAAATAATAAATGAACCTTAGAAAAGGAAGGGTAGGGATATTTAGGCCCTTATTGGAAATGATCGAGGATGACTCGAGCAAAAAATTGACAAACTCTGATTTGTCTTGATACACCGAATAAGCCGAGTGCTGATCTAAAAAGGGAATAATTTAATTTAGGCTTTCGCCTTTTCTTTTCTTTTCTTTTATTGTTTGCAATTATTTGGGGTAGTTAATTAATTGAAAATGTTTTTCCTATATCTAATTGTGCATTTTCTGTTTTCTCGCTTATCTTCTTTTATTTGTTTATGATTAATTATTTATTAAATGTTTTAATGTTTATTTATTTTATAACTTAGTTTAATTAATGATTAATAAAATTTGGACCTTATTTGTCAATTTGTGACCCCCACATAAAAATATGAGATACGGCCAGGATCCACCTTTATGGACCTCGAAGGGTGCTTAACACCTTCCCTTTGAGGTAACCTAAATCCTTACTCGATCTTTGATTCGCAGACCCTTTAGTTTATTTTAGTTAGGTTAGATAGGTGCCCTAACACGCCTTTAATTCGTTAGGTGGCGACTCTTCTCTTAAATAAACCTAAAAGAGTGGTCAGGTCGTTGCACTCAGCCCGTTTTGCAAAAAAATGGGGCGCGACATAACATTTAACAGTTTTTAATACTTAACAGTTTATCTAGTAGTAATAATTATTTTGTTTAAATCTTTATAGGTTATTAAAATGGTTGATGCTAACATATACTTTCACCATGGAGGTGAATGGCTTAATAATCCAAAACCACATTATGATAAGAGATTGGTCCATTATTAGAGAGGGTATGATCCTGATCTTATCTCTTTTATTGACTTAGTCAATGAATACACATATAAGTTAGGTTTTATAAGTGTGCAACAACTTATAGTACTGGTCCTTCTGGAAATATTTTTGAATTCGTAGGAGATGAAGGAGTTAGGACATTATTATCTTTTATCTCTGAGGATTATCATTCCATTCATTCATTTGCTACTGATGACTATGAATTAACTATTGATGTACCTGATATTGTCATGCATGATGGATCAATTTTACTTTTACCAATAGTTAATGAAGGCACATATTGTAGTACAAGTGAAAGTGACAATGATAATGAAATGGTTATTAGTTATTCAGAATATGACAATGATGAATTTAAAATTTTTGTTACAAAAAAGGAAAGAGCTATAGTTGATAGTTTGCAATATTATAAGGAGATTGTTAAGGGTATGACCTTCAAGGACATAACAAAAGCAAAATAATTCTGCAAATTTTATACTATGGCTAAGAAGGTAGAACTGATTGTGTTGAAGAGTGATAAAGCAAGATTGAGATATAAATATGGTGCTAAAGGTTATCCATTTCTATGTCTGATTTCTGGGGATCAAACCACTCCTGGGGTTAGTGTCAAAATACTAGTAGATCATATAGAATGTGGAACAACATATGACAACTCTTTAATTGATTATACAATTTTACGGAGAAATTACAAAGTGACCGTAAGTACAAGGTCAAAGAAATGAAGGTTGACTTACATAGAGTGTTTGAGTTAAATGTAGGTGAAGCCAAGTGAAAGAGAGCTAAAAGGAAAATACTAGAGACTCTGGATGGTACCTTTACAGATTCTTACAAAAGAAATTAGAGGGTTATGCTACTGAATTGAGGAGTTGCAATCCAAGGTATGATATTATGATTAACTTGTCTAAGGAGGTACTATCTTATGGTAGGAGAAAATTTCTTAGGATGTATATTTGCTTCAAGACATTGAAGCTGGATTTTAAGGTAGGATTAAGACCATTTATTGGGTTAGATGGTACATTCCTTAAAGGAAAAGCTAAGACACAGGTATTGGTTGCTGTTGGTGAAGATACTATGAACTGTTTCTACCCTCTAGCTTGGGTTGTGGTAGACAAAGAGATTAAAAAGTTTTGGAATCGGTTCATGCAACAGTTGCAACATTCACTTAATCTTTAGAATGGTGAAGGAATGTCATTCATATCAGATATGCAGAAGGTAATATTAAACACTTATACTACTAAGTTGCAATTCATTTAATCCTACTAATTCATTTGAACTGATCCCTTCATTTAATTTAGTTGTTTTCATTTGATAAAGGTGTAACACCTCGAAAGTGTAAAAGTCATTGAACGTTGAAAAGTTACAGAAAATATTGTTGATGCACTTATTCCTCGAACTCTTTGTATGGGCCTTGTGAGGGTGTATGGATCATGGTTGGTCGCTCGTAATTGGCTTTCAAAAACTAGGTGTTTCAATAAGATGGTACACAACCAACCAGTACGTCCCGTTGAAGAAAGTACGGTCTGTAATTGGCCATTCATGGTTTAAAGTCCGAGGGTCCAGGCCTAAGTTTGATGCTCTAGTGTATGAGAGGTCCTACAGGTCAACGGTTGTTCTATGATCCATGGAAGTTGGCTCGTAGTTTGGAATCAAAAAGTTGGGTTTTTAGTAACTTGGATCATGAACGGACAATACGATCTTTGGTTCTGTGTACGGACCATACATGGGTCCGTAGACCTGTCCAACAATTATTTTGTTAGGGATATTTGGGTCTTTTCTTGTTCTTTTAATTTCTAAACTACATGGTTTTGAGGTTATTTAGAAGACTCTAAAGGGATTCTAAGACCCTAAATCCTCCCCATTCACTCTCATTCTCTCAAAACCTTCAAGTCTTCTTCTCTAAGTATCTCCCAAGGATTCAAGAATTCATAGAGCTTCAAGTCTCTTTTCCATATTTCAATCTAGGGCTTCATTAAGGTATGTGGGAAATTCATCAATGGATTCCTCTTCACCATTTAGTCTCAAAGAAACCTTAATTTCTACTAATGATTCTCACCCAATTTATAGGGTTTTCATGATATTCTTATCGATTCAATTGAATTAAAGTTTTCCTTCCATGAATGATCTTGTTATGCATGATTTGATCATATTTCAATGTTTCAGTGATGTTTTTCATGAACCCATGCTATATGAATATTTTATGATATGATTCAAGCTATGTTGCTATGCATGCATTATGATTTGAAGGATTTTATGAATCAAGGATGCTTTCGATTGAAGTATCATCAAGTTTTTATAAAATATAGGCTTCTGATTAAAGTACATCCTTTATGAAAGAATGACATGATTTAAGATACTTCTAATTGAAGTACTTCTTACTATGAAAAGATTATCATGAATTAGATGCTTTCAATTAAAGTGTCTCTTATGAATATGTTATGAAATCAAGATTTTAAAGGAGCTATTCTTATGACTATGAGATTTTATGAATGATTTGGTATTACTAGATATCTTACATCAAAGATTATGAATATGATTATGATTATGCTTATGCATGTGTTCTGTTGGGAGTTTACTTAGCAGAGAGTTGAACTAGTGGCGATTACCTAGGTCAAAACTACGTGCCCCCGTAGGACATGTCCCGATTGGAAAATAGCTAGTGGATCCACTTAAGCTCAAGATTATGGTCCTTACCTAGACAAGTATGTCACTCTCTTTTCTGTGTGGGAGTAGTACACTGAGATCCATGTTATATGCCACGACCCAATTTCTCAAGTCATGATGGCGCCTACCAACCCATCAATAGGCCAGCCACGACCCTATCCTGGAACTAAATAGTAACGGGACTAAGGGTGGAAACTAATCCATAACCAAGCGAAAGCATACAATAAGAGCAATCATGAAAGCTGGAACGAACCAGACTAAATATATACAACACCTCCCAAAACATGGAAGTCACAAGTATAGAACTACTAAAAAGAGTACAGGTCCCGAAAGTGGACCACTAAAACAACTGTCTCGAAAATAAAAGACAAGCCAAAATATATAAATAGAAGGAAACTGGTGATCCCAAAACGCCAAGTGCTCACCCTAGTCTCCCGAACTGACAGCTCCCGGCCTGATCTCAACGCTGATAATTGGTGCTCGGACCTACATCATGAAAACAGATGCAGAGTGTAGTACGAGTACCAAAACAACAGGTACCCAGTAGGCATCATAGGCCGACTGACCAAGAAGGGTAAAAACAGGCAGACAAGATAGAATCAGCACAAACAGAGGTCAACAGAACAGGAAACGGAAAAGCTGACAGGAAGCACAAAGAAATAACTAAAATAAACCCAGCTGAGCCCCCCATAAGACCCGCTGGGCACACTCGTGCGCAAGTTTAAATAAAACCTGAACGGACCCCCATAAGTCTAAAAGGTACACATGAGAGCTATTCTACAGAAACGAAGGAATAACCAACTCCAGAACAACACTAGGGCAACGCCCAATCATTACCATCAGTGCCCCGCTCAGTCATAAACATCAGAGCCCAGCTCAGTCATAAATATCATAGCATAGCTCAGTCATAAATATCAGAACCCAGCAAAGTCATAAATATCATAGCCCAGCTCAGTCATCAGTCACGAGCTGGAAATACCAGACTCTAACCCGGCAACCTCAGTCTCGGACTGGCACAAACAGCCCACACTCGACAGTCTAACGCTGAAAATACTAGTTCCACCGGATACGTCGGTCGCGTAGCTGGGACTAGTAGCCTACGCTTCACGGACTCGCACTGGAAATAACGGGCTGCAATCGTGTAATGTCAGCTACGGACTAGAACGGGTAGCCTACCCCCGTCAGCCTAGCGCTGGAAATCCTGAGTGATAATCGAGTAACGTCAGCCGCGGCCCAAAAGACTAAGCATCACGGGCCGCCGCCCCCACATATATACCAACCGAAGGCTCCCAGCCTAACACAATCCAGCCGACAATCGGCGCAACAATGACATCTTCCGGCAGCATTCTAAGAATCGCAGCGATAAGGGGCAAAGAATCGGAAGGTCCGAAAGCCACGAAAACGCCTATACTAAGGCTCATAATCTGACCCAAGTCTGCTATATCAGTCTACAAGGATCTAGTCCATCCGAAACGACGTCGGATACATACTCAAGTCAACCAGGTACATGGGACTATGTCATAATATCACAGCCTATTCTAAGGAAGAATCACAATAATCAGTCAATCATCAAACAAATTCACCAGGACCCACTCATGCAACATCAGATAACCACAAATAGATACTCCATAGCACGCATATCAGCAAATCAAATCAACAGCCCAACCTATAGCATGATACTAGCTCATAACAACCCAACAGTCAACTCTAAACTGAGAAAATCGGGGAACAAGGGAAACAATACTAACTAACCACCCCAGATTCACAAATATCAACCAGCATTTACACAATCAGGCACAGTCTAGAAAGTAGAGAAGACGTAACCTACCAAAAAGCTGAGCACGCGCGCTCCAAGTCACTAAATTGAAGATTTCCCCTTCCGAACGGCCTTAGACTTCTGCCACGCTATCAAAAATAGAATCATAGCGTCAATACGGTCGTTTAGACACCAAAATCAACAAATTCGAAGACAGACCAATTTTTGAGTCAAAATCAGGCAAAGTGGGACCCACTCCAAATTTTCTGGAATTGACTCCGTCAAAAGGTCCCAAATCTTTCCCCTAACACTAATCATAAATTAGATCGCTCAATAGGGGTCGGATTCGCTCCTAACAACCAACAACAACAATTTACAAAACTTAAAAAAAATAGGCCAAATAGAGACTTACCCTCGATTTCACGCAAAATGAGGAGCACCCAATGACCCCCAACCTAAAACCCACGAAGCCAACAAAAATCCAAACACGTGGGACTTGGAATCACCCAAAACGGAGCTCTAGAACTCGAGATATTGAAGTTTAAAATGAAGAAGAAATTATAACTTGATGGCAGCAGCTTCGAGCTGAATTTCACCTCAAACGAGGGTTCACCAACACAATCCGATCACTCCACCACGTAGCCACAATCTTCACGATCATACAGGACTTCGAATCACTCAAATTGGAGCTCGGATGAGGAAGAAATAGCCATTTGAAAATGAGGGCAGAAAGCTAAAATTTTCTGGGTTATAAAACCTAAAACTGGTCGCTAAAAGTCTTAGTTCTGGTCGCTAAAGGTCTGCACCAGCAACCAGAATTTTTTCTATTTTTCAAAATCTCCGAACGGACCCTCAGAATTTGGTTGAGACCCGATGAAAATAAACCAGATATGCTACCCCACTAAATTTGACATTCCGGACTCAATGGTGCAGTTGGAATTTCCATAGGAGGTCGTTTCGACAAAAAGTGGATCCCACACCCATTATGCTATTTTTTCCAATTTCTACCGAATGCCTCAAAATTAGATCGGAAGCTGCCGGAGATTCTGGAAAGGTCGTTCTAGACCAAACTTGGCATTTCAGAACTAACCGCACTGTCAGAATTTTCATCCGAGTGTGTTTACCAAGAATGTTGATCGAAGTCAACCTTAAGCCAAATTTCAAAGACTAAAGAGCTATCTAGCCCCAAAATCACACCGAAAACCCCGGGACTCGGGCAAACCATGCTTCTAGCCTAATTTGGCCATTCCGGAGCTGATGGAACCATCAGAATTCTCATCTGAGGTCATTTACCTGAAGTTATGACCGAAATCAACTTTTCAAGGTTCAAAAGCTCCAAAATAGGAAAACAGGCATAAAATCCAAACGAACAACCAAGCGACCGAACAGCCAGTGCCAGCAAGTCATAAATGACTTGGGGTCGCTATAGGAACGCTCTAAACGATAGAAAGAAGGTATTAACATAGAAATGACCTGAAGGGTCTTTACAATATCCACTACTAAAAGGACTTTCGTCTGCAAAAGTAAGGATTAAGAAGTACCTGAGGGCTCCAACGAGCTGGGAAACTGCTCCTGCATCTCCCGCTCGATCTCCCAGGTAGCCTCCTCAACTGGACGATGCCTCCAACGGACCTTAACTACTGGAATGGCTCTCGACCTCAGCTGCCTCACCTCTCTGGCCAAAATAGCAACTGGCTCCTCTGTATAGGTCAAACGATTTCCAACTCAACGGCGTCATACTGGAGAACATGCGACTCATCTGGGACATACCAGCACATCATCGAAACATGAAAAACTGGGTGCACAGCTGAGAGTGCTTGAGGTAAGGCTAACTCACCTCAAAATCTCAAAGGGCCCAATATACCTAGGGCTAAGCTTGCCCCACCTCCCAAATCTCATGACTCCCTTCATGGGCGATACTCAGAGGAATACTCTGTCATCCACAGCAAAACTCAGCGGTCGACGCTGGATAGTGCGCTCTGACTGACCATCAGTCTGCGGGTGAAATGTTGTGCTAAGATCCACGCGAGTGCCCAACTCTCCCTGCAATGCTCTCCAAAAACTGGAAGTGAACTGTGGGTCCCGATTTGAGATGATCGAAACAGGTACACCATGAAGATGGACTACCTCCTGGATGTAGATACGAGCTAACCTCTCAGCATGGAAGGATGTATGAATGGGTATGAAGTGTGCTGACTTGGTCAATCGATCCACGATGACCCAGATATTGTCAACACCTTTAGGAGTCCGTGGCAACCCAACCACGAAGTCCATGGTGATGCGCTCCCACTTTCACTCAAGAATGGGCATCCTCCTGCAACTCTCCCCCAGGCCTCATATGCTCGGCCTTAACCTGCTGGCAACACAAACAACGGGACACATAATCTGAGATGTCTTTCCTCATACCGCTCCACCAGTAATGCTGCCTCAAATCATGATACATCTTAGCTGTGCCCGGATGAATAGAATATCTTGAATCATGGGCCTCGCTAAGGATCAATCAGATCAATTCACCAACTCTGGGAACACACAACCAGCCAGCAAACCTCAAAGCCCCATCTGAATCTAAGATAGTCTGCCCGGCATCACCTGCCAACACTCTATCTCTGAGTGCTATCAAAGACTCATCCTCAAACTAGCGGCTACAGATCTGATCAAGTAGAGATGACTGAAACATCGAGTTTGATCATCTGATTGGCCATGGACTGAATGTCCAAAGCCAAGGGCCGCTCTGAAACAGAAAGGAAGGCTAGACTACCCATACTCACCGCCTTCTGGCTCAAGGCGTCTGCTATCACATTCGCCTTGCCCGAATGGTAAAGAAAAGAGAGGTCGTAGTCCTTCAGAAGCTCAATCCATCGACGCTACCTCGAATTAAGATCCCTCTGCGTCATAATATACTGAAGGCTCATATGATCAGTGTACAACTCACAATGAACTCCATAAAGGTAATGCCTCCAGATCTTAAGCGCGAAAACTACCGCTGCCAACTCCAAGTCATGAGTGGGGTAGTTGCGCTCGTGCAACTTAAGCTGCCTCGACGCATAAACAAAAACTCGGCCCTGCTGCATCAGAACAAAACCCAAACCAATGCCGGATGCGTCACAATAGACCGTGAAGCCCTCGCCCTCAACTGGAAGAGTCAATATAGGAGCGGTGGTAAGCAACTCCTTGAGCCTCAGAAAGCTCCTCTCACACTCCTCCGATCACACATAGGGGACATCCTGGCGAGTCAACCGAGTCAAAGGCACCGCTGGAGTTGAGAAACCCTCAATAAAGCGTCTGTAGTGCCCTGCCAATCCGATGAAGCTCCGAATCTCGATCACAGAAGTAGGCCTAGCCCAACCACGGATAGCCTCAATTTTCGTCGAATCGACCATAATGCCATCCTTGGACACCACGTGCCCCAAGAATGCTACAGACTCAAGCCAAAACTCACACTTTGAGAACTTGCCATTAAGCCGATGATCTCTCAAAGTCTGGAGCGCTATCCTCAAATGCTGCTCATGTTCACGATGGCTCCGCGAGTATACCAAGATGTCATCGATGAAGACAATGACAAAGGAGTCCAAATACTACCTGATTACTCGAGTCATCAAGTCCATAAATGTGGCAGGGGCATTGGTCAACCCAAAAGACATTATCAGGAACTCATAATGACCATAACGAGTCCTAAAGGCTGTCTTGGGGATGTCCGCTGCTCTAATCCTCAGCTGATGATAACCGGATCTCAAATCAATCTTAGAAAATACGACTGCACCCTGGAGCAGGTCAAATAGATCATCTATACGAGGCATAGGATAACGGTTCTTCACCATCACCTTATTCAGTTGCCTGTAATCGATGAACATCCGTATGGTGCCGTCCTTCTTCCTCACAAACAGGACTGGGGCACCCCAATGAGACACACTGGGTCGGATGAATCCTCTACTCAAGAGATCCTGAATCTGATCACTGAGCTCCCTGAGCTCTGTAGGTGCCATACGATACGGAGTGATAGAAATGGGACGAGTGCTCGGCTCCAAGTCTATGGAAAAATCAATGCCCCAATCTGGGGGTAGGCCAGGAAGGTTGGCGGGAAACACATCTGCGAACTCTCGGACGACAGGTACTGAATCGACTGTAGGGCCCTCCCTACTCACATCTCTAACATATGCCAAATATGCTACGCATCCGCTGTCCACCAGCCTCTGAGCCCGCATACAAGAAATCACCCCAACTGGTGTGCGACTACAAGAACCCTGCCAAACCATCGGCGGAATACCTGGAATTCCTAAAGTCACGGTCTTGGCATAACAGTCCAAGACAGCCCGACAAGGGGACAACCAATCCATACCCAGAATCACATCAAAGTCTACCATACACAGCACAACAAGATCGACCAGAGTGTCCTGCCCCTGAATAACCACAACACAGGATCTACAAACATGATCCACTACTAAAGAATCCCCTACTGGGGTCGAAACATGCAAAGGCAAAGACAAGGGCTCAGGACTCACTCCCAATCGAGGCACACAATAAGCTGACACATAAAAATAGGTAGAACCTGGGTCAAATAAAGCTGAAGCGGACTGATGGCATAAGAGAACCGTACATGTGATCACATCATCTGACGCCTCGGCCTCTGCTCTAGCTGGAGTTACATAAAAGTGGCCCTGGGTGCCTCTCCCTCTCGCATCCACTCTACCGCCATTCTTGCCTCCCCGGGGACCTCCCCGAGAACCCTGCTGCTGACCTCCTCTTCTAGCTGGAGGTGCTACTGCCGAAATCGATCTCGCCGCCTGAGGAGTTGGTAAGGCTGATCTAGATGAAAGGCACTCCCTGGCCCAATGTCCAAGCTCCCCACAAGTGAAGCAACCCTGTGAAGGTCTGCTAACCGCTGGAGGTCGGCCACCCTAACCTGATGCACCTGACTGAAACCCACCTCGGCCCTGACTTGGACCAGTATTATACCCACTCTGACGGTGCTGATCACCCTCTGAAGTCTGCAACGCTACCTGGTATGGCCGACTAGACTGCCCTGACGGAAACCTCTGATAACCCCGATCCCGGGTATCCCTCAACCTATGATGGGTCCTATCGAAGCTATCATCTGACCTAGCCCTCTTGTCGCTGCCCCCGTGGGCCTCGCGACGAAGCTGCTCAATGGTGCGGGCATAGTCCACAACATCTAGAAAAGAACAGCCCACTGACAACATAGACTGCGACTCAATCCTCAACTGCAGTCTCAGCCCTCTAACAAAGCATCGGACCCACTCCTCCTCTGTAGGCAGAATCATGGCGGCATGACGAGACAACTCCAGAAATCTGGCCTCATACTCAGATACAGCCATGGAGCCCTGCTCTAATCTCGAGAACTCATCACGAAGTCTGTCCGTGACGCTCTGTGGAATAAACCTGGTCAGAAAAGCCTCTAAAAATTTCTCCCACGTACTGGTGGAGAACCAACTGGCCTACTCCCGATGAAAGAGCGCCACCACTGTCTAGTTGGCCCATCCAGCTGATAAGCTGTGAAGTTTGCTCCTCTAGACTCCACTAAACCCAAGGTCTGCAATCGCTCATGGCAAGTAGTCAGAAACTCGTGGGCATCCTCTCCCACAGCCCGTGAGAATCTCGGCGGTGACAATCTAAGGAACACACCGAACATCTTGTGCTCTCGCAGAGGCATAACCCTGTCCAAAGGGTCTAACTGAACCACAATTGGGGCTGGCGGTTGATGCACCTTTGGAACCGCTACTACAGGCTGGTCCTGCTGAACTGGAACCGGCTCTGGAACTGGCACTGGAGCTGGCTGTTGTTGCTGCTGCATACTTCCAATAGTAGCCAATAACTAGGCAAGCATGCCCTGCAGATCTGGGGCGACAACTGGAGCAGGTGGTGGCTGGGCTGGTCCCGGCCCCACCGGCTGAGGTGGAATCTGCTATGCTCGAGGCTCCAGCTTCGGCTCCGAAGTCCTCTCTCTACCTCGTCCTGGTGCCGCCGCACCACCTCCCCTGCGCGTACGAGCCATCCTGTGACAGAAGGACACAAGTGAGATTTCAAGAAACCAACTGGACAACAATGCATGAAAAATGTGCAAAGATAAGACAACATCCTAAGGGCACCCTGTAGCCTCCCGAGGATAGTCACGGACGTCTCCGCTCTGATCCGCAGGACTCTACTAGATGTTAGTTCTGTACAAGTGAGACCAACGAACCTAGGTTCTGATACCAATTTGTCACGACCCAATTTCTCAAGTCATGATGGGGCCTACCAACCCACCAATAGGCCAGCTAGGACCCTATCCCGGAACTAACAGTCACGGGACTAAGGGTGGAAACTTATCCATAACCAAGCGGAAGAATACAATAAGAGCAATCACGAAAGCTGGAATGAACCAGACTAAATATATACAGCACCTCCCAAAACCTGGAAGTCACAAGTACAGAACTACTAAAAAGAGTACAAGTCCGGAAAGTAGACCACTGAAACAACTGTCTTGAAAATAAAAGACAAGCCAAAATATATAAATAGAAGGAAACTAGTGATCCCAAAACATCAAGTGCTTACCCTAGTCTCTCGAATTGACAGCTCCCGGACCGATCTCAACGTTGATGACTGGTGCTCGGACCTGTATCATGAAAACAGATGCAGAATGTAGTATGAGTACCAAAACAACAAGTACCCAGTAGGCATCATAGGCCGACTGACCAAGAAGGGTAAAAATAGGCAGACAAGATAGAATCAGTACAAACAGAGGTCAATAGAACAGAAAACGAAAAAGCTGAAAGGAAGCACAAAGAAATAACTAAAATAAACCCAGCTGAGCCCCCCATAAGACCCGTTGTGCACATTCATGCATAAGTTTAAATAAAACCTGAACGGACCCCCATAAGTTCGATAGGTACACATGAGCTATTCTACATAAACGAAGGAATAACCAACTCCAGAACAACACCAGGGCCCCGCCCAATCATTACCATCATAGCCCAGTTCAGTCATAAATATCAAAGCCCAGCTCAGTCATAAATATCATAGCCCAGCTCAGTCATCAATATTAGAGCCCAGCTCAGTCATCAGTCACGAGCTGGAAATGTCAGACTCTAACCAAGCAACCTCATTCTCAGACTTGCACAAATAGCCCACACTCGACATTCTAACGCTAGAAATACTGGTTCCACCGGATACGTCGGCCGTGTAGCTAGGACTAGTAGCCTATGCTCCATGGACTCACACTGAAAATAACGGGCTGCAATTGTGTAACGTCAGCTGCGAATCGGAGCGGATAGCCTACTCCGTCAGCCTAGCGCTGGAAATCCTGAGTGATAAGTAACTTCAGCCGCGTGCTGGATCTAACCGTCACGAACCAGATAAGCCACAACAACAATGCACCAAGAGGCTAAACATCACGGGCCGCCCCCTCACATATATACCAACCGAAGGCTCCCAGCCTAACACAATCTAGCAGACAATCGGCACAACAATGACATTTTTCGGCAGCATCCCAAGAATCACAGCGAAAAGGGGCAAAGAATTGGAAGGTCCGAAAGTCACGAAAATGCCTATTCTAAGGCTCATAATTTGACCCAAGTCTGCTATATCAGTCTACAAGGATATAGTCCATCCGAAACGACATCGGATACATACTCAAGTCAACCAGGTACATGGGACTATTTCAATAATATCACAGCCTATTCTAAGGCAGAATCACAATAATCAGTCAATCATCAAACAGATTCACCCGGACCCAGTCATGCAACATCAGATAACCACCAACAGATACCCCACAACATGCATATCCGCAAATCAAATCAACAGCCCAACCTATAGCATGGTACTAGCTCCTAACAACCCAACAGTCAACTCTAAACTGAGGAAATCGGGGAACAAGGGAAACAATACTGACTAACCATCCTAGATTCAAAAATATCAACCAGCATTTACACAATCATGCACAGTCTAGAAAGAAGGGAAGTCGTAACCAACCAAAAAGCCGATCACGAGTGCTTTAAGTCACTCAATTGGAGATTTCCCCTTTCGAACGCCCTCAGACTGTTGCCACGCTACCAAAAATAGAATCACAGCGTCAATACGGTCGTTTAGACACCAAAATCAACAAATTCAGAGATAGACCAATTTTTGGGTCAAAATCGAGCAAAGTGGGACCTGCTTTAGATTTTCCTGAATTAACTCCGTCAAAAGGTCCCAAATCTTTCCCCCAACACTAATTCTAAATTAGATCGCTCAATAGGGGCCGAATCCACTCCTAACAACCAACAACAAAAATTTACAAAACTTAACAAAAAAATAGGTCAAATAGAGACTTACCCTTGATTTCATGCAAAATGAGGACCACCCTATGACTCGCAACCTAAGACCCACGAAGCCAACGAAAATCCGAACACGTGGGACATCCAATCACCCAAAACAGAGCTCTAGAACTCGAGATATCGAAGTTTAAAATGAAAAAGAAATTATAACTTGATGGCAGCAGCTTCGAGCTGAATTTCACCTCAAACGAGGGTTCACCAACACAATCCGATCACTCCACCACGTAGCCACAATCTCCACGATCATATAGGACTTCGAATCACTCAAATTGGAGCTCGGATGAGAGAGAAATTTCCATTTGAAAATGAGGGCTGAAAGCTGAAATTTTCAGGGTTATAAAACCCGAAATTGGTCGCTAAAGACCATTTTTGGTCGCTAAAAGTTTAAGTTCTGGTCGCTAAAGGTCTGCACCAGCAACCAAATTTTTTTCTATTTTTCAAAGTCTCCGAATGGACCCTCGGAATTCGTTCGGGACCCAATGAAAACAAACCAGATATGCTACCCCACTAAATTCGACATTCAGGGCTCAATGGCGCAGTCGGAATTTTACATACGAGGTCGTTTCAACAAAAAGTGGGTCCCACACCCATTATGCCATTTTTGCCAATTTCTACCGAAGGCCTAAAAATTAGATTGGAAGCTCCCGGAGATTCTGGAAAAGTCGTTCTAGACCAAACTCGGCATTCCGGAAGTAACCACGCTGTTGGAATTTTCATCCGAGTGCGTTTACCAAGAATGTTGACCGAAGTTAACCTTAAGCCAAATTGCGAAGACTAAAGAGCTATCTGGCCTCAAAATCACACCGGAAACCCCGGGACTCGGGCGAACCATGCTTCAAGCCTAATTTGGCCTCTCTGGAGCTGATGGAACCATCATAATTCTCATCTGAGGTCATTTACCTGAAGTTATGACCGAAATCAACTTTTCAAGGTTCAGAAGCTCCAAAACAGAAAAATAGGCATAAAACCCAAACGAATGACCAGACGACCGAACAGTCAGTGCCAGTGAGTCATAAATGACTTGGGGTCTCTACAGGAACTCTCTAAACGACAGAAAGAAGGCATTAACACAGAAATGACCTGGAGGGTCATTACATTATAGCTCATATGATTTATATCGGTTAACGGTATCTTCCACAAATATTTATGACTTATTCAAAAACTTATGTTATGATTATAATTTATAGAAGAATGCATGACCTTATACTATTTTTTATTAAATCATATGATTAGATTTATGTTTTGTTTACTTGGTCATTGTATTATTATGCTGTCATGTTGTACTCATACATCTTTCTCCATACTCAGTGCATTTCAAGTACTGGCCACATACATCTCTTGTGCCTATATTGTTTTATAATATAGGTTCTGATGCACATCACTCAGGTCATGGTTAGTATTGGATCCTATCAGCTTTGCATTAAATTGCTGAGTCCTTATGGTTAGAGGGCATGCTACACATGTTTCCTTTACGTCATTTCAACTTACTTCAATTTCAGATTATTCAAATGAGCTAGGGCTTTTCCTAGTCACTTATTATGTAGTAGAGGCTTGTTGTCAGACATAATATTTTTTCGCATTATATCTTTGTACTCTGATTTCGTATTATAAAGAGATTATCTTTGGAGACCGATTTTGTTTATCTCCTTATTTCAATTATGTTGTTATCTTAGTGTCATGCTATGTCAAGTTGTTCGTTTAGAGTCTCTCAAGATTCTATTCGTCATGTCACGTCTAAGGGATAGTCTTGGATCATAACAAAAGGTGAGCTGAAGAAGTTGTTGTGGTTAGCTGCATGGTCCTCATTTTCAGAGGAGTTTGAAGACCAACTTCAAGAGATCAAGGAAGTTGATGAAGAGGATGTATATGATTTATCAAACATGTATCCTCCCAAAACATAATGCAAAACTTATTTAGATATAATATCCAAAATTCAGGCTGTGCACAATAATTTTACAGAGTCCTTCAATGCTTGGATACTTGAACTAAGATACAAGTCAATTTTTGATATGTTGGAAGACATCAGGGTCAAAATAATGAAGACGTTGACACAAAAAGAGGCTTTTGTGATGAAGCGGAAAGATGATGAATTTATCCCCCAAAGTGAAATGTTGTATAATGAGTATTTGAAGATATCCAAAGTTTGTAAGGTGATTGCAATGGGAACAATGGCTATGAGGTGACAAAAAATGTAGATAGACACATTGTAAATCTAAGGAAGAAAAAGTGCACATGTAGGACATGATATCTCACTGGAATTCCATATCCACATGCAATTAAGACCATGGAGCACAAGAAAATGAAACCTAAGTCTGAAATTGATTGGTATTACAGTAAGGAGGCATCCTTGGTAGTTTACAAACACGAGTTACAACCTGTTAGGGGAGAACCATTCTAAAAAGTTGATCATTCACATACCATTGAACCACCAGAAATGGTCAAGCTTATTGGCAGACCTAAGGTTATCAAGGATAGAGAAAAGAATGAAGCAGTTAAGATGAAAGGAGAATAAAACCAATCAAGAAAAGGAAAAGTGATAGCATGTAGTACTTGTGGAGAATAAAATTATAATTCAAGAGGTTGTCAAAAAGTATTTTTTATTAAATCTTGTTGACAACAAAATCATAAACTTCTATTTGTTTAATTCTTTATTTTGTTTTATGGATATAGAATGCAAAACGGGGAAGCAAGCTACTAAGCAGGGGAAGCAAGTTATTAAGCAAGGAAAACAAGTTGGTAGGGGAAAGAAGAGGTGGCCTAAGAGAGGTTTGATTGATGAAGAGGAATCTTCTGAGGAAGATATCAACTTAACAGCCCCCCTACCAACAGAAGAAAATCAATATGAATTTGAGTATGCTTCTAGCATCTATATTCCGGAAGTTGAGGAAGATGATGAACACCCTCGTCTAAGGCCAAGAACAGTTTATGAAGAAGCCTATTTAGCAAGACAAAGATAGAAACAGAACCCACAAGAACCAATTGGGACTGGAGTAACAAGCTTCAGATGTGGCAATCTGGTGTTAGTGAACCCACAAACCTTCTCATATAGCCAACTGGTTTAATTTGGAAGAGAAAAAATGCAATTACTACCAACCAGCTACAAGCATAGATGATTCAAAAGTTAAGGCCAAGAAGGGGATAATAGTGGTGGGTGACCTTTTTTGTATAGGCTGGTGCCTTTAATGATGTTGATAATACTATATTTATTTTTGCTAGACTTATGTTTCGGCTAGACTTATGTTTTAACTAGACTTATGTTTTTGCTATACTAACTGAAGTTTCATATTTAATAGTCTGAACAAGCATCAATATTGTACCAGTGTTTAACTGGAGTTTCAGAATTATGGTACTAGTGTTTTGTAAGTGACATATTTGCTATTATATGAAAGTGCAATTTTAATGTTTACTTATCATTTCTTCTACATTTTAGTATATTTAGCATAGTTTTGTACACTTGGTGTGGAGTAGATGATGTAGGTTATGCCATGTTATAGTTTTGGGTCATGTTAATAGCAGAAATTTGTATCATTTTTCTATTTTTCAGCAAGTTTAACTTAATCGTGTTGCATATACTTATGGACTGTAATTGTTTGCAAAGAGGAAAACATACACTTACACAACCAAGACATACAATACATCACTTGAATTGTTTGCATAAAATAGATTCACACAACCAAGAAACTACATACGAGAAAAGCACTTGAAAATTGCAACCAAGAAAAACATATCTTCCTTACACTTGAAATGCAACCAAGAAAAACATATACTTACACAACCAAGTAAACTACATCACTTGAAAATTGCAACAACATATCCCACAAACAAATCAAATGACAATATAAACAATATCTTTAACTTCAACAGTTTCACTTCCTAATTTCTTGATTTGTTCACCTCAAAGTAGTTTATGCTCTCTAAATTCTCCAATCTTTTCTTCAAGTAATCTCTTCCAATCTTAACCGCATTCAACGACTCTATCAAATTCTCCATTTTAACCGTAACAATTTTCAATTTAGACTTCAATAAATTTACTTCGACCAAAGAATTTCTCGAAGAATTATCTTGCCACTTCCAAAAATCACAATTTTCAATCTGATCCAGAACAATAGAAAAGAATTCAGAATCATACGAATACACTTATAAATCATACGAATTGACTTTTTTTAGTGAAAAATGTACTTTAGGTTTAGAACACCTATAAAATCTTCTTATGGTGTTCAATGAAGTCCTTGAAATGAAACAACGAGCAATTTCACCATAAAAATAAGTCATCATTGAGTTACTAATTGAATCACAACTAATTTCAGACATGGTTTAAAGTCTGATTTAGGAATTTAGGGATTATGATGGTTGAAGTCACAATTAATATCGCAGAAGCAAGGATCGAAGAAGAACGCAGAAGATTCTAGGGCTTTGAGTTCTTTGTCACGAATTTGAGAATGTTTTGGTTTGGGTATATTATTAGGCTATTAGTGAGTGAGTGAGTGAGTTAGAATGTTTGGGGTGACCATTTTGCTTCTACACATGGCCCAAAGGGCCTCTTTTATCTATCTATCTATCTATAGTACCTTAAATACATGAACTCCCTAACTTAAATGTTGAATTACTATAATATCCCTAACTAAAAAAAAACTAACAAAAAACATGTAGCGGTACAAACTACTACGCAAAGAGCTACAATGTACTTGCATCTTTCACATTCTGGAGAGGCGCCCAACGTTCATCAAATCCCAACAGATGCAACTTCTGGCTTTTCTCGCTTTAAAACAATCAAACTTGCTTGGAGACCGCAGTTCCCCATCAAACTTCCAACTTCCAACTTCTGCAAAAGAAAAATGAACAAGGTATGCCATGTTACATTGGCTTAGACAAATGTATAGCCTTAATAAATCAAACCTATTTTTACATTGTGTCATTCGATTTTCCAGAACACAATCAAAGATTGGATTAGGAATTGTTTAAATTACTCGCCAACATTGACAAGTTGAAAGTTTCCACCCATTTATGATCATGTCTATATACTACATCTGTTAAAAAATATGCAGCAGCTGTCTCACTCGAAGAGACACATCCAACAATTGCTCTCTCTAAACTCGGCTATGATACTTTCCCATCAATCTTTCCTAAGCCAAATAGTTATGCGATCTTCATCAATCTTTCAATGTTTATACATCAATCACCTTCTTCAAATAGTTTATGAAGTTTTTACAATAGTCACCTTCTTCAAATAGTTTATGCATTGTAATTTATGGACAAACTTCCACCATTACCACTATTCCCTCTATCTATTTTCAGGGTTAAAGCTCGGTGAAATGGATCTCCCCCGAATTTGAATGGCAAGTTTCTTTAATTGCTATGATAGTAAAGTTCATATATGTTCAGTAGCAAGTGTTGGGCTTGTGATATATATTAATATCTAACTAAAGACGGAGGGTATGTCCTAACCCTTGATTGTAGGTATATGCCAAGTTGCTCCAAAGGAGATTTCCAGTTGGACAGATCACAGATGCCTAGCATCAGAATTAAATATGATAAATCAAATCTTTTTGTAAGCAAATTTGAATAGAAGGGGATGGGTTGTGTAATATGTTATTTTTGTCTAGAAGAGCCCTTCCCTGAACTTTCCTGGTAAGATTGCAAGTTTTTAGTTATCAGTACCATTTTTGTAGTGAAGGAAGATCAATAGATCATAGGATCTGTTAGAGACGTGGTATATTTGGCCAGGGAATCCACAACAATATTTGCTTCTCTTAGGCAGTGCATTACCATTACATTGGCCAAACCACACTTTTGAATCATATTTTCAATTTCTCTTTTCATTCTTCTGTCCGTGGTTGATTTCTTGCAGATCATGTCAACTATCAATAAAGAATCTATCTCCAAAATTAGATTTGTTAGTCCATGCTTAATACACCAATCCAACCCAAACTTGGCAGCCTCAAATTCAACTATATGGTTAGATTTGATCAAATGCCAAGACAATATTACTATTCTCATCTCCCACAATTCCTCCAATAGCCATGCTTTTGGAATTTCTCAGGAAACTCCCATCAGTATTTACTTTCACCACATCTGCAACAAGTATTTTCCACGCTACCTGTTAGGGTGTCAAATGGGCGGGTTGGGTTGAAATTGGAGATATTGAAATGAGTTGAAATAGATATTGGGTTGGGTCTTGACCCGCCCAAGTTTACTTTGGGCTCAAATGTGCTAAAAAATGGGTTGGGTCTTGACCTGCCCAATTTGACCCACTTCATCTCAATAATTTTAATATATTAGTTTTTAAGTTTTATAACCACAATTTGAATTTCAACTCAAGAATTTTTTTAAAAAGAAGTTACAAATGGATAGATAAATCCTAAATGATATAAAATACATAGTAATTCATACCTTCAATATAGGAATATGCAAATAAAAAGTCTTTAAAACAGGTTGAAATTGGAGATTAAATTGGGCTCAATTGAGGATTCTCTTAAAATGGGTTAAGGCTTGAATGGGTTGAGATTGAACCCAATTTAAATTATCTTGAGCCCAACACAGAAAATTCTGGGCGGGTTGGGCAGGTTACATATTATTGGGCTCATTTTGACACCTCTACTACCGATTTTCACATGGGGTTAGGCTTCAATTTATCAACAATGTCACACATTATAATTCAATTGTTATATCATATATGTCTTTTTTATTTGGTATCTAAATATTTCAGTACATTTTGAAAGTTAACTGAAATGTGCTCTCCAGAATTATCAAGTTTTTATTTTTAGAGTCGAATTGAGTATGAATTTTAAAATCCCTTAATTTCATATGCTTCTCAGTTGCCTTTCTACTGCTCATTTTTTATGTTTACTGCTCATATTGCTATTTAAATTAGTGAATCTAATATAAGTACTGCAGAATAGCCTGAAAACAAGCCAAAACTTTAGCACTTCCTAATTTTCTATTACCATTTTTGATAGATGCTTCTTTCAAAAATTTCAGCTTTAAGTGCGTAGCACGGTAAGCATGATTCAAGTAAATCCATTTTTAGGTTATGTGCCAATTGAAGGAAAAAAGGTGTTCTTTGGGTTCATATGTCTGAGTGATGAATTTGATGGGACAACAAATGGATCTTGCATTACGATTTTCTCATTATTAAAAGAAAATTTAGTTGCCGAAGAAGAGGGTGAACAATCCAACCAGGAGGACAAACAAACTCAGCAATATTATCTCATGTCTCATTGAACAAGTAAATCATGACAAATTTGGGATGAATCCTTATATTTGTGAACAACCTATTTATTATTATTATTATAATTTACTACGAAGGGCTTAAAAAACAAAAAAAACTCAAGAAGGCTTTGTACACGTTGAGGTTGGAGAATAATAGGGTGTTGCCGATGGTCCTTAAAGAAAAGGACAACCAGAAAAAAAAATTATTGTCGTAGAGCTTTGCTAGCAGTGTTGAGCTTTGCTCGTGATTCGATTGGAACTAAGGACCTGAACTGAATGCAATTTCAGAGCTCTCTTGTGGCTATCTAAAGAATGAAGAACCATATCTAAAACGAGAGCAATTGAAGTAAGTAAGCATGGAACGAGCTAAACAGAAGTTGTAGCAACGAGCTTCTAAGGAATGACCATGTTGAAGTTTCAAACGTAGATTGCTTATCAGACCTTAGTCCTTCTAATTTAAGCATAATACACTCTGTGATAGACAGCTGAAACAAAAACAAACAATATTGTTTCTTGCCATTGATCTTTTAGAGTGAGACCTACAATATGTTGATTCGGGAAATATAGCAATTATGATATTACCTTTAGTGTTTGGAAATTTTAGCATCTTCCTTGTTTCATTAAGTTTAGGCTAGGCAGGCAGTATCGAGCATGCTCTTTTTTAGAAGTCAGTACTATGATAACCATTGTTGATCAAAGAGTGTAGAGGGAGTCGGAGCATCACATAGTTGGAAAGACTTTTGTCATTTGTAGCCCATTCTTATGCCTCTGATGATGAGATCCAGCATCTTGAGCTGAGAGTCTATCGCAAATAGTCTGTCTAGCTCTATGGTAGAAGTATGTTGATGGTGGTGGTGGTGGTGCCAAAAGGTGTTAGATCACTACAAGTTAGGCAACATGTTATATTATCAACTCATGAATATGTTACTGCGTCGAGTATCTTAATGTGTTTTATATTTATTATTGCATTAAGCCAATATATGTATGTTGTACCACCTTTTAATTGTGTAAGTATCTCTTTGTATTTTTCTTCACATTATTAATATAGATATTCTTTTATTTTGAACATAATTTGTTAGCAAATCCTTTTATTAAATTTTGTGGCTAATATACTTACGTTGTCCTACTATGTATTTATGAATGGAAATTCTCTCGCAAATAATTTTTTGTTCAATGATTTAGTACTAAATCGTACTAACCTTATTAGTTTATGACTATTATTATATTTGTAGAAAATTTAATGTTTCCATCTTCAAACAAGTTATTAGCATCATTTGCTCACAAAGTGTGTAACACTCCAATTCTTACTGATTAAATCTCTTTTAATGTGCTCATCAACTTTTAAAAGCTTCTACAAGCATTGCATACTAAGGGTAAGATGCATAAAATCTAACAAGCATCAATTAGTGTTACTATTTCTTATGAAATGCTTAAATAGAATTGAAGAGACTATAATCAATAATGAAGAGACTATAATGCATCTATTCAGACATTTGTATATCTGTTAAAAATTAACAATTAAATATTGATGGAATTCTCATTGCTAAACCATCTAAGATTTTCCTACACCTGCATACCAATGAGATTACTAATCATTTATAGGTCGTGCATGAAAAGTAATTATAACTGAGATACCATCTGGATGTTTATAAGTTATACCTATGTTTATACTATTACTTCGTTCCCATTTTCCACTATATTTTTATGTTATTATCTACTTCATGAAAAATAAATAATACAATTTACTAACATCGTATGAAATATAGGAAATAAATCAAACAAGTGAAGTTAATAAATACTATGACTGGCTTACTTGTCAAAATACAGAAGATAAATAAAGGACAAGGTCAAACGAACCCAATTAATTTTGAATGATATCTGCCACAACATATTTTGACACATGATCAATTTTATGTTGCACTTTTAAGAGGAATATCAAAACTGACAACAAAAGTCTTGAATATGATATAACAACTAGTTAGATAACAAGAAAAATACACCAACAAATATCATCTAAAAAGTAATATTAGTGAGATACGACAAATTACATAATTGAACCTCACCAAATTGAAATAAATATATGAATTATTACATTTAACTAATAAAAATTTTCATTGTCCATCTTCATAGGTTCGCGTGAATAAGAAATACGACGATCCACATTGAACATTCACAAAAGAATCTGCAATATTATTTTGTGCAAAGCTAATTATTCAAATCTTCACTTAAATAAGATGTACTATTTACTATAACATATATTATTTGAATTGGTAATCGCGTGTAACGCACGTGTCGATAAACTAGTATATATATAAGTGGGAACCTTCAAAAACACAAAGTTGGATTTCCAAATTACCCCTATATCAAAATAAAATGTTATAAGAGATCTAATTAATTAAATATTAAGTAGTAATTATATCATATTATACTAAATTATTTAATTAACTAAATATTTAATTGTAATTATGTAATGACCCTCCAGGTCATTTTCATGTTAATGCCTTCTTTCTGTCGTTTAGAGCATTTCTATAGTGAACCCAAGTCATTTATGACTTGCTGGCACTGACTGTTCAGTTGCCTGGTCGTTCGTTTGGGTTTTATGCTTGTTTTCCTGTTTTGGAGCATTTGAACCTTGAAAAGTTGATTTTGGTCATAACCTCAGGTAAACGACCCCAGAAGGGAATTCTGGCAGTTCCATCAGCTCCGGAGTGGCCAAATTAGGCTATAAGCATGATTGGCACAAGTCACAGGGTTTTCGGTGTGACTTTAGGGCCATTTGGCGCTTTTACCTTTGAAATATGACTCAAGTTTGACTTCGGTCAATCTTCTTCGTAAACACGCTCGGATGAGAATTTTGTCATTGTGGTTAGTTTTGAAATGCCGAGTTTGGTCTAGAATGACCCTTTGAACACTTCCCGAGGCCTCCGATCAAATTCTAAGGCCCTTGATTGAAGTTGGCTAAAATGGTGCTTAGGGTGTGGGACCCACTTTTTATCGAATTGACCTCGTATGGAAATTTTGATTGTGCCATTAAGATCGGAACGTCGAACTTGATGGGGTAGCATATATCATTTGCATGCACGGGGTTCCGAACGAATCCCGAGCACCCTGTAAGAGTTTTAGGAATGCCCAAACTCAGCTGGTGCACAACTGATGTTGCAGACCCATATCTTCTCCGCGTTCGCGGATTAGACCCCACGTTTGTGGAGGTCTAGGAGTCTTTCTCTCCGCGTTCGCAGAGGTCTGTGGTCCACTTCTCCGCGTTCGTGGACCCTTAGCCGCATTCGGGGATGTGTAGCTATTAGTATTCTGCATTCGCGGACCCTTAGCAGTGTTCGTGGAGGTGTGACTGTTCTCTCTCCGCGTTCGTGGGCCCTTGGCCGCGTTCGCAGAGGTCAGCGGTGCTAGCAGTATATAAGGGCAGTTGGGTTTGTTGGAGGAGTAAGTTTGAAATTTGTTATCTTTCTCGTTTCAAGTTGGTTTTCTGTGATTCGAAGTTCCAAGTGTTTGGATTCTCATTGGCTGTGTGGGTTAGTGCTCGGATAGTGTTGGGTGGTCCTCGATTTCTGTGAATTTGAGGCGTAAGTTGCTATCTTAAGCTAATTGTGTAAAGTTTTGCGTCTTTGGTTTGTTGTTGTTTGGAGCTAGTCCGAGTCCCGAAGGGTATCCCATTTTGGAGCAAAAGCTTGGGGGAGGGTTTAGGACCTCTTCACGGGTTCAATTTTGGAGATTCCGGAGCGAGTCCCATGATTCCTGATTTTGACTCCAAACTGGCCTGTCTCTGATTTTGAGAATTTTAGTGTTTAAACAACCGTGCTAATGCTATGATTCTATTTTTGATAGTGTGGCAGCAATCCGAGGCGTTCGGAAGGGGAAGACTCCGGTAAAGTGATTTGGAGTGCGCGTGTTCGGCCTTCAGGTAGGCTACGGCTTCCCTTTCCTTCAGATTGAGCCTGATTGTGTAACTACATGCGGATTTGTGTGAATCTAGCGTGGGTAGCTAGTATCTCTTCTCTGTTTCTTAGAAACCATGCTTTAGGGTTGATTTTTGGGTTATTTCAAAGTTAGTACAACGTTATCGGAGGGGTTGCTTATCTGTGATTGTGTGAACTATTTGTTGGGCTGTTCATGTGTTGTTGCATGCGGATGTTCTGGCTAGTTGATATTGTATTGGAGTATATCTTGGACTTAAATTAGGATAGACTAGTGTTGACTTAGACCCATGTACCTGGTTGACTTTGGACTATGTACTCGTAGACCGGCATAGCAGACTTGGGTCTTATAGTTGAAATTAGTTTTGGCTTTGTAGTGCTTGCGATCCTTATGTCTTTTCTCCCCTTTTTCTGCGATGCTAATGCGTTGTCGGAGGCGTGGTATCTTCCTGGTTGGACTCTTCGAGGTTGGCTCAGTGGGATTGTGATTGGTTATGGACGTCGATCCACTACGGCTTGGGGTTGATACGCTCGTTGTGATGTGGTTGGTAATGGACGTCGATCCACAATGGTTTGGGAGTTGAGATCCTCTACGGAGTTAATTTGCCTTATACGCTCTGTCTGGCTGGGTAGGGCCCCAGGGAGTGTTAGCTAACTCACTTGTCTGGCTGGGTAGGGCCCCCGGAGTGTTAGTCGGCTAGGCTATTAGATATCAGTTGGCTAAGGTTCTCTTCGGAGTTGTATGCACCGCGCACTCATCTGGCTGGGACAGGGCCCCCGAAGTGTTAGCTGGCTCACCCATCTGGCTGGGACAGGGCCCCCGGGGTGCCAGCTAGTTGGGCGGTTGGATATCAGGAACTTGGAGGGGTCGTTGCACCCCCTCGCAATACTCGTCAGGCTGGGTAGGGCCCCAAGAGTGACTAGCGGGCTAGGTGAGTTGATTTGGAAGTCTGACTTATTGGCTGGGTTGGAGGTGACTAGTTGTTTCGGTTTGGAGTTGGTTTCCTTTGGTTCTGTAGAATTAGCTCTTTTGTGTACCTGTTGGGCTTATGGGGGTCCGTTCGGGTTTTATTTGAACTTGTGCATGAGTGTACCTTATGGGCTTATGGGGTCCAGCTAGGTTTAGTTTAGCTGTATTTAGTTTTACTTTCGATGCGCTCGTGTGCTTCTTTTGTTTTTCGCTTGATCTTTGTGATTGTAGATTCTATCTTTTCAGTCTGTTTTACCTTTCTTGCTCAATCGGCCTATGATGCCTACTGGGTGCCTGTTGTTTGGTACTCATGCTACACTCTGCATTTGTTTTTCGTAATATAGGTCCGAGCACCAGCTATCAGCGTTGAGTTCGAGCCTGTTGTAGTTTGTTCCAGAGGCGAGGGTGAGCACATGGCGTCCTGAGATTACCTGCCTCTTTCTGTTTGTATATTTTTGCTTCTCTTTCATTTTTGAGACAGTCTTGTTAATGTGGTCCACCTTTGGGACTTGTACTCATTTTGTAGTAGCTCTGTACATGTGACTTCCAGGTTCTGGAGGTATTGTTGTTGTATATAGATGTTTTTGCTTCCGCCTTTCCTTTATATGTTCCTTTACTTATGCTTCCGCATAGTTGAGGTTAGTTTCAACTTTTAGTCCCATTACTGTTAAGTTCTGGGACAGGGTTTGGCTTGCCTACTGATGGGTTGGTAAGCGCCATCATGACTCGAGGGATCGGGTCGTGAGAAGTTGGTATCATAGCCCTAGGTTCGCCGATCTCACTTGAACAGAGCTAGTATCTAGAAGAGTCCTGCGAATCGACAGGGAGACGTCCGTGACTTATAGTCGGGAGGATACAGGATGTCCTTAGGGCATATTCATGTCTTGCATCTTTTTCGTGCGTTGTTGTCTGATTGGTTCCTTGGAATCTTACTTGTTTCCTTCTATCACATGATGGCTCACATGCATAATAGAGGTCGACCCCGAGGTCGAGGTGGTGCTACGGCACCAGACCGCGATTGTGTGAGGACTCCAGAGCCGGAGGCTAAGCCTCAGATTTAGCAGATTCCTCCTCAGCCGGTGGGGCCGAGACCAGCCCAGCCATCGCCCGCACTAGCTGCCGCCCCTGACCTACAGTCAATTCTTGCATAGATTCTAGCTGCGATAGGGGGTATTCAGCAACAGCATCAAGCCCCAGCTCCAGCACCGCAGGGTCTCCCTGCCCCAGCAGCTCCAAAGACTCTTCAACAGGGTCAGCCTGCAACATTGGCCCCAGAGATTCAACAGTCCCCAGCACCGGCCGCGGTTCAGCCGGACGCTTTGGATGGGGCCATGCCACTTGGGGAGCATAAGATGCTTGGGGTGTTTTTGAGGTTGTCACCGCCGAGGTTTTCTAGGGCGTTGGCAAGGACGCCTATGAGTTCATTACTTCCTGCCGGGAGCGACTGTAGGCTCTAGGATTAGTGGAGTCGAGGGGAGCCGACTTCACAGCGTATCAGTTAGATGGGCCTGCTAGGCAGTGGTGGCGTTCTTTTATGGAGACAAGACCAGCTGGGTCCCCGTTGGTGACGTGGACAGAGTTTTTCGAGGCCTTTCTGGCTAGATTTATCCTACAGAGTGACAGAGATCGGCTTCATGATGAGTTCTCGAGGTTGGAGCAGGGCTCTATGATGGTATCTGAGTACGAGGCTAGATTTCATGAGTTATCTCGTCATGCCACGATGATATTGCCCATGGAGGAGGAGAGAGTCTGATGCTTTGTCATAGGCTTGAAGATGCAGCTGTATATTGAGTCGCAGTCTATGGTGTTAGCGGGTCGCTCTTTTCTAGATGTTGTGGACCATGCCCGCAAGCTTGATTAGCTCTGTCACGAGGCCCATGGGGGCAGCGGCAAGAGGGACAGGCAGGATGATAGAGTTAGTAGGCCCCATTCTAGGCCTAGAGTTACTCGGGACCAGGGCCATCAGAGGTTCCACTCAGTTCAGTCTAGTCGCCTATTTCAGGCATCATCGCAGATATCAGAGGGTGACCTGCACGGTCAGGGTTGTTATAGTACCGTTCTGAGTCAGGGCTGTGGTAGTTTTCAGACAGTTTCCTCAGGTCGGGGTGGCCGGCCTCCAGTTGGGAGTAGGTCTTTGCAGGGTTGCTTTACGTGTGAAGAGCTTTGTCATTGGTCTAGGAAGTGCCCTATCTCCAGGCCAGTCTTACTAGCTCCTCAAGCGGCGAGATTGGTTTCAGCAGTAGCACCTCCAACAAGAGGAGGAGGTCAGCATCAGGGTGCATGGGGAGGTCCCTAGGGAGATTGGACAGGTGGCAGGGTGGATGCACGGGGTAGAGGCGCCCAGGACCAGCTAGAGCAGAAGCCGAGGTGTCAAATCATGTGATTACAGGTATGGTTCTCTTATGCCATCAGTCTGCTTCAGCTTTATTTGACCTTGGTTCTACCTTTTCATATGTGTCTACTTATTGTGTTCCTCGGTCGGGGGTGAGTCCTGAGCCCTTGTTGGTACCTTTTGCATGTTTCGACCCTGGTAGGGGATTCCCTAGTAGTGGATCAAGTTTACAGGTCCTGTGTGGTGACTATTCGGGGGCAGGTGGGCCAATCTTATTGTACTTAGTATGGTGGATTTTGATTTGATTTTTGGAATGGATTGGCTATCCTATCACCGAGCGGTTCTTGGATTGCTATGCCATGACCATTACTTTAGCTACGCCTGGTATCCCGTCGGTGGTGTGGCAGGGTTCTTGTAGTCGCACACCAGTTGGGGTGATTTCTTATATTCAGGACTAGAGGCTTGTGGATAGCGGATGTTTGGATTATTTGGCATATGTCAGAGATGTTAGTAGGGAGAGCCCTACAGTGGAGTCAGTTCCTATAGTCCGAGAGTTTGCTAATGTATTTCCTGCCGACCTTCCAGGCCTACCCCAGAGCGAGATATTGATTTGGAGTTGGGTACTCATCCTATTTCAACCCCACCGTACTGTATGGCCCCTGCAGAGCTCAAGGAGCTCAGTGTTCAGCTTCAGGATCTCTTGGATAAGGGATTCATTTTGCCTAGTGTATCGCCTTGGGGTGCCCCAGTCCTGTTTGTGAAGAAGAAGGACGGTACCATGTGGATGTGTATTGATTACAGGCAGCTGAATAAGGTGATAGTGAGGAACCATTACCCCATGCCTCGTATTGATGACCTGTTCGACCAACTTCAGGGTGCCGTAGTGTTTTCTAATATTGACTTGAGATCCGGCTACCACCAGTTGAGGGTTAGAGCAGCGGACATCCCTAAGACATCATTTAGGACTCGTTACAGCCATTATGAGTTCCTAGTGATATCTTCTGGGCTGACTAATGCCCCTACCGCTTTCATGGACTTGATGACTCGTGTATTCATGCCGTATCTAGATTTCTTCATCATAGTCTTCATTGATGATATCTTGGTATACTCGCGGAGCCATGGTGAGCATGAGCAACATTTGAGGATAGTGCTCCAGACTTTGAGAAATCATCGGCTTTATGCCAAGTTCTCAAAGTGCGAGTTTTGGCTTGAGTCCGTCGCGTTCTTGGGGCATGTGGTGTCCAAGGATGGCATTATGGTGGATCTGGTGAAGATTGAGGTTATCCGTGGTTGGGCTAGGCCCACCTCTGTGATTGAGATTCAGAGCTTCTTCGTATTGGAAGCGTACTACAGGCGTTTTGTTGAGGGCTTCTCTTCTATAGCGGCGCCTCTGACTCGGTTGACTCACCAGGATGTTCCCTTTGTGTGGTTAGAGGAGTGTGAGAGGAGCTTTTCTAAGGCTTAAGGAGTTGCTTACCACCGCTCCTATATTGACTCTTCCAATTGAGGGTGAGGGCTTCATGATTTATTGTGATGCATCCGGCGTTGGTTTGGGTTGTGTTTTGATGTAGCAGGGCTAGGTTATTGCTTATGCATCGAGGTAGCTTAAGCTGCATGAGTGCAACTACCCCACTAATGATTTGGAGTTGGCAGCGGTAGTTTTTGCGCTTAAGATCTGGAGGCATTACCTATATGGAATTCATTGCGAGATCTACACTGATCACAAGAGCCTTCAGTATATTATGACCTAGAGGGATCTTAATTCGAGACAACGCCGTTGGATTGAGCTCCTGAAGGACTATGACCTCTCTATTCCCTATCATCCGGGCAAGGCGAATGTGGTAGCGGACGCCTTGAGCTGGATGGCAGTGAGTATGGGTAATCTAGCCTTCCTTTCTGTTTCGGAGAGACCCTTGGTTTTGGACATTCAGTCCCTAGCCAACCAAATGATTAGGCTTGATATTTTAGATACCAGTTAGGTGTTAGCCTATGTGGGAGTTCAGTTATCTCTGCTGGATCAGATCTGTGGCCGTCAGTGTGAGGATGAATCCTTAGTGGCACTTCGAGATAGAGTATTGGCAGGTGATACCGGGCAGGCTACATTAGACTCAGATGGGGTTTTGAGATTTGCTGGCCGTTTGTGTGTTCCGAGAGTTGGAGATTTGATTCAGCTGATCCTTAGCAAGGCCCATGACTCCAGGTATTCTATCCATCCGGGCACAACTAAGATGTATCGTGATCTGAGGCAGCACTACTGGTGGAGCAGTATGAGGAGGGACATCTCAGGTTATGTAACCCATTGCTTGTGTTGCCAGCAGGTGAAGGCTGAGCATTTGAGGCCTAGTGGTGAGTTGCAGAGATTACCCATTCCTGAGTGGAAGTGGAAGCGTATCACCATGGATTTCATTGTGGGTTTTCCTAGGACTTCTAGAGGTGTTGACAGCATTTGGGTCATCGTGGATCGATTGACCAAGTCAGCACACTTCCTCCCAGTTCATACTTCCTTCAGTGCCGAGAGGTTGGCTCGTATTTATATTCGGGAAGTGGTTCATTTTCATGGTGTGCCCATTTCTGTCATCTCAGATCAGGGTTCACAGTTCACTTCCAGCTTTTGGAGCATATTTCAGGAGGAGTTGGGCACCGTTGTCGACCCTAGCACAACATTCCACATGTAGATCGATGGCCAGTCAGAGCGTACTACTCAGGTCCTTGATAAGGATATGTTGCGGGCCTGTGTTATGGACTTTGGAGGTCAATCGGACCAGTTCTTTCCCTTGGCAGAGTTTGCGTACAATAGCAGCTACCACTCTAGTATTCAGATTGCCCCGTTTGAGGCTTTATATGGTAGGTATTGTCGCACTCCAGTCGGATGGTTTGAGTATACGGAGCCTAGTCCGCGTGGTACAAACCTGTTTCAGGAGACCTTAGTACACGTGAGGATGATTCAGGATCGGCTCAGGACAGCTCAAAGTAGAAAGCAGAGTTACGCGGATCGCAGGAGACGGCCACTGAGACTTGCCGTTGGTGATAGAGTATTCCTCTGAGTATCACCCATGAAGGACGTGATGAGATTTGAAAGGCGGGGCAAGCTTAGCCCCAGGTACATTGGGCCTTTTGAGGTCTTGAGGACAGTCGGTGATGTGGTCTATGAGTTAGACTTACCTCAAGCATTCTAAGCTATTTATCCGGTATTCCATGTTTCGATGCTGCGCCAGTATGTTCCAAATGAGTCTCATGTGCTCCAGTATGATGCCGTTTCGTTGGATGATCGCCTGACTTACATTGAGAAGCCGGTTGCTATTTTGGCTAGAGATGTGAGGCAGTTGAGGTCCAGAGCCATTCCTGTGGTTAAGGTCCATTGGAGGAATTGTCCAGTCGAGGAGGCTTCCAGGGAAACTGAGCTGGAGATGCGGGAGCAGTTCCCCAGCTTATTTGAGCCCTCAGGTACTTCTTGACTCTTACTTTTGCAGATGAAAGTCCTTTTAGTAGTGGATGTTAAAATGACCCTCCGGGTCATTTTCGTGTTAATGCCTTATTTATATCGTTTAGAACATTCCTGTAGCGACACAAAGTCATTTATGACTTTCTGGCACTGACTGTTCATTGCCTGGTTGTTCGTTTGGGTTTTATGTCTGTTTTCCTGTTTTGGAGCTTTTGGACCTTGAAAAGTTGATTTTGGTCATAACCTCAGGTAAACGACCTCAGAAGGGAATTCTGACGGTTCCATCAATTCCGGAGCGGCCAAGTTAGACTACTAGCATGATTGGCACGAGTCCCAGGGTGTTAGATGTGACTTTTGGGCCATTTGACGCTTTTACTTGAAATTTGGCTTAAGTTTGACTTTGGTCAATATTCTTGGTAAACGCGATCGGATGAGATTTTTATAAGTGCGGTTAATTATGAAATAACGAGTTTGGTCTAGAATGTCCCTTTGAGTGCTTCCCGAGGCCTCCGATCTAATTCTGAGGCCCTTGGTTGAAGTTGACTAAAATGGTGCTTGGGGTGTGGGATCCACTTTTTGTCGAAATGACTTCGTATTGAAATTCTAACTACACCATTGAGTCTGGAACATCGAATTTGATGGGGTAGCATATCTCGTTTGCATGCACGGGATTTCGAACGAATCCCGAGCACCCCGTCGGAGTTTTGGGAATGCCCAAACTCAGCGGGGGCACAACTGATGTTGCTGACCCATCTTGTCACAACCCAAGCTACCCCCTAGACGTGACATGGCGTACAAGACCCCGAAGGGGCCTCATACAAGCCACTTAGCATACATACATAAAAGATCATAGAGAACTAAGGGTTCAAAGACAATATTATATCAAAGCTCAAATAGAGGAAGTCTACATCTCATGTCTCAAAGCCAATCTAACATAGAAATGGAAAATAAGGTTTGGGACGTAACCCAATACAATGCAAAAATGAAAGAACATGAAAAGTAAGAACAACTAGGCTATGTCCTCGAATGGATAAGGACTCACCAAGTCTTCACAATTCTTCTACTAAGCTCTAGCCACGAGTGGATGGTGAATCGCCAAGCCCTACATTAACAAGTCAATGTAGGAAAGAGTATGCGTTAGTACAATCAAGTACCAAGTATGATAGCAATGCACATAAACATTTAAATAATGCTAAAACGGCACATTTTCATGACATGCAATAACCAAGCTAAAACATGATAAAGTATAAGTAGCATAAAGCTTAAACCATGGTCGAAGCAAGCTAATCATCTTTACTTTACTTGAGGAACATTATAACAACACTTTTAGTTCATTGTTTGTGGGAAGTAGCCTTAACTGACATATAAGACCATGTGACCTATCAACATGGAATCCGATGTATCACCCCACACCGATAAGGACATCCTACTTGCCAAGGTAGGACCCTTTACTTAACATATAGCTTACGAGGATCCACTAGCTAGTGTCTATCATAGACCATTATCCTATAGTGGCACATTGTTTATGGGACATGGGTAATCGCCACTTGTCCACTCGGTGCTAAGCATAATTCCCACGGATTAGACATAGTTCAATTATCATAAGTAGACATGGGTGATCGCCTCTTGTCTACACTAGGGAACATGGGTAATCGCCTCTTGCCCCTTCATTAGAATAGCTCCTTAAGAACATGGGTAATCGTCTCTTGTTCGTTCAAATTCATAGTGGGAGTATTACGTGAGAAACCCTTTCACAACTCAACAAAAACATCAACATATCATAAATTTTGGCACTTCTATCTCAAAGCATCCTTAATTCATCATTAACTTCACAAGAGACATGCATAATTTCATAGACTTCATCTTTACATAGTTCATCATGCTTATAACTTACAAATCATGGGGTTTGTATAGCTTCATGAGGATTCTTCTTAAATCATGCAATTCAATGCAAACTCATGCTTAGAAAACCATAAACAAGGCAATTTATCCATACTTGAAGGAACCCACATAATAGAGGAAAATCATAGTTTTTGATTGAACATACTTACTTTCATAAAATCATCCTTAGTTCATTCATAATTTCATCATGAAAAGTTTTAACTTAGGAATCATTATTCAACATGGATTCATAGAGATTTCATAAAACTCATCACTTCATAATTCAACCCACCAACCAAGCATAAATTTCAAAATTGGGGGAAATTGGCATGGGTCCATGGGGATTCATCTAAATTCATTAAATTCAACTCAATTCATACTCCAAAGTTCATAAATCAATCAATTCAATCATCATTGCGAGGAACCCATGACATGGATGAAAACCCTAATTCAAATAAGAACTCCTAACTTTAAAAATTGGAGATTTTAGGGACTCCATGGAGAAAAGGGCTCCATGGATGAACACTATCATACCTTAGGGTCTCTATTCCTTAAGCAATTTGATGAAGGAAGCTTGATTTTTTTTAACCCTAGCTTGCCCTCTTCTTCTTCATCTACCTTCTTAGAGAGAATATTTGAGAGAGGAGAATTTGGTGAAATTTGTAGAAGTGGTTGGAAAGGGTAGATTTTAGGATCGAATAGACTTATATAGTGTTAGGGAATGAGGGAAACCGACTTAAGTTGGTAAATAAGTCATTGGGTGAAAATACCAAAAGACCCCTTTAAAATAACTGTCGGGCCCCTACCTACGGTGGGACCTATGGTCCGTAGGCCAAACCTACGACCCGTCCTGTTCTTCCGTAGGTAGGTTTAGAGACTACCAAATTTGGACCCTGCAATGATGGGTCCCATGTACGGCTCGTGGGTCAGTCGACGGACCATGCATGGCAACCATAGGTCTAAACTTATGGCTAAAGAATTTGACCAAGTGTAGAAGAGACCTACGAGATCCATTTACGGTTCGTGCATAGGTCGACGGGCCGTCCTGGCAGACTGTCATTAAGGTTCTGAAACTTGACTCTTTGAAAACATGTGCTTGCCACCTACGGTCCCCACATACGGTTCGTTAGTCCATCTACTGTCCGTAGGTGGCCTCCGTCATTGGCACCAAAACCCAGAAAAACCAAAAAATTTCCACCCTTGAATCTGGGGTATTACATTATCTCCCCACTGGGAACAGTCATCCTCGAATAAGAATCAAGACATCATAAGGAGGGTAAGAATCAAAAGCTATCAACCCAACCTAGAATGCAATCACATAAATGCACATATCCAAGGAGGAAACATCAACACCAAGCTAAAACACGTTCAACACATCATTTTATGAAGACTTATGCAAATCTTACTCAATACACATAATCATAGATAAATCAATCAAGTTTGCTCATTTTCACAACATTAAACTCTTCATGTACATGCATAATCAAGGAATCATGGAAATAACTAAAACATTTGAGACCAAAAGAATGAACCATGAGGAACTAGGTACCTCAAGCTAGAGTAGGATCGGAAGGAAAGAGATGAGGATATCGGGACATCATATTGGCCTCGGCCTCCCAAGTAGCACCCTCAACTAATTGATTCCTCCAAAGAACCTTGACGGAAGCAACTTCTTTATTTCTTAACTTCCGGCCTTGCCGGTCTAAAATCTCAACCGGAACTTCATCATAGGAAAGACTATCCTTTATCCCAAGATTCTCCAATGGCACTATAGATGTCGGATCACCAACACATTTCTTCAGCAATGAGACATAGAAAGCCGGATGCACCTATGCCAAATCATTAGGTAAGTCAAGTTCATAAGCAACTTTACCAACACGTCTCAAGACTTGATATGGGCCTACATAGCGGGGACTAAGCTTCCCTTTCTTCCCGAATCTCATTACACCCTTCATGGGTGAAATTTTCAAGTAAACCCAATCATCAACATCAAATTCTAAGTCTCTCCTTCTAACATCGGTATAGGACTTTTGTCGACTTTGAGTCGTTTTTAATCTTTCTCTAATGAGCCGAACCTTCTCCATAGCATCATGTACCAAATCAGGACTTATCAAAGCAACTTCACCATCTTCAAACCAACCAATAGGAGATCTACACCTCCTACCATAAAGAGCCTCAAATGGAGCCATGCCAATGCTAGAATGGTAGCTATTATTATACACAAATTCAATCAAAGGCAAATGATCATCCCAATTACCCTTGAAATCAATTACACAAGCCCTCAACATATCTTCCAAAGTTTAGATAGTACGCTCCGCTTGCCCATTGGTTTGGGGATGAAAGGTCGTGCTGAGCTTAACACGAGTACCAAGACCCTTTTGGAAGGACCTCTAAAATTGATAAGTAAATTGTGCACCACGATCGAAGATAATGGATAAAGTCACTCCATGCAACCTAACAATTTCCCTCAAATACAACTTAGCATACTCCTCCATCGAATAAGAAACCTTGACGGGAATGAAATGGGCTGATTTCGTCATACGATCCACAATAACCCAAATCGAATCATATTTTCGCCGGGTGGGTGGTAAACCAACAATAAAGTCCATATTCACATTTCCCACTTCCAAGTAGGAATACTAATATCTTGAGACAAACCTCCCGACTTTTGATGCGCAACTTTCACTTGTTGACAATTAGGACATTTAGCCACAAACTCCGCAATACCCTTCTTCATCCCATTCCACCAATAAACCTCCTGCAAATCACGGTACATCTTGGTAGCTCCCGGGTGAATGAAATATCGAGAACTATGGGCTTCCGATAAAATTTGTCCTCTTACATCATCTACATCAGGAACACACAAACGACCTTGATATCTAAGGACACCATCTCCCCCTTGGGAGAAAGCCTCAATAGACGTTTTGAGCACCGCTTCCTTCAACTCTACCAAAATCGGATCAAGATCGTGCTTAGCCTTTACATCATGCACAAAGGACGATTCGGAACCATTGTAAACCATAACACCACCTTTAGTGGAATCAATCCACTAAACACCTAATCGGGCCAATCTATGAACATCACGAACCAACTCTTTCTTACCATCCTCAACATGAGCAACACTACCCATAGATAACCGACTAAGAGCATCCGCCACCATATTAGCCTTGCCGGGGAGATACAGGATACTCATGTCATAGTTTTTTAACAATTCAAGCCACCTCCTTTAGCGAAGATTCAGATCTTTTTGCTTAAACACATATTGCAAACTCTTGTGGTCGGTGACGACATCAACATGCACTCCATACAAATAATATTGCCATATCTTTAGAACGAACACCACCACCACTAGTTCTAAGTCATGAGTAGGATAGTTCTTTTCATGTACCTTTAGTTGCCTTGAAGCATAAGCAATAACTTTTCCATTTTGCAGGAGAACACATCCTAGCCCAATCCTTGAAGCATCACAATAAACTACAAAACCATCGGACCCTTCCGGTAGAGTCAATATCGAGGCTGAGGTAAGTCTATCTTTCAACTCTTGAAAAATCTTCTCACACTCTTCAAGTGAACTTAACCTTCTTTTGAGTCAAAGCCGTCAATGGAGAAGCAATCAAAGAAAACTTTCAACAAATCTCCTATAATAACCGGCTAAACCCAAGAAACTATGAATATTCGAAAGTGATAGAGGTCTAGGCTAATTTCTAACCGCATCTGTCTTCTTAGGATCTACTTCAATGCCCTTACCGGAGACAATGTGTCTAAGAAAAGCCACGGACCTTAGCCAAAACTCACACTTGCTAAACTTCGCAAAGAGTTTTTGGTCCTTGAGAACTTGTAATATAATTGTCACGCCCCGAGGCTACCCCCTAGATGTAACACGGGACCTAGGATCACAAGTGACCCCAAGCTAACCCTGAGTCTGGCATATCATAAGCATACTGAAATATGAGTAAGTAAGCGGAAGCATAACTATAAAGGAAGTCAAAATTAAAAGAACTCCAAGCAAAAATATATCTATGGGAAACAATCCCAAAACACTGAACACTGACTCTATGTCTGAAAGCCTCTAATACTGATGAGTTGCTGGGACAAGCCACCAGCTAACTCTATAAGTCTGAAATTGGAAAATAAAGACTGAAAAAGTAAAGCGTGTCTATCCTCGATCTATGAGGACTCACCACTGAAGCTGCTAAGTAAGGACTAGAGGTCGAACTAAGCGCAGTCCGGATGCTGAGAGCCTGAACCTACATCATGAAATGATGTAGCGCAAAAGTATACGACAGTACTTTGAATGTACTAAGTATGCAAAATATAGATACTAAGCTGAACAATATAAAATGGACAATATAACTGAATATGGAATAGACTATACTGAAGTATAACTGGAAACTGAGCTAGATGAAATGACCAAATACTAATCATGAAGATAACGTACAGAACTGTATACTGAAGTAAATTCTGATAATATGGTCAATGCACTAAGGGTATGACCATGGGAGCTACTGTTAACCGACATAAACCACGTGAGCTAAACATGGAGTCCGATGTATACGCCCCATCGAGAGGACCCAATATACCTTGCCAGGGTATAAAGGCATGACTGTGGCGTGATCACTAAAACTGAAGCCCAACAGAGGGAACTTCTGAACCTACGTTGGCACGTAGTTCTAGGACTTTGTGGGTACGCTAAACCCTAGTCAAACTCGGTGCTAAGTCTACTCCCAACTTAATATGCAAAGCTAACAATGCAACTGATATACTGAGTAGCTCAAAATACTGACATGCTATCTGGGAATGCAACATAAATATACTGACAAATATGGCATTCAAATACTGGAGCATGATTTTCTGACTGATCTGTCTAGCAAGTATAATTCATGAAATGCTGATAATTAATACAAGCTAGGGTTCTGAATTCTATACATGGGACTATGCAAATTTTCCAAGAAAGCATGGTATTTAGATCATGGAAACTATAGCAGCTAAAATCACAATGAATATCCAAGATTATGGAAACCCTAGTACTGAACAATTTATGAGAAATTCAAGAACTGGCTTAATTCTAGGGACCTAATAGGTGAAAGGAACCCACTAGTGAAATCCCACATACCTGGTGACGAAAACTACGGAGAAATCCTTTGGATTTGGGGGCTGAACTTGAAGAACACCTCTGCTCGTTCTTGGGAGAAACTGTCGCCTATTCCTCTTCTTTTCTTTCTAAGTTAGATGATTTTGGGAGAATGAGGGTTCTAGGTAGTTTCTGACTAGATTATTAGGCTTAGACTGAGTAAAACGACCTAGTTTAGGCATCGAACGATGTAGTTTAAGTGCCCAATGCATATGGGAAAAGACCAATATGACCCTGACTTAAAAGCTGAAGCCTTGACTTCAAGACACCCTTCACGGGTCGTACAGTGCTTCACGGCCCGTATAGTGGGTCGTGAAGCTTCAACAGCCTGACAGTGTTCCACTAAAATAGGCATAACATTTTACTCCGAACTTCAAATGGATCAAACTTGGTGGCGTTGGATAGAGGACTCAAAAACCTTTAATTTGATAGGCCATGGGCCACCTAATTCATTTGGTGCTAAAAGATATGATCGTTTGAATTTGACCTTTAACTCTAAGTTTGACAAACCCCCTTCACGGACGACTTCACGGACCGTGTGGGGCCTCACGGACCGGTTAGACGTCCGTGGTCCTTGACCAGCGACTAGGGGAGAAACTCTTTCTGAGTGGGCAACCTCACGACCACTTTCACGGCTCGTGAACCTCACCATGAGCCGTCTAGGCATCCGTGGGAGGGAACATGTTCACGAGCCCTTTAACGGGTCGTGGTCCCCTTCACGGACCGTCTAGTGTGTCGTGAAGGGTCCATGGTCCATTTTTGGCTTTGTGGACCTTTCCCAATTTCCCTTTTTAGCCCATTTCAAATCTGAGGTGTTACAACAATCCTCAAATGATCGGCATGATCATCCTCACTCCTTGAGTAAATCAGAATATTATCTATGAACACAATCATAAACATATCAAGATATTGTCTAAACACCCTATTCATCAAATCCATAAACTCGGCCGGAGCATTTGTCAACCCAAACGACATCACTAGGAATTCATAATGGCCATATCTAGTCCGGAAAGCCGTTTTCGGAATATCATCTTCCGTCACCCTAAATTGGTGATAGCCCGAACGAAGGTCGATCTTAGAGAAGTAATTAGCCCCTTGAAGTTGATCAAATAAGTCATCTATCCTTGGAAGAGGATACTTATTCTTAATGGTAACCTTATTCAATTGACGAAAGTCAATGCACATACGGAGTGAACCATCTTTCTTCCTTACAAACAAGACCGGAGCACCCCATGGAGAAACACTTGGTCGGGCGAAACCCTTATCCAACAAATCCTTCAATTGCTCTTTTAGTTCCTTAAGTTCCGTCGGAGCCATTCGGTAAGGAGGAGTAGAGATAGGTTGCGTATCCGGGAGAAGGTCAATACCGAAGTCTATTTCCCTTTCGGGAGGAATACTGGGCAAATCGTCAGGAAACACTTCCGAAAACTCATTAACAATGGGGATTGACTCAAGAATAGGGGTTTTGGAATCCACATCCCTCACCCTAACAAGATGGTATAAGCAACCCTTAGAAATCATCTTCCTAGCTTTTAGACAAGAAACAAATTAACCTCTAAACATAAAATTTCCCCCCTTCCACTCTAGGATAGGCTCATTCGGGAATTGAAACTTGACCATTCGGGTCCTACAATCAATAGAAGCATAACAAGAATGCAACCAGTCCATCCCAAGAATGACATCAAATCTAACATATCTAGCTCTACAAGATCAACAAGAGTGACTTTATGAGATAAAGAGACGAGGCAATTTCTATAGACTCTCTTAGCCACAATAGACTCACCAATCGAAGTAGAGACATGAAAAGGATCTAACAACACATCCGGAACAACATCAAACCTCATAGCCACATAAGGCGTCACGAAAGACAAGGTAGCATCGGAATCAAGCAAAGCATAAACATCAAAGTGAAAAACTTTCAACATACTCGTAACCACATCGGGAGACACTACTAGAAAACTGTAAATTACTTGCCAATTTTATTTGGGGATTATTTCCGCAGAAATTTCCTACGAATTTTCATATGGAAATATGAAATTCCTAAATTCTAGATTGTTTTACATGCGAAAAATATTTCCCCAGAAAAATTGGTAAGTAAATTTGGCGCCATTTTTGTAAAATTATTACCTCGGGAATTATTTGGGGCAAATAATTTGCAAGTATCGTTTTCATAGGTAAATTCGCAAGTAATAAAAAAATATTTTTTTTAAATCTTTTTGCAAGAAAATTCCTAGATAAACTTATTTGCAGATTTAACTAGAAATAATTACTCGGGAATTTTTCTAGAAAATTTTTATATGTAATATTACCTAGGGATTCATGTTTTACGAATTTTGTTGGGGATTTATTTCTTAGGGATTTACTTGGGAATTTTCTTACTTGAAGAATTACTTGAGGATTTTATTTTTATGAATTTGGTTGAAGATATTTTGAGGGATTTGCTTGGAACTATGCATACTTGATTTTTTTTAATATAATTAAATTGGAAATTATTTTTTGAAATCTCATGATTTTTTAAAATTTGGAGTCCTCAAGAAATATTTTCTTAAAAATTATAATAATATCGTGAATGACAATGACACTAGAATAAAGTTTATTGTTAAATATTTACTATACTTTTAGATTAAATAAATTATTATACAATAATATCAATTTAATACGGTGTTGGAAGATTACCACAAATGCCAAGATCAATATTTTAAACTAATATATAATTAATCCTTAATCTCACCAAAAACAATTGATACCATTTATTTTTTTATTTTTTTATTTGAAAAATACAAAGAATTGAAATTATACGAAAAAATAACTATCATAATTATATTTAATTTTGATTTAATATTATTTTATAGTAAATTGTGTATTATTGAATAAGTTAAGAACTATTTTTAAGTAGAAAAAAATTCGATTATATATCTTATTAATGTGAAGTTTAATTATCCCCTCGTTGATAGAATTATATAAAATGGAAAATAAATAATTTTTATTTGTATATCCAATAGATATATTATTATTTTTACAAGCATTAAAAATGATATAATTTCTCTATAGTAAATTATTAAATGATATTTATTTTCAAATATATAATTAAATATTTTTAAAATATAATTATTAAAAGACAAATTTAAATTATAAATGTCACACATACCTAATAAGATATACTATCAATTTTTGATTAAAACTTCCTTGCACATTAAACTTATAAATATATTTATATTTTCAATTATTTATATATAAGAACTTTGTACTTATAATTTAAATTTTTTCTTCGTCTAATATGCTTAGTTATGGATATTATCTCATAGAAAGTGTAAGCATAAAATTATCATGATATTTTTTGTGGTAGTGATTTATTTTAAATACATAAATAATTTTCATGTTTTATTTTTTAAGAGTTAAATTACACGAACTTTAGCCAATATTTCAAGATATATTTTGTTATCATATTAATATGAGATGATTTTATAGTTCCTTTTGTGTAATTTATGAATATCAAAATTATAATTTTAATACCCAATTAAATTAATTAAATTTACTTTAAAAATTAATCAAATCGAAGAAAAACACCAAAAATTAGTGTAATGACCTTGGTACTTTTTGTACCACATCGATGGAAGACCTTAAGAATTTAGAATATATAATGTTGTGAATTAGAATATTGGAAGAATAGAGCAATTAAGTCTAGGGTGGGCACTGGGTAGTGCCTTGGGATTAAGGTGTGCATTAAATATTGGTGGACAATGGTATTTAAGGGTTGGGATTAAGTTGTGCATTTAATATAGATGACCAATAGTATTAAATATAGGTAACTAAGAATAGATGTATATGTGTATGGGGTTCAATGAACTAAATAATTAATTAGGAAATAATAATTAATATTGCCTACAAGAAATTTCTTTAAAAATTATTAGAATATCTTCTTGCGGAAAATAAAAGGCAAGAAAATTCCTAATTTTTACCAAAAATTTTTGTGATATTTTAAATATTTTTTTGCAAGAAAATTCGCAAGTAATTTACATGCGAAATATAAATCCCTAGTTAAATTACTTGGAGATTTTGAAATTCGCAGGAAATAATTACCTACGAAGGTTTTAACCATCGGATTTTTTTGGTAGGAAAATTCGCAGGAAACTTAGTTTCTTGCGAATTTTCGTATACAATCCCTAGGAAAATCCCCAAGTAATTCACACTTTTCTTGTAGTGAGAACTCTCTTGCTCATGACGAGCTTGAAGTGCATATAATCGGTTTTGTTTCTGATTTCCACTAGAACTCGATGGATTTTGAAGTTGAGTGCGTCGATGGTTATCCCTTTCATTCTTAGCCACTAAGGGACAATCCCTTATCTTGTGATCCATCTTGCCACAACCAAAGCATGCATTTGAACCGGCTAGACATTTACCCTCATGCTTTCTCCCACACTTAGCACAAGTAGTCGATGAGAAACCACCACCATTCCCTCCTTGAGGCTTAGGGTTGGGAACTCTATCCTTGTTGGACTTAGGAGGAGCATTGGAGGAACCTTGACCGGAGAACTTTTGTCAAAATCTAGAACGATCATGTCCATCGGACCTTGAGTGTGAAAAATTACCATCACCGGTCCTAGCCCTCTTTGCCTCTCTAGACCTTTCCTTGAGTTTCTCCTCTTCTATTTGTTGAGCATACACCATGAGACGAGAAATATCCATGTCATTGACAAGCATGGCGGTACGACACTCTTTAACCACCATTTCGGACACTCCCGAAACAAACTTACTCATTCTTCCCCTAGGATCGACAACCATAGAAGGAGCATATCGAGACAATTGTGTGAACTTCAAAGCATACTCTTTCACACTCATGTTTCCTTGATGAAGGTTGATAAACTCAAGTACCCTTGCCTCCCTCATCTCAAGGGGAAAGAACCTATTAAGAAAAGCAACCTTAAATTTCTCCCAATCAAGAGGACCCTCATTAGCCGCCCTCTCACTCTTCTATTGGTTGAACCAAACTTGAGCAAAACTTTTAAGTTGATAAGCGGCCAACTCCGCCTTTTCCTCCGGCGTCACACCCATAATCATGAGTACCTTGTACACCTCATCGATAAACTCTTGAGGATCTTCCTCAATCTTAGAACCATGAAATTTCTGAGGGTTCATTCTAGTGAAGTCCCTTACCCTTGATGCCACCGTACCCACATCTGGGTTCACAGGGACAACAACCTCTCTATTGTCTTGAGCCGTCACGGCTTGAGCCAATGCTTGAAAAACAGCCCTGAATTTCGCATTAGTCACTTGTTCGGCCAAAGGGTCGGCCAAAACTTGAGGAGCTTGAGGAGAAGCTTGTTGATCCGCATTTTCTCCCGCATTTCTTCTAGCATTAGCTCTTCGGGTCGCCATATCTTGAAATGCATAGGATAGGGATTAGGAGAGAGATATAGAGTTAAACTCTATGGCACGACTTAGGAGTAATGAAAGAAGTGAAGTTTCTTAAACGCCTTAAAGCCTCTCATTCATAAATGTGGCGCGCTTCACACTTATGAACAAGACTCTACTTGACATGACTTATGAGACATCCTAGGATCTTTTCTAAAACTTTGTGCTCTGAATACCAAGTTTGTCACGACCCAAGGTACCCCCTAGACGTGACATGGCGTACAAGACCCCGAAGGGGCCTCATACAAGCCACTTAGCATACATACATACAAGATCATAGAGAATTAAGGGTTCAAAGACAATATTATATCAAAGCTCAAATAGTGGAAGTCTACATCTCATGTCTCAAAGCCAATCCAACATAGAAATGGAAAATAAGGTTTGGGACGTAACCCAATACAATGCCAAAATGAAAGAACATGAAAAGTAAGAACAACTAGGCTATGTCCTCGAATGGATGAGGACTCACCAAGTCTTCACAATTCTTCTACTAAGCTCTAGCCACGAGTGGATGGTGAATCGCCAAGCCCTACATTAACAAGTCAATGTAGGAAAGAGTATGCATTAGTACAATGAAGTACCAAGTATGATAGAAATGCACATAAACGTTTAAAACATGCTAAAACGGGACATTTTCATGACATGCAATGACAAAGCTAAAACATGATAAAGTATAAGTAGCATAAATCATAAACCATGGTCGAAGCAAGCTAATCATCTTTACTTTACTTGAGGAATATTATAACAACACTTTTAGTTCATTGTTTGTGGGAAGTAGCCTTAACCGACATATAAGACCATGTGAGCTATCAACATGGAATCCGGTGTATAACCCCACACCGATAGGGCCATCCTATTTGCCAAGGTAGGACCCTTTACTTAACATATAGCTTACGTGGATCCACTAGCTAGTGTCTATCATAGACCATTATCCTATGGTGGCACATAGTTTATGGGACATGGGTAATCACCACTTGTCCACTCGGTGCGAAGCATAATTCCCACGGATTAGACATAGTTCAATTATCATAAGTAGAGAACATGGGTAATCGCCTCTTGCCCCTTCATTAGAATAGCTCCTTAAGAACATGGGTAATCGCCTATTGTTCATTCAAATTCATAGTGTGAGTATTACGTGAGAAACCCTTTCACAACTCAACAACAAACATCAACATATCATAAACTTTGGCACTTCCATCTCAAAGCACCCTTAATTCATCATTAACTTCACAAGAGACATGCATAATTTCATAGACTTCATCTTTACATAGTTCATCATGCTCATAACTTACAAATCATGGGGTTCACATAGCTTCATGAGGATTCTTCTTAAATCATGCAATTCAATGCAAACTCATGCTTAGAAAACCATAAACAAGATAATTTATCCATAATTGAAGGAATCCACATAATAGAGGAAAATCATAGTTTTTGATTGAACATGCTTACTTCCATAAAATCATCCTTAGTTCATTCATAATCTCATCATGAAAAGTCTTAGCTTAGGAATCATAATTCAACATGGATTCATAGAGATTTCATAAAACTCATCGCTTCATAATTCAACCCACCAACCAAGCATAAATTTCAAAATTAGGGGAAATTGGCATGGGTTCATGGGGATTCATCTGAATTCATTAAATTCAACTCAATTCATACTCCAAAGTTCATAAATTAATCAATTCGATCATCATTGCAAGAAAACCATGACATGGAAGAAAACCCTAATTCAAATAAGAACTCCTAACTTTAAAAATTAGAGATTTTAGGGACTCCATGGAGAAAAGGGCTCCTTGGATGAACACTATCATACCTTAGGGTCTCTATTCCTTAAGCAATTTGATGAAGGAAGCTTGATTTCTTGAACCCTAGCTTGCCCTCTTCTTCTTCTTCTTCTTCTATCGTCTTAGAGAGAGAATATTTGAGAGAGGAGAATTAGGGGAAATTTGTAGAAGTTGTTGGAAAGGGTAGATTTTAGGATTGAATAGACTTATATAGTGTTAGGGAATGAGGTAAACTGACTTAAGTTGGTAAATAAGTCATTGGGTGAAAAGACCAAAAGACCCCTTTAAAATAACTGTCGGGCCCCTACCTACGGTCCGTAGGTCAGACCTACGACCCGTTCTGTTCTTCCGTAGGTAGGTTCAGAGACTATCAAATTTGGACCCTGCAATGATGGGTCCCATGTACGGCTCGTGGGTCAGTCGACGGACCGTGCATGGCAACCGTAGGTCTGAACTTATGGCTAAAGAAGTTGACCAAGTCTGGAGGAGACCTACGAGAGCCATTTACGGTTCGTGCATAGGTCGACGCGCCATCCTAGTAGACCGTCATTAAGGTTTTGAAACTTGACACTTTGAAAACTTGGGCTTGCCACCAACTTTCCCCACCTACGGTTCGTCAGTCCATCTATGATCCGTAGGTGGCCTTCGTCACTGGCACCAAAACCCAGAAAAACAAAAAAAATTCCACCCTTGAATCTGGGGTATTACACATCTCTTCTCCGCGTTCATGGAGGTGTGAGACCTTCTTCTCCACGTTCGTGGATAAGACCCCGCGTTCGCGGAGGTCTGGGGAGCCTTTCTCTCCGCGTTTGTGGATAGGGACCCACGTTCGCGGATAGGGCCCTGCGTTCTCGAAGGTCTGTGGTCCACTTCTCCGCGTTCGATGACCCTTAGCCGCATTCGCGGAAGTGTAGCTGTTAGTACTCCGTGTTTGATGACCCTTAGCCGCATTTGCAGAGCTGTGACTGTTCTCCCTCCGCGTTCGTGGGCCCTTGGCCGAGTTCGCGGAGGTCAGCGGTGCTGGCAGTATATAAGGGCAGTCGGGTTTGTTGGAGGAGTAAGTTTGAAATTTGTTATCTTTCTCGTTTCAAGTCCGTTTTCTGTGATTCGAAGTTCCAAGTGTTTGGATTCTCGTTGGCTGTGTGGGTTAGTGCTTGGATAGTGTTCGGTGGTCCTCGAATTTTGTGAATTTGAGGCGTAAGTTGCTATCTTAATCTAATTGTGTAAAGTTTTGCATCTTTTGTTTGTTGTTGTTTGGAGCTGATCTGAGCCCCAAAGGGTGTCCCGTTTTGGAGTACAAGATCAGGGGAGGGTTTAGGACCTCTTCACAGAGTCAATTTTGGAAATTCCGAAGCGGGTCCCACGATTCTCGATTTTGACTCCGAAATTGGTTTGTCTTCAATTTTGATGATTTTAGTGTCTAAACGACCGTGTTGATGCTGTGATTCTATTTTTGATAGCGTGGCAGCAATCCGAGGCCGTTCAGAAGGGGAAGATTCTGGCAGAGTGATTTGGAGGGTGCGCGGCCGGCTTTCAGGTAGGCTACGACTTCCCTTTCCTTTAGATTGAGAATGTTTGTGTAACTGCATGCAGATTTGTGTGAATCTGGGTAGGTAGCTAGTATATCTTCTCTCCTTCTTAAAAACCATGCTTAAGGTTGATTTTTGGGTTATTTCGGGGTTAGTACCATGTTATCGGAGGGGTTGCTTATCTGTGATTGTGTGAACTATTTGTTGGGCTGTTCATATGTTGTTGCATGCGGATGTTCTAGTTGGTTGATATTGTATTGGAGTATATCTTGGTCTTAGATTAGGATAGACTAGTGTTTACTTAGACCCATGTACCTGGTTGACTTTGGTATGTATCCGACGTCGATTCGGATGGACTAGGTCCTTGTAGGCCGGCATAGCAAACTTGGGTCTAATAGTTGAATTTAGTTTTGGCTTTGTAGTGCTTGCAATCCTTTTGTCTTTTCTCCCCTTTTTCTGCGATGCTAATGCGTTGTCGGAGGCATGGTATCTTCCTGGTTGGATGCTTCGAGGTTGGCTCAGTGGGGTTGTGATTGGTTGTGGACGTCGATCCACTACGGCTTGGGGTTGATACGCTCGTTGTGATGTGGTTGGTAGTGGACGTCGATCCACAATGGTTTGGGAGTTGAGATCCTCTATGGAGTTGATTTGCCTTATACGCCCTGTCTGGCTGGGTAGGGTCCCGGGGAGTGTTAGCTAACTCACTTGTCTGGCTGGGTAGGGCCCCCGGAGTGTTAGTCGGCTAGGCTATTGGATATCAGTTGGCTAAGGTTCTCTTCGGAGTGGTATGCACCGCGCACTCATCTGGCTGGGACGGGCCCCCGGAGTGTTAGCTGGCTCACCCGTCTGGCTGGGACAGGGCCCCCGGGGTGCTAGCTAGTTGGGCGGTTGGATATCAGGAACTTGGAGGGGTTGTCGTACCCCCCCGCAGCACTCGTCTGATTGGGTAGGGCCCCCAGAGTGACTAGCGGGTTAGGTGAGTTGATTTGGAAGTCGAACTCGTTGGCTGGGTTGGAGGTGATGGTTGTTTTGGTTCGGAGTTGGTTTCCTTTGGTTCTTTAGATTTAGCTCTTCTGTGTACCTGTTGGGCTTATGGGGGTCCGTTCGGGTTTTATTTGAACTTGTGCACGAGTGTACCTTTTGGGCTTATGGGGTCCAGCTAGGTTTAGTTTAGGTGTATTTAGTTTTTCTTTTTGTGCGCTAGTGTGCTTCTTTTCTTTTCCGCTTGACCTCTGTGATTGTAGATTCTATCTTTTTAAGTCTGTTTTTACCTTTCTTGCTCAGTCGGCCTATGATGCCTACTGGGTGCCTGTTGTTTGGTACTCATGCTACACTCTACATCTGTTTTTCTTGATGCAGGTCCGAGCACCAGCTATCAGCGTTGAGTTCGAGCCTGTTGCAGTCTGTTCTGGAGGCGAGGGTAAGCACATGGCGTCTTGAGATTACCTGCCTTTTTCTATTTGTATATTTTGGCTTGTCTTTCGTTTTTGAGACAGTCTTGTTTCTGTGGTCCACTTTTGGGACTTGTACTCATTTTATAGTAGCTCTGTACATGTGACTTCCAGGTTTTGGGAGGTATCGTTGTTGTATATAGATATTTTCGCTTCCGCCTTTCCTTTATATGTTCCTTTACTTATGCTTCCGCGTAGTTGAGGTTTGTTTCCACTCTTAGTCCCATTACTGTTAAGTTTCGAGATAGGGTTTGGCTTGCCTACTGGTGGGTTGGTAGGCGCCATCATGACTCGAGAGATCGGGTCGTGACAAATTATATCATAGTATACTAAATACTAAAAATGAAAAGATCTGAATTACCCTTTTAAAAATAAGATATATATTTTTTAATCTATTTTTTTCTTAAAAAAATATTTTCATTTCTCTCAAATTTACTTAGCATAATTTTTTTAACATAAAACCTATCTTTTTATTAGAATGGTGAATCTTCTAATTATTATAAGAATAAATGCCCTAATTATTATAATTAAGAAAACTTAAAGTTAGTCTCTTTGCCTACCATGGTTATTCATTTTCTTGCCTATTAAATTGTAATCATATCATAATATTATTGTATTATATTATATTATACTAAAACTAAAAAGGAAAAGGTGTCAAGTAAAAAATTAAAAGATAAAAATATTCATACAGAGTTGTAAGACATTTTACCGAATTAAAAACTAAAATAATTACATTTTTAAAAATCTTTTTTATATTTATTTTCCAACAAATGTACAATCCCTTAATTAATTGTCATTTCACCGTATTATTTTGATTCAATTTAACTTAATATTTTGAAGGCCAAAAGCCATCATTTTCTAACAGTAAGCCGTAATGTGCCTCAATTAGAAAATACAAAGCCTCATTAATTTGGTTGTTATTAGTTCTATTTTTTCCTGCTTCATTTATTTATTATTTTTCTTCTTTATTTTTTTTAGATGTGCATCTTCATAATTCATATCTAATTACTTATACCTATTCTTAATATCCATTACTCTCATGTTTTTTCATACTCATAACCTACAAATATTTAATTTATAACTTTAAGATAACTTTTGGTATTCCTCCATTTTTATGTATATAAATTCATCTTTTTTGTTCAAAGAGAGCCCAACTCATGCTTAACTTTTATTCATTTTATAGTTAAAGTAATGAAACACTTATACCATTGTTGTACTATATTATTCATGCTTTGTTTTGACTCAATGAAGAGGTCTCTTGAATCCATAATCATAGATATGTTTGAAGCTTGTCTGTTTTAACTGTTGTATGGAACAGGAAATGATTAGTACTAAAAGTACTAGATTGCAAGAGGTAGATTTACCTCAGAACTTAGACTTGTTAAACAAGTGGACTATTCCTAAAGTCCAGTTAAATACTATCTATGATTATGGGTGGTTTGATAAATTATCATCAAAGCAATTGATTAAAACTACTGAACAAAGTATAACTTTGAACTCTTCTGAACAAACTATTCGTTTATTAAGCGAAAGAGATATAAATATGTATCGTAATCGTTATAATTATATGCATATTGACATGGTGCAGATTGCTTTCAAATCTTTAACTCTGAAAGGTTTACCTGAAACTTTTATGGCTGCTTTAAGAGATGCTAGAAATTATAATTTTAGACAGTCATTAATTGGTTCGATTGAATCAACTGTTGCTTATGGGCCAGTTTATTTTAATACTCAGCCTAATTTGCAATTATCTTTATCAGATGTTAATATTCTTGATGCATTAACTTTGAATATTAAAACGCATGGTTATAATTATGCTCCTGGTTCTGAATTATTATGTTTATCTTATAGAATTTATTACAGATTGTTATCTACTTTGAATCCAAAGTGTAAATTGTTTGATAATTCTCAACAAACTGTTTTGATAGAAACAAATTTCTCTAAATCCAAGATTTCTACTAGAAGAACTATTCTTTGGGATGAAATTGATTTTCCTTCTACTTGGACTTTGAATTCTGTGATAGCTCCTGAACAATTGACAAATGAAATCAGTAATACTGATTTTTCACATGTTTCTCAAGAAATGGATGGGAGAATTGTTATACAATTTGATAATAGTAATACAGGAAGATTTAATGATAGATCTACAGTATACTCAAGACAATCTTTCTCTGAAGCAAGATTGCCAAAACCAATGGTAAGTCATATTTCTCCTTTAGATTCAAGATTTGGATCAGCAAGAAGTAGACCTGCTTCTTTGCATACTTTGGTAACAGAAGACCCTGTTAAAGAAAGAGCAAAAGAAGTTATAAAAGTTGACCCTAGAACAAATATTGTTCAAATTGTTAATACGCAGGGAGATGAGATATCTGCGTCACAAGCAGGAGATATACCTACTGCATCCGAGATGGGATATGATAAAAATGAATTTTAATGATCCCACAACAAATTGATTTTAGCCCTGGTTCACAGGCAAGAAAATTTATTCAAAATGAATTTTTCTCAGAAAAGTGGAAAGAGTTTAAAACTTGGTTTTTTAAATCATATTCACAAGAAAATCTAAATAATATTTCTCAAGAATTTTATGAATTCTGTGCTTTGCATAATCAAATTGTGCATTTTGTTCCTTGGTATATGAACACTTATATTCCTTTATTTATAAATATTCTAACAAGATCTTATAAAGATTCTGCAGGAAATATCACAAAAGCTGTTTATCCTCCGCAAAATCTTTTTATGTTACCCAATAATACTGGGATTACTTTTGAAGCTTTTCAAGAATTTATTGATTTAGAAATTGCACTTGTTAGTGTTAAAGAGATTAATAAATTGATTTCTCAGAATAATTATTTGAGTTTATATGTTAAAGTTTTGGGAGAACATATTAGTTCTCTAGATGAAAAAACTGAAAAATTAACTGATTTAGTAAAAGATATTTTAAAGAAAATGAAGAATGCTGAGAAAGAGAAGGTAACTGAAGTGGCTTCTACCTCACAAGCTACTAAGGAAGTTCCAGTTCCGGCAGTATCAGTTAATATTCAAAGACCCCCTGATATTCATGGATTTCGTTTTAAAAACAAAAATGATTTAGAAGATCTTCTTGAAGAAAAATTTGAAAAAATGACTTCTAAAGATTTAAAATTAAAACCGATTCATTTGTCTGAAGATTTTGTAAAAACTTTAGAAGAATCTGGTAATCATAAAGAAGAGATTTTTTCTGAAATGAATAAATTAAAAGGTTATTTTAAAAATAACAAGAGTTTTGCTGAAAAACCTCGAATGCAAACTTATTATTATCCTCGTCCAACTCCTCAAGATGTTCTTATAGAAGAAAGGGATTGGAATCAGACAAACACTTCATATAGTGGAACAGAAATTTATGAATGGAATTTGGATGGTTTAACAGATAGACAGTTAACCATTATGGTACATCGGATGTTGATGTACTCTACCATTTGTCGAAGCGTTAATAATTCTGACAAAAATATCTGCAAAATGATAGTTGCAGGATTTACTGGTCAATTAAGAGGCTGGTGGGATAATTATTTATCCATTGAAGAAAAAGCCTTGGTTATAAATGCTCGAGCCATGGATGAAGGAGCAGACAATTTAGGTATGGTTTTAGTCTCTAATAGAGAAGATGATGTTTATACTTTGGTTCTTACAATTTTAGAACATTTTAATGGTCGTTATACTAATCAGCATGAAACAGTGCGAACTTTGCTTAATGGTCTTCGATGCAGGACTTTAAGTGAGTTTAGATGGTACAAAGATACGTACCTAAGTAGGGTAATGGAATTACCTGAAAATAAAGAAACTTATTGGAAAGCTAAATTTATAGATGGGCTTCCTCCTTTATTTGCTGAAAGAGTAAAAAGGATGTTAAGAAGTGCTAATGATGGAGAAATTCAATATAATGCATTGACTTATGGAAAATTGATAGGAATTTGTACACAAGAAGGATTAAACTTGTGTAATGAATTAAGACTATCCAGACAATTAAAAATGGATAGAATGAAAGAGAAAAATCAAATGGGTGATTTTTGTTCTCAATTTGGTCTTCCTGATGTTTCTGGAAGAAATAAAAGGAAAGATAAATCCGAAAAGACTTATGAAAGAAGGAGAAGATCGAGAAGACGATCTAAAGAGGAAAGAGAAGCTAGAAAGAGCTCTCGAAGAGAAAAGAGATTTGCCAAAAACAGATCGAAAAGAGATTTGGCAAAAATTAAGTGTTATAAGTGTGGTAAATATGGTCACATTGCTCCTAATTGTAAGCTAGAAAAGCTTAAAGCTTTAGAATTAGATGAAGGTTTATATGAGAAACTTCATACAGTGTTATACACATCTGGTTCAGAATCCGATTATAATTCGGTAAGTGAGTCCGAAGATGAAGTTGAATTAATTGACTTCTCAGAAGAAGATCAGGTTTGTAATAATTGTGATAAATGTAATGATAATAACTGTGTCTGTGAAGATAATGAATTTTATAAATTGCAGGCTCAATTTCAAGATTTGAATGTTAATACTCTCACTGCTGATAATGTGATTGAATTATTGAAAGATGTTACTGATAATAAGCTTCGGGAAAAGATTATTGAATTAGCCTCAACTGAGTCTACTTCAGTATCTCAAAAAACTTTTGAAAAACCCAGAAGTTTTGATTATCAGCCTCCTTATTCTATAAACGAAGTTAATAATCGTTTGATGAAAAAAGGTAATGATAAAGTTGTGATAAGAGATTCTTCTTTCAATGATTTAAAAGAAGAAATTGAAAATTTGAAAAAAGAAATTAAATTAATTAAGCAGAATCAACTTGTCTGCGATCATAGGATAACTCAGGTAGAGAAAGTTCATTCTTTAACTGAGGAATCTAATGATAAAGGGAAAAACGTCGTTGAAAACGATGAAATTTTACCAACTGATCATTTTGAAAATTTGAATAAAAATGATAATTCTTTTCTTGGAATGATGCAAGTTATTACTGCTCATAAATGGTATGTTAAATGTACTATTTTAATTGATAATAATTTCTCAATAACTGATGTTGCTAATTGATAGTGGTGCAGATGTAAGCTGCATACAAGAAGGATTGATTCCTTCGAAATATTTTCAGAAAACTACTCATACTGTTAAATCTGTTTCTGGGCATTCTTTAGATATAAAGTATAAACTGTCCAATGTGAGTATTTGTCAAAATAAAGTGTGTATTCCTCACTTTTTCTTTTTGGTTAAAAATCAGTTATATCCTCCTATAATATTAGGAACTCCGTTTATAAATGCTATTTATCCTTTCTCTCATGTTGATGCTAAAGGATTTACTGCAGGAAAAGGTGATAAACAGGTTAAGTTTGAATTCATTACTAACCCTGTTTCTAAAGAGATTAGTGCTTTGATTGATATGAAGCAAAAGCATGTTGATAATTTGCAATTAGAATGTTATAGCATGAATATTTTTGAAACTATGAAATCAGTGAAAATTCAAGAAAAAATTAAATTAATCACTGATCAATTATCTGTTGATATTTGTGTAGATCATCCCAGTGCTTTTTGGGATAGAAAAAAACATATTGTCACTCTTCCATATGAAGAGGATTTTGTGGAGGAAAATATTCCCACAAAATCAAGACCATGTCAGATGAATGCTGAATTGGTTGAATTTTGTAAAAAAGAAATTGATAATCTCTTACAAAAAAATTTGATAAAACCTTCTAAGTCTCCTTGGTCGTGTACAGCTTTTTATGTTAATAACGCTGCTGAAAAAGAAAGAGGTGTTCCCAGATTGGTTATTAATTATAAACCTCTTAATAAATTTCTTAAATGGATTAGATATCCTATCCCAAATAAAAGGGATTTATTATCTAGATTATATGATGCCAATATATTCTCAAAATTTGATTTAAAATCTGGTTATTGGCAGATTCAGATATTCAAAGAGCATGCTTATAGAACTGCTTTTAATGTTCCGTTTGGTCAATATGAATGGAATGTTATGCCTTTTGGATTGAAAAATGCACCTTCTGAATTTCAGAAGATTATGAATGATATTTTTAATCCTTATATGGATTTTATTATTGTTTATATAGATGACATTCTTGTATATTCAAAGACTGTTGAAATGCATATTAAGCATTTAGAAATCTTTAAAAAGGTTGTAATTCAGAATGGTTTAGTTATATCAAAACCAAAGATGAGTTTATTTCAAATTGAAGTAAGATTTTTAGGACATTTGATTTGTCAAGGGAAAATAACTCCCATTCAAAGATCCATTGACTTTGCATCTAAAATTCCTGATATTATTTCTGATAGAACTCAATTACAGAGATTTTTGGGAAGTTTGAATTATATTTCTCCCTTTTATAAGAATTTGTCTAGAGATTTGGCTCCTTTATTCGACAGGTTAAAAAAGGATTATAAATCTCCTTGGACTAATGAACATACTAAATTAGTTCAATTTGTTAAACAAAAAATTAATGATTTGCCTTGTTTGACTCTTGCTAATCCAGCATGGCAAAAAATTATTGAGACTGATGCGTCTAATATTGGTTATGGAGGGATTTTGAAACAAATTAACCCTCATGATAAAATTGAATATCTAATTAGATATCATTCTGGTAAATGGACAGAGGCTCAAAAGAAATATGCCACTGTTGCGCATGAAATGCTAACTATTGTTAAATGTGTTCTAAAATTTCAAGATGATTTATATAATCAAAAGTTTTTGATAAAAACTGATGCTCAAGCAGTAAAATTTATGTTTAATAAAGATTTTAAACATGATGCTTCAAAATTGATATTTGCTAGGTGGCAGGCACAGCTGGCTCCTTTTGATTTTGAGATTGTTTATAAAAAAAGAAGTGAAAAATCCTTACCTGATTTCTTATCTAGAGAATTTATTCAATGAATTCTGAATATTTAAATATTTTTATTGAGCAAGACAGTTTATTAGCAATTTTGCAGGTGATAAAATTGCCCAGAGATATCCAAGAAAATATTCTTGAAAAAATTATTAATAATATAATGCGTCAAGATATTATTGATGCAGTACGAGATTTGTTGATAGAAGAAAGAGATGAATTTATTTATGATTACTTATCAGAATAAATGTTTCTCTTTCAGAATGGAATCCTCGAATTATCGAGGAAGAGGCAGAGGAAGAGGAGGAAGATCATCCTCCCAAACAAAGTCATACTCGCAGGCATCCTCATATGGATCATCGTCGCAAAGTTTCCCAGTTATACAAATGGGAAATAAAACATTGATAAATGAGAAGATTTCTCCGATATCGTCATCAGTACATTTGGAAGATATTCCAAAAGATCATCCGTTATATGCTCAATTACAAGCATATATGGAATCTCAAAAGAGAAAAGATACTTTCTCTTCCATAGCTCAAGAAGAAAATGATGATATCAAATCTTACGAAAGAGTAAGTAAAAAGGAAATGATATTTCCTGTTGAAAATGCTGAGATTCAGCGAAAGGAAGAACCTTGGAAGATATTTCAAAGGTAGTTAATTACTGGTTTATATTACCCAGGAGAGTCATATAATACTCGGTCTTATTATGAGACTATTCTTAAAGAAACAGGTAGTGCAGATTTCCAGCATTTCTCGGGATATAACTCGAGTGAGAATTCTTATAATTTCTCCAAAATTATAATAAAACAGATTATATATGTTGAAGAATGGGGAATATCCACAATGAAGGAAAGACAAATAAGTCTTAATAAGGTAAAAATGAATTTTACTTATTGGGATTATATTCAAGCCTTTGACAAAGTGTTATACTATAACAATGAAAGGCACAAACACACTTGGTTTGTCAAAATATGCTCAAAGATATTTGAACAGCAAATTCCAAATTGGTTTTTGTCATGGTGGTCATACCACGGTCCGACGGTAAAGATTTTACCTCCTTTATTTTTAAAGTTATACAAAGAATGGGTGAAAGTTTCGCCGAAATTATCTGAGTTATACTCAAGAGAACATATTAGTTCTCTAGAAAACATTGATCAGATTTATTTCTTTATTGAATTTTCAATTCCATGGATTCATAAGTGGACTCCGGAATTAGGATTTAATGAAGAACAGATTCCTTGCTTATATAGAATCTTTTATAATAATTTCTGGGACAAATTGATGAAAAAAGATCCCAAAACCAAAGAATTATTTGGACAAGAATTAATTGATGAAATCACTTCAACAATTCAGGAGTATTCAAAAACTCCAATGAAAGAAGTTATAGACGATTCTTCAGTAAGACATATGGCTAGAAGAATCTCAGTTCAAGAGGGTGATAAGACCGAAATGATCGAGAAATATCTTGAAGAAGTAAAAAGAAACTTGCTCTCTTCAATTAATCAGTTTGATAAATCTGATACTTCAATGAGAAGTGAAAACAGCAATGAAGATATTCAAGATGCTCAATATCCAGACGATATGTCAACAGAAGAAGCTATGCTTAAAGCAGAAAAATTGCTTAGAGAAATTAAAGGAAAAGCTCAACAATAAATTTTGGCTTTTTGAAAAATAAAGCCGCCTGAGGACCCCAAGATACAGTAGATACACTGTAACATCGCACTATGAAATAAGTGCGTAGGACCCATTGATGTCGGGTCACTGTACAAATAGTTGTTTTCTTTAAGAGACATTCCTTCACTTAGAGAAGGAAAGTCCTTTCTAGGCAAGTTTTAGTTTTTCTCTCTTTGTAAAGAAAAATTTTATAAAATCTTCAAACTTTTGAAGGCAAGATCGGAGGTGGAACAGAGTAAGTACTTTACTCTTTTATTTCTTATTTGTTCTTTCAGTTCTATGATAGGCTAAATATATCATATCTATGGTAGAATTATACTAAAGAAGTTTTTGGTAACTATGAAAGTAAGCTAGACTCAATTTAGATGTAAAAGAATAATTTTTAGTTCATCATAACTTGGTTCCAAGATGGTGGTACAGTCAGATCTAATGAAAGATTGAATAAATCTAGGTTTGATAAGCCGTTGGAAAGTAAGTCCCCGTTATGAGGAGAAAAAGGGGCAGATAAATCCCGGTTAGAACTTTCAGATCTAGATTATTCAAACTTTAATTTGATTCTAGACAGGCCCTTTGCTTGGGTAAAAGGGCCTGTCTAGAATCAAATTAAAGTTTGAATAATCTAGATCTGAAAGTTCTAACCGGGATTTATCTGCCCCTTTTTCTCCTCATAACGGGGACTTACTTTCCAACGGCTTATCAAACCCAGATTTATTCAATCTTTCATTAGATCTGACTGTACCACCATCTTGGAACCAAGTTATGATGAACTAAAAATTATTCTTTTACATCTAAATTGAGTCTAGCTTACTTTCATAGTTACCAAAAACTTCTTTAGTATAATTCTACCATAGATATGATATATTTAGCCTATCATAGAACTGAAAGAACAAATAAGAAATAAAAGAGTAAAGTACTTACTCTGTTCCACCTCCGATCTTGCCTTCAAAAGTTTGAAGATTTTATAAATTTTTTCTTTACAAAGAGAGAAAAACTAAAACCATACCTAAATTGTCTGTTCCTTCATCCATGGCTCGAGCATTTATAATCAAAGCTTTTTCTTCAATGGATAAATAATTATCCCACCAGCCTCTTAATTGACCAGTAAATCCTGCAACTATCATTTTGTAGATATTTTTGTCAGAATTATTAACGCTTCGAAAAATGGTAGAGTACATCAACATCCGATGTAATAGAGATAAAACATAAAAATAAATAGAGAAGAAAAAAATACAATACATATCCTTCTTAAGACTCATTAATTACACTTCTTTAATCTTTTATGAAATTCTAATTGTAGTAAATCTGTATTTTTATTTGGGCTCAAATTTGCCATTTGTGACTTTATTGAAACTTTGCTAACTACTTATCGACATTTAAAATTTACGGTCGTCATTTGGTGTTTCTTATCGAACTTTTGAAGATTAATATGTAATTGTCGCATCTTATTATTTATTACATGTATATTTTTTAAAAAGAATTTTAGATATTCTAACAGATCTAGAAAAATTATATGACACACATGTGCAACGCACGTATCTACAAACTATTATATATATATATATATAAGGCAGGGGTTACAGTCAAATCTTCAACCTCATCAAAATGACTTTACTTTTATATAGTGTTATAGCCAACTGTCACGATCCGTAACCTCGAGTCAAGATGGCACCTGACATAACGCACCAGTAGATAAGACAACCCATATCCCAGAACAACAAGTAACATGTATATTGAGTAGAAACAACAAGCAAAACAATATAAGGAACAATTTAAAGGAAAAATAGAGGAAACAAAAGAAATGGAAGATATACATTCAATCAAAAAGAGCGATCCAATCCCAAAACCTGATAGTCACAAGTACAAAGCTACTAAATGAGTACAAGTCCCAAAAGTGGACCAAAAATATAGACTTGTCTCAACTATAAAAGACTAGTCTAATAAAATGGCTAATGGCCAAAATTGCTTTAAAAAAAAAGTTTGAATGTTTGGGCGGGTTTTTTAATTAATTCGGGTGGATCTTTCTTTTTTGGGTTAAATTTAAGTAAAATATGGGGTAAATACATATGATTAGGACAAACCAGAATTGGAAATATCTTTGTTCTATTTGAATTTTAAAGGGCATTTTATTCCCCTTCTCAGAATATCTTATAAACAGTGGTTCAGAATTTTAGATCCTCTATCCCGCCATTTTCAACTTTCTCTGTTAATTAATGGAGCTTCCCGCTGTTTGCTCGGGACGCTATGGAGGTACTCTTTTGCTCTGTATGTATATTTATGTATTTGTGTAATTGTTGTGAACTCTCAGTGGGTTTGTTAGAGTAGAATTTTATAAACTGGGTTCGGTCTTCTGTGTTTTATACAGTTAAATTTTGATCTGCCATTTGAGGTTGAAAGATAGTTGTTGTCTTATTAACTTAATTTTACACTCAATTGATGGGATTTTGAAGGGATGATAAAAAAATCATCTTTGTATGAAAACAACTAGTCCCAATTTGTGTAATAGTTTATTTTGTACTGAGTGACATCTAATATCATTTTTCACTTTGAAAATATTTTTCAAATTTTATGATGAAACATGGCTAAAAACCCACCTAGTCTAGAGAAGAAATGACGGCCTAGTGTGAGTTATGCTATGTTATGACAGCCAGCAGTTCGCATGGAAATTTACATGTTCATTAAATTAATTAGAAAAAAAGTTTCTTCACTTATATTAGTTGGTCAGAATGCAAATGCTAAGTGTGTTAATTAATTAAGAATTAAGAAAAAGGAAAATGATTAGATGACAGGTAGGGATATCTAATGAGTCAAAGTCCAATGAACATTAGTTGCGTTGGAAATGCTTTCGGACTCTACTGCACATTTCTGCTGCAAAATTAATTTTTATGTATATTGTATGGGTAGTACAAGGGCTTGATGTTCCTACTTGTGATATAATCCTATTGTTAACCGAGTTTTAACTCTAGATACACATCACATCATTGTTTGCGCCTAACTAATGAACCATAGCTCCACAGATTCACAGCTTAACTTTTATCTGATTCGAAAACGATCATTAGATTTTTTTGTCTTGGATAGGCCTGGTTATAGCCGAGAAAGTATTTCTCACTGAAAATGCACAGTATCTGTTGGAATACTCCAACTGTATAAGACCATCGTGTCAAATATTGTTGTTGCAGAGTTTTTCTGTTTGTTCTTTCAAAATGGACTGCTGTTCTCTTCAATGGATATACATAATTGTTTCAATTCCTTTTGGCAGGTAACTTGCTGTTCTATGTTAGAGATCACGTTTACTGTCATAAGAAGTATTCCAAAAATGGAATTACCATTAAGTATAGAGATCTCCCGAAGCACATCGGACCAGAAAAGGGATATTCTTCAACGAGTGTTCGAGGCACCATTTATTGTTCAAACCAGCAGGAAAGAAATGCTGGCTTGCCTTCTGATCATATTGCAGTTGGTGCAAAAGTGATTTATGCTGCTGCTCCTGCAATGGGTCATAATCAGGTAAAGTAAATCTACTTACCATATGCATTGTCAAGCTAGCTTTGTGATTCCAGGGAATCATTTACTTCATAGCATCTTCTCCTAAAGCTGTTGTGGACCCAGCTCATGAGGAGCAACTTTTATATCTCTTTTTTGATGCCCACCATGAGAGTTAAACTAAAGCTATATAGGGTGCTACGGTTTTGATGGAGTGTTTACTTTGCAACCACTTATGACTTGAGGAGGAATTGACCCAAACTCTTATATCAGAGTTGCAACTAGAAATTTTCTCTTCTTTTACAGCCCAAAGTTCTGTTTTTTTTGTAGAAGAATCTCCTCAGGGGGTATGAATTGTTTCAAGTGTCTCGATCAATTTAAATGACAGTGAAATCTGAAACATAGAACTTTTATATGTCATAAACCTCAAAATATGCTGTCATCAAGTTCATTACAAATCTATGAACTTCCCATCAAATTTTGGCAGCCCAAAGGGAGAAGCAATATTTTTTTTTCGCCCATTTAATTGCAAAGATTAGCACATTACTGCCTTTACGGTTATTCTTTCTCTATATTTTCACTGTGTGTCTTGTTCCCACTGTTGTCTTATTGCTTTCCCTACTAAGATATTATTTTGAGAACTAGGTAGATGATGTTAATAACTTAATATATATTTCTTTAGAGAAAGTTGTGGTTGTTCTGTTCCATGTAGTTGCACATCATTCTGTCGCTTGCATGTGCGAAAAGTAGATATTATTTCCAAGGTTCACTTATCTGCAATTGAACAAAGTTCTTGTAGGAAATGCCTGGATTTTTTGTTTTTTGCAAGGTGCCATTTATTCTCTATCAGATATCTGGAACTTATGTATGCTAAAGTTCTGAATCTCAATTCCAGTGACCGTTTTGTTAAATGTCCTATGTTAAGAGTTTTTCCCACATTGGAAAAGGGATGGGAATTTGGTCTCCTTATATGGACTTGGACAATCGTCCCCTCATAAGCTAGCTTTTGAGGTTGACTTAGGCCCAAGATCCATTTTTACATCCTACAATAGGATCCTTCTCTTTCCGGGCATAATTCCTCCTTCACCATGAAACCTATTTAAATTTAGGGCATGTGTCACTTTTCGGCTGGTTGGAGATTGGCAGATTTTTATTATTAATTTGTCTATGCCTTTCCCTTTCAAAACACATCGTAGACATCAAAATCTTATTGGATCAGTTCATACAATACTTGTGCTAAATCCTAAATTCAAGACACATTGGATCAAGTCAACATTTTTGGTCAATAAGAATTAATCATTTAATTCGAAATTACATGACTTAAGTGAAATCCAATGTCACAACCCAAATTCGAAGGGCTGTGACTGTCACTTAGTGAGCATCTACACCGCCAGGCAAACCAACTCTCTTAATTATCTTTCATACCATTAGTAAACTACAAGACTATAGAATAACAATATTCATAACATAACAACAAATCAATAACAATGTAATTGAATAAGAATCCCATGATCCCACATCATAGCCATGAAGCTTCTAATATTTGAATACAAGATTCTATTGGACATAGCCCGGAAATATAAACATAAATGAAAGGGAGCTCCAGCCTGCACTGATCGAGTGGATCGCTCACCTCAACTGATATGGAGGAATGGCCAACAAACTCTCAAAAGTTTACAGTAGTATCAACTACAGTATCTGCAAGACACAGTAAGCTGTGAGCCACAAGGACCCAATAAGATCATGGACTTGCCATCCGATCGTATCCCTGGGAAAAGTCTTAAAAATATATAAATGCATAAGGCAATGCCTGTGCACAAAATCATGTCATATATCACATACACAATGCATCAAGTGAACAGTCATTCATGTTTTACACATACATAGAATTGGTTAGTTCCTATGTATAACAATAGGTTGTTCATAAGGAACATTGAGTCTCTTAGTTGACTGTGCGTTCCACAATCAACTATTGTACTGATGCTGAAGTAGCAAAGTTTATTAATGTTTGAGCAAAATAATGCTTGTATACAAGAAATATACTAAAAAGTAAAAAACCTACCAAAACAGACGATTTTCTATGAACGACACCCAATTTTCTATACATAAAATAGCCTTATTGGTCCACCAAAGGGAAATAAGGGATAAGATACTACTCCTTCACTGAACAAAGCTCATTTTTACACCCTCAAAAGCTCTCCTATTTCGTTCCGTCCAAACAACCCACATGCCCTATGTCTTCTCCCACTACTGTAACTCCAACTGGCCATTACATGTTTCATCGTGCTTAGCATCACTCAAAATATACTAAACAATGTAATAATTTCCCGCTATCATCTTGATGCTATCAGACAATAAATTAGGAGGTGGTCGATATCTTCATCCGAACCCTTGCACATAAAACACCAACTGACATAAGTAACCTTCCTCTTCCTTAGATTCAGCCATCAAGATCACCCCTCTAGCTACTAACCAAGTGAAAAAACACACCTTTCTTGGTACTTTTGGGATCCAAATAGATCTATACGGGAAGTTCCCCTCCTCCATATTCAGAAGCTTTTCATAAAAAGATTTAATAGCGAACATACTATTATACCCACCCCACCTCTATACATCATGACCATCCTGTAATACTTTGTTTTTGGAGTAAATCAACTAGACTTTGGAATTCTGCCACCTCCTAAACCTGAAAGTTCCTCATGAATCTCAAATCTCAAATCTCAAATCTCAAATCTCAAAACACTTTTCCAAGTTGTAATCTTCAGACTCATTGGACTGGCATCTCCTTCTGATATGAGATTCTGTATATATTTGGAAAAGTAATGCTCAAAGTATTAACCCTACATCATCCGGTGCCTCCCAAAGCTAACCCTTTTCCCATCCCCATCCTGAAATGACATATTTTTACAAAAATCATTCCATCCGTTCATAAAATTTCTCCACAACCACATCTACAAGGTGAAGTGATATTTTTGTCCTCCAACCTGCTTTAAAATCTCGTATTATCCGCTATCGCCTCTGTCACAACCCAAGACTGCCCCTAGACGTGATATGGAACCTAGAGTCTCGAGGGACCCTAAGCTAACCACATGGCATATCATGGCACTAAGATAACATACATAACTGAAATAACCATGATGAGCAGAAATAAGTCTCAAATGATACTCTCAACATATAAGGAAAATCTGAATACAAAGACTCATAAGCGGAAGTACTAATGCTTGAAATGACCTCTAAACATACGTGAGTTGCTAGGACAAGCCCTAGCTCACTCAAAACATCTAAAAACTTAAATGTAAATGAACGTAAGGAACTCATAAGTGGCATGTCCCCGAACCATGAGGACTCACCAAACCAATGCTAAGCTAATAGAATCTTGTACTAACCACGGCTAGAAAGATGTGCGTCAGAACCTATATTATGAAACAATATAGGCAGAAAAGTATGCGGTCAGTACTTGGAATGTACTGCTTATGGGGAGTTACATAAACAGGACTTAAAAACATGATAATGCAATGACCAAGTAAACATAACATAAAAATTGATAATCTGATTCTGAAAACATAATACAAGGTCATGCATTAGTCTGAAAATCATATCATATGTGAGAGATACCATTAACCGACATAAACCATGTGAGCTATAACATGGAGTTCAGTGTACTGCTTCCACATCGAAAAGAGAGTGTCCTACTTGCCAAGGTAAGGACCATAATCATGATCTAAGGTGGATCCACTAGCTAGAGTCAATTAAGACAAAGTCCTACGGGGCCACGTAGTTCTAGGACCTAGGTAATTGCCACTAGTCCTAGGTAATCGCCACTAGTCCAACTCAGTGCTTACTAATCTCCCAACAAAAAACATGCATATTCATACTCATAGAAGCAGTAAGAATCTGGTAATACTAAATAATCATAAGAATAGCTCCTTAAAATCATGATTTCATAACATAATCTTTGAGACACTTATCTGAAACATCTAGATCATGATAATCATATAAACTGAATGATACTTTGTCTGAAATCATCCTTGATTCATGAAAACCTTCATATCATAAGGCATGCATAGAGAAATAACTTAGTCATGATCATGAAATGCTTGCATAGCACGGGTTCATGAGAATATCATTAAAAATATTTAATTATGATCAAATCATGCATAATAAGATCAATCATGAAGAATGAACTTGAATTCAATAGAACCCATGAGACATCATGAAACCCTAGCTTTTGGGTAAGAATCATAAATTGAAATTTGAGGTTTCTTTGGGACTCAATGGGTGAAGGACCCATTGATGAAGTTCCCACATACCTTGATAGAAACCCTAGGTGAAATTGGGGAAGAGGACTTGAAGCTTTGAAATCCTTGTTCTTGTCTTGGGAGAGACTTGGAGAAGAAGAAACTTTGATTGAGTGAATGAAAGGGAACGGGGAGGTTAGGGGTCTTGGGGATCAGTTAAAGTCTCCAAATTAAGCCCAAAACGACACAGTATAAGAATTAAAATAGTAGGGAAAGACCCAATTACCCCTGACTTAAAATCTGTAAAACAACTTTCACTACCCACGTGAAACGTTCTACAGCCCGTGCACTCGTCCGTCCTGCCCAATCCCAACATTTCAAGTTCCTGAACTTCCCAACCACGGACAGGTTGTCACGACCTAAAGTACCCCCTAGACGTGACATGGCGTACAAGACCCCGAGAGGCCCTATAAAAGCCACTTAGCATACATCATACAAGATAATAGTAGATAAGAGTTCAAAAGACAATCTATATATCAAAGAGTTGACAAGAGTAGTGGAAGTCTAACATAGTCTCAAAGCCATCTAATACATCAATGAAATAATAGTTGGGACGTAACCCATACAAGTTCAAAAGTAAAGTGACATGAAAGGATAAACGTGGCATTGTATGCGTTAGTACATGGAATGTACCAAGTATGAGAGGAATGCAATAAAACGTGAGCATGATCATAAGGAGACATAATCGAAAACATGAAATGCATGACCAAGTTAAAACGTAGTAAAAATCATTTAAGAAGATTTGTAAAACATGAACATGGTCATTCCATTTATAAATCATAAAGAAAGCTTCATAAAACATTGTAATTATCTTAGTTCATTTTGTGGGAAGTTTACCATTAACCGACATAGACCATGTGATCTATAACATGGAATCCGGTGTCCTCACCACACCGAAAAGGGGTTGTCCTACTTGCCAAGGTGAGGACCATGAACTTCTAGCTTAAGTGGATCCACTAGCTAATGTCTATCAAGACAACCTATGGTGGCACATAGTTTATGGGACATGGGTAATCGCCACTTGTCGACTCGATGCTAAGCATAAATCCCACGAAATAGTCATAATTCATAGCTTATCTTATCATTAACAGACATGGGTGATCGCCTCTTGTCTTATCATTAGGGAACATGGGTAATCGCCTCTTGCCCCTTTTTATTCATGGAAAATACATCAAATAGCCAATTCAAGCTAGAGTTCATTAGAATAGCTCCTTAAACCATGCGTAAGAAAACCTTTCACCATCCATGATCTTTTCATAATAGTTTTATAAGGCCCATAGTCATTAACTTCATACTTGAAGTGCCATATTACTCGTGGAAATGGTTTTAAAAGCGTGATCTATAATCATTGATGGCATGACCGGCTACCATACTAATCAAGACCTAATTTTGGAAAATAGCCCAAAAAGCATTGATGACAAATTTAGATGTCATTTATGTCATGTGGCCAAGCTTCATAGAACATATAGATACCTTCATCTATAAGCTTACTTGAGTCATAAACATTGCTTTCATAAAAACATGCATGATTTCTCAAAACACCAACTTCCTGAAGATGGTCTATGGATGGGTCTATGGTCTGTGAAACCATATATGGACCATACAACCGTCCGTGGTCTCTGACTTGACATTTCCAAAATTTGAGGCTCCTTTCACGGGTGGCTTCCACAGACCATGGAACCTTATAGGGTTCGTGAACTGCCACGTGAAAGTGAATGTTGTAGACTTCAACAACTTTTTCTGCACTTTCCAACTTTATCTGAGTTAGGCACTTCTGAGGTATTACAACCTCCCTCCAAAAAACACATTCCTCAGTCCCGGATTGCCATAACCCAATAAGACATTTTTGAATAGCATTAGATCTTTAACCCTAAGACCACCTCCAACACTTAGGGGTCATTTCGACCTTACCTTGTAAAACTTCTTTGCCCCACCTGACAAATCCCATAAAAAGTGTTTTTGTAGTCTTCAACTTAAACTAGACTGAACTTGCTCCTCTATAGACTGTCCACAGTCAGCTATGATGCTAGCACCATGACAACACGAAATATACATCATATAGTGTATCACAATATCATCAAGCAACGTATCATATAACTATGGCATGCATCACCAGCCAAGTAATGCAACTAGCACATTTAAATCATGTCAAGCATTCTGAAGTGCAATCTAGTATGCTCATACTCATAGTAATCAACATGTAATAAATTGTGTATCAGTATTCTCAAATACCATACTCATACTATCACTAGAAAAGTAATTTATAACTAGTAGAAACATCTCAAAGTATAAGCGGTATATCTCAAAAATTACTTGCATCAAGAAATGCTCATCTACGCACATACTGAGCAGTCAAAACATCCTATTAAAGCATTTATATACAGGCTTTCATATCATACTTTTTGAAAAGCAAACAATCAAGGGGTTAAAGTTTTAATTAGCTCGTAGCCAAGCTACGCACACAACTTCTCTACTAATTGCAAGTGTTTCGAAATACATCCGTACCTTTCAAGTTTCAATCCAGACCATATCAACATGTCATAAATAACTATAATAACATAAACATGCTCAAAATACAAATCGACACAACTACTCAAATAGAGGGCCGAGTTACATCCAAGTACATTAGGTTTGGCCATTAAGTTGACTTTATACAAGATGAGCCCATTTATGTTCTTCAAACCGAAAAGCCCATGAAGGTTACTTTTAGGCTACTCTACTCCAATACCTAGCTCGCAAGCACACCTATAAAAAGGGTAAACCAAAGGTGTGGCTAATTGTCAATTAAGTGGGTGCAAGTCTTGGAGATCAAGAGTCAAATCCAAGCAACAGAGAGAAAAAACATGAGGTGATTTCTTCCTAACTGTCTAAGTCATGGTGAATTATCCGATACTCAGTGGCAGAGATACAATGGTGGAAGAGTGGTCAGTCAAACACTCTTCTTTAGAAGATTTACTGTATATATATGTCAAACTTTTTTTAGCTGCTAAATAGTTGATATTAAACACCCTTGATACAATCGAGAGAGCGATAACTTAGCGGTCAAGGATGTTCAAAATGGATGGAATGTTGTTGTTTACCTTTTTCGCAAAACCAATTTAGGACCAATAGATGGCTGGTCTGCTTAATTACTTGGACCGTAGCCCACGGCCCAATTTCAAACCAATAAATTCAATTTGGGGTGAAATTATCTTCTTTTTAAATTATTTTTTAATGTTATCATTTGAAATATCTTCTCCTCCTTATGTATTTTCATTTTCCTTAGTAAGATGATTCTCTCATATAATATTGTTTTTGTTAAGGCTCTTTCTATTATTGTTGCAAAACACTAAAATTTAGATAAGAAAAATAATTTATTTCTATCTAAGGAAGAGAATTAATTTATTATCTTTGCATTAAAATATGTATGTATAGTCATCACAAAATTAGGTGCAGATCATAGACACCTTTTTCATTGTCCAGGAATATACTGGTGACAATTACACAGTGACCTAGCTCTGGTTTTCCTTTTTTTGTTTGGGTTATGATTGTGTCTTGTAATTATATTGTTAATTAGAATACCTCATACAGTTTGAAATTTCAATAGAGAAATATTTTTCTTAAATACCAAAGTATTTTAGTCTTCTTATTAAATTGTCTTAACAATGAATGTTGAATTTTTAGGTGATTTGTAAAGCCCTTTTTTCTGTTATGCAACCTCCTCGAACAGTTTGAATATTATATTCAAATTATGCTTTTCACTAGAAGAATCTCATATGTGCCGCTTTTATGTTAAGATTTGATTTTTACAAATGTTAGTTTTATAAAAAGTTTTCTTAAAAAAATAATTTAGCTAAATATTATGTAATTCAACTTAATTTTTTCGGTGCACCTATTCATCAAATTGTTTTGTATGTTTATCTCTTATAAGTTTGAACACCCTTATAGAAAATCCTGGCTATATCACTACCGGTACTTATGCTGGTGGGAGGTAGTAGGCACCTACGGAATAGTCGATGTGCGTGGAGGCTAGCCTTGACCATCATTATCGAAAAAAAACGTCACACTTATAGATGGGGTGACATATCTCTTGAGGGGGCATCTTAGCTATTGGAAGTAGGAAGCATATAGTTGTGTAAAGGAAGTTGTTCTGTTCATCACTTGAAATATTTTCGTCTTTGCCTTTTATCCTGATGGTGTAAAGCTTGAGAATGTAAATATTATTGATCAAATGTTGGACTTTACCCGCTCAACATGAATGATTTTTCTTTTATACGAGCGAGAAACTTTCGAGGGCTAGTGATGCACTTTTTCAAACTCGATGGACAATGGGCCTGCCTCTCTATCCTCCTCCACTTAAATATCATGCTTTCCATGCGACACAATTTGAACCCGTGACATGCGTCTAACCCATACATCATGCACCGTGCTCTGGCCACTTGACCTAAACATGGGGGCCTTGAAGGGATGCTTTTGTATAACTAATAGTGTAACTTTGCGCCTTCCTGGTGCTTCTGTTAATTATATACTTCGCCTTTCTCACAAAAGACAGAGAATGCAAAGTGGAATACAAATATTGTTTTCATACAATTATTTTGTTAAACACAAAACCGGATCAAATGTTGTCAGCTTTTTGGAATTTAACACCAAACTATATAAATATAAGCCACACATTGTTTCTTAAGTCTGTTTGATTTGATCTTTTGGTTTGATTTGGTTTTTCTATTTATCTTGAGACTTGAGTACCTCTATTTGTAACGCTAGCAGCTATGCACGACTGAATAGTTAAAGTTAACATCACGAGACCGGAATGTAGAAGTCGAACGCTTTATAGTTTTATCTTCTGTTTTAGAGAATACAAAATATTCTCCAATTTTCTTACCTTTTTTGTTCCAATTCTATTGGATGTCCCTGTAGGAATTCTTACCTTTATTGTTTTATGTTTCTCTAACAGTAGTTTTGCAGCTTTTCTGAGGCATTTTCTCTTTTCCAAGCATGTCTGTGGTGTGGTTACATTGGACTGACAAATTGTGCCACTGCCATTTCTTGTTCTTTGAGATGCTGCCTGAATCATTTGAAAATTGTGACTTTGATTCTATTCAAGTGTGATAGTTTGTTGCTTAATGTTTTTGTTTAGATTAGATTTCACTTGCAAAATATCTTTGAGGAGAATTGCACCATTCTATCTTAAGCTTTTCACTCCTATGACTTTGCCCCTTAATTTTGCTGGCTAAAGTAGTTGATATACCTCTGAGTTTTCAGGTTCCTACAGTGCAAGGATCCTTAATCAAAGTACTTAGTTGGATGTCATAGAACAACTCCCTTTTATTTCTACAGATTTTTGTTAATATTTCTGTTGCATGATTTCTTTAGGGTAAGAACTGCTGTAAACTTCACCATCCTAACATTTAGCTTATATCTTTTGTTGATTCTCTTTACTACGTTTTGGTTTTGGGGACTATCTATTTCTTGGAATTCAGTCACTAAAAGTTTTCAGGAATCACATCCAGAATGCAACTCTAGAGTTCCTGCAATTTTGACAGCTTTGGAAAAGATGAAACTGACTTCAAAGGTATGCCACAAACACAGCATAATTATTTGTCAATGCTGATTCTTGTGTCTATTGTTTTCACCAGTGATCATAAAAGACAAACACATAGGATATCTCTTGAGGTGTCATTCGGAATCAGGGATAAGGAAAATAATTTTGGGATAAAATGTGAGATTATTTTATCTTATTTTTGGTTGAAAATTTTGATTCCTGTACAAGTAATCTTGAGATTTATTTACACCACAATTTTGGTGTTATTTTATACCACATTCACTGTGGGATAACTATCTTGAGGTTAGCTAATCCATGGATAAGACAACCAAACGACAAAGACGACCTTCTTCAAAGCTCCAACCCTTGATTGTGAACTGCATCATCAAAATTGCATCCAATCCTTATGTCCCCTCTTTCAGCAACTTCTGTGCTTATACCAGCTGGTCTAAGCACAGTCGCATCATACCCTTATGTTCAACCTCCCCAATGCTTTTCCTTCTTGAAAAGTCGTCTAGAAGCTGTCCTAGTCGCAACCATGGTATTTTCCAATGTTGGGGAAGTGTTGGTGTTACACCCTCGACTCTTAGGACATGCATAAAATATCATATATTTCATTGCAAACAGCTCTCATGTGGGAAATTGTAACATGAAGTACGAAGTCAGAGAGAATGATCCCTCGTTCACTCCCACAAGTTCACATTCAATTTATTTTTGCAACAATGTGGAGTTCACGACCTTATGAAAAGAACTCCACAAAGTGTACATCTTAACTTGTCTAGAACGTGCTCCTCAACTCAATGTCTGCGCCACTTATTCAAATGGTATCCAACTTGTTCAACAATATAATTTGCAACGTTTGTATTTGAATTCCATCGATTCATACTCAAACAAACTCATATAACCTATCTTGGACTCAAAATTTAGTTACAAGCCTTACAACTTCCAGTTTTCATCAATACCTTCTTTCATGTCTTAATAATTCAGTGATTAATCTCTATTATGTTATTGAAGTTATCAGGATCACCAAACAACTCTGGCCAAATCACCATTTCACTATTCATTATCTTCCTCCTCAAGAATCCAAACTTTGTCAAATTTAGGTCTCTTAAGTTTTCTTCAATCCATTGTTGAAATCATGTTTCAATGTCCAAATATACTCCAAAGGGGAGTAGTGAAATTACCTCTTTTGAAGAAAACCCTAACTTTGTAGAAATTTGGGATTCTTGAGATTTCTGGTGAGTCCTATAGATTTTGATCGATAATAATGTTAATACAAGCATCTAGTAATGTTAATCCATCATAGAAACTCCATAAAACTCACCTTGGATGCATATTTGATGCCTTGGCCAAGCTCCTCTCTATAGAAATCCTAAGTCTTAAAAAATGACAACTTATTCTCTCTCCCCATAAAGCCATTCTATAGATACAGGCCTCGTGCTATGGAGCTCCAACATGATCCCATAGCACGAGCTACTTTAGCCTTTGCGCTATGGAGTCATCAGGCAGCTCTATAGAGTATTTTTTGAGCTGCCATAGAGTTGCTATGGGGCTAAATGAACTGTATCCTAGGATGTCTCCTAAGACCTCGCGTTCACGTTGTGCGTGACCACAAACCTTTCCTTGTTCCTCTATAAGTTCAAATCACTCCTGACTAATCTCTTTAACATGTTTACGCATTCCCATGATCTTACACACTTGTTTGGGGCCGGATATACCTCGAGGTCACTTTAAACACTTATTTGAGCTTTTAAATTAGCCCGATATTATCGAAAACTTACGGGGCTTGACACCTTTTTAAGAGAAAGAAGTAGTGGGAGCAATTATAGGATGTGCAGGGGACAATTCACCAGGTCTAGATGGAATTATCACGACTTTTTATAAAAAGTGCTAGACTGCAATCAAGGAAGACATAATGAGTTCTCTAGATCACCTTTCACCAAAATGACTAACATTTAATATATAACATGCCAGTTATATTGCATTGGAAGAAGTTTGGCCTGAAGGAGCTAAAGATTTCAGGGAAATTAATTTGATTGAGAGCATGTACAAATTTACTATGAAGTTGATGATGGAAAGGTTGAAACATGTAATCAGCAAGCTACTGGTAGGAATCAGATGCTATTTATCATAGGAAGACAAATAACGGATGCAGTTCTAATAACAAACATGGATTTGGATTCTAGAAGAAGAAAAGAAAGAAGAAGTTTAATTGAAGCTAGACATAGAGAAAGCTAATGATTATGTTACCTTGAGTTTTCTAATGAGGCAACTAGGAGACATAAGTTTGGGGAAAAGATGGATAAATTTTCTTATATCCACTATAAGATTCGCTACCTTGATAAATTGATTGAAGTCAAGGTAAACAGTAGGTCAGTGCACTTTGCAAGAGGCTTTCCCCACCTTCTTCAACACCAGCACCAGCCAAAATAGCACAATAGAAGATACCTGGACAACTCAGGGATGGAACCTAATTTTCAGGAGGTTTTTGAATGATTGGGGGGTTGAGAGAGTGGCTGCTCTACTTGGTAGTATAGGAACCTTCACAGGGACCACCAATGACCCTGATATCATCAGATGGAGTCACAACACAGATGTCAAATTCTCAGTCAACAAGTCTACAGGAGGGGCCTTTCAGAGCTGACAGGAAGAGACAGAGGTCCTTGGAAAGCTATTTGGAGAAGCATGGCACCTAATAAGGTGAAATGTTTCTCCTGGTTGGTATTAAGGAAGGCATGTCTTACCCATGAAGCTTTACAGAAAAGCAAATCTCACTTAGCTTCCATATGCCCTCTTTGTGTTGAAGTGTGTGACCATCTCATCTAAAAGCTTAAGCTATTAGAGAGAACACACTTTTATTAGTTAATTGCATTCTCAACACGTCCCCTCACGTGCGGGCTTGATTCTTTTTCATGGGCCAAGCGCGTTGAAATTCTTTTTTGATATGGGCGGCGATGAGATTCGATCTCAGGACCTCTGCTTTGATACCATGTTGAAGTTTGTGATCATCTCATCTAAAAACTTAAGCTGTTAGAGAGAGCACACTTTTATTTGTTAATTGTATTCTCCACAACTTTGTATGGAAGCTATTGAAACAAACAACCACCTTTTCCTCCACTGCAAGGTAACCTCTTAGTTTTGGTCCTTATTCATCACCTTGGCTGGGAAAGCTGGATAGTCCCAGAGCACACGGCTAATCTATTGAGTTGCTGGATCAGAAGGGGAGGGAGCAAAAGCCAAAAGAGATGGTGGAAAACTGTCCCAGCTTGCATATGGTGGACTATATGGGAGAAGAGGAATGAGAGAATCTTCAAAGGCAAATCAAAATTCCATTCAGAAGATCAAAGGAAAATGTATTTCTACTTTATGTTTTTGGTGTAAAGAGCAATGCATAGTAGATGAAATACAGATAGTGGATTTCCTAGGTGTGTTGTAATTAGCTATCTATGTAGTCACACTTTTGGAGGTGGCCACTGGCCAGTGTACCCTTAATGCTGATGTATACGCTTTACCAGTTTCAAATTTTTTTTTACTTGAATGCCTGCTGGATTTATTTTCTATAAAGAGAGGTCTAAGGCAAGGTGACCCCCTATCTCTCTTCTGGCCAGTATACCCTTAGGAGCCGTTTGGTTACTGGTTAGAGTTATGTAGGTATTAGTTATGCAGGGTTTAGTTATGCTGGGTTTAGTTATGCATGTATTAGTTATGCAGGTATTAGTTATGCAGGTATTAGTTATGCAGGGTTTAGTTATGCAGGTATTAATTATGCAGGGTTTAGTTATGCAGGGTTTAATTATATAGGTATTAGTTATGCATGGTTTAGTTATGTACAAATTACAATACAGTAAACTAATTTTTATTTCTTAATTCCAAAAATGTTTAGCGAGCTAATATTTATTATATCCATTAAAATAAACAACTATCTTAATAACATATTAAAATTTAAAAAAATGTCAATAAATAACTAAAAGCAGTTAAGTAATTTGTATTGAATAGGATAAGTAATAAAGTAAATAAGAAATAACTAAAAATATTATAATACATGTATTGGCCGTGCATTGCAAAGAAACTAAGTAAAGAACTAATTACAATTAACCGGCACTATCTTATCGCCAAAGAAAATAATTAATAAAAAATAAAGCAAAGAAACTAAAAATAATTAAGCAACTATCAAGAAAAAAAACCAAAGAAAAAAATAGATAGTGCTTTTTTTTTTTTACATATAATAATTATTTGATTTGTTATAAATTAATCTACATTTAAAGTAATATTAGGGGTAATAGTTCCTGCCATATTCCTTTGATGTGCAAGAACTTTCGTTCCAGAAGTTGGCACCGAGTTTTCTACTACTACTTAAAATGTTTTCCATTGTGCAAGTAATGATCTTGAATTTTGATCATCTTTACAATGTGCAACAGTGCAAGTAATCTCATTTGATTGTTGGAGTCGAGAAGAGCACTTATCTCCGGACTCCAGAGTACACCATCTCTTTTATATGATTTTAAAAAAAATAAATAATATAACTTTTTTAAAAGCACACATAATTAAAAAAAATTAAAAGTTAATTGATAAGGGTAAATATGTAAATATATTATTTAATCCATGTATGACTAATACCCACATAACTTATTCCACCTTCTACCCTGCATATAATTATACATAGATTTTCTCATAAGTTATGTGAGTATTAATTATGTAGAATTACTAAAACACAACCAAACACTGTATAAAATTAATACATGAATAACTTTTATACAATATTTAAAACCTACCAACCAAACATTGTATAAAATTAATACATGAATAACTTTTATTCCATTTACAAACCAAACAATGTATAAAATTAATACATGAATAAACAAGTTATTCATGTATTAGGTTGAGCTTTAACCAGCTACCAAACGGCCCCTTAATGCTGATGTATACGCTTTACCAGTTTCAAAAAAAAAATTGATTGAATGCCTGCTGGATTTATTTCCTACAAAGAGAGGTCTAAGGCAAGGTGACTCCCTATCTCTCTTATTGTTTGTCTTAATCATGGAGCGTCTTAGTAGAAATTAAGAAGGTGTCACAACTGGATTGGATAAAAGGTTTCCACGCAGAAACCAGAGGACTAGGAACAACAAATGATTTCTCACTTGCTTGACGCAAATGACACTCTTATTATGTGCGATGCAAGTGAAGAACAAATACTAGTTTTGAAGACAATTTTATTGCTTTTTGAAGCAATATCAGGTCTGCACATAAAATGTGTTGAGAGTCAGATTCTTGTGAACATGTGTCTAACATTCAAAAGTTGGCGATTTTCAATTGAATGCTATATGAGTTAATTACCAACTAAATATTAAGGTATGCTTTGGGTGCCAACCTCATTGTATAAAGTATTTAGGAAGGGGGATTAAAAAATGTGAAAAGAGACTAGCAAATTGGAAAATACAATACTTGTCGCTAGGGGAAGGTTGGCTCTAACTAATAGTGTTTGGATGCATTGCCGACGTATACTATGTCTCTCTATACCCATACCAAAAGAGGGTGGAGAAAAGAATCAATACATTAAAGAGGGATTTTTGTGGTAAGGTAACAACGAGAAAAGGTCTTTAAATCTGGTTAAATGGGAGATGGTGACCATCGACAAGAAGGTAGGCAGATTGGGAGTCAAAAATCTTTGGGCAGATAGGAGAAGTCTTCTTATGAAGTGGTTATCCAGATTTTGCAATGAGGAGGCGACACTCTAGAGGCAAATGATTAAGGAGAAGTACAAGATGAAAATTCTTGGATCACGGTAACACCAAGGCACTCGTATGTTTTTGAGATTGGAAATATATTAGAAATTTAGTGCAATATGTTCTCTGAACACATTTAAATGCAGTCAATGGTGTACAAACTTTAGTCGAGAAAAAATGGTTAGGACATACGCTCGTCAAATATTAGTTCCCTACTTTTTTAATATGAGTCAATGTTATCAAAAGCAAAAAGTGCAAAAAAGCTCTAAGTTCCGTTAGGGCTTTATGTGCAAAGCACATAAAAAAAACGAGCTTTAATGGAAAAAGGCGCAAAGGGAGGGGTGGCCCATGTGGTTTGGGCTTGGGTCTTCCATGTTGGAGGTCTCAAGTTCGAAACCCCTTGCCAGCGAAAGCTAGGAGTTTGCCTTCTGGGTCGAGCTCGTCGCACCGGGCTTGCCTAGTGCGGGTTACCTCTCCTATGTGGTTTGCGAGCTATTGCATAGGAGCGGGGGTTTTAACCTGTGCGCACCCAAAGGGTAGCGGCTGCGGGTTTCCTTTTGTCATCAAAAAAAAAGGGAGGAAAGATACAAATATATATGTTTAGTCCACGACTAATAATTATAAGCATAAATGACAAATATATAAACAAAGAAATTGAAAAGAAATTATGACGAAGTTAAATAGCAATTATTTAGTGTTGCCTCTTCAGAAGAGGCTCATTTAGCAAGGAAAAATATGCTTTAGAACCTTAATGACAACATTGAAGCACACATTAAGTGAGGCGAAATGTTCAACATGTTTGGAGCCTCACTTCAAGGTTTACACGCGCCTTCAACAACACTGTCACTACCATTTTCATCATAGTAAATAATCACAAAGTCATTGCAGAAGATTACTGATCTACTCAAGGATGGACCATTTCCTTTAGAAGAAGGTGCAATGACGGAAATAGAGGAAATGAGTATCCTATACCTTCCATATAAAGCTAGTAATTCCAGATAAGATAGTATAGAAGGAATATAGGCATGACCGTTTCTCAGGATATAAAGTTCCTTCCTAAAATAGACAACTAGAACAAGCATGGCCATGGAAATTGTAGAGTTTGAGAAAAAAAACTACTTATTTGTATTTTAGTATGTCTTTATGTCACGCCCCGAGCCTACACCCTGAGCGTGGCCGGCACTCGGAAACCATTGCTAGTTCCAAACGAACCCTTCGCCTAGCTAACTATTGAGCGGAAGACTAAACATACATACAGAAGCTTTATAAAATGAGCATTTAAAGACATCTCATGCAAAGGTCTGAAATAAATCTGAATATAGATTAAAAAAAGTTTAAACATCTGAATATCAAGACTTAACTGACTTACTATCCTGTCTTTGAAGCCTCCACTCGCTGAAGATAAGTGTTGGGACAAGACCCACAGCTACCGAAATAAAGAATTAACTGTCTTCTGTCTTCTAATGCTGAAAGACATAAATGGAATAGAGCTTTCCAAAAGCAAAGAGGCCTTACCAAAAAAGCTGATAAAGACAAGATCTCAACGAAGCGCCTGTTGCCGAATTGAGCACTTGTATCTGCATCATAAAATGATGCAGTACCGAGTGGCGTCAATACATGGAATGTATGGTATGTAATAAGGCTGAATGAAACAATATGCTAACTACAATACATATGCTGAAAGGAAATTGAAGGTAACTCAACCAATAGTAAGGCATGTGAGTGTAGTGAAAACAAGTAAAACTTTACCATGAATATGCAATAATATCAAGTACTAAAATAGTAAACTTTACTTTCTTGGAGAGTTTCTCTAATCGATAACCATCACTATGAGCCTCGTGATGATACGTCTTACCCACGTTGGTAGAGCCATCCAATGCTTTACCAGGGTAAAGGATGAATTGAACTTATGCTACAGTGGCTGCGCAGTTTATGGGGTTTGGGTTGTCTAAATCCTTACCCAACTCGGTGCTCAATACTACTCCCAAAACATGCAATAATGCTCATAATATCTGCGTTGAGTTAATACTCAAAAGTACTTCTTTGAATTCTTACAGAACCTTCCTTTAACTTATTGAAACTTCTTTCTAAAACTGGTTATGCTTTCTATAATTCTAATCATGCTATTACTGTGAAAATTAATGCATTTGGGATGTTTAGGGTCTTTTTGGAAAGCCACCTGGTAATTAGAATTGGTGTAATTACTAGGATAGTAATTACTAGCCTAGTAATTATAGTAATTACATAGCCTACTAATTACAGTATAACTACACATGTACTTTTTGGTTGCACAATTGCAATCATAAGGTTATATTAAATTTTAAGAATAAAATTTAATTAACTAAAAATAAAAATTTATATTACACAAATAAAAGTCTTTATAAATGATATTGAATTAAATATTTAAAATATATATTATCTTTTGAAAATATGTTAATCAACAAACTTATGTTCTTAAGTCTTAACTAATATTATAAAAAAAATTGATTTATATTTTTAAAATTAGTATATTTTAATTAAGTTAATAATAAAAACTAAAAAGACAAGATTTCTATGAACATCATAAAATATATGTTTGACAAAAATATTAATATTATAAATATAATGTCATGGATTATGAAAATATTTGACAAAAAGATAATCTATCAAGTCCAACTAAAAAATAAATGACTTGCAATGTGAAATATCAAATTAATACTACTAAAACAAATGAATCTGAAAATATAACATATGTTCTAAATTCAAAATAAAAAATTTAACATAATACTCATATGCCAAATTTCAAGATAACGTACATGAATATGATTTAAAAGAAAAGGAAAATGTAATCTATAACCTTATTCAACAATGAATTCTACTTCAATTTTAAAATTAGAAGACTAACAAAATTATGCTAATGAAGAAAATAAACATAAAATAAATAAATAAAATAGATTATACGAAAAATCGCATGGAATCACAAGAAGTAAAGGTTGAGAATGAGAAGGAAATGAAATATAGATAATATAAAATAAAAATACATATTTTTATTTTAATTAAAATAAAAAAGAATTTAAAATAATAGAAATAAAATAAATTAAAACAAAAAATAGAAATAGAAATAAAAAGAATAAATTAAAAAGTAATCAACTTGTAATTACACCATGTAATTACCAGCAATTCACAGAGTGTAATTACCCCTGCCAATTACACCCAATTACCTGCTGACCAAGTAATTACATGGCCAACCAAACATGCTAGACAATGTAATTACATCCAATTACACCAAATCCAATTATCAGGGTGGCTTTCCAAACATGCCCTTAGTGTTCCCTTAAAACTCTTCCTAAATGATAGCTTAAATACTTGAAACATACTTGTAGTCTGAAAACAATGCATTAAAGTAAAGGTGCGAGAACTTTCAACCAATTCTTCGCTAACTAGGGTTCAGGTGATAAAATAGTGATGAACAACGAACAAGAATTAGAAATTGCAAACCCAATGATAGGAATCAGAAATCAATGATATAGAAATAAGAACAATTTCAAAATCCATGAAACTTGGTGTAAAACCCTGGGTTTAAATCTTACTAACTGAATTCTAGATGTAGAGTGTGAGGGCGAATTTAGTCCATCATTATGATAGCCTTACATACTTGGGAGAACGAGGTTCTTGAAGAAAGCTCGCTTGGATGCTTGAAACCCTAGGTTTGATCCTCTTGCTTCTTGCTCTAAGTCTTGGGAAGAGTTATGAGAATGATTTTGGATGCATAATACTGATAAGGACCTTAATTAGGTGTAAAACCGTCGGGGTTTAGGCTTAGAAGGGGCGGGAAAAGACTAAAATAACCCCTCTTAAAACCTGACAAAAGTCGTCTACGAGGGCCATCTACGGTCCGTAAAAATTTCTACGGGCCGTAGATGCCTCTCGTAGAAATCAGACTAGATTTTTGGGGTTTTTGAAGTTGGGATTTACAGACCCTTTTTACAGCCGTAAACACTTTTACGGGTCGTCCTATCAATCGTAGAAATTACACTGATAGTGGGTTTCAGGACTTCATTTCACGAGACAAGTCTACGGCCCGTAATTTCTTCTACGGGCCGTAGAATGGTTCATGAAACTCAGTAGGAAAAATTGGGTCTTTCAGGACTTTGGACTACGGACCATTCTACGGTCCGTAGAAAGGTCTACGACCCGTAAACCGGTCCGTCTTGTTCACGTAAAGAATGCTAACTTTCTGAATCTTGATCTGCGGATCAAGTCTACGACTCGCAAAAGAGTGTACGGTCCATAAACTTGTCCGTATATCTCGGACCCTATTTCCCTGAATCTGAAGTTGTTCCACGAGGCAAAATTACGAACCATAGTTCCATTTACGAATTGTAAATGGTGTGCGTAAAACCTGAGTTTCTATAGACTTGAATTCTTTTCTGGGTTTTCCTGGTCTGATCTGAGTTAGAATTTTTGGGGTGTTACACTTTACATCCCATGAGAAGGGGTATTTATACAATTGAATCCTAACTAATTAAAGAAATAAACAATTATGATAAAAAACAATATTCTATTCCTAGAAAAATTATACTAGGAAAAGGAAAAATAAAGTCTCCTAAAATCATGCTAATTAATTAACGCAATCTGTTTTATCAAGTTGGAGAAAAGATGTTGCACATGCCCAACTTGCAAACCAAAGGATGAAAAGTTATTTTGCTAAGGCCTTTTGTAAGCACATACTCTGTTTGCTTTCGGACGCTTCATGAAACAAACTCAAGGTGCAAATAGTAACTTTCTCTTTCATGAAGTGCCAATCAATTTCATTTTATTTTGTTTAGTCGTGTTGAACATACTTCACCACATTCTTAAAGAATAGCTTGACAGCTTCCTCGGCAATGCAACTCAGTGAGGTGTGCATGAAGATGGGCATACATCGAAAATCTATCCACGACCACCATAATAGTGCCATAACCTTCAGACTTCGGCTAACATGTGATAAAGTTTATAACCTTGCTCTCCCATAGATCTCCGTAACTGGCAATGGTCAAAGTCCTCCAGGGTGTTGCTGCTCAACATGTCCTATTGGCATAAAAGCCAAACCTGCATGTAACACTCTATGTCCTCCAGTATGCACACTGATAGTAGACCGACTAAACCAAGGCCCTCTTGTGACATTGGCCTGGATCACCGTCCCAAATGGTGTCATTACTCTCCTTCAGGATGCGCCACCTAATGACTCCCATTTCAGCTATCTAGCTTAACCTTGTGTGAGCTACCTCCTATTTTTAAGTGTTAGCAATATACAGGAAGGATTTTATAGGAGCTACCATCCTACACTAGAGTGAAGCAATTTCTCCGAGGAACTTATGGGAGATATTATTGTCAGATCCAGTGAATTTTCCTTTGTCATAGGACCTTTACCACTATGGTGATCATAGGAGGGCAGGAGAATTCCTAGTAGAACTCTACCATTTGGGTTTGTTTGGGGGGCAGGGGGTTGGGATTTGGGTCTGATTAAAATGTCCAGAACCTTCATGTGCATTAGTAAGATGCATATAGTGATGTTATTGTACACCTTTACAACTAATCAAAGCTATCTTGTGTTGCAGTTTCGAGGCTCAGATGTTGTTGAAGTGCAGAATTTCAGACCAGCTACAACAGATGACATAGGAAGTGTTCATGCTGGGCCCTATATTTCAGGGCTTGAGAAGGTAGCATAGCCATAAGGTTTGGTAATTCTTCTTATTAATGTTGTTGTACAATAATTCAGAACTTCTCTGGCGGTGTTTGATTGATGGAAGTCACTTTTCAGGAAAATGTTTTCCATGACAACATTTTTGGTTTCTAGAAAATGTTTTCCATCAAAATGAGAAAAATGACTTTCCTCATATATCGATGCAAGTCATTTCCAAACTTCTATTTTCACTTCTAACTTCATATCTTTTATTGGAGACTATAAAATAAATTTTTAACTTTATATTATTTGTTTCAAGTAACACCTAGACATTATTAATTTTTACTAGTAAATTTTTTTTATCAAAGCACTGCCTGGTTTTCTAATATTATTTTAATCTTTAATGTGTCTATGTTTTTCTAAAACTATTTTCTGCTCACCAATCAAATACCAGAAAACATATTCTTGAAAAATAGGTACCATGGAAAATGACTTCCAGCATACAAACAAGCTTTGAATTCGGTCTAAATGTACATTTCCTTAATATTTTCAATCCCCCTGCCAGTGTTGTGAAAAGCGACAAAAAGTGCGCTTAAAGCGCGAAGCGAGGCGAGGTGCAAGCACTGCGCTTTTATGCTCTGAAGCGAGCGCTTCAGTAGGCGAAGCGAGAAGCGCGCTTTAAAAAAAGGCGATATAAAGCTCGCTTAAATGAGATAAGCGCTAGTTAGGTTTTTTTAAAAAAAATTCTGTAAGTTTTTTTTTTTAAAAATATCTGTAAATATACTTGGTCGACTACTGCGACTGCTGCTACACTCTACAGGTTAATTCTCTTCTTCTCTTCTTCTCTTCTTCTCTTTGGTCACGGCTGCTCTGTTTTTTTCTCTTCTTCTCTTTGGTCACTGCTGCTCTGTTTTTTTCTTCTTTTGTTTTGCTTGCTGCTGCTATGTTTTGTCTCTATAATTTTTTTCCTTTGTTTTTTTGTTGTTCCGTGACTGAGTTACTGTTTCTCTGTTTGTAATGCTATGCTCTGTTTTTTTCTTTTTTTGTTTTGCTGGCTGCTGCTCTGTTCTTTCTTTATATTTTTTTTCCTTAGTTTTTTTACTGTTCTGTTGCTGAGTTACTCTTCTATATTTTAGTTTGTAGTAAGTTGTATTTTCTATTTCAATGTCACAATGAAGAATAGGAGTTTGATCCTTTGTGATTTGGTTATGTATTTGCTTTAAATGTTATGACTTATGAGGATTATTGACTATCTATTTACTTTTTAATCTAAGAATATGTTACCTCTATTCAGTTATTTAGTATTTTTTATTTTTATACTAAATACCGCTTTATTTGAAAAAAGCGTGTGCTTCGCTTCACGCTTCTCACTTCTGTGAAGTGAGCCCTCGTCGCTTTTATCCGCTTCTCGCTTCCCAAAACACTGCCCCCTGCGATCATGGATACGGGTTGTTTTTTGATCCGTAGATAGAGATGATATCATGCTTGGCATTCCTCTTTTTTTCCATTTTGGGCTATTGCTTAAAGTCATCTATTATTCTGATGTTACATGAAAATTTGGGTTTGAAAAGTCTATATTGGTACGTATTCGACATGGTCGCTTTCATTTTTAGTTGGGTTTTGTGAGAAATAAAGGAGAAGAATATTATTGACATTGTGTGTCTACATTATTACATTGAGACCCTATTTATAGACACTACATTAAACTCCTTTTCCAAATTGGATTCCTATTCCTATTCCTATTCTAAATAGTATTGTAATACTTATTCCTATTCTAACACTCCCCCTCAAGCTGGTGCATACAAATCATATGTAGCTAGCTTGTTACAGATGTAATTAATACGAGGACCGATGAGGGACTTGGTGAAGTTATCTGCAAGTTGATCATTTAACTTCACAAATTTCGTAACAATATCTCCTGAGAGTATCTTTTCTTTGACAAAGTAACAGTCAATCTCAATGTGTTTAGTCCTTTCATGAAACACGGGATTTGATGCGATATGAATGGCCGCTTGATTATCACACACAAGTTCCATCTGATCGATTTCGCCAAATTTTAGCTCTCAGCAATTGTTTGATCCAAACTAGCTCACAAGTTACTGCAACCATTGCTCGATATTCTGATTCTGCACTAGATCGAGCAACCACACTCTGTTTCTTACTCTTCCACGACACCAAATTACCTCCTACTACAACACAATATCCGAATGTCGAAAGTCTATCAGAGGTTGATCCTGCCCAATCATCGTCTGTATATGCAGTGATATGCTCATGGCCTTGATCCTCTAAGAGTAGTCCTTTACCAGGAGCTGACTTTATATATGGCAGAATATGAACAACTGCATCCCAATTTCTATCAAAAGGAGAAGTCATAAACTGACTTACAACACGCACAGAAAAAATTACTGAGTGTCTCCACCTCTCCTGGAAGGAGTTTAACATTCAGATCCATAGGAGTGTCAATGGGTTTACATCCCATCATTCCTATCTCCTCAAGAAGGTCTAAGGCATACTTGTGTTGAGAAATAACAATACCTGATCTAGACTAAGCAACCTCAATACCTAGAAAATACTTTAATTTGTCAAGGTCTTTAGTCTGGAAATGCTTAAAGAGATGTTGCTTCAAATTAGTGATACCATCTTGATCATTGCCAGTGATAACAATATCATCAACGTAAACAACCAAATAAATACACCGATTTGGTGTAGGATGCCGATAAAACACAGAGTGATCAGCTCTACTATGAGTCATGTCAAACTCCTACATTACTATGCTAAACTTTCCAAACTAGGCTCGAGGAGACTTTCAGACCATAGAGTGACTTACGCAATCGACATACAAGGCTACTAGACTTCCCAAAACCATGTGGTTGCTCCATATAAGCTTCTTCCGCAAGATCACCATGTAGAAAAGCAATTTTAATGTCTAATTCATGAAGAGGCCAATGACGAACAACAACCATAGATAGAAAAAGGCGGACAAATGCTATTTTAGCCACGTATCACTATAATCAAGCCCAAATATCTGAGTATACCCTTTGGCAACAAGGCGAGCCTTAAGCCGATCAACCTGATCGTCTGGACCAATTTTGACTGCATAAACCCAACGATAACCAACAGTAGGAAGGGAGATAAGTTCCCAAGTACCACTTGTATGTAAAGAAGACATCTCATCAAGCATAGCCCGCCTCCATCCAGAATAAGAAAGTGCTTCACATGTAGTCTTAAGAATGGAAATAGAAGACAGATGATACAAAGGCATAATGGGGTGAGGAAAGATGATGATAACTCAAGAAAGTATAATGTGGGTTAGCATTTCTAGTGGAGAGTATACCTTTTGAAGTGCAATCGATTGGCTAGGAGGCAAGTCCGCAGTAGGAGTAGGGTCCGGCGCACGATATGAATCATCTGGGAATTGTGCTGGGCGTGGACGACTATGATAAGTCACAAAGTGGTGGCACTACAACTGGAGATGGAGAAGTAACTGTAGATTCCTCAAAAGTTGATACAGGTAAGACCTCAGAGACATCAGAATGATCAGAAGATGTATAGTAAGGCTGAGATTTAAAGAATGTGATATTGGCGGACATAAGGTATCGACAAAGATCAGGTGAATAGCAACGATACCCTTTTTGAACTCAAAAGTAACCAAGACAGACACATTTGAGAGCACGAAGGGCTAATATATCTTTACCTGGGGCTAAGTTATGAACAAAGCATGTGCTTCCAGAGACACGAGAGGGGATAAAGTAAAGATGTAAGTGAAGAAACAGTATGGAATGTGGAACCTGATTCTGAATAGAAGATGAGGGCATTCTATTAATTAAATAACATGATGCAAGGACTGTATCGCTCCAAAAACGCAGCGGAACATGGGATTCAATGAGGAGAGTGCGAGCAGTCTCAATAAGATGCTTATTCTTCCTTTCTGCTACACTAGAAGTTCTGTTGTGGGGACAAAATGTTTGGTGAATAATTCCTGGGTGAGTCATAAATTCCTCAAACTGGGAGAATAAGTATTCTAAGGCATTATCACTACGAAAAGTACAAATAGAAATACCAAACTTATTTTGCATTTCAACAAAGAAACTTTTGAATATAGAAAATAACTCAGAACGATCTTTCATTAAGAAAATCCAAGTACATCTTGAATAATCATCAATGAAAGCAACGAAATAACGAAAACTTAAGGGTGAACAGACTCTACTAGGACCCCAAATATCAGAATGAACTAATAAAAAAATAGACTCTGAACGACCCTCAGTACTACGAGAAAAGGTAGCACGGATGTGTTTCCCAAGTTGACACGACTCACAATCTAATGTGGATAAACTAGACAAACTAGGCACCATGTTCTATAGCTTGGATAGACTCGGATGTCCCAAATGTTTGTGAATTAGGGCTGGAGGATCTGTAACGGAGCATGCTGTGAAGGAATTTGAAGAGGTAAGATAGAAAAGGCCTTGTGATTCATATCCTGTGCCAATCATCTGTCCCGTACTGCGGTCCTGCATGAGAAAAAAATCATCAAAAAATGTTATGCCACAATGTAGGGCACGCGTCAAACGACTAACAGATGCTAGATTAAAAGGAGAACCATGGACATAAAGAACAGAGTCTAAAGTGACCAAAGAGAGGGGTTTGGCTTTGCCAACCCCTTTTGGTTTTGTTTGGATCCCATTGACTAAAGTAATAGCTCGAAGAGATTGTGAATAAGCAAATCAGATAAAAGTGATTTGTTACTAGAAATATGATCAAAAGCGCCAGAGTCCATGACCCATGATCCAAGAGTACTAGACTGTGAAACACAAGCAAAAGTATTACCCGCAACATGAACATTAGGCTAAGTAATCGAGGCTACTTGTGGAAACGTCTGCTTACTTGCTCGATACTAAAGGAACTCTTCATATTCTTCTTGAGCAATATGATCATTATTGGGTGGTCGATTTGGTTGAGCAACAGATGCTACTTGTGGAGATGTTTGCTTTCTTGTGCGATTCCAAAGAGACTCATTATATTCCTTTATAGCAGTAGGATCGTAACTGGGTGGTGGACCATGCAAAATATGACATGTCACGAGTGTGTCCAAGCTTATAACAATAACTACACTTGGATTGAGATCTTCCAAAATGACTTCCTCCTCTCCAATTCTCCATAGGCTGATATGTTCGTTTGTCTATGGGTTGAGATGCGAGAACAGATGAGTCAATGGTGGATGATGAAACTACTTTGTGACTGTGCTCTTGTTGTTTTCTACGTTCGTAGTGACTGGCATCAACATCTCAAATTCCTCCATGACTGCCTCTACTTGTCCCAAGTATGTAGACTTATCGGAGTTTTGTTTCTTTAAGTTGGTCATTCGAGATATCACATCATAGAACCGAGATATGTGATTAGTGTATGAAGCATGAGCCTTTTCCCAAACTGAATAGCATGTCTGGAATCGGCGAAACAAGGGCATCAACTTGGAATCAATAGATCGCCATAATTGGGCATCAACCATCTCCCATTGTGCTTTGGTTTTTACATGTTCCTCACTAGCCTTTGCCTTTTCATCTACCACACAAGCATTGGTTTTTAAATGGTCTTGGACACCTTGACCCTTGCACCACAACTCAACCGAGGAAGCCCAAGCTAAATAGTTTGAGCTTCCCATTAATGATTCTGAAGTGATCATAGGGCTTGAACTTCCACTTTTGGGGCCAAAAATATCAATCCCGAAAGACATCTTGTAAAATTAGGCTGTTGTAGCCAAAAACTGGAAAGAAAAAGAAAATTATTTCTATTGCCGGAAAATCAGATCTGCCGTAGAAAAGTGGTCAAAAAATCAAAGAAAAAAAAGTAATTATGTGTGTAGGGTCGGAATTATGAGGCGAGCTTACTGGGGAAAAATTATACTGAAAAAATGGCCGTAAACAGCCTGAAATTGCCGGAAAAGTGGCTGGAATCTTGATAAAATTAAATCTGATTGCCAAAAAAAGACCGGAATCAGGAAAAAAATATATGGGTAGCTCGGAAGGGAGAGGCGATCCAACTGGGAAAAGAAAAACTGCCGGAAAGTGGCCGGAACTGATCTCACGTGCCGGCGCGTGGTCAGATATCGCCGGAAAATTCACACCTCTGATCAGCGTGTGAGGTGGTTTTTTCGGTGGGTCTGATTGGGGTTTTTTTACCGGAGAATGAGGGACCCAGTGGTGGTGTTGGTTTTCACACAACACTAACAGAAAGAGGTGATGACAAAATCAACTTTGATAGTTGCCGGAAATTGACCACGGTGACTTGTGAAGGTTTCTAACCACTGCTCTGATACCATGTGAGAAATAAAGGAGAAGAATAATATTGAAATTGTGTGTCTACATTATTATATTGAGATCCTATTTATAGACATTACATTAAACTCCTTTTACAAATATGATTCCTATTCCTATTCTAATTCCTATTCCTATTCTAAATAGTATTGTAATACTTATTCCTATTCTAACAGATTTATTCTATCTTGAAGGAGTATGTGAAGCATCCATGTCATTCCCATTCATTAAGAGTGCACACGAAAGTGAAGAGTCCACATAGTATAAAGTAATGTTTTAATTTGTAATCTCTATATGGATAGTTTTGTCATATACTATAAAGAGTCTAGCATAAGGATTTTTTACCTTATTTTTGGAATTTGTTCTTTAAAACAATTGTAACACGTGGAGAAATGGTGGGTTCCCTATTTTTGCTTAGGCTTGCATGGATTTCAAGAGAATATGGGTCCTTCAAGACAACTCTCTTTCATGTGATTTTAGGTTTACCTTGTTCTTTCTCAACACCTTCACTCGCTATGGTTTCACATTCATACATTGACGTAGGACATGGATAAACCATCTCAAACGTCATTTCTCTCATTTTATCCTCAATGTGTGCATTGTCTGAATATTTTTAGTTGTAAAATTTTTACTAAAATCGCTTTTTATATAATTTTAATTTTACAAAAATAAAGAAATCGATGAATTGCGTTAGAAAATTGAATGGTTGTACTCTCATATTCCTAACTTGTCCATTCCTTCTGAAACTGAGGGAATGTTTTCCATGCCATTATTATTACTTTGCATCATTGTTGTCATCAGCCTTACTATTGTTACTATTCCTATTGTTCTTTGTTATTTGTGATGTCGTTGTAACAATTGTTGTTGTTAATATTTATTTGTTATTATCAGTAGTAGTTTATCATTATTATCATCATCATCTTTGTCATCGCCGTTGTCACCATTATTCTTTCTCATCCTATGTTCTCTTGATTTGTTGACTATCATCTTCAGGCTATGGATCAAGCTTCAGAGAAAGGTCTAATTTTCATTGATGGATCTGGACCCACATATGCTACTGCCACAGTAAGAATATATCTCTTACGGTAACTCTTCCTCTTTTTGATGCTAGTAAACTTCCAGGGGCGTCAGCCGCCCAGCTAGCAAGAGTAACCCGGGGGCGTGTCGACTCCGAAGAGGATCTCATCACGATATAACAAATCAAAGCCGCCCAGCCAGCCAGTAAACTCCTAGGGGCATCAGCCACCCAACTAGCAAGAGTAACCCGGGGCGTGTCGACTCCGAAGAGGATCTCATCACAATATAACAAATCAAAGCCGCCTGGCCAGCCAATAAATTCCCAAGGGTGTCAGCCGCCCAGCTAGCAAGAGTAACCCGGGGGCGTGTCGACTCTGAAGAGGATCTCATTACAATAAGTCAAACAATGCCATCGTGGAACGACGTCCACTCACAGGAAATCAAAACATGGCTCCAAGCCTGAACCACTCCAACCCCTAGTTGCCCAACGAAACATGGAACCTCCAGAATTGCAACGGGGCTGCAGAAATAAGGAGGGAGAGTGTATAGAAGATTGATAAAGCAGCGTCAATTCCTAATCTAAGGCCCATTCTATTAGACTCGAATCTGATACTCCAGACAACAGGGAGCTAAACTGCCTGAAATGATGTCGGAGAAGAAATGAGGTCGACAGGCCACAGGAATGACAAGTCTAAGGCAACACTAGCCTAATCCTAGACTAAGGCCAAACATGCTTGAATAAAACACAACAACATACAAGTCAATGCACAAGGTAACAGTAACCAATAATCCCGACTAGCAGGGTACTACACCCGAAAATAGAGCTGATCAAAGCCTAAAACATGGTATCTAAGAAAGAAAATAAGAACAACTAGGTACCCGCCCCCAATTTATTCTAATCAATAAGAATTTACACAATCAAGCTTAATCTAAGAGAAGGAAAGTCGTAGCCTACCTGTTGGCTGACCGCGCGCGCTCCAAAATCACCTTTACGGAGCTTTTCCTTTCCGAACGCCCTCAGAACGCTGCCACGCTATAAAAAAGAGGATCACAACATCAATACGGTTGTTTCAATGCCAAAAACACATAAAACAGAGACAGACCAATTCCCTTTTAATTGCATTCTTAAGTTCTTGTTAATCCTACCCTAGCTTACATCATGACATTTTAGGCAAGCATCTATCTGGCCAAAATTGTAGGACATTAGGAATGAGTGTTAGAATAGGAATAAATATATATAATCCTACTTAGAATAGGAATAAGAATAGGAATCCTAATTAGAAAAGGAGTCCAATGTAGTGTCTATAAATAAGGTCTCAATGTAATAATGTAGATACACAATTTCAATAATATATTTTCTCCTATATTTCTCACATGGTATCAGAGCCTCTACGATTTTGGTAGAGAATCAAAGAGCTTCCGCTGTCGGCGGGTGGCTTTTACCCATATATGCCACTCGTCTGGCCAATGATTATGTTAACAAAAGTAGGGCCAATGATATATGCATAAATCCCATATTCAAGAGAAAAAAAACTCAGCACTGTGCGTCAATTTCCGGTGACTTTCTAGGGTTGTTTTGTGTCAACCCCATATCTTTCGTTATTTGTGTAGCACCGTGTCATCTTTTCGGTGACTACTTTTTCATATTTAATTTATGTAGCACCGTGCCATATTTTCGGTGACTACTTTCTCATATCTAATTTGTGTAGCACCGTGCCATCTTTCCAGTGACTACTTTTTCATATCTGATTTGCGTAGCACTGTGCCATCTTTCCGGTGGCTACTTTTTCATATTTAATTTGTGTAGCATCGTGCCATTCTTCCGGTGACTATTTTTTTTGCATATTTGATTTGTGTAGCACCGTGCATCTCTCCGGACTACTTTTCATATTTAATTTGCGTAGTACCATGGACTTTTCCGAACTACTTTCTCATATCTGAGTTACATAGCACTGTGTGTCTTTTCGGTGACTCCTCATATTTGATTTGCATAGTTCCATTCGTCTTTCCGATGACTCTTCAAATCTGATTTGCATATGGTTGTGCCATCATTCTGACTCTACCCATATAATTTCTCTTTTTCAGTAGGGTCACGCCATCATTCCGACCTTACCCATATAATTCTCTTTCTCAGTAGGGTCGTGCTATCATTTCGACCCTACTCATATAATTTTATTTCTCAGATTGTGATCACTTTCAGCCATCAAATTTAATAGTCTAGCATATGAGCATGTTCCGTAGCAACCACCTGGTTTTGAGGGGGAGTCTAGTAGTCCTGTATGTCGATTGTGCAGATCACTCTATGGTCTAAAACGGTTTTCTCAAGCTTGGTTTGGGAAGTTCAACACCGTAATTCAAGAATTTATAACTTTGTGTTTTATTGACATTCTGCATCAAATCCAGTATTGCATGAGAAGACTAAGCACATTGATATTGATGGTCAATTTTGTGAAGTCAAGTGATCAACTTGCAAGTATCTCCGCCAAGCCCCTCATCGGTCTTTGTATTAATTACATCTGTAACAAGCTAGGTAAATATGACTTGTATGCACCAGCTTGAGGGGGAGTGTTAGAATAGGAATAAATATATACAATCCTACTTATAATAGGAATAAGAATAGGAATAGGAATAGGAATCCTAATTGGAAAAGGAATCCTAATTGGAAAAGGAGTCCAATATAGTGTCTATAAATAGGGTCTCAATGTAATAATGTAGATACACAATTTCAATAATATATTTTCTCCTATATTTCTCTTGAGGATTAATCAGAAAACTTCAATCAGAAAAGCTAGTTGCTTCTTGTATGAGTCTACAACATCATCTTAATGAGACACAAGTGGTCATATATGGTGCTTTATGTTGATCAACTAAACATTATGGAGATACTGTTTAATAATTCATTATGCATGATGATGGAGGAGTGTAAAGCCCAGCTCTGTGCATAACCCCATAAACATTAACATTCCATTTAAGTAAATTTCATTCTCTAAGTTCCGTAATTTTAATGAAATAATTACTCTTAATCAGGCAAGTTTTTGAATTTTTATGAGCTAATAAGGTTCCTAAAATTATTGAGTTCTGTGAGGAGGACTTAACACTAAGTGTTCCTATGGCAATGTGAACTCTGATCTTGACATTTTATGATGCAGACGTTCCAAGAGTCATTATTGGCAGCTGGAGCTGGGATTTCCTTGGTTGATTCAGTGGTAATGTCTCAGTCTAAGCTGTTAGTAATATTTCAGTTTACTGGGAATACTCCATTTAGAAGTTACAAATGTAGCAATCACTTCAGGGTGCATTTTACTGGTAAACTTCTGTCTCTCAAAGCTGGAGTAATTGCTTCATCTGATATCTCAGGTTGCAGCATCCAAAGTTAGCAAAGATCCTCCTGTTGCTTTTGCACTAATTCGACCTCCTGGTCACCATGCTGTTCCAAAGGGGGCCATGGGCTTTTGTGTATTTGGAAATATTGCTATTGCTGCTCGTTATGCTCAACGAGTGCATGGATTGAAACGTGTTTTTATCATAGACTTTGATGTTCATCATGGAAATGGAACCAATGACGCCTTCTACGAGGACGCAGATATATTTTTCCTTTCAACTCACCAAGTAAGCTACACATTACATTGAACAAATTGCTTAGGAAATCTTTTGACATTTTTACTTCTGAATCAACTGCAATTATAAAATGAGGTTTGAATGAGCGAAAGAACATTCAGTTTTAACTAATAATTGATCCAGATCTAGTGATCCACAAAAATGATTATTCTTGACACTATGTTCTGTTCAAGGGTGCTTGGGACTTGGTGATTACTCCTCAGGCGCTTTCCTTCATTTATTTGTTACAAATGAGCAGAAATAAAACACATCAACTATGATTGTTGTCAGTTGTCATGTCCCAAAATACTTCCTAGATGCAACTGAGATCTTCCAAGTGTTCTAAAAGTGCTGAAACTCACCCGAGCCCCTCAAGTACAAACTAAAACCATTCCAACAAGTCTCAAAATTCATTTTCAACTTATTTAAAGTCTCAAACCACATAATGAGATACAAATACTAAAATTAAGGTGTTTGGTAGTTACAATTATCTTGTCCAACATCGGCAAGGTCAATTTTTGGTTTGGTGGATTTGTATGCCTCTCCACTTTTTTCAATGGAAGTGAAGATCGATGCACAAGTCATAGACAACAAAGAAAGTTTCAAGTATCTTCGGTCCATAATCTAAGTAGATGGGGAGATTGATGAGGATGTCGTGCATCGTATTAGAACAAGGTGGGTGAAATGAAAGCTCGTATCTAGGGTACTGGGCGATAATATTGTGTCGCCAAGGCTTAAAGGTAAATTCTACAGAGTGGTGGTTAGACCAATATTTTTGTACGAGGCAGAGTGTTGGTCAGTCAAGAACGCCAACATTCAAATGATAAATGTAATGAAGATGAAGATGCTCAGATGGATGTATGGGCTTATTATGAGAGATGATTAGAACGAAGTTATACGGGGTAAGGTGACAATTGCGACTGTCGCGCCCAAGATAAGAGAAACGAGGTTGAGATGGTTCGAGCATGCGAGGAGGAGAGGTGTATTAACATGATGGGCAGATCATAGAATATCTTGTATGATCTACATTAAATATTCTCGATATGGAATATGTAAGATATGTTCTTGATCTGTTGTTACTTTAGATTTTTTTGGAAGTTTTTGTTTTCTTGGTTATTCGTCCACAGTTAGTCCTAATTATATAGAGACTAAATACTTAGGGCTCTTGGTCTTGGTTATTCTCGCTATTTTTTTCTTATCATTGTGTTATTAATTTTCGCTATTCAAAAAATATGACTTCACATTAGTTCAGTGTTATCAAAATTAAAGAGCGCAAAAAAGCTCTAAGGTCCATTGGGGCTTTAAGCGCGAAATGCAAATAAAGCGTGAGCTCTAATGAAAAAAGGCGCAAAGAGAGAAAAAATACAAATATATATGTTTAGTCCAAGATAAATAATTTTTACGCATGAATGAAAAATATATGAACAAAGAAATTGAAAAATAATTACGATAAAGTGAAATATCAATTGCTTAGTATTGTCTCTTGAGAAGAGGTTCATTGGCAAGGAAAAGTATGTCTAAGAACCTTGATGACGACACTGAAGCGCACATTAAGCGAGGCAAAGCGTTCAACATGTTTTGAGCCTCACTATAGGGCTTAAGCGCACTTTCGATAAGACTGCATCAGTTTGAGTCCTTCAATGTTCGTTTCACTAGAAAAAAATATTCTGCTTGGAAATTTCTATTTCAACTATTTGTCACTGGAAAAGAATTATGGGGCCATATAGATGGAAGTGATCCGGATCCTACAAAGTTAGGTTAGTGGAAAGTCAAAGATGCTTGGGTGATTACATGGAATTTAGGGTCAATTGACCCTCTTATTGTCCTTAATCTCAGGCTATACCAGACTGCAAAGGCCATATAAGATTATTTACATAAGGTTTACAACCAAGACAATAGCACAAGACGCATTCAGCTAGAGCATGAAATTGCTGATTACTCTCAACAAAGTCTCTCTATTTAGGATTATTTTTCTGGATTTCAAAACTTATGGGCTAAATTTATTGATATCGTTTATGCTGAAATACCTGTTGGATCTCTTTCTATAATTCAAGCACTTCATGAGCAAACCACGTGAGACCAATATTTTTTGGATTAAATTGCGATTTGATTTTGAGAGTGTTCGCTCTAACTTGATAAATCGTGATCTGTCTCCCTCCTTGGATATATGTTTTAGGGAATTACTTCGTGAAGAGCAACATCTTCTCACACAAAACGTTTTCAAGCAAGAAAATGTTCAGATTGTTGCATTTGCTGCTCAAGGAAGAAGATATGGTAGGGATATGAGAAAAATTCAATGCTATAGTTGCAAGCAATATGCGCTAGTAAAGAAGTGTGAGAGGTTGACTGTAAACAAGAGTTTGGACAAATAGAGGTATAGGCCGGAGATGAATTAGGGGGAGGTGATTGGATAAGACATGTGGCAACTTCAGCTTACTGAGGACATGACCCTAGATAAGAAGGTGTTGAGAGATAGGATTAGGCTAGAAAGTTAGTAGGTAGCTGAGTGTTGTCACACTTTGTGTGGGAGAGGCATGGAGCTAGCCTCCTCTCCACTTCTCTATATTAGTAGTATTATTTAGTAATTGTGTACTTTCTTATCTTCAATGTGTATTACTATATGTTGCTTCATTTGCCTTGTATCTTGTTATTAGACAGGAGGAGATGATTAGACATGACATGTGCCAGCTTCAGCTTACGAGGACATGACCCTAGATAAAAAAATGTGGAGAGCAAGGATTAGGCTAGAAGGTTGGTAGGTAGCCGAGTGTTGTCATACTTTGTTTGTGAGAGGCATGGGGATAGCCTCCTCTCCTCTTTTCCTTATTAGTAGTATTATTTAGTCATCACACAGTTGCTTTTCTTCAATGCGTAGTACTATCTGTTGCTTCATTTGCCTTGTATCTTGTTATTTTGCTGTCATATTTTTGTGCTACCATGCTTCGGATTATTCTTTTTTCTTTCGAGCAGGTTTATCAGAAACAACCTCTCTACCCCCACCAAAGGTAGGGGTAAGGTCTGCGTACATCCTACCCTCTCCAGACCCCAATTGTGGAATCACATTGTGTATGTTGTTCTTGTCTTCTTTTAGTTAGTACATAACAAGGAAACAACCTTCACCCCTGCTGCTGTGTTCCTCCTTTCACCTCAACCAAACATTGTGATTAAGGAAAACAGGATTTCTGTCATTATATGCCAGCTATTCACCTTGATGTGTAGAGTTATTACAGTCTGGAACTTAACAATTGCATGGATTTAATCAGTCATGCTCACTTATCCTTGGATCGATGTAGGCTGGAAGTTATCCAGGGACTGGTAAGATAGATCAAATTGGTTGTCGAAGTGGGGAAGGATCAACGCTAAATCTTCCTTTACCTGGAGGATCAGGTGATACAGCAATGCGAACGGTTTTTGATGAAGTTATTGTACCATGTGCTCAAAGGTTCAAGCCAGATATAATCCTTGTTTCAGCCGGGTAATTTTCTTGTCTGTCAAGATAGTCTCAACATTTGGAATATAAAAGGAAACATATTACTTAAAACACAATTCCTTTTGCTGTTCTTACTGTTTTGCTACTGTGTGGTTCCTTTTTCTTTCGCCGTGAATAATGGATCATGTATTATGCTTGTGTTGTCTGCTAAACTAGCAAGGTGTAGCCAGTGGCGGATCTAGGATTTTCACTCAGGAGGTTCGGAATATAAAAAATATAAGTGGGTTATCTCTCTTCTATGGTTGAGGTGGTTCAAAATTAGTATATATACAAAAATATTGAAAATCTACCCTATATATACAGTGTAATTTTTTGTCGAGGGGGTTCGGGTGAACCCCCTAGAAGCCATGTAGGTCCGCCCCTGGGTGTAGCTAGGTGGGAATATTTGGTCTAATCACTACTATCATGCCTCATATATTTGGTTCTGGTCTTGAAATGACGTGAGCAGAAAAGGATGTAGTCTTTGCTAGGCATGTCAAAATAACACTGCCTACTGTATTTAGAATGTCAAACATTATGACAGGACTTTCTGATTTCTTATACAAGTGTAACAGTAATTCGACTAACGTGTCGTCTAGAATTTTCAGGTATGATGCCCATCTGTTGGATCCACTTGCCAGCTTGCAGTTCACAACAGGAACATATTACATGCTAGCCTCCTGCATTAAGCAACTTGCAAAAGATATGTGTGGGGGACGTTGCGTGTTTTTCTTAGAAGGGGGATATAATCTCAGTTCTCTATCAAATTCAGTTGCAGAATCATTTCGTGCTTTTCTTGGGGAGCGGAGCTTGGCTTCAGAGCTAGATGATCCATCCTACTTGCACGAAGAGCCATTGAAGAAGGTGAAGCAGATCATTGAAAAAGTGAAGCACATACATTCCTTTTGAAAGCTTATATTGGCAGTGGTCTAGAATTATTATACAGCTTTGTATAGGACACCATGACTTCTCTATAATTAGTATACAACTTTGTTTAGGACATCATTTTTCCCGGTGTCATAAGCAGTTTGTACATTTTATCGATGTCAGTGATTTCTTCCCTCTTAAAGTAATTTTGAATGTTGGAATGTCAATCTTTCTACATGTAGTTAAAATTTATTTTCCTTCATCACATCGCAAAGATTAATCCAGTGCAGTATTTTTTATTTTTTGATATTGTGACAACTGACAACTGTTGTGAATTTTGATTTATTTCTCAAGCCTACTTTTCATTATACACTAGGGGTCGGTTAGTAAGAATAATTCTTACTTATGGTCCAAGTTTTTTTGTGGCCCAAGTTTATACTTGTGATCCAAGTAATACCATAAATAATATTTAATGAAGAATAGATTTTGTCCGTATATTAGTTACTTGAAGGACGTACCAGATTAAGTCACAACTTCTATAAATTGGCCCTCCTCCACCCATTAGGGTTACCACATATTCTCTACATTATTTCCATCGCTGCTGTGGTAACGTAAGGCTAGGGCAATGAGGTAGAAACCAATGTATGACTAATGCTTCTGCTTCTCTCTGTGATGATGTCTTTCCCATCAGGTATGTGCCCTTAACGATCTCTATGTAAGATTATCGTGCTCAAGATTCTGATGTGTATTAAAGTATATAAACTAACATGTGGCATCCGAGCCTGGATTGTTTGAATGGATAATCTTCGTATATAAAATAAGTAGAAAAAAATTATGTATTCGTCATAACTGTAACACTTGATTAAATTGTCCATGTCATAAATTATGTAACCACAGAATCAAGTCTCTTCTTAGTAAAACATGCATTGTCTCTCTCTCTGTACATATGAATTATGTGAACTACATTACATTATCTTCAAATTGTGGATGGACAAAAACAAATTGAACATAATACATAAGTAACTAATTATTTAATTAGTGATTTTGAACAAGTTGGCAAGTAGACGAACCTGGATGAAGGCAAATAACATGAGAACCATGAGAAAATTCCATGTAAGTTTAATTTTGTCCAATCAAATTATGTTCAAATTTATCGTTGAATCCTTTTGTAGTAGCGTAATTTTGTGCTTGACAATTGAAGGTGTTTGGACTCTTAAGTTAATAAAGTGTTGTTAGTAAAGTTTAATTTGCACAAATTCTGAAAATCTTAATCTACCCATAATGTAATAATTATGTTTTGTTTTAAACTGTGCAATAAATTAAAATGATCGTTGTACTAAGTAATAAATAATATGCGTGTACTTAGTGCAAAATAGTTTGTTAGTCACCAAAGTGGCTAAACTAGAGAAATTAACATCTACACATATAATATTTATGATCACTCGATGCATGTATTATATGTTTCTATAGTTTGTTAGTCACCAAAGTGGCCAAACTAAAATGTATAAAATTATTCACATGCACAAAATTTTTATGATATTACGTGTGCATTTGTATTAATATAGTTTGTTAGTCACCAACGTGGCCAAACTAGAATAGTTAAGAAAAATATGCATTCATAAAATTGTCATTTATCTATGAAAATTAATGAAATGCCTATATTGAAAATAAATAGATAAATTGGCTTTCACTATTGCTAGAACTTAAGAATTTACCCAAATGTGAATCTATCATTCTACGAATAGTGAACATTATGAGGTAAATTAATATTTTCAGTCAAACATATATTGTATATCCAAAGATGTCGCATATGTTTGATTAAAAATATTTAATTGCCTATTAAAGACAAAAATGACATTTAAATTATGATAGTGTGTCGTAGTATCTACCCAAAGAAGAATTACGATATACTTTTATCGTTTTACTAAATTCACATTATTTTTTGATTTGTGAGCATGCATATCTATTTTGCAGTTATTCCTCTTCATTCGCATACTTCATCTGTTACTGTGTTCAATGGATTGAACTTCTCTGAATGGCATGAACAAGCTCAATTCTACTTAGGTGTGATGGATCTTGACTTGACTCTGCCGAATGACAAATCTGCTGCCATTACTGATAAGAGCAGTGAGGATGAGAAGTCTTTTCATAAATCATGGGAGCGCTCTAAAAGATTAAGCCTTATGTTCATGCGAATGACTGTTGCTAACAACTTTAAGAGTACTATTCCACAAATAGAAAGTGCCAGGGAATACTTGAAGTTTGTGGAAGAATGTTTTCGTTCTGCTGATAAGTCTCTCGCTAGTACACTTATGGCTTAACTCACGACCATGAAGTTTGATGGGTCGCGTAGTATGCAAAATCATATCATCGAGATGACTAACATTGCATCAAAACTTCGGACCTTGGAGATGAAAGTGGATGACACCTTCTTGGTTTAGTTTATTTTGAACTCATTGCCTCTTGAGTATGGACCATTCCAAATTAACTTTAACACTATTAAGGATAAGTGGGATGTTAGTGAATTGTCCAGTATGCTTACTCTCGAGAAGAGTCAAGACTTAAGAAACAAGGAGGCCATTGCATTAACCTCATGGGCCAAGGAGCTGGTAGAGGACTTAAGGTAAAGGCCAACAAGTTTAAGAAGAAGAAATCACCTGCTAAAGTTCCACATGATGCTCATAAGGAACTCAAGGTTGATGTGTGTCGTTTTTGTAGAAAGGAAGGACACTATCAGAAAGATTGCCAGAAACGTAAAGCTTGGTTTGAAAAGAAAGGTACATTTAGTGCTTTTGTATGTTTCGAATCAAATTTAGTAGAAGTTCCTAATAATACTTGGTGGCTTGATTCTAGTGCAACTACTCATGTATCCACTATGTTGCAGGGATTCACTACGATCCAAACCACAAATCCAAGTAAGGATTTCTTGTTCATGAAAAATCGTATGAAGGCTCAAATTGAAGGCATAGGGACTTATTGGTTGATCTTGAAAACTGGACATCACCTTGATCTATTACAGACTCTTTATGTTCTTTCAGTTTCTAGAAATTTGATTTCTCTTTCAAGACTTGATGTTTTTGGATTTGATTTTAAGTTTGGACATGGATGTTTCAATTTGTATAAGAATACTATTTTTTTTATGGTTTTGGTGTTCTTATTGATGGTTTATATAGATTGAAACTCAATAATATTTTTTCTGAATCCCTTCTTGCTATTCATCAAAATGTTGGAATTAAACGTAGTTCACTGAATGAAAGTTCTACTTACTTGTGACACAGACGTTTGGGTCATGTATCCAAAGAAAGATTAAAAGATTAGTAAAGAATGAGATTCTTCCGAATATGAATTTTGCTGATCTTGATATATTTTGGATTACATTAAAGGAAAGCAAACCAAGCATACTAAGAAAGGTGTCACAAGGAGCACTCAGCTTCTTGAAATTATACACACTGATATTTGCGAACCCTTTGATGTTCCATCTTTTGGTGGAGAAAAACATTTTATCACCTTTATCTATGATTTTTCATGTTATGAATTTATCTATTTGTTGAAAGAAAAATCTCAAGCAACGGATGCTCTCAAACTGTACGTTAATGAGGTGGAAAGATAATTAGATAGGAAAGTAAAAATCGTTAGGACAGATAGAGGTGGTGAATATTATGGAAAGTATAACGAATCAGGACAATGTCCAGGTCCATTTGCAAAATTCCTCGAAGAACATGACATAAGTGCACAGTATGCTATGCCAGGAACACCTCAACAAAATGGTGTTGCAGAAAGGCGTAACCGAACACTTATGGATATGGTTAGGAGTATGATGAGTAATTCCTCATTACCCAATTCATTGTGTATGTATGCTCTTAAAACCGCTATGTATTTATTAAACAGGATTCCTAGTAAGGCAGTTCCAAAGACCCCTGTATGTTGATGACATTTTACTTGCTGCTAATGATTTAGGCATATTGCGTGAGAAAAAAGACTTTCTCTCTATGAACTTTGAAATGAAAGATATGGGTAAGGCATCCTATGTGATAGGTATAGAAATATTTCGTGATAGATCAAAAGAATTATTGGGACTGTCTCAAAAAGGCTAATATCAAAAGAGTTTTAGAGAGATTTAACATGAACAATTGTTCAGCAGGAATTGTTCCTATTCAAAAAAGGAGATAAATTTAATCACATGCAATGCCCAAAGAATGATGTAGAACGATGGAATCAATTCCTTGCTCTTCTATTGTTGGAAGTTTGATGTATGTTCAAACTTACACAAGACCGGATATTAGTTTTGTGGTCGAAATGCTAGGAAGATATCAAAGTAACCCTGTAATTGTTCACTGGAAAGCTGCAAAGAAAGTCTTGAGGTACCTGAAAGGAACGAAGGATTACATGCTCATGTATAGGAGGTCCAATGACTTAGAAGTTACTGGATACTCGAATTCAGATTTTGCTGGATGTATTGACACTAGAAAGTCTATGTTTGGATACTTGTTCCTATTAGCTGAAGGAGCAAATCGTGAAAGAGTGCTAAACAATATGTCATTGATACATCTGCAATGGAAGCAGAATTTGTGGCATGTTATGAAACCACAATTCATGCATTATGGCTGCGAAACTTCATTTTAGGACTTGAGGTTGTTGACACCATTACCAAGCTGCTAAAAAATTATTGTGATAATACTGCATCAATATTCTTCCCCAAGAGCGATAAGTACTCTAAATGTGCCAAACATATGGAATTAAAGTAATTTACTGTCAAGGAAGAAGTTCAGAAACAAAGAGTGTTACTTGAGAATATTGGAACTGATCTTATGATTGTAGATCCGTTAACAAAGGGCTTACAACCAAAGATATTTAAAGAACATGTTCAAAGAATGGGTCTTGGTTGTACTTATGATTGATATATTTATGATATTTTGACACTCTGAGTTCAATTATGTATTTCTGATATATATTAATGAATCTCTTGTTTCTCATAATGGTGTACACATTATTGTTTTGAGATATTACTAGATAAGTCTCTATGAGAAATTATTGTGGACCGTAATGTTATATATTTTATAGCTTATGAACCTAGTATGATAAGTTGCTAATGTAGTAGTATATGGAAGGAAGTATGTAGCATAAAATTATGTAGAACTGCCATAAATCACATTATTAGTTTGTCGTATTGTGGTATGTATGATGGACAATACAGAAGAGATTTATTGTATGCGCAACTAATGTTTATGAAATATTAATGTTATATGGTTATTGGGCCAAGTGGGAGAATGTAAAAATAATTCTTACTTATGACCCAAGTTTACTTGTGACCCAAGTAATACCATAAATAATATTTAATGAAGAATAGATCTCGTTCGTACATCGGTTACTTGATGGACGTACCGGATTAAGCCATAACCTCTATGAATTAGTTTTTCCCTCCACCCATTAGGGTTACCACATATTCTCTACATTATTTTCATCGCTAACGCCTGTGGTAACGTAAGGCTAAGGCAAGGAGGTAGAAACCAATTTACGACTAACGCTTCCGCTTTTCTCTGTGATGATGTCTTTCCCATCAGGTATGTGCCCTTAACGATCTCTATGTAAGATTATCGTGTTTAAGATCCTGATGTGTATTAAAGTATATAAACTAACACGTTTGGTAAAGTGTATTAACAAAATTAATGCATGTATTAACTTTATGTATTAGTAGTACCTTGTTTGTTGCACTTTTTCAAGCTATTATAATTAATGATTGCATTAGTTGTACACTCTATTGTGTATTGGGGAGTGTATTACTAATACCATGTATTTCTAGGTATTAGTAATGCAAAAGGATTTAATGCATGCATTAGCATTTTAAAGACATAATTACCCCGCAAAATTCCTTTACATCTTTTTCACCATAATTATGGAGGATAATTTTGTAAATAAATATTTTTGTACAATGCATGTTGTTTTTAATACACCAAACCAAACAATGCAAAAGAAATAATCTGCGTATAACTGATGCAAGCATAACTGATACAAGCATTGCTAATACACTCTATAAAACATTATTTTTATACACTCTACAAAACGACCCCCGTAGCGGGATAAAACTAATACATGGATAACTTTGTTATCCATGTAATAATTTTATACCATATTTGGTTTGCCAATAGGATGAAAGTTATTCATGTATTAATTTTATACAATATTTGGTTGGTAGATTTCTAAATGTTGTATAAAAGTTATTCATGTATTAATTTTATACAATGTTTGGTTGGTAGGTTTCCAAATATTGTATAAAAGTTATTCATGTATTGATTTTATACGGTGTTTGGTTGCGTTTTTTGTAATCCTACATAATTAATACTTGTATAACTTATGAGGGAATCTATGTATAATTAATGCTGGATAGAAGGTGGAATAAGATATGTGTGTATTAGTTATACATGTATTAAAATAATAAATTACATATTTACCCCTATCAATTTTTACTTTTAAATATATATTAATTCACAACAAATCAAATAATTAATACATGTAAAAAAACACAAGGAGTTTTTTTGCTTTGAATTTTTTGTCTTCTTAATTTTTTCTATCTTCTTAATTGCTTAATTACTTTTAGTTTCTTTGCTTAAATTATTGTTAATTGGTTTCTTTGGTGGTAAAGCAGTGACTATTTATTGTAATTAATTTCTTAGCATAGTTTCTCTACAACGCATTATCAATACAAGTTTTAGTTATTTTTATTTATTTTAATTTAAATTACCTATTGTTTAATTGCTTAATCATATTGAATACAAATTACTTAATTACTTTTAGTTATTTGTTATTTACTTTATTGTTTTTAGCTATTGGTATTTATTTAATTTTAATGTATTATTAATACAGTTAGTTATTTTAATTGTTATAATAAATATTAGCTCACTAATTATTTTTTGAAATTAAAAAATAAAATGAGCTCACTAATGTATTGTAATCTCTACATAACTAAATCCTGCATAACTAATGCCTACATAACTAATACCTATATAACTAATACATGTATAACTAAATCTTGCATAACTAATACCTACATAATTAATACATGTATAAATAAACCTTGAATAGCTAATACATGTATAACTAAACTCGGCATAACTAATACATGTATAACTAATACCTATATAACTATACCCACATTACAAATACTTGCATAACTCTATTCAGCTACCAAACGACCCCTAACTCAATCTTGGCATCATCAACCAAAATTTGGTTGAATGATTGACTCTCCAATTTTAGCTTCTTAATTCTCTTTCAAACTCACACAACTCATCTAATTTGTTGAGCGTTTTAGTCTCCAAGTCATGAATAGAACTATCAAATTGAGTGATCTCTTGTCACATAAAATACTTCTTCCGTTCACTTTTACTTTTCACATTTGAACTTGACACACCCATGAAGAAAATAATAATTGACATGACTATTTTAACACGCTATATCTATTAATTGATGTTTAGTAATATATATGTCACGACTCGATTTCTCAGGTCATGATGACACCTACTACACCCCACCAGTAGGTAAGCCTAACCCTTAACTCGGAGCAATAAGCAACGGACTACAAACAGGAAGCCAACAACAAGGGGTAAAAAGCTTATAACAAAGCGAGAAGATGGTAATATAAGAAAACAGTACAAGGAACCATCCCAAAACCTGACATCAGTCAGTAGTTGAGCATGTAATCAAAAATAAGAGTACAAGGCTTTTACAAATACAACATAAGTATAAGCTGTCTCTAAATACAATATAAAGGCTAAGCCTAGCCAAAATAGACGGAAACCAATAGCCCAGACGTATGAGCTCACCCTAATCTCTGAAACTCCAAGCTACTCTGCACGACTCAAAATCAATGTCGATAACTCAAACTACAATCTGTATGGGGCAGAAGTGTAGTATGAGTACCAAAAACGGTACTCAGTAAGCAATGGCCGACTGAGGTCAAATGATAACACAAGCATAAATAACAAGTAATAAGGAGAGTATAGCACAAATAACTATACATGAGATGCTAAAGTAGATAAACAATAAAGAGTAGAAACAAGAAACAAGGAGTGAGAAGTCGAGTCAATAATATACCTAGAACACAAGCCAACAACCTATTTGTAAGCAACTAAGATATCAAGTCAATTACCCAAGGTCAGGAGGACCCACAACCACAATTCTAAAGTCCAAAACCTAACAGCTAACAGGAAAACAATAACAATAGAATAGAATATAGTCAAATAATAACCTAATCGAGCCCCATAAGCCCGGAAGATAAAAACAACAAACATAAGTCATCCGCCCCCATAAACCGGAGGGTACAATCACCAAACAAGTATGCTGGTGACAGACGATGCATATGAATGCAATAGGACTAGTAGAGAGGTGCCACGAATCCGAACCCAAGAAGGGAAAACCAGGATCCCAGCCCAAGTAGCCACGACCACAGACGACTCCCAACCCAGCTAGCAAGAGTGACAAATCATTCCAGGCCGCCCAGCCAGCCAGTCCACTCCCAGCCCAGCTAGTAAGAGTGACTCGGGGGCATGTCAACTCTAAAGAGGATCTCAGTATATCAAAGCCGCCCAACCAGACAGTCCACTCATAGGGGCGTAAGCTACCCAGCTAGTAAGAGTGACCCGGGGGCGTGTCGACTCTGAAGAGGATCCCAAAGTAGCCAAGGATCATGCAAGAAAGGGTGTCGATACGCTAGCTAGTCAAGTAAAACTAAGTGCATTCCAGATGCCTCTAAAACCTAAAGTAACAAAGGAGCACGTCCCAGACACCTTGTGATATCAAAAGTTAGTAAATCAAGTGGTACAGGTGGTACGACTCCCGTTAAAACAAATTTAGATAAAAGCCGAGTAAAACAGTATTTCATCAAGAATGATAGATATGCCAATGCATGAGCCGAGATCCTACCCCAAAAATCCATGAGAATGAACAAACATCAATGCATGCCATCACCAGCATTCAAACAAGGCACTCAAGTCAAATAACCATACAGTCAACCAAAACACGCTACCAAAGGGGAGAACACTAACCTGGGATCCAATTGGTCCTCACATACGGCCTTGAGCCCAAAAATATAACCAAGCTCAATAAGAATATAATAGGATTACTGGTAAATAACAAGTGAAAGGACCTAAGAAGAGGTCTCAAATTAATATGAAGAGGAACCAACTCAAGGGACAAAAACCTACCCCAATCATATCACTCCAGTCCTTGAATGGGCATAGCTAGGACCAACCCACGACTACGACGAGCCACCAAGGTCACAAGCACCAACGCAAAGAGAACAACCCCACTACTAGCCCTACAAGGAGAAAATCAAAACTACGAGGGTAGTAAAGCACAATCTAAAGCACCTAAGGTTCAACCTGATCTAAGGCCACAAGGTATCAAGCCTAATAGGGATAAGCAAGAACATCTACACCACCAACGGAGCTATAAGCCTAAACTAAGGATCCCAACACTCGCACTAAGCCTAACGCTCCTACGGAATAAAAAAAGAATGGAATAACAATAGGAAAGCTAAATACTTGACAATTACAATTCAACTGTACAAGACATCTATACTAGGCATCATCTAAGAATCTCAATCAAGAAAGGAGACCAAAGCCTACCTCAAAGCAGACCATAAGCGCTTCGAATCAACCGCACACGAGCTATCCACTTCCAAAATGCCTCCTAACACTGCCAAACTATCAAATTATTGATCACAATGTCCTTTTAGACGATTAAATACTAAAATTACAGCAATTGGAAATGGATCCAAAATCGAGTAAAAAATGGGAATGTGGGACCCACATTGGGAATCCCAAAATTGACTCCATTAAAAGGCCTTAATTGACTAACCGGGCTTGTGTCCTAAAATAGGACTCAATTCCATGCCCAGAACAACCCAAACAAATACAAGCACACAAATCACCAATTAAAGAGAACAAGCAGCCCCTTCAGGGTGAGAATTACCTCTAACTGATACTTCTTGAACATCCACAAACACTCCAATGCATAGCCCCAATCACCATGGACCTCCAACACTTTGAATTGCTCAAAATGGAGCTCCCAAGCTCCTAAAATCGACAAAATAAATCTTGGGGTTGAGCTGATGCATGAGTGATCTCTATTTAAAAGATCAGTCCCAAAAGCTTTTAATGATCACGGATCCCAAAGCTTGTGATCGCGGACCACGCGAGAAAAGGCCATCCCAAACGCGGAGGAAGCCTCATGAACGTGGAGGGTCAGCTGGCCTGACCTTTGCAAATGCAGACGACTTCAGGTGAACGGGGCCCTCAGGGTCCACAGCCTTTCGCTATCGCGGCCACATGCCTCACGATCGTGAAGTCTAAGAGCACAAGGCTCCACGAACGCGTCCACTTAGGCTCATAAATGTGAAGGCCAAAAAGGCTCTACACTAGCTGATGCACATCAGCTGGTTTGCCTAACTTGTAATTCTCCGATGGGGTGCCCATAATTTATTTGGAACCCTGTGTGCGCAAAAGAAATATATTGCCCCATCAAATTTGGCATTCCAGACTCAACAGAACCATCAAAACTTCCATCCGAGGTCTTTTCAATGAAAAATGGGTCCCACACCCAAGTTCTGTTATAGCCAAAAACCACAAGAAGGCTCAAAATGAGACCGGAAGCCTAGGGAACCACAAAAATATTGTTCTAGACCAAACTAGACATTTTGGAGCTAACCGCACTGATGGAATTCTCATCCGAGCATAATCACCAAGAATATTGACTGAATCAAACCTTGGCTTAAGCTTCAAAGTTAAAATACCTAACGACACAAATTCACTCTAGAAGTCTCGGGGCCCGGGCCAACCATGCCTGTAGCCTAAAATGACCCTTCCGAAGCTAATGAAACTGTCAGAGTTGCATTCTGAGGCTATCTTCCTGAGCTTTTGAGTAAAGTCAACCGTTCAAGTTTCAAAGGCTTTAAAACACGAAAACTTACACAAAATCCAAATGAACGACCCAGTGACAGAATTGTTAGTCCCAGCAAGTCATAAATGACTTGGGGTTGCTACAGGAAAGCTCTAAATGCTGAAAAGATCAGAAAATGAAGAAAATGACCGGGAGGATCATTACAATCTTATATATATATATAAAAGAGAATCTTAGGCCTACTTACATGGCACCCTTAGAATTTAAAAATTTACTTTTATGTTTTTCTTTGTATTTTAGGTTCTTTATTCCTATTTTAGTTTTACCTTTAAACCCATTTCTTGAACTTTTGCGTCCCTTCAACTGTTGTATCCCTTTAGTTGCGCCTCTTCAGGAACTACCTATAAGAACTAGGCTCATCATACTACCCATTGTTGTATCTTCTTCTTCATGACAAATTTCATCCCTAAATTATGTGGAACTTCATCAATTTCTTGGAATTCTACTTTGGATCTTCACCATAAAAATAATGAAAGAAAACTATAATTTCCTTATAGTTTTTTCCTCCATTCATTATGTTAAAAGAAAAACTATTTTAGCTGCTCAATTTTTGAACAACTAATCACGACCATGACAATTTTTTGGTTCATACCTACTTCTTTTTGTGGGCTTTTCCCTTCTGTCATCACTTTGTTCGACAACTTAATTACATCACTATTTTGTTGAATAATCTATAAAGTTTTATCTTTAATGAATTTGTTATAACACCTCGGATTCAGAAAGAAGGAAAATTTCTTGTTTTTCAGAACTAGTGCCAGTACTGACGGAAGTCACCTACGAACCGTAGGTTGGTTTACGGGCCGTAGATGGGAACCGTATATGGCAAGGTAAACTTTTTAAAAATGTCAAGTTTCAGGATCCTTTCTATGACTCAACAAGATGGTCCGTCATTTCTTCTACGAAACGTAGGTAGGTCTCGTAGGTCTCTCCAGACTTAATGAAATTTTGAGGGTTCAAGATTTGACTGACAGTTGGTATGTACAATCCGTTAATGGACCTATGAACCGTACATGGGGTCCCGCCGTTTGAAAATAAAAAATAGTAGTTTCTTAACTTTTCTACGATTGACCAGGACAGTCCGTAGTTGGACCTATGGACTTTAGGTCGAGATCCGACGGTTATTTTTAAGGGCTTTTTGGTATTTTTCCTAATTGTTTTATTCCTAATCTAAGTCGGATAAGCCCTAATCCTAGACCCTATATAAGCCTTCTAAGCCTAAATTCTACCCTCTCTAATCACTTCTCAAAGTTCCCCCAAATCCCTCCAAGTTTCCCCAAATATTTCTCTCTCTAAAAATTTGAAGAAGAAGAAGGTTCTAGGGTTTCCATTCAAATCTCCTAAGTTCACCATTGATTTCAAGCTTTTGGCATCAAGGTATGATAGCTTTCACGTATGGAGTCCTTTCCTCCATAGGGTTCCTAAATTCTCCAATTTTGTAAAGTTAGATTCTTCAATTGAAATTAGGGTTTTTCTTCTATCTTATGGGTTCTTTTAAATTATGATCCAATGAATTGAATTAAGTCTTTTTAAGCATAAATTGAGTTAATTGCATGATTTGAAGTTTAATTACCATGAACCCATGCATGATTATGATTTCTAAGCTATGAGTCTATGATGAAGTTATGAATGATCAAAGGATGAATTTTATGAAGACATGCATGTTCAATTATGAAATTGATGATGATTTAAGTGGCTTTGAGAGTGAAGTATTATTGTTGTTGTTGTTGTGAAAGGATTTTCTCACATGAAGGATTCACAGGGTTGAAAGTTTTTCTCAACTAAACTTGAATCAAAGATTAACGAGCTATTCTAATGAATTATAATTTGAATTGGCCATTTGATGTGCCTTCCATGAATAAAAGGGACAAGAGGCAGTTACCCAAGCTCCCTAATGATAAGACAAGATGCGATTACCCATGTCTATTAATGATAAGATACGCTATGAGTTATGAATATTCCATGGGATTTATGCTTAGCACCGAGTGAACAATTGGGATTACCCATGTCCCATAAACTTGATAGACATTAGCTAGTGGATCCACTTAAGCTAGAAGTTATGGTTCTTACCTTGGCAAGTAAGGGCACCTCTTTTCGGTGTGGGGTAGACACCGGATTCCATGTTATAGCTCACATGGTCTATGTCGGTTAAGGCTCACTTCCCACATAATGAACTAAGGTTACTTTCCAAAGGTATTTTAAGCATATGTTGTTTTAAGATGATTTCCTTGCATTGACCATGTCTTTTACCTCATGTTTTCTATCATGTCATCACATGATTTAACTTGGTCATTGTATCTTATGTAAAGCCCTTTTTGCATGATTTTGTAACCCCTATACATAGTTATCATACTTGGTACATTCTTGTACTAGCACATACTCTTGTCTACATTTTCCCCAAATGTAGGGTCTGGTTTATCTCCATCCATCCGTGGCTAGTCATTGCTTTTGAGAGTTAAAGATTATGTGAGTCCTCATGTGTTCGAGGACAATGCCATATTTATTATTTATGTCATTTTACTTTTAAGACTTGTATGTGTTACGTCCCACTTTCATTCTATTCATGTATTAGATGGCCTTGAGACTATGTTCATACTTCTGCTACTTTTGTCAACTCTTTGATATAAATTGTCTTTTGAACTCTATCTACTATTTTCTTGCTTGATGTATGCTAAGTGGCTTGTATGGAGCCTTTCGGTGTCTTGTACGCCATGTCACGTCTAAGGGGTACTCTAGGTCGTGACAAACTTGATATTCAGAGCAAGATTTTTGAAAGGTCCTAGGATGTCTCATAAGCCACGTCGAGAAGAGTCTTGTTCATGGATGTGAAACACGCCACACTTATGAATGAGAGGCTATAAGATATTTAGGAAACTCTACTTTTTTAATCACTCTAAAGTCGTGCGATAGAGTGTAACTCTATATGTCTCTCTCTCCTAATCCTTATCTGATGCTTTTCAGGGTATGGCCACTCGAAGGGCATATGGTAGGAGAAATGTGAGAGAGAATGTGGAACAAGAAGCTTCTTAAGTTTCGATCGACCCTTTGGACCATCAAGTAACTAATGCAGAGTTTAGGGCTGCTTTACAAGTGTTGGCCCAAGCCATGACGGCTCAAGCCAATAGGGAGGCTATGGTCCCCGTGAACCCAAATATGGGTAAATCGGCAACTAGAGTGAGGGACTTCACTAGGATGAACCCTCCAGAGTTTCATGATTCCAAGGTTGAGGAAGATCCTCATGAGTTTATTGATGAGGTATATAAGGTGTTGATGGTCATGGGTGTAACCCCGATGGAAAAGGCAGAATTGGCCGCTTATCAACTTAAGGGTGTTGCTGAAGTGTGGTTTGAACAATGGAAGAGCGAGAGGGCAGTTGATGTGGTTACTCTTGATTGGGAGAGGTTTAAGGTTGCTTTCCTTGATAGGTTCTTTCCCCTTGAGATGAGAGAGGCAAGAGTACTTGAGTTCATTAACCTTCGTCCAGGAAACATGAGTGTGAAGGAGTACACTTTGAAGTTCACACAATTGTCTAGGTATGCTCCTACTATGGTTGCCGATCCTAGGGCAAGAATGAGTAAGTTTGTGTCCGGAGTGTCCGAAATGGTGGTCAAGGAATGTGGTACCTCTATGCTTATCCATGATATGGACATTTCTCGTCTAATGGTTCATGCTCAACAAATAGAAGAGGAGAAACTTAAGGAAAAATCTAGGGAGGAAAAGAGGGCTAAGACCGGTGATGGTGACTTTTCATGCTCAAGGTCTGATAGGTATGGTCGTCCTAAGTTTCGACAAAGGTTCTCCGGTCAAGGTTCCTCCAATGGTCCTCCTAAGTTCAACAAGGAAAGGGTTTCTAACCCTAAGTCACAAGGAGGGAATGGTGGTGGACCTCTATTGTCTACTTGTGCTAAGTGTGGAAAGACGCATGAGGGTAAATGCCTAGCCAGTTCCAATGCATGCTTTGGTTGTGGCAAGTCGGATCACAAGATTAGGGAATGTCCCTCCGTTGCTAACAAAGGAGGAGATGACCGTCGACGGGCTCAACCTTATCCTCCATCAGGTTCTAGTGGATATCATAAGTAAAACAGATTCTATGCATTCCAAACTCGTCATGAGCAAGAGGGTTCGCCCAAGGTGGTTACCGCTATATTGAAAGTCTTTAATCTTGATGTTTATGTTTTGCTTGATCCAAGTGCTACCTTGTCTTTTGTGACACCATATGTGGCTATGAGGTTTGATGTTCTTCCAGATGTGTTGTTAGATCCTTTTTCTGTCTCTACTCCTATTGGTGAATCTATTGTGGCTAAATGAGTCTATAGAGATTGTCCCATCTCCTTACCCCATAGAGTCACTCATGTTGATCTTTTAGAGCTTGATATGTTAGATTTCAATGTTGTTCTTGGAATGGAATTGTTGCATTCATGTTATGCCTCTATTGATTATAGGACCCGAGTGGTCAATATCTAGTTCCCAATGAGCCTATCCTAGGGTGAAAAGGGGGAAGTTCTATGCTTAAGAGTCAATTTGTTTCTTGTCTTAGAGCTAGGAAGATGATTTCTAAAGGTTGCATATACCATCTTGTTTTGGTTAGGGATATGGATTCTGAAACCCCTATCTTTGAGTCGGTCCCCATTGTAAATGAGTTTCTGAAAGTGTTTTCCGATGATCTACCTGGTGTTCCCCCCGAAAGGGAAATAGACTTCGGTACTGACCTTTTCCCAGATACGCAACCTATCTCTATTCCTCTTTACCGAATGACTTCGGTAGAAATTAAGGAATTGAAGGAGCAATTGAAAGATTTGTTGGATAAGGGCTTCATCCGACCGAGTATCTCTCCATGAGGTGCTCCAGTTTTATTTGTTCTAAAGAAGGATGGTTCGCTTCGCATGTGTATTGATTATCAGCAATTGAATAAGGTTACTATTAAGAATAAGTATCCTCTCCCAAGGATAGATGATTTATTTGACCAACTTCAAGAAGCGAGTTACTTTTCCAAGATTGACCTTCGGTCGAGCTATCACCAATTAAGGGTGAAGGAATATGACATTTCGAAGATAGCTTTTCGGACTAGATATGGTCATTATGAATTCTTAGTAATATCGTTTAGCTTAACAAATGATCTAGCTTCATTTATGGATTTGATGAATAGGGTGTTTAGAGAATACCTAGATATGTTCGTGATTGTGTTGAATAGGGTGTTTAGACAATACCTAGATATGTTCGTAATTGTGTTCATCGACGACATTTTGATTTACTCAAGGAGTGAGGATGAGCGTACCACTCATTTGAGGATTGTGTTGCAAGTCCTCAAGGACCAGCAACTCTTTGCAAAGTTTAGTAAATGCTAGTTTTGGTTGAGGTCCGTGGCTTTTCTTAGTCATATTATTTTCGGTAAAGGTATTGAGGTAGATCCTAAGAAGACGGATGTGGTTAAGAGTTGGCCTAGACCTCTATCCCCTCCGGATATTTGAAGTTTCTTGGGTTTGGCTGGTTACTATAAAAGGTTTGTTGAGGGATTCTCTTTGATTACCTCTCCATTGATGGCGTTGACCCAAAAGAAGGTTAAGTTTGTATGGTTTGAAGCATGTGAAAAGAGCTTCCAAGAATTGAAAGATAGACTCACCTCTGCTCCGGTGTTAACTCTACCGAAAGGATCCGTTGAATTTGTAGTTTATTATGATGCCTCAAGAATTGGGTTGGGATGTGTCCTTATACAAAATGGAAAAGTGATTGCTTATACTTTAAGGCAACTTAAGATTCATGAAGAGAACTATCCTACCCATAACTTAGAACTAGAGGCGGTTATGTTCGCTCTAAAGATTTGGAGGCATTACTTGTATGGTGTTCATGTTGACGTCTTCACTGACCACAAGAATTTGCAATATGTGTTCAAGCAAAAGGATCTGAATCATTGCCAAAGGAGGTGGCTGGAGTTGTTAAAGGACTATGACATGAGTATCCTCTATCACCCCGGTAAGGTAAATGTGGTGGCGGATGCCCTTAGTCGATTATTCATGGGTAGTGTTACTCATGTTGAGGATAGTAAGAAGGAATTGGTTCGAGATGTTCATAGATTGGCCCGATTGGGTGTTCGGTTGATTGATTCTAATGAAGGTGGCGTTGTTGTTCATAATGGTGCAAAATTATCCTTTGTATCAGATGTTAAATCAAAGCAAGGTCTTGACCCTATCTTAATGGAATTGAAGGAATCGGTTCTTAAAAACTATGTAGAGGCTTTCTCCCAAGGGGAGATGGTGTACTCCGATATCAGGGTCGTTTGTGTGTTCCAAATGTTGATAACTTGAGGGAGAAGATTATACTGGAAGATCATAGTTCCCGATATTCCATTCACTCGGGAGCCACCAAGATGTACTGTGACTTGCGGGAAGTCTATTGGTTGAATGGGATGAAGAAGGACATTGCGGAATTTATATCTAAGTGTCCAAATTGTAAACATGTGAAAGTTGAACATCCAAACGTCGAGAGGTTTGTCTCAAGTATTAGTATTCCTACTTGGAAGTGGGAATACTTGAATATGGACTTCATTGTTGGCTTACCACGCACCGGCGACAACATGACTTGATTTGGGTTATTATGGATCGTATGACAAAATCAGCTCATTTCATTCCCGTCAAGGTTTCTTATTCAGCGGAAGACTATGCTAGGTTGTACCTAAGAGAAATGGTTAGGCTGCATGGAGTGCCCCTATTCATTATATCCGATTGTGGTACCCAATTCACTTCTCAGTTTTGGAAATCTTTCCAAAAGGGCCTTGGTACCCATGTTAAGCTTAGTACGACCTTTCATCCTCACACCGATGGACAAGGAGAGTATACTATCCAAACTTTGGAAGATATGTTGAGAGCTAGTGTGATTGATTTCAAGGGTAACTGGGATGATCATTTTTGATTGAGTTTGCTTATAATAATAGCTACTATTCGAGTATTGGTATGGCTCCATTTGAGGCTCTTTATGGTAGGAGGCGTAGATCTCCTATAGGTTGGTTTGAAGTTGGTGAAGTCACTTTGAAGGTCCCAAATTGGTACATGAGGCTATGCAGAAAGTTTGACTTATTAGAGAGAGGTTGAGAACGACTCAAAGTCGGCAAAAGTCCTATGCCGAGTTAGAAGGAGAGACCTAGAATTTGATGTTGATGACTGGGTCTACTTGAAAATCTCACCCATGAAGGGTGTAATGAGGTTTGGAAAGAAAGGGAAGCGTAGTCCTCGTTATATGGGCCCATATCATATTTTGAGGCGTATTGGTAAGGTTGCTTACGAACTTGACTTGCCTGATGATTTAGCGTCGATTCATCCAGTTTTCCATGTCTCCTTATTGAAGAAATATGTTGGTGACCCGGCATCTATAGTGCAATGAGAGAGTCTTGGTGTAAATGAGATTCTTTCTTATGAAGAGGTTCAGGTTGAGATTTTAGACCGGCAAGTTCGGAAGTTGAGAAATAAAGAAGTTGCTTCCGTAGAATTTCTTTGGAGGAATCAGCTAGTTGAGGGTACTACTTGGGAGGCCGAGGCCGAGGCCGATATGATGCCCCATTATCCTCATCTCTTTCCCTTCGTCCCTACTCTAGCTTGAGGTATTTAGCTCCTCATGGTTCACTCTCTGGTCTCATGTGTCTTAGATATCCCCATGATTCCTTATTTATGCATGTTCATGAAAAAACTTAAATTTTGAGAAAATGAGTTAACTTGATTGATTTAATCATGTTGTGTGCATTGAGCATAAGTTGACTATAGACTTTATTAAATGATGTTTTGAACATGTGTAACACCCCAAGTTTTCTAAGAAAGGAAAGTGCCGAATTAAACTGTAGACAGTGACCTACGGAGGCCAACTACGGACCATAGGTGGAATGACGGGCCGTAGGTGGGGGCCGTAGATGGCACTGTGGACCTTCAGGGTTTCTAAGTTTTTGAATCTCGACCTACGGAGCAACAAGACGGGTCATCGTTTAGTTGGCAGTCCGTAGATAGCTTCCTTAGATGCCTTCCAGGTTTAGTCAAATTTTTCAGTTCTAAAGTCTGACCTACGATGGCCATGTAAGTACAGTAGGTCCAACGACGGGCCGTACATGGGTGTCGTTGTTGCAGGGTCCAAATAGGTAGTCTCTGAATCTTTTGACAGAAGGATAATATGGTTCGTCGTTCGACGTACGGACTGTAAGTCCCCGCCGTCGATTGAGCCCCGACCGTTATTAATTAAGGGCTTTTTGGTCCTTTTCCTAATTGATTACCTATTAATCTAAGTCGATTTTACCCTTAACCCAGACCCTATAAATAGTTTCTAAGTCTAATTTTACTTATTCAAAACCCATTGATAAATTCTCCTCTCAAATATTTCTCTCTCTAAGAAAGAATTCTCTCAAGCTTTAAGGAAGAAGAAAGCTAGGATCCTCTATTGAAGACCATCAATTTTCTTCAATTTCTCAAGGGCTTTGTTGAGGTATGATAGTGTTCACCATTTGGAGCCCTTTCCTCCAATGGGTCCTAAACTTTCTTCAAGGTTTTCAAGGTTCAATTTCCCCAATTGAATTAGGGTTTTTGATCAAGTCTTGTGGGTTCTTCGATTATGATTTCAATTGTTGATTTTATGATTTGTAGTGCACGATCTAGCGTGATAAAGTAACTTAGTGCACAAATTAGTGTGAATTATATGATTGGATGTAAAGATTGCATGAACCCCCGTGATCCCAAGCTAATTCTCCCCAATTTCATAATCTATGCTTGATTGTTGGGTTGAGCTATGAATTGATGAAGTTTATGAATTCTCTATGAAATTATGCATGAATTATGAATAAATTGAGGATGATCTTATGAATTTAGCATGTTCAAGTCAAAAGCATGATCCTTCCTCTATTATGTGAGTTCCTTCAAGTATGGGTAAATTGTCTTAATTATAACTTTGTAAGCATGAGCTTGCATTGAATTGCATGATATGAGTTGAACTTGCATGAGCCCATATGAACTCTATGATCCATGAGTTATGAGCATGATGAGCTAAGTAAAGAAGAAGCTAATGAACTTATGCATGTCTCATATAAGGTAAAGGATGAATTAAGGGTGCTTTGAGTAAAGTACCAAAGTTATGATATGATGATGCTATGGTTGAGTTGTGAAAGGTTTTCTCACGTAATTTTCCCTACATGATAATAGAAGAACAAAGAGGCGATTACCCATGTTCTTAAGGAGATATTCTAATGACGTAAGCTTGGACTAGTCCATGGAAGATGAAACGTCTATAAAACATGAGTTAGCATGGATTGGTAACCCTAGTTGTATCTTTCCATGGATAATGATATGAATATGTTAATGACTAATCTGTGGGAATTGTGCTTAGCATCGAGTAGATATTGAGATGGAAGCCCTCCCGTTAATAGAGGCCGAGTCTTCTAGTGAAAGCTCTCCCGCTAGTAGAGGCCGAGTTTTCTAGATGGAGCTCTCCCGTTAGTAGAGGCCGAGTCTCCGAAAGAAATCTCTATCCCATAAACTATGTGCCACCATAGGATGTTGTCTTTAAGTAGACATTAGCTAGTGGATCCACGTAAGCTAAGAAGTTATGGTTCTACCTTGGCAAGTAGGACACCTCTTTTCAGTATGGGGTAGACACCGGATTCCATGTTGATAGCTCACATGGTCTTATATGTCGGTTAAGGCTATTCCCCACAACTAATGAACGAAGTGTTCTTATGAAGAAGTAAAGAAAAGTAAAGAAAGATGATTTAGCTTTCTTCGGCCATGGTTTATATTTTTTGCTTCTTATGCTTTATCATGTTTTAGCTTGGCCATTGCATGTCATGATTATGTCTCTCTAGCATGACTTATGTGTTTATGTGCATTGCTATCATACTTGGTACTTGATTGTACTAACACATACTCTTGCCTACATTAATTTCTTTGATGTAGGACTTGTCGATTTACCATCCACTTGTGACTCTAGCTTTATTAGTAGAAGATTGATAGAAGACTTTGTGAGTCCTCATCCATCCGAGGACATAGCCTAGTTGTTCTTATTTTCATGTATTTCCTTTCAGTTTCAGATTGTATTGGGTTATGTCCCAAACTTTACTTTCTCTGTTAGATTGGCTTTGAGAAATGAGATGTAGACTTCCGCTATTTCTTTTAAAAGCTTTGTTATGAAAAAAATAATCTCTTTTGAACTCTTAACCTTTATTATCTTGTATGTATGTATGCTAAGTGGCTTGTATGAGGCCTCTCGGGGTCTTGTACACCATGTCACATCTAGGGGGTACTGTGGGTCGTGACAAACTTGGTATTCAGAGCACAAGGTTTTAGAAAGATCCTAGGATGTCTCATAAGCCGCGTCAAGTAGAGTCTTGTTCATGAGTGTGAAGCGCGCCACATTTATGAATAAGAGGCTATAAGACGTTTAAGAAACTCCACTTCTTTCATTACTCTAAAGTCGTGCCATAGAGTTTAACTCTATATATCTCTCTCCTAATCCCTATCCTATGCGTTTCAGGATATGGCGACCCGAATAACTTATGCTAGAAGAAACATGGGAGAGAATGTGGAACAAGAAGCCCCTCCTTAAGCTCCTTAATTTCCAGCCGATCCTTTGGCTGAACAAGTTACTAATGCAGAGTTAGAGCTGCTTTCCAAGTGTTGGCTCAAGCCGCGACGGTTCAAGCAAATAGAGAGGTTGTGGCTCATGTGATCCCAAATGTGGGTACGGCGGCATCAAGAGTGAGGGACTTTACTAGAATGAACCCTCTGGAATTCCATGGCTCTAAGGTTGAGGAAGATCCTCAAGAATTCATTGATGAAGTGTACAAGGTGTTGATGATTATGGGTGTGACACCGGAAGAAAAGGCGGAGTTGGCCGCTTATCAACTCAAGGGTGTTGTCCAAATTTGGTTCAATCAATGGAAGAGTGAGAGGGAGGTTAATGAGGGTCCTCTCGATTGGGAGAAATTCAAGGTTGCTTTCCTTGACAGGTTCTTTCCCCTAGTGATGCGGGAGGCAACAGTGCTTGAGTTCATCAACCTTCGTCAAGGGAATATGAGTGTGAAAGAGTATGCTTTGAAGTTCACACAATTGTCTCAATATGCTCCTTCCATAGTTGCCAATCCTACGGCAATAATGAGCAAGTTTGTTTTGGGAGTGTCCGAAATGTTGGTTAAAGAGTGCTGCACCACTATGCTTGTTAACGACATGGATATTTCTCGTCTCATGGTGTATGCTCAAGAAATAGAAGAAGAAAAGCTCAAGGAAAGGTTTAGAGAGACTAAGAGGGCTAGGACCGGTGATGGTAACTTTTCACATTCAAGGTTCGATGGACATGGTCGACCTAGATTTCGACAAAGGTTCTCTAATCAAGGCTCATCCAATGCTCCTCCTAAGTTCAGCAAAGATAAAGTGTCTAACCCTAAGCCTCAAGGAGGAAATGGTGGTGGCTATTCATTGCCTACTTGTACTAGGTGTGGGAGGAAGCATGAGGGCAAATATCTAGCCGGTTCGGATGGGTGCTTCAGTTGTGGAAAGTGTGGTCACAAGATAAGGGATTGTCCATCTCTCACGGCTAAGGGAAGAGAGATTAAGCAAGCTCCACCTAGTGGATCGGGTTCGAATTCTCTTAAGTAAAACCGATTCAATTCACTTCAAGCTCGACATGAGCAAGAGAGCTCTCCCGATGTGGTCACCGGTATGTTGAAAGTTTTCCACTTTGATGTTTATGCTTTGCTTGATCCCGGTGCTACCTTATCTTTCATAACGCCATATGTGGCTATGAGGTTTGATGTTGTTCCGGATGTGTTGCTAGATCCTTTTCGTGTCTCTACGCCGATTGGAGAATCTATCTTGGCTAAGATAGTCTATAGAAGTTGTCCCATCTCCTTATCCCATAGAGTCACTCATGTTGATCTTATAGAGCTTGATATGCTAGATTTTGATGTTATTCTTAGGATGGATTGGTTGCACGCTTGCTATGCCTCAATTGATTGTAGGACTTGAATGGTCAAGTTTCAATTCCCGAATGAGCCTATCCTAGAGTGGAAGGCGGAAATTCTATGTTTAGAGGTCAATTTGTTTCCTATCTAAAAGCTAGAAAGATGATCTCTAAGGGTTGCATTTACCATCTTGTTAGGGTGAATGGATTCAGAAACCCCTACTCTTGAGTCGGTCCCCATTGTTAATGAGTTTCTGGAAGTGTTTCCCGATGATTTACCTGGTATTCCTCCCGAAAAGGGAAATAGACTTCAGTATTGACCTTCTCCTGGATACGCAACATGTTTTTATTTCTCCTTATAGAATGGCTCCGGCAGAACTTTAAAAATTGAAGGAGCAATTAAAAGACTTGTTGGATAAGGGTTTAATCCGACCAAGTGTTTCTCCGTGGGGTGCTCCGGTCTTGTTTGTAAGGAAGAAAGATGGTTCACTCCATATGTGCGTTGACTACCCCCAATTGAACAAGGTTACAATTAAGAATAAGTATCCTCTACCAAGGATTGATGACTTGTTTGATCAACTTCAAGGAGCTAATTATTTCTCTAAGATCGACCTTTGCTCGGGTTATCACCAATTAAGAGTGAAAGAAGATGATATTCTGAAAATGGCTTTTCGGACTAGGTATGGTCACTACGAGTTCTTGGTAATGTCGTTTGGGTTGACAAATGCTCCGGCCGCATTTATGGACTGATAAATAGGGTGTTTAAGCAATACATTGACATGTTCGTGATTGTGTTCATTGATGATATGTTGATCTACTCAAGTAATGAGGATGAACATGCTAATTATTTGAGGATTGTATTGCAAGTCCTCAAGGACCAACAACTCTTTGCAAAGTTTAGTAAATGTGAGTTTTGGTTAAGATCCGTGGCTTTTATTGGTTACATTATTTTTGGTAAGGGCATTGAGGAAGATCCTAAGAAGACGGAGGAGGTTAAGAAGTGGCCCTCTATCACCTTCGGATATCCGTAGTTTCTTGGGCTTAGCCAGTTATTATAGGATGTTTGTTGAAGGGTTTTCCTCCATTGCTTCTCCATTGATGACTTTGACTCAAAAGAAGGTTAAATTCGTATGGTCCGAGGCATGTGAGAAGAGTTTCCAAGAGTTGAAGGATAGACTTACTTCGGCTCCGATATTGACTCTACCGGAAGGATCCGATGGCTTTGTGGTTTATTGTGATGCTTTGAGAGTTGGATTGGGATGTGTTCTTATGCAAAATGGAAAAGTGATTGCTTATGCTTCAAGGCAACTTAAGGTGCATGAAAAGAACTATCCTACTTAGGATTTAGAATTAGCGGCGGTTGTGTTTGCTTTGAAAATATGGTTGCATTATTTGTATGGGGTACATGTAGATGTATTCACTGATTATAAGAGTTTGCAATATGTGTTTAAACAGAAAGATTTGAATCTTCGCCGAAGAAGGTGGCTTGAGTTGTCAAAAGACTATGATATGAGTGTTCTCTATCACCCCGGTAAGGCTAATGTGGTGGCGGATGCTCTTAGTCGATTATCTATGGGTAGTGTTGCTCATGTTGAGGATGGTAAGAAAGAGTTGGCTCACGATGTTCATAGATTGGCCCGATTAGGTGCTCGATTAGTTAATTCCACTAAAGGTGGTGTTACGGTCCACAATGGTTCCAAATCCTCTTTTGTGCATGATGTGAAGGCTAAACAAGATCTTGATCCTAACTTAGATGAATTGAAGAAAACGATTCTAAAGAAGTCCGTTGAGGCTTTCTCCCAAGGGGGAGATGGTGTGCTTTGATATCAAGGTCATTTGTATGTTCCCAATGTAGAAGGCTTAAAAGAGCAAATTTTATCAGAAGCCCATAGTTCTCGATATTCCATTCACCCGGGAGCTACCAAAATGTACCATGATTTGCGGGAGATTTATTGGTGGAATGGGATGAAGAAGGACATTGCGGAATTTGTGGCTAAGTGCCCTAATTGTCAACAAGTGAAGGTTGAGCATCAAAGGCCGGGAAGTTTGACCCAAGATATTAGCATTCCTACTTGGAAGTGGGAAGATGTGAATATGAATTTCATTGTGTGTTTGCCTTGCACTAAGCGACAATATGATTCGATTTGGGTTATTGTAGATCGAATGACGAAATCAGCCCATTTCATTCCCGTCAAGACTTCTTAGTCGGCGGAGGATTATGCTAAGTTGTATTTGAGGGAAATGGTTAGGCTACATGGAGTGCCTTTACCCATATATCCGATCGTGGTGCACAGTTCACTTCTCAATTTTGGAAGTTGTTCCAAAAATTTCTTGATACTCGCGTTAAGCTTAGTACGGCCTTTCATCCCCAAACCGATGGGCAAGCGGAACGTACTATACAGACTTTGGAAGATATGTTGAGAGCATGTGTAATTGATATCAAGGGTAATTGGGATGATCATGTGCCTTTGATTGAGTTTGCCTATAATAATAGCTACCATTCTAGTATTGGTATGGCTCCATTTGTGGCTCTCTATGGTAGGAGGTGTAGATCTCCTATAGGTTGGTTTGAAGTTGGTGAAGTTACTTTGATAGTCCCCGAGTTGGTGCATGAGGCTATGGAGAAAGTTTGACTTGTTAGAGAAAGGTTGAAAACGACCCAAAGTCGATAAAAGTCCTATGCCGATGTTAGAAGGAGAGAACTAGAATTTGATGTTGATGATTGGGTTTACTTGTAAATTTCGCCCATGAAGGGTATAATAAGATTTGGGAAGAAAGGGAAGCTTAGTCCCCGTTATGTAGGCCTATACCAGATTTTGAGACATGTTGGTAAGGTTGCTTATGAGCTTGACTTGCCTAATGATTTGGCATCGGTGTATCCGGTTTTCCATGTTTCCTTGTTGAAGAAGTGTGTTGGAGATCTGACATCTATAGTGCCATTAGAGAATCATGGCATAAAGGATAGTCTTTCCTATGAAGAAGTTTCGGTCGAGATTTTAGACCGGCAAGTCCGAAAGTTAAGGAATAAAGAAGTTACTTCCGTGAAAGTTCTATGGAGAAATCAATTAGTTGAGGGTGCTACTTGGGAGGCCGAGACCGATATGATGTCCCGATATCCTCATTTCTTTCCTTCCGATCCTACTCTAGCTTGAGGTATCTAGTTCCTCATGGTTCATTCTTTTGGTCTCATTTGTCATAGTTGATTTCCATGATTCCTTAATTATGCATGTTCATGAAGAGTCCTATATGATTATGTGCATTTAAGTATGAGTTGCATAAAGTTTTCATGATATGATGTGTTGAACATGCTTTAGCTTGGAGTTGATGTTTCCTCCTCGGATATGTGCATTTATGTGATTGCATTCTAGGTTGGGTTGCTAGTCCATGTATTCTACCTTCCTCATGATGTCTTGATTCTCATTCGGGGATGAATGTTCCCAAGGGGGAGATAATGTAACACCCCAAGTTTTCCGAGAAAGGAAAGTGCCGAATTAAACTGTAGATAGTGACCTACGGAGGCCACCTACGGACCCTAGGTGGAATGACGGGCCGTAGGTGGGGGCCGTCGATGGCACTGTGGACCTTCAGGGTTTCCAAGTTTCTTAATCTCAACCTACGGAGCAACAGGACGGGTCTTTGTTCAGTTGACGTCCGTAGATAGCTTCCGTAGATGCCTTCCAGACTTAGTCAAATTTTTCAGTTCTAAAGTCTGACCTACGATGGCCATGTACGAACCGTAGGTCCAACGACGGGGCTTACATGGGTATCATAATTGTAGGGTCCAAATAGGTAGTCTCTGAATCTTTTGACGGAAGGACAGTACGGTCCGTCGTTCGACTAATGAACTGTAGGTCTCCACCGTCGATTGAGCCCCGACAGTTATTAATTAAGGGCTTTTTGGTCTTTTACGTAATTGATTACCTATTAATCTAGTTAGTTTTACCCTTAACGTAGACCTTATAAATAGTTTCTAAGCCTAATTTTGCTCATTCAAAAACCATTTCTAAATTCTCCTCTCAAATATTTTTCTCTCTAAGAAAGAATTCTCTCAAGCTTCAAGGAAGAAGAAAGCTAGGATCCTCCATTGAAGACCATCAATTTTCTTTAATTTCTCAAGGGCTTTGTTGAGGTATGATAGTGTTCACCATTTTGAGCCTTTTCGTCCAATGGGTCCTCAACTTTCTTCAAGGTTTGCAAGGTTCAATTTCCCCAATTGAATTAGGGTTTTTGATCAAGTCTTGTGGGTTCTTCAATTATGATTTCAATTGTTGATTTTATGATTTGTAGTGCACGATCTAGCGTGATAAAGTAATTTAGTGCACGAATTAGCATGAATTACATGATTGGATGTAAAGATTGCATGAACCCCCATGATCCCAAGCTAATTCTTCCCAATTTCATAATCTATGCTTTGATTGTTGGGTTGGGCTATGAATTGATGAAGTTTATGAAATCTCTATGAAATTATGCATGAATTATGAATACATTGAGGATGATCTTATGAATTTAGCATGTTCAAGTCAAAAGCATGATCCTTCCTCTATTATGTGAGTTCCTTCAACTATGGGTAAATTGTCTTAATTATGGCTTTATAAGCATGAGCTTGCATTGAATTGCATGATATGAGTTGAACTTGCATGAGCCCATATGAACTCTATGATCCATGAGTTATGAGCATGATGAGTTAAGTAAAGAAGAAGCTAATGAACTTATGCATGTCTCATATATGGTAAAAGATGAATTAAGGGTGCTTTGAGAGTAAAGTACCAAAGTTATGATATGATGATGCTATGGTTGAGTTGTGAAAGGTTTTCTCACGTAATTCTCCCTACATGATAATAGATGAACAAAGAGGCGATTACCCATGTTCTTAAGGAGCTATTCTAATGAAGTAAGCTTTGACTAGTCCATGGAAGATGAAACGTCTATAAAACATGAGTTAGATTGGATTGGTAACCCTAGTTGTACCTTTCCTTGGATAATGATATGAATATGTTAATGATTAATCCATGGAAATTATGGTTAGCACCGAGTGGATATTGAGATGGAAGCCCTCCTATTAGTAGAGGCGAGGTCTTCTAATGAAAGCTCTCCCACTAGTAGAGGCCGAGTTTTCTAGATGGAGCTTTCCCGTTAGTAGAGGCCGAGTCTCCGAAAGAAATCTCTATCCCATAAACTATGTGCCACCATAGGATGTTGTCTTTAAGTAGACATTAGCTAGTGGATCCACGTAAGCTAAGAAGTTATGGTTCTACCTTGGCAAGTAGGACACCTCTTTTCGGTGTGGGGTAGACACCGGATTCCATGTTAATAGCTCACATGGTCTTATATGTTGGTTAAGGCTATTCCCCACAACTAATGAACGAAGTGTTCTTATGAAGAAGTAAAGAAAAGTAAAGAAAGATGATTTAGCTTGCTTTGGCCATGGTTTATGTTTTATACTTTTTATGCTTTATCATGTTTTAGCTTGGCCATTTCATGTCATGATTATGTCTCTCTAGCATGACTTATGTGTTTATGTGCATTGCTATCATACTTGGTACTTGATTGTACTAACACATACTCTTGCCTACATTAACTTCTTTGATGTTGGACTTGGCGATTCACCATCCACTCGTGGCTAGAGCTTTATTAGTAGAAGATTGATAGAAGACTTGGTGAGTTCTCATCCATCTGAGGACATTGCCTAGTTGTTGTTATTTTCATGTATTTCCTTTCAGTTTCAAATTGTATTGGGTTATGTCCCAAACTTTACTTTCTATGTTAGATTGGCTTTGAGACATTAGGTGTAGACTTTCGCTATTTTTTTTAAAAGCTTTGTTATGAAAAAAAAAATCTCTTTTGAACTCTTAACCTCTATTATCTTGTATGTATGTATGCTAAGTGGCTTGTATGAGGCCTCTCGGGGTCTTGTACGCCATGTCACATCTAGGGGGTACCTTGGGTCATGACAACATGCTTTAGCTTGGAGTTGATGTTTCCTCCTCGGATATGTGCATTTACGTGATTGCATTTGTGTTGGGCTGTTAGATTTAGTCCTATCCTTCTTATGATGTCTTGATTCTCATTCGAGGATGAATGTCCCCAAAGGGGAGATATTGAACACCTCGAATTGGAAAAAAAGGAAAATTTCTGGTTTTTTAAAATCGGTGCCAGTACTGACGGAAGCCACCTATGGACCGTAGGTGGGTTTACGGGCCGTAGATGGGAACAGTAGATGGAAATGTAAGCTTTTTAAAAATGTCAAGTTTCAGGATCCTTTCTACGACTCAATAGGACGGTCAGTCATTGCTTCTACGGACCGTAGGTAGGTCTCGTATATCTCTCCAGACTTAGTGAAATTTTGAGGGTTTAACCGTCAGTATATACGGTCCGTTAATGGACTTACAAACCATACATGGGGTCTCATCATTTGAAGGTCCAAAACAATAGTTTTTGAACTTTTCTACGATTGACCAGGATGGTTCGTAGTTGGACCTACGGATTGTAGGTCTGAACCGTAGGTTGAGATCCGACAGTTATTTTAAAGGCTTTTTGGTCTTTTCCTTAATTGATTTATTCCTAATCTAAGTCTATTAAGCCCTAACCCTAGACCCTATATAAGACTTCTAAGCCTAAATTCTACCCTCTCTAATCACTTTTGAAAGTTCCCCCTAATCCCTCCAAGTTTCCCTAAATATTTCTCTCTCTAATAGTTTGAAGAAGAAGAAGGTTGTAGGGTTTCCATTCAAGTCTCCTGAGTTCACCATTGATTTCAAGCTTTTGGAATCAAGGTATGATAGCTTTCACCTATGGAGTCCTTTCCTCCATAGGGTTCCTAATTCTCTAATTTTATAAAGTTAGATTCTTCAATTAAAATTAGGGTTTTTCTTCTATCTTATGGGTTCTTTCAAATTATGATCTAATGAATTGAATTAAGTCTTTTTATGCATGAATTGAGTTAATTGCATGATTTGAAGTTGAATTACCATGAACCCATGCATGATTTATGATTTCTAAGTTATGAGTCTATAATGAAGTTATGAATGATCAAATGATGAATTTTATGAAGACATGCATGTTCAATTATGAAATTGATGATGATTTAAGTGGCTTTGAGAGTGAAGCATTGTTGTTGTGAAAGGATTTTCTCACATGAAGGATTCATAGGGTTGAAAGGTTTTCTCAACTAAACTTGAATCAAAGATTAAGGAGCTATTCTAATGAATTCTAATTTGAATTCATTAGAATAGCTCCTTAATCTTTGATTCAAGTTTAGTTGAGAAATCCTTTCAACCCTATGATTCCTTCATGTGAGAAAATCCTTTCACAACAACAACAACAATAATGCTTCACTCTCAAAGCCAATTTGAACTGGCCATTTGATGTGCCTTCCATGAATAAAAGGGACAAGAGGCGATTACTCAAGCTCCCTAATGATAAGACAAGAAGCGATTACCCATGTCTATTAATGATAAGATAAGCTATGAATTATGAATATTTCGTGAGATTTATGTTTAGCACTGAGTAGACAAGTGGCGATTACCCATGTCCCATAAACTATGTGCCACCATAGGTTGTCTTGATAGACATTAGCTAGTGGATCCACTTAAGCTAGAAGTTAACCTTGGCAAGTAAGGGCACCACTTTTCGGTGTAGGGTAGACACTAGATTCCATGTTATAGCTCACATGGTCTATGTTGGTTAAGGCTCACTTCCCCCATAATGAATTAAGGTTACTTTCTAAAGGTATTTAAGCATATGTTGTTTTAAGATGATTTCTTTGCATTGACCATGGCTTGTACCTCATATTTTCTATCATGTCATCATATGATTTAACTTGGTCATTGTATCTTATGCAAAGCCCTTTTTGCATGATTTTGTAATCCTTATGCATAGTTATCATAGTTGGTACATTCTTGTACTACCGCATACTCTTGCCTACATTTTTCCCAAATGTAGGGTTCGACTTATCTCCATCCACCCGTGACTAGTCGTTGCCTTTGAGAGTTGAAGATTTGGTGAGTCCTCATGTGTTCGAGGACAATGCCACATTTATCTTTCATGTCATTTTACTTTTAAGACTTGTATGGGTTACGTCCCACTTTTATTCTATTCATGTATTAGATGGCTTTGAGACTATGTTTAGACTTCTGCTACTTTTGTCAACTCTTTGATATAAATTTTCTTCTGAACTCTATCTACTATTATCTTGCATGATGTATGCTAAATGGCTTGTATGGGGCCTTTCGAGGTCTTGTACGCCTTGTCACATCTAGGGGTACTCTAGGTCATGACATTTGTATTGAATTACTTTTGTGTTTTTGGTTATGAAAACTTTTAAGCATTATAGATTGGCCGATATGGAAAAGTCACAATCCTTCAAAAAAGTTAAAGCTCTTTGAAAAGTCATAACCCATCGGAAAAATCACAATCCTTCAATGTGAGAAGGTGTCTGCTTTTAATATGTTTTATAATATAAATAATTATAGTATAAAATATTTTGTAAGACTTGGCCTATGACTTTAGGTATGAGTCCTTATCCAGCTTCTTTGAGATAACCAATAAATTGGACCAATGGTCCATAAAGTTGCTTAAAATAATATAGTATGAAATATAGAATATGTACTAAATTGGGTGTTAAGAAGAAGAAGAATAGAAAACTTAGAAAAATTTTGGTTTAAAAATGTGAGAGAACGCCTCTATTTATAGCCAACAAAGGGTAGCATGAACAAGTTCTTATTGTTCCTTATTAGAAAAGTCACAACCCTTCGGAAAAGTCACAATCCTTTGGAAAGCCACAACTCTTTGGAAAAGTAACAACCCTTCAGAAAAAGTCACAACTCTTTGGAAAAGTCACAATCCTTTGAAAATGTCATAATCCTTCAATGTGAAAATGTGTCTTCTTTTAATATATTTTATATTATAATATAAATAAATATAGAATATGTACTAAATTGGGTGTTCTAAGAAGAAGAAGAAGAACAAAAAACTTAGAAAATCCAAAGTTTAAAAATGTGAGGGAACCCTCTATTTATAGCCAACAAAGGTTGTATGAACATGTGTTTATTGTGCCTTATCAGAAAAGGCACAACCCTTCAGAAAAGTCACAATCCTTCAGAAAGGTCACAACTTATCCCAAAAGTCACAACCTTTCAGAAAAGTCACAACTCTTTGGAAAAGTCACAACCCTTTAGAATAGTCACAATCTTTTGAAAAAATCACAACTCATAAGAGAAATCACAACTTTTTGAAAAAGTCAAAACTCTTTGAAAAAGTCACAACTCTTTGAAAAAGTCCCAATCTTCAATGTGAAAAGGTGTATGTTTTTAATATAATTTATAATATAAATAAATAAATAAATGTAATATAATATAAAATATAAAATATATACTAAATTGAATATTTTAAGTTGAGGGTATTATAGTAATTTAAAATTCAAGTTAGGGAGTTCATTAACAAAGAATAGAAAAGTAGTAATTGAAATATTTTGAACTATTCTGAATAAAGAATGTGAAAGGTTAAGAAGCAATATGTCAAACTAATCTATGAAAAATCTCTCATACTGAGAAGCTAATTATATCAAAGAATAAATATTATAATTGAAAATATATAGAAGATAAAATTCATTGAAGAGTAAGAATTTTACAATCTTTCAAGTTCTTAATATATGTGACAATACCAAATTTCTAATATTAGATATTAGAAAATGATCATTCATAATCTTAATTAGGTCATGGATTACCACGCGAAGCGAGGGTAAGCTATCTATTATATATATATAATTGAAAAAATAATTGGGTAGATATATTGCTAAAAAAATTTCATGCACTATTAAATATGAAAATAATTTTTTAGGTAGAAAATATGATAGTATTTTACCTTATTTAATGTATGGGTCGTCATAATAATTGCGAAATGAAATTGGTTTAGATAATTGTAGTATCCTTTCTTATGTGGCTACCTACTTTGTTTCCTAAATTATATCATGACGACTAACATGAACCCACATTATTATTCACACACATATATATATATTTTTTTTTCTTCTTTCTATTTTACCCCTCGTAGGAGCTCCCACCTTTTTGCTCCCTTGGTGACTCAAACTCACAATCTCGGGGTTGGAAGAGATACTTACCATCTGAGCAATTCTCTTATTATTGAATATTCATAAGTCTCCTAAATATTCATGAACTCAATATGACTAAGTCCTCTGAGAGTAAGAAGTAATCACTTAAGCCGAGGAAAGTGGAACTAATGAATCTTTTGTCATTGGGTCTGAATCTCCAAATCTACATCATAAAATGATACAACGCTGAATGACGTCACTACATGGAATGTGCGGTATGTAAAATAGCTGTATTTATAATGAGACTATAACTGATAAAGTTGAATAACTAAACATGAATATGCTATACATCAAGATCATGAAACATAAGAAACATTATGATTATCAACATCAATTAGTGCAACTAAAGAGCTTAAGCTGAACTTATGAAACTGAGCAATCAATAACTGAATTAAATGTTTCTAATTTGAATATCTTTATGCAATGTATTTTTCAAAAATCTTTACAATTAGTGACAAAAATCGTATTTCGTAAAGTGTCATACTTTTTAGGTTAATACGACATAATCGCCATGGGAGCACATAGAGTTTGATCATGATCCAATCAGCTAAGCCACCACATATCTTGTCGGGTATGAGGCATACATATGATGTCGATCCATAATAACCCCTTACCAGGAACATATAGAGGAGTCGCCCAAACAAATGGTATGATCCTTAATCTACGTTGGCATACATGGTTTCAGGCATTCATTATCTGAATTTATGCCTTCTCGGTGTTAACCATTACAGGAAAAATCATCTTGAAATAGCTTTAATCTCATATATCATAATTTGACATAACGCCCATGAAAATCATGTTTGGCTCTGAAGCCCATATGTCATAACGTGAATTGTGTACATATCTTGTAGACATCATAAGAAATACATGCATGGCTTGAAATTCCATACGCCATAATGTAAATCATATGAATATCTTGTAGAGATCTTAAGAAAACATACTTCATTATTCATAGGATGAAAATCATTGAAGAACACTTGAAATTCATATACCGTAGTTCATAATTTGAAATCATGTAAATCATATTATAAATTATAGGGTTCATAGTTTTGGGAAAAATCTCATAGTATTGATGCTTTGAATGAATGTCATAAAAATCATAATTCATGCTTTTAAAATCTTATCGTGAAAAAAGACAGATACTAGAAATAAGATTTTATTAGAGAATGAATAAAATCGTAAGAATTCATGAATTCATAAAGATTTGTCATGAGAAACATGACTTTCCGTACATACATAACTTTATAGTTCATGGATACTCTTTCATTAACTTTCGTGAAGATTTCACAGGGGCATCAAGAATTAAGAAAACTTATGATAGCATCATAAAATTTACTTTAGGATTATTTCACAGCTCATAATTCTAGGGTTCATAGCATAAGAAGAATTCATCTAGAAATCATTAAGAAGTTATAAGAGGTCATTAAGAAATCATAAAACTTATTTTTTAAACTAGAAGTCGTTACTTTCATAGTTATTCATAATTTCATGGAGAAAATCCTGTAAAACTCATGGATTAAGGGTTACTATAGCTCCATAGGATGCTTTTATGGAGGATTCTTAGGGTTTCATAAAGAATCAAGAACCATTCAGGAACATAGGATTTCATTCTAACTATAACTCATTTATGAAAGATACTTTGAAAATATGAGAACATAGTTCGTGGGGAAGAACAAGCTGTTCCAACATGTGGAGATAGCCTTACAAGTCTTATACGCTCCAAATTCTTGAGAAAGGCTATTCTTTGAAGGAAAAGATGCTAGGAATTCATTTCTTGAACCTTAGAAGTGGGTTTTCTTGAAAGCATATAGATTCCATGGGTAGAAGGTATTAATTTATTCTTAGATAAAAAAAAGCATCAATATTCTATGGCCAAATATGATGGATGAACCTTGGAGAAAGTTGGGCTCTTGAGAGCTTCTCTTTCTAGGGTAAAATTTTGGACTAGGAAAGTGAACCACATCTTTAGGGGGTTAATAAAAATTCATGTTGAAACCTTGTGTAAATTCTTCTAATACACACACAAGCAACATGCTTTAATATCTCACAATCTTCAATGAAATTTTTTTAATTTCTTCGAATTATAATCCTCTATAGCTTTAATATCACACATATCAATTGTTCATTGCTCATAATGCTTTACAAACTCAGTTATACTCATTGTCTTGCATGACATTTCAGTGAAGACTCTATTTGTGCTCTCACTTTTTTGGGTTGATTTGATATTTACTTAGAAATTAGATCATCTAAATACATGACACCATTTTCTGTAGACCTCCGACTGGCGGGGCAAAACATGTAATGTAAAGCCTTTGAAAGGTGGGGTGGCTTGTAATGTAACGCCTTCATCTGGCGAGGTAAAGCTTGTAATGTAACATTTAATTGTTGATGTATAACAATGTTGTTGTGCGTGCATGCCCCCGGTCGGTGGAGCTTCAATGACGTTGCTATGATGTAGTCTCCAATTGACGGAGTGTTGCTTCTTTTGCTTATATACAAGCTCTGATTGGCGGAGTTCGGATGACGTTTGCTATCTACAGCTTCCGATTGGTGGAGTTTGACGTTGTTTGCAGTGTACAACCTCCAATTTGTGGAGTTTAGGTTACATTTGCTATTTACAGTCTCCAATCGGTGGAATTTGAGTGACATTTGCTATGTACAACCTCATTGGTGGAGTTTGAGTGATATTTGCTATGTACAACCCAAGGTTGGCGGATTTTAACGCTGTCAGATAACATTCTCTGATTGGTAAAGTGTATTCGACGCAGTTAGGCATCGTTCTCTGATTAGCGGAGGGAGTTGTTGACAAGGTCATATTACAAGCTCTAGTTGGTGGAGTTATTTTGAAAAAAATGAAACTATCCTATATGTCCTACAAAGGGCCCTCTTTTCTTCAGTATTTTGATTCGGATCTTGATGTACCTGGAAAGATTTAAATGAAATATTTTAGACATAAGATTCAGGTTGAAGTACTTCCAAGAAATAAAGTAGGGAAAGAATAGTTTGGCTCATGATTGTGAGAAGTCGAATGGCGTCTCTGGTCATGCCTCGAGACTTGATGTTATCATTCTTGATTCTTGTATTCTTGCACTCAAAGAGAATTTTTAGTTTGGGAGGGGGTGTTGATTTGTATTGACTCATGGAATGAAGCCTTGTAACTGGAATCCTTCGACACCTTCTTAGCCCGCACGCAGTTTCTTACCCGGGAGACTTGGAAGGTGGAAGAGTAGAAAAATCTTTTTGAAAAGCATTTTCTTGTTCTTAGTAAATAAGTATATTACGTATATATTAGGTGTATATATAGTAATCCTGTATCTCTTTTAAATTATGACATGTTTTGAAATCCATCGAGCTTTCCATTTTGTTGACTATATCCAACATAGTATTCTTGTAGCTTTTACCCTTCTCATGAAGCTTCCCCAGCTCTTTTGCAGACACTATGACGGTCGAGATCCTTCATATTTGGAGGTTACGCTAACTATGAGGAAGTGCTCCCTGAGGGTATGGAAAAAATGGAAATTATGCAGTGCATTGATCGAGCCTGACTCAAGCTACCTACGTATCCGCAAAATAGGAATCAGATCATAAGTAGTTCGAATACAAGTGGGAAAATTAGAGCATGTAATGCAATGACTGAGCTTGACTCAAGCTGCCTACGTATCCAAGTGGAATCAAGTCGAGACGTAGTTCAAATGCAATGAAATAGATAAAAACATGTAATGCAATGACCAAGCCTGACTTAGGCTGCATAGGTATCCAAGTGGAATCAGGTCAAGACATAGATCAATACAATAAGAAAGTAGAGTTATACAATGACCGGGCCTGACTCAGACTGCCTACGTATCCAAGTGGAATTAGGTTAAGACGTAGTTCAATTACAATAGAAAAGTCAAAAATACGAAGGGCCGAATCCAACAAGGATTGCCACGTATCCCACCTAGGAATTCAGGTCAAGCGTAGTTCTAAATACATGGAAATGATGTTTTTGGGTTTTCTAAGAGAGACCGGATCCGATGTGAGTTGCCTACATATCCCACCATGGGAAGTCAGGTCTAGACGTAGTTCTGTTACAATTAGAAAAATGCAAAAGTACAAGAAATAAGCACTAATCTTGAGGTCTTCAAATGTAGTACTTCTTGCTTGCGTCTGAATTGATTGGATTTTTGCTTACTCTGCCGTCCATTTCTGCTAAGATTACTGCTCCTCCAGAGAGTACTCTATGAACTATGTTGGGTCCTAGCCAATTTGGTGCAAATTTCCTTTTGCCTTCTCCTTGGTGAGGAAAGATCTTCTTCAATACTAACTACCCCTGTGTGAACTATCGAGGTTTGAATTTTTTGTTGAATGCTTTGGTCATTCTGTTATGATAGAGTTAACCATGACAAACTGCGTCCATCCACTTTTCATCGATGAGCATCAATTGTTCATGCATGCTACATATCCATTCTGCTTCCTCTAGACCAACCTCTTGGATAATCCTTAAAGATGGTATTTCCACCTCGGTGGGTATTACTGCCACTGAACCATAAACCAACATATAAGGAGTTTCCCTAGTTGGTGTTCTAATTGTGGTGCGATAACCGAGCAAAACATATGGCAGCTTCTCATGCCATTGCCTGTGACTACCTACTATTTCCTTAAAATCTTCTTGATATTCTTATTTCCAACTGCAACTGCTCCATTCATCTGTGGCCGATTAACTATTGAATTTCAATGAGCAATCTTGAACCCTTCACAAGTTTCTCTCAAAAGATCGCTGTTGAGATTACCTGCATTATCTATTATGATTGATTATGGAATTCCAAGACAACAAACTATATTGTTGAGAACAAAGTCTACTACTACCTTCTTAGTCACTGCATTGTATGTCGAAGCTTCGACCCATTTTGTGAAATAATCGATAGCTACTAGGATGAAACGTTGTCCATTTAATGCGGGAGGCTCTATGGGTCCAATAACGTCCATGCCCCAAGCAGCGATTCGCCAGGGGAAACCCATCACATTGAGCTCGTTCGGTGGAACCAGTATAAAATCTCCATGCACTTGAAATTGATGACACTTTTGCACATACCGGATGCTATCTCTTTCCATGGTAATCCAAAAATATCTAGGTCTTAAAATCTTCTTTGCCAAAGTGAACCCACTCATGTGAGGTCCACATGTTCCTGCATATATTTCTTGCAAAAGACTTGTCACTTCTGCGGCGTTGACACACCTCAGCAATACTAAATCTGAAGTTCTCCTATATAGGATTTCTCCGTTAGGAAGAAATGATTGGCCATCCTCCTCAATGTCTGCTTTTGCTTGCTTTTGGAATTTTTAGGATATTCTTGTGCTTCTATCAACCTTTTGATGTCATAGTACCATAGTTTACCATCCAGTTCCTTATCTTCATGAAAGTAGTAAGCATGTTGATCATGTATTGCCACCTCAATATGGTCGATGTAATTCTTGTTTGGATGCTGATCATCGAGGACAATGTGGCCAAAGCATCGGCAAACTTATTTTGAGCTCGAGGGACATATTTGAACTCAATCCTTGTGAATCTCCTACTTAACTCTTTTATGCAACGCAAATAAGGAAGGATCTTGACATTCTTAGTGGTCCATTCTCCTTGCACCTGATGAACCAATAAGTCAGAATCATCTATTACCAAGAGTTCTTGATGTTCATGTCGACGTCCATCCTAAGTACGAGAATACAAGCTTCCTATTCTGCCATGTTATTGGTACAATAAAACCTGATCTTGGCCGAGATTGGGTAATACTGACCTGTTTCTGAAAGTAAGACTGCTCTTATTCCGACTCCTATAGAATTTGACGCTCCATCAAAGAACATCCTCTATCCATCATATGACTCTTATATGTCTTCCCCTACAAACAAAACCTCTTCATCAGGGAAGCAGGTCGTGAGTGGCTTGTAATCTTGGTCCACCAGGTTTTCTGAGAGGTGATCAACCAAGGCTTTTCCTTTGATGGTCTTCTGTGTCATGTACACAATATCGAACTCGCTCAACAAAATTTTCCACTTTGCCAATTTAGATGTAGGCATTGGTTTCTGAAAGATGTACTTGAGTGGATCCATTCATGAGATAAAATACGTGGTGTATCCAGATAGGTAATGCCATAATTTTTGTGCTATCCAAGTTAAAGTGCTACACGTTCGTTCCAACAAGGTGTATCTTGCCTTGTACAGTGTGAACTTCTTGCTCAAATAGTAAATGGCTTGCTATCTTCTACCTATCTCATCATGCTGCCCCATTACACATCCAAATGCATTATCTATGACAGATAGATATAATAACAAAGGCTTTCTAGGCCCCAGTTGATGTAATTCCTACCACGAATTATGAACAAAATGTGGAAATTAAAGACAAGAAAGTAAAGATAGATAGATAGACACAAAAAGAGGAAATATAAAGCAACAAAAAGGTATGTTAAACCTTAAGACCTCAATCCATTAATCCTACAAGAAGCCCCTAACTCTTACGATGACCTCGAGGGAAATTGATTCACCCTGCAACCAACATTTCTAAGCAAGTTTTCAACCAAAAGCTTGTACCAAGCTCACTCTCTCAAGAGGTTCACAATAAGAATATTCAATATCAAACTAATCTCCCAAAATAAGAACCTAAGGTAGCTATTTATATTTTTTGACTATTTATTACAAAAAGGCCCAAAAGTGGCCCACAAAAAGCATATCGGCGAGCTTAGGACCCATCGCCGAATAGGTTTGTCGATTCACCGAATGGACTAGTTTCCTCGCCTAGCTCTTGTTCCTTACTGTTAAATTCGGTGAGTTGGGGTGACTTCGACGCATCACCGAATGAGGCAGCGCCATCGCCGAATGTGGCAGCATCTCCCATCGCCTTCTCTTCACCTCTCCAACCGACCTTTAAGGCGTGGAACCCTTTGTTTGTCATCAACAAAAGCTCAAAAACCTTTAGCTTCATGAATAACCCTTGCATTCTTTGAAGGTCCCAAGCTTGACTTTGAGTGAACGGCCTCGATGCAATTCGGATTGCTTCATTCTCTCCTTCTTGAAAAGAATTTGACCTCCAATTCGACAAATCATCATCATCAAGAGTGGTAAATGGAGAGAGGTCACAAATATTGAAGGTGTTGTGAACTTGATACTCCGAAGGGAGGTAAATCTTGTACGCATTCTCATTGAGCCTTTCAAGCACTTGAAATGGGCCATCACCTCTAGGCATCAACTTAGTCCTTCTATGAGTAGGAAATTGCTCCTTGCAAAAATGCAACCACACCCATTCACCCGGTTCAAGCACAATTCTCTTGCGACCCTTCTTCGCCTTCTTTGACACTTCTTGGTTTTTCTTTTCAAGATGAAGCCTCACCTTTTCATGAAGTTTCTTCATAGCTTCCACTCTTTTGTTCCCATCTAAGCTTAAAACAATATCTTGAGCAAGAGGGGTGAGATCTAAAGGGGTTAAGGGGTTAAAATCATACACTACTTCAAAAGGAGTCATGCCAATAGTTCTATGAACAACTCGATTATAAGCAAATTCAACTAACGGAAAATGTTCCCCCCAAGAGGCCAACTTTCCATGTACCACGGCACGAAGCATAGAACCCAAGGTCCTATTCACAACTTCAGTTTGGCCATCGATTTGTGGGTGACAGGAAGTTGAGAACAACAACTTGGCACCAAGTCTACCCCACAATTCTTTCCAAAAGCGACTAAGGAACTTTGGGTCCCTATCACTTGAGATGGTTTGAGGAATTCCATGCAATTTAACAACATTTTCAATAAACAAAGAAGCAACATTAGGAGCATCATGACATTTATGACATGGAATGAAATGAGCCATCTTTTAAAATCGATCAACAACTACAAAGATGCTATCTCAACCTCTTTTTGTTCTTGGCAAACCCAAAACAAAATCCATAGAAATTTCAAGCCAAGGTCTTTGAGGGGTGGGGAGTGGAGTGTACAAACCATGGGGAAGGAGACGTGACTTAGCGCTTCGACATTCAGTACATTGGCCACAAATTCGAGCCACATCTTTGCGCATCTTAGGCCAATAGAATTGCTCCTCTAGAATGCCCCTAGTTTTATCAACACCAAAATGATCCATCAATCCCCCATCGTGTGCCTCCCTCACAAATAGTTCTCTCCAAGAGCTCATAGGCACACATAGTCTCTTGCCTTTGAACAAGAAACCATCAAATTTAGAATAGGGAGTAGAAGATCTATCCCTAAGCCCCATTCCCTTTCCCATTCCTCACAATCTTGGAAGATTTGAGCAAAAATGGGGTCCTTGGGATACATTGTCTTCAAAAATTCAAAACCAAGCAATTTAGAAGACAAGGTAGTTATCAACACATGCTTTCTAGACAAGGCATTGGCCACCACATTTTCCTTCCCATTTTTGTATTAGATTACACAAGGGAAAGTTTCAAGGAATCCAATCCATTTGGCGTGCCTTTTGTTTAACTTTCCTTGGGCCCGAATATGCTTTAAAAACTCATGATCGGTTCGAATGACAAATTCTTTGGGCCACAAGTAATGTTGCCAATTACCCAAAGCTCTAATCAAAGCATACAATTCAAGATCATAAGTAGAATAATTCAAAGTTGCACCTTTAAGATTTTCACTAAAATAAGCCCATAATGGGCTTTTGGTCTTGCATTAAGATGGCTTCAATGCCTACTTTACTAGCATCACATTCAACTTCAAACATTTTCTCAAAATTGGGTAATTGCAACACAGAAGTGGAGCTAAGCATTGATTTCAAAGTCTCAAAAACTTTTGCTTGCTCCTCACCCCATTTAAAAGGTTTATCCTTTCGGATTACCTCGGTCAAGGGAGCGGCTATGGTACTAAATCCTTTGACAAACCGCCTGTAAAAACTAGCCCACCCATGAAAGCTTCTAACATTGCTTATGGATTTTGGAATTGGCCAATTCTTAATAGCGTCTATCTTAGACTCATCAACCTCAACGCCCCTTGAGCTCACAAGAAATCCCAAGAAAACAACTTGATTAACATAGAATGAACATTTTTCAAGATTAGCATAAAGTTGTTCCTTTCTAAGTACATCAAATACACACCTCAAATGCACTACATGCTCATTCATGGTTTTGAGATAAATCAAGATATCATCAAAATAGACAACCACAAACTTCCCTATGAAAGGTTTCATCACATGATTCATGAGGCGTATAAAAGTACTAGGACCATTGGTGAGACTGAAGGGCATCACCAACAATTCATAAAGACCAAACTTTGTCTTGAATGCGGTTTTCCATTCATCACCGAGGTTCATCCGGATTTGATGATAACCACTCTTAAGATCAATCTTTGAAAACACACAAGATCCATTGAGCTCATCAAGCATATCATCTAATCTAGGGATAGGATGATGATACTTTACCATGATTTTGTTGATGGCTCGACAACCAACACACATTCGCCATGTTCCATCATTCTTTGGAACAAAAATAACCGGGACGGCGCACAGACTCATACCTTCTCTCACATAGCCTTTGTTGAGGAGTTCCTGAACTTGCCTTTGAAGCTCTTTAGTATCCTTCGAATTACTTTGGTAAGCCGGTTTGTTTTGCAATTTAAAACCTGGAACAAAATCAATTTGATGTTCAATTCTCCGAAGAGGGGGTAATCCACTTGGGAGCTCCTTGGGAAAGACATCTTCATAATCCTGCAAAAGACAAGAAATAGAATGGGGAAGAGAAGAAATAGATGGGTTAGCTTGCAAAACATGATCCCTATGTGTGATAAGGATCAAAGGACATTGAGCCGCAACCTCCTCCCTAATCTCTTTGTATGTCACCAATAGCACTTTTCCCTTTCCTTTCAACTCCCTCCTCTCTTCTCCTTCATCAACCTCCTTGTCAACTTGTTCTGCCCCTTCACCCTTCCCTTTTTCTTTCAACTCTCTCATTTTTTGATACACTTCATTAACTTGGGAAGGTGACATAGGATGAAGAACATACTTACGACCATCCAACACAAGTGAGTACTTGTTGGTTCTCCCATCATGCTTTGTTGAATGATCATATTGCCACGGCCTCCCAAGTAATACATGACAAGCTTGCATTGGAACCACATCACATAGGACCTTATCTTGGTAGTTCCCAATTTTGAATTTGATCAACACTTGTCTTTCGACCCTCAATTCGCTGCATTCACTTAACCATTGGAGCTTTTATGGTGTGGCATGTTTGGAAGTGGGCAACTTCAAGAATTCCACCATAGTGGAACTAGCAACATTAGCACAACTCCCACTATCTATGACCAACGAACAAATATTCCCTTTGATCAGGCATTTGGAATGGAAATTTTTTTCCCTTTGGCTTGGATCATCCATGGCTTTGCTAACCATTACCTGCCTCACCACATAATTTGGAATTGTAAGCTCTCCTTCTTGAGGCAAGATCTCTTCAATTGGAGCCCTCCTCATTATCCCATTGGGAACGGTGACATCCTCTTCATACAACCCCCTTTCACCCTCTTCTTCACATTCGAAACCACCTTCTTCTTGAGAATTTTCTTCCTCTCCCCTTCATCCTCATAGTAAGGCTTACCTTCTCAAAGAACGATGTTTCTCCGGTTTAGACATTCACTCATCTTGTGACCCCATCCTTGACACCTAAAACATTGAAGACCTTTGGAAACATTAGATGGTTAATTGTTTCCTCCCTCTTTTGGTGCTTTCGTTGTAGTACCCTTGTCAAGAGACTTCTTTTCAAAAGGTTTTTTAGTGGCCTTGTCTTTATTCCATGTTGAAGTTCCTTGAGCTCCCTCTTTGTTCTTTCCCCAAGAATTAGAAGATGAATAGCCTCTAGATTTAAATGACTTCTCCTCTTTGATGTTCCTTTCAGTCTCAATAGCCACATCTACGATATCTTCTAGTCACTCAAACTTTTGAAGAAGCATCCTAGAAGATATGTTTTGGTTCAACCCGCTTCTAAAATGAGCCTTGGTGTGATTAGGTACTTCATACTCAAGCTTCGTAGACATATTTTTGAACTCATCATAATACTCCGCTACGCTCTTGCTTCCTTGCTTTAAGTTGAAAAGGTTGGTGAGTTGTTTTTGTTTATACCTCTCCGGAACATACTTGAAATTCATAAGTACTTTCAATTCTTCCCATTGTGGAATGTCGGCATAACCAAGATTTCTTCGACTTCTCCTTGTAGAGTTCCACCATGTTGAAGCAAACCCTTCGAACTGTGCAATAGCATAGGTTGACTTCATTATCTCGGTTAACTCATTGGTTTGAAAGATCCTTTCACATTGTAGCTCTCAATTGAGGTACGACTCAGGATCACTCCCTCCTTTGAAAGTAGGAAGAGTGACCTTGATGGAGTTGAGACTCGTGTCTCGTCCCCCATTTCCACCTTGGTCACCAAATTGATCCCCTAGAACCCAAGCTCGACCTTGGTTTCCAAAGTTTCTTCCTCCTTGAGGAATTGGACCATTCCTTCCTCCCCTTTCTCTATGTGGACCTAAGAATTGACCCCGTGGTCTATTTGCTTGACCATCATAGCCATAATCCTCTCCTTACCCCTCAAACTCCTCTCGTTGCTCATGCCTTTCAACTTCTTCCCTTTGGATCGGTGGATTTTTGTTAAATTGAACTAATCGAAGAGCAACTTATGGGGCTTGGTTAACATTGACATTTGTTTGTTGCATGGGAGCATGATCTTGCAATGTCGAGTTGAACATTTGGTTGAGAGTGATAAGTGAAATTGTAGATGGAGTGTTTTGCACATGGCCACTCGATGTCGCATGGTAATTTGGTTGGGGAGTAGAAGTTGAATAACTAACACGCCCCTCCACATTCACTATTCTGCCATCCATAGTATCCATCCATTGAGAGAGACCCTTAATGACCTCCAATAGAGCCTCATTAGTAACCCTTCCTGTAGGGCTCTGAGATTCATCTCCCAATGTCATTGTACGTGCTTAAAAGACACTCAACAACAGCAAGCAACGTTAGCGTTAGTAAAAAAATAAAATCTCACAATCACTCGGGTTTTCACACCTTTGATTTCCTGCTAATTGTTGAAAGTTGCTTATACTTGATCAATCACGAAGTGTCAATTTGCTACTCTTGGCCGGAATTGATTCTTGTTTCAAAGATGGACGACTCGATTAAAAACAAACGGACTTGAATCAAGAAGTTAACTACCAAGTAAAATGGATAAAAGCACGAAAAGAAGTGGTACTAGCAAATAAGAGAATTCAAGAACCAAAAAAAAACAAGTAGATCAATTACGAGTTGAAAATTAGTTTAGGAATTGCCAGAACGAACTAGAATCAAGAAAAGGAAACTAAGGAATTAGAACCTGAGATTGGTTGCATAAAATGATGTTCGGGACACCGAATTCAATGTTTTCTTCGCCAAAGTTGAAGTTCAGCTCGCCAACTTAAAGATTAGCTCACCAAATTTAACAGAATGTTTGGGCAATTTGGTGATCTGGAGGGTAGTTTGGCGACTTGCCGAATGGACTTTGACGAGCAAAGTCGGGTCACCGAAAGGACCATTGTGTGCACCTGAAGACCTCAAATTTTGTGATTTTGTGATCCCCCTTGTACTTAATTTTTTATTCCTTACCCCTATTGGTAAATTACCTTGTGCACTAACACTTATCCACCTTCTCTTTCCTCTCCTTTTGGATTAAACATCTCCTTTTGTTAGATTACTTCTTCTTGAAGATTTGACTATCCTTCAAGAACACTATGAACAAGATGAATATCCAAAATAAAACCCTTAATAATTTTTGCTTAAAATTTCATGAAATTTGAGATTAAGATTCCTCTTGATTTAGGAAACAATCTCCAATACTTTTTATCTTTCAATTCCTTGGCAAATCTTTCAGATTTCAAAACCCACTTGCATCTTCTTCAAGCTTCTTCACTCAATAATGGTGGATTCTTCAATCTTACTCCCAAACTCAAGCAAATCTCAGATTTAGACTCAATTAATGATAGGGACTCAAATCTAGCATTAGCAACTTCAAACAAAACTTAAATAAACAAAAATATTTTTAGGTTTTCTTGAAAACGAATTTTGACTCCTTTTTTTTATTTTCAATTTTCTTTCAATATCACAACCCAAGACTAGAATCGTGAAGACGAATCTAAGCTCGGTTCTGATACCAAATGATGTAATTCCTACCACGAATTATGAACAAAATGCAAAAATTAGAGAAAAGAAAGTAAAGATAGATAGATAGACACAAAAAGAGGAAATAGAAAGCAATCAAAAGGTATGTTAAACGTTAAGAATTTAATCCATTAATCCTACAAGAAGCACCTAACTCTTACGATGACCTCGAGGGAAATTGATTCACCCCACAACCAATGTTTCTAAGCAAGTTTTCAACCAAAAGCTTGTACCAAACTCACTCTCTCAAGAGGTTCACAATAACAATATTCAATATCAAAGTAATCTCCCAAAATAAGAACCTGCAAGCTAGCTATTTATAGTTTTGGACTATTTATTACAAAAAGGCCCAAAAGTGGCCCACAAAATGCAAATCGGTGAGCTTAGGACCCATCGCCGAATGGACTAGTATCCTCTCCTAGCTTTTGTTCCTTACTATTAAATTCGGTGAGCTGGGGTGACTTCGGCGTATCGCCGAATGAGGCAGCACCATCGCCGAATGTGGCAGCATCTCCCATCGCCTTCTCTTCACCTCTCCAAGCGATCTTTAAGGCGTGGAACCCTTTGTTTTTCATCAACACAAACTCCAAAACCTCTAGCTTCATGAATAACCCTTGAATTCTTTGAATGTCCCGAGCTTGACTTCGAGTGAACGGCCTCGATGCAATCCAGATTGCATCACTGTTGGGACCAATACTGGTGGATTGGACAAGTATTGTTTGATTCTATCGAAAGCCTTTTGGCATTCCTCTATCTATTTCATGGTGGCTTCCTTCTTTAGTAATTTAAATATGGGTTCACAGATCACTATGTATTGAGCTATAAACTGACTGATGTAATTCAGTCTTCCCAAGAAACTCATCACGTCTTTATTGGTCTTGGGGGAGGTATCTATTTGATTGCCTTTATCTTTGATGGATCCAACTCTATGCCTTTCCTGCTGATGATGAATCCTAGTAGTTTTCCTGCGGGTACTCCAAATGCACACTTTGCTGGATTTAACTTTAGATTATACTTCCGCAGCCTCTCAAAGATCTTTTGTAAGTCATCTAGGTGGTCTGAACTTCTCTTGGATTTGATAACAACATCATCCACATACACTTCAATCTCCTTTTGGATCATATCATGAAAAAGGGCAGTCATGGCCCTCATGTAGGTTTCACCAGCATTTTTGAGACCAAATGGCATCACTCTATAGAAATACACTCCCTATGGAGTGATAAATGCTGTCTTTTCTGCATCATCTTCATCCATTAGGATCTGGTGATATCCTGCAAGGGAATTGACAAAGGATTGCAACTCATGTTTTGCACAATTATCGATGAGTATATGAATATTTGGAAGAGGGAAATCATCCTTAGGACTGGCTCTATTGAGATCTCGATAGTCCACACATATTCTGATTTTTCCATCCTTTTTTGGCATAGGCACAATGTTAGCTAACCATGTAGGGTAATTTGTAACCCTCACAACATTCGCCGCAATTTGCTTAGTTACCTCCTCTTTGATCCTTAGACTCAAATCGAGCTTGAACTTTCTTGTCTTTTGTTTAACGGGTAGACAAGTGGGATTAGTTGGTAATTTGTGCGAGACAATATAGTGCTTAATCCGGGCATGTCATCGTAAGACCAAGCAAATACGTCAACATACTACCTAAGCAACTCTATTAACTCTTGCTTTCTTTCTGCCTCCAAGTGTATGCTGACTTGTGATTCCTTCACGATTTCTTCATCTCCTAAGTTGACAACCTCTATTTCATCCATATTTGGTTTTTTCTGACTTTCAACTTGCTCGATCTGATGTGGTAGATTTTTGGGTATCATACTTTCATCATACTCTTCATGATCCTGTTCCTCGCTTATACCTTGCTCGGTAGATTCGTTACATGTCATAATCGTTGAACGAGGATTTTTATTAATATGAGCGTTGAAAAGTGCAAAAGGTAAATAAAATTAATAGATATTTAAAATAATATACATGATTCAAGCCTCAGTTTGATCATGCGAATTTTAAAAATTAAAACTTCTTTTTCACACTACCAAGATTCTTGTCGAAACAGGGAAGGATCGATTGTCTAGTTTTGTAAGATTTTTCTAGGTTCGGCATCACGAATGGTCAATTTGCTGAGATTGATTTCTTCCTCTTCTCCAACAATGGCCACAAACAAATTGCCTATTCCATCTACGATGTTATCATCGGCCGCTTGATCTGGAATCAAAGCTTCTTCTGGTACAAAGATTGTCTTGCTTGACCTGTGGTGGACTCCTCCTGATGTAGGCTTGTATCCAAGTCCAGTGGTGTCTCTCTGAGGCTTCAGCTAGATTGGCTCAACTATGCCATTGGACTTGGGTCCAAGTTCAGTCTTAGGTTGATATCCATACTTCAACATCTCTGATGCAATAATTTTTGCTGCACTTATCAATTTTGTCTCAACTAGCTCTACTTCCTCATTGACCCTTACAGCTTGCATAATTTCCAAAGTGTGAAAAGTGGCTATGTCTAGCTCATCAGTGATGGAAATAAAATTAACAAAATGCATCAGATGGCTGAGCTCCCCGTGAATGGTAACTTCTGTGCGGCCCCACTCAAACATTACATATTGATGAAGAGTGGAAGGAACTGCTCTTGCCATGTGAACCCATGGTCTTCCCAGCAATAGGTTGTAGTTGGATGACACATCCATCACTTGAAATAGGATGGGGAATTTAGACGGCCCCACTTGCAACGTGAGATAGATCTCTTTGATGAAACTTCTTTGTGCTCCATCGAAAGCTTTAACTTTCACGTGACTTTCCCTTATTTCTCCCATATTTACACCTAAATCTCTCAAGGTGGTGAAAGGGCAGATGTTGCATCCAGAACTACTGTCAATTAGAACTCGAGTCAAAATCTTATCAAAACATTTGAATGTGATGTGAAGTGCTTTGTTGTGTCTAGCCCCTTCCGCAGGCAGCTCTTCATCATGGAAAGAGATCTTGTTAGCTTCCACTATTCATCCAATCATTGAAGCTAAGGTTTTACTTGTGGTCTCTTTTGGAATGTTCAATCCATTTAACACTTCCATCAAAGCATTCCTATGAGCTTCAGAATTCATAAGCAGAGACAAAATGGATATGTGGGCTGGCGTTTTCTTCAACTACTCTTCGACTGAATAGTCTTTAGGCTGCATCTTCTTTCAAAACTCTGTGGCTTCAGCATCGGTAACATTCTTCTTTATATTCTGTTCTTTCCTTAGAATTCCTCGATTTAGATCCTCGGAGCATAACACCTTCCAGGCCTAGTCATTCCATGAGCCACAACAGTGTCAATCGCCTTGCCCTTAGTGCTTGCTTGATAGTCCCATAGGACTGCTTTGGTGTCATACTCAGGCTTTCTAGTGATTACAGTGGTCACTACAACTCTTGGGAGATATGTTTAGACAGTCAAAGGTTCCCTTAGTTGAACAGTGATAACATGTTGCGCTGAAGATGTCATGGCATCTGCTTCATCTATGTTTGGACAATCAGGGCCCTCATATTCTTCATCTAGAGTAATCATGTTGACTTTCCGGTTCTCATGATTTTTCAAGGGGTTGTTATTTACATTTGGAGGTGCTGGAGTGCATTTGATTACTCCTTGTTTGATCAAAGACTCGATCTAGTTCTTCGAACAGTAACAATCTTCCGTGTCGTGTCCTTGAATTCCTGAGTAGTAGGCGCATCACTTGTTTCCATCGAAGTTATGAGGGATTGTATCGGGAAGTTTTCCTTCAACTAGCTGCAACCCTTCTACTATCCTCAGCCTCTCAAATAATTTGGCATAAGGTTCGACAATGAGTTTGTAGATGCGAGTATTTCTAGCTTCGGGATTCGGTCGTGGTCTTGGTGCATATGCTGGTCTATTTTTGTTGATTGGTGCTTGGACAGGGACATATGGTCTTGGTGGATTTTGGAATGCTGGTGCTTGGGGTGGATTATAGTGTGGTTGGGTATTATATACTGGGTATGGAATGTATGGAGGAGTATGTGGAACAATCTAGGGGTTGTTGGGCTATTGGTGGGATGATCCTCCATGTTGGTAAGTGATAGATGAAGCATCCTCTCTTTTCTTCTTGATGCCGCGAATGGAACCCGATTGTAGGGCGCTACTTGCAGCTTGCAATGCGATCATGGATTAAATCTTCCAAAATTTGACACCTTCTGGCCCATCATTGACATCATCTAGTCAAAGAAGATACCTTCTTGAGCTCGAATAAAGTACTTCGAGAGCTCATTCTCATTCGGTGGTGGTTGGACCCTGTCGTCTTTCGTTCTCCAATGTCGCGCGTACTCTTGGAAGTTCTCAGATGGCTTCTTTTGTATGTTAGCCAATGAGAATCTGTCCGCTGTGATTTTGGTATTGAATCTAAAATGGGTCATGAAATCCTCAGCCATTTCCTGCCAGTCACACCATTTGCGACGGTCTTGGCGCGTATACTAGGTCAATGATTCTCCAGACAGACTTCGGATAAAAAATTCATCCTTGGCTTTTTGTTTAGCCCTACATCGACTAACTTATCACAATATGCCCTTAAATGTGTTGAGGGTCACCTTTTCCATAAAACATGTCAAACTTCGGTGGCTTGTACCCCACCGACATTTAATGTCTGGATGGATGCACAAGTCATCATAATCAAGGCTCTACGTCCCCCTAGTGACTTATAAGCTTTTCAATGCCTTTATTAGACCATGAAGTTTGGCATTTTTTGATGCATCCTCTTTCAACTGAGCATCTTTCTCCATTTCTACATATTGATCGACCTTATACGGGACATTAACCACAGCTGGCGTTGTGATGGTAGGAGCTCCAACGACATATACAGGTTGAACATGTGGTTCATTGGGAGCGGCGATGTGTTCCCCAAGTATCTGTTGTATTGTAGGTATGGTAGGGTCGCGCGTAGAAAGGTCAGGAACAGTACTGCCTGCGGTTGGAGAAGCTGGTGGGACTTCACCATGAGGGGGAGCATGTTGAGTTTGTTCTGGCTGATTTGGTAAGTCGAAAGAAGGTAGGTCAGCCTTTGGGAAGTAAATAGGCATTTTGAAAGTTGGGAAAGTGGTAGATGACAGTTTGTCCAAGTCGCACACTTGACATAATTCTTCCTTCAAGATTTCGAGTTCTTGTGCGATTTGAGCCATTTTCTCATCATCTTGAATGTCTGTTATATTGTCACGACCCAAGGTACCCCCTAGACGTGACATGGCGTACAAGACCCCGAAAGGAGTCATACAAGCCATTTAGCATACATTCATACAAGATCATAGAGATTTAAATGTTCAAAAGACAATGTCATATCAAAGCATTTAAGGAAATAGTGGAAGTCTACATCAAATGTCTCAAAGCCAATCTATCATAAGAATGAGAAATAAAATTTGGGACGTAACCCAATACAATGTAAAAATGAAGAACATAAAACTAAGAACAACTAGGCTATGTCCTTGAATGGATGAGAACTCACAAAATCTTCAATAATCCATCTACAAAGCTCTAGCCATGAATAGATGGAGAATCGCTAAGACCTACATTAACAAGTCAATGTAGGCAAGAGTATGCGTTAGTACAATCAAGTACCAAGTATGATAGCAATGCACAAAATCACTTAAAATATGCTAAAACGAGACATTTTCATGAAATGACCAAGCTAAAACATGAAAGAGGTTAGAAACATATGTCATAAAACCATGGTCAAAGCAAGCTAAACATCTTTACTTTACTTTAATTGAGAAACATCATAAAAGAACTTAAAGTTCTTTATTGTGGGGAGTAATCTTAACCGACATGTAACACCATGTGAGCTATCAATATGGAATTCGGTGTCTAACCCCACAACGATAGGGCCATCCTACTTGCCAAGGTAGGACCCTTTACTTAACATATAGCTTACGTGGATCCACTAGCTAGTGTTTATCATAGATCATCATCCTATGACCATCATCCTATGGTGGCACATAGTTTATAGGACATGGGTAATCGCCACTTGTCCACTCGGTGCTAAGCATAACTCCCACAGATTAGACATAGTTCATTTATCATAAGTAGACATGGGTAATCACCTCTTGTCTATCATTAGTGATAAGTTCATTATTTCTACTTGGGTGATCGCCTCTTGTCTAGATTAGGGAACATGGGTGATCGCCTCTTGTCCCTTCATTAGAATAGCTCCTTAATCATCGATTCAAGTTTTTTTGAGCAAGCCTTTCAACAAGTTATGAATCATTACATGTGAGAAAACCCTTTCACATTCATGGGTCGAGTAATATATGAGAATTTCCTTTCACAACTCAACAACAACATTAACATATCATAAACTTTGATGCTTCAATCTCAAAGCACCCTCACTTCATCATTAGCTTCATAAGAGACATGCATAATTTCATAAACTTCATCTTTACATAGTTCAGCATGCTCATAATTTACAAATCATAGAGTTTACATGGGTTCATAAGAATTCATCTTAAATCATACAATTCAATGCAAGCTCATGCTTGGAAAACCATAAACAAGGCAATTTGACCTTAATTGAAGGAACACACATAATAGAGGAAAGTCATAGTTTTTGATTGATTATGCTTACTTCCATAAAACCATCAAAAGGTCATTCATAATCTCATCATGAGAACCTTAAATTAGAAATCATAATTCATGAATGGATTCATAGAGATTTCATCACATTCATCACTTTATAATTCAACCCACCAACAAAGCATAGATTTCAAAATTGGGAGAATTGGCATGGGTTCATGGGGATTCATCTAAATTCAAGAACTTTAACTCAATTTATTCTTCAAAGCACATAAAACAATCAACTGAAACAACTTTGCAATGAACCCATGACATGGAAGAAAACCCTTAATTAAATAGGGAATTTCAAATTTGAAAATTGGAGATTTTAGGGATTCCATGGAGGAAAGGGCTCCATGGATAAAGACTATCATACCTTAGTGCTCCATTCCTTTAAGCAATTGATGAAGAGAAACTTGATTTCTTGAACCCTAGCTTGCCCTCTTCTTTTTCTTCTTCTAACTTCTAGAGAGAGAAATATCTGAGGGAGAAGAGTTTGGGGGAATTTGCAAAATGATTGGAAAAGAGTAGATTTTAGGATTAAAAGGCTTATATAGTGTTAGGAATAGTGAGGAACCGACCTTGGTGGATAAATAATTCATTAGGTGAAAAGACCAAAAAGGCCTTTAAAAATAACTGTTGGACCCTTACCTACGGTTGGACCTACGGTCCGTAAGTCGACCTACGGTCCGTAAGTCGACCTACGACCCGTCCTGTCCTTCCGTAGATAGATTCAGAGACTGCCAACCTTGGACCCTACAACGACGGACCCAATGTACGGTTTGTGGGTTGACCTACGGCCCGTACATGGCCACCGTAGGTCAAATCCTTAGACCTGAAAATTTAACTAAGTATGGGTCTCACCTACGAACCCTACCTACAACTCGTACACTGGACGACGGGCCGTCCTGGGAAGCCGTCATTAAGGTTCTGCAACTTAACATTTTTGAAACTTTGGCTAGCCACCTACGGCCGGTAGGTCCGCCTACGGTCCGTAGATGGCTCCCGTAGGAGCTGGCACCAGATGAAAACCTGAAATTTTCCTTTCTTTTGAAATCTGAGATGTTACAATATCTCTCCCTTGGGAGCATTCATCCTCGAATGAGAATCAAGACATCATATGGAGGGTAAGAAACAAGAGCTAACAACCTAACCTAGAATGCAATCACATAAATGCACCTATCCGAGGAGGAAAACATCAACTCCAAGCTAAGGCATGTTCAACACATCATTTCATGAAAATTTTATGCAACTCATACTCAATGCACATAATCATAGATAAATCAATCAAGCTAACTCATTTTCTCAAAATTAGACTCTTCATGAACATTCATAAACAAGGAATAATGGAAACAACTAGGACACATGAAACCACAAGAATGAACCGTGAGGAACTAGATACCTAAAGCTAGAGTAGGATCGGTGGGAAAGGGATGAGGATATCGGGACATCATATTGGCCTCGGCCTCCTAAGTAGCACCCTTAACTAATTGATTCCTCCAAAGAACCTTCACGGAAGCAACTTCTTTATTTCTTAACATTCGGACTTGCCGGTCTAAACTCCCAACCCTTCTTCATAGGAAAGACTATCCTTTATGCCAAGATTCTCGAATGGCACTATAGAGGTCGGATCACCAATGCATTTTTTCAATAATGAGACATGGAAAACCGGATGCACTGATGCCAAGTCATTAGGCAAGTCAAGTTCATAAGCAATATTACCAACACGTCTCCAAATTTGATATGGCCCCACATAACGGGGACTAAGCTTCCCTTACTTCCCGAATCTCATTACATCCTTCATGGGTGAAATTTTCAAGTAATCCGAATAAATAACATCAAATTCTAAATCTCTCCTTCTAACATCGGCATAGGACTTTTGTCAACTTTGAGCCGTTTTCAACCTTTCTCTAATAAGCAAAACTTTCTCCATAGCCTCATGTACCAACTCGGGACCTATCAAAACAACTTCACCAACTTCGAACCAACCTATAGGAGATCTACACCTCCTGCCATAGAGAGCTTCAAATGGAGCCATGCCAATACTAGAATGGTAGCTATTATTATAAGCAAACTCAATCAAATACAAATGATCATCCCAATTACCCTTGAAATCAATTACACAAGCTCTCAACATATTTTCCAAAGTTTTGATAGTACGCTCTGCTTGCCCATCGATTTGAGGATGAAAGGCCGTACTAAGCTTAACACGAGTACCAAGGCCCTTTTGGAAAGATTTCCAAAATTGAGAAGTGAATTGTGCACCATGATTGGAGATAATGGATAAAGTTACTTCATGCAACCTAACCATTTCCCTCAAGTACAACATAGCATAATCCTCCGCCGAATAAGAAAGCTTGACGGGAATGAAATGGGCTGATTTCGTCATTCGATCTACAACATCTCAAATAGAATCATATTGTCGCCGGGTGCATGGTAAACTAACAATAAAGTCCATATTCACATCTTCCCACTTCCAAGTAGGAATACTAATATCTTGGGACAAACCTCCCAGCTTTTTGTGCTCAACTATCACTTGTTGACAATTAGGACACTTAGCCACAAATTCCACAATATCCTTCTTCATCCCATTCCACCAATAGAACTCCCGCAAATCATGGTACATCTTGGTAGCTCCCAGGTGAATGGAATATCAAGAACTATGGGTTTTCTATAAAACTTGTCCTCTTAAGTCATCTACATCAGGAACACACAAACGACTTTGATATCGAAGCACACCATCTACCCCTTGGGAGAAAGCCTCAACAGACCTTTTGAGCACCACTTCTTTCAATTCAATCAAATTAGGATCAAGATCTTGTTTAGCCTTCACATCATGAACAAAAGACGATTCGGAACCATTATAAACCATAACACCACCTTTAGTGGAACCAATCAGCCAAACACCCAATCAGGCCAATCTATGAACATCACGAACCAACTCTTTCTTACCATCCTCCACATGAGCAACACTACCCATAGATAACTGACTAAGAGCATCTGCCACCACGTTCGCCTTGTTGGGGTGATAGAGGACACTCATGTCATAGTCTTTTAACAACTCAAGCCACCTCTTTTGGCGAAGATTTAGATCTTTTTGTTTAAACACATATTGCAAATTCTTGTGGTTGGTAAATACGTCAACATGCACACCATACAAATAATGCCTACAAATCTTTAAAGCAAACACAACCGCCGCTAATTCTAAATCATGGGTAGGATAGTTCTTTTCATGAATCTTCACTTGCCTTGACGCATAAGCAATGACTTTTCAATTTTCCATAAGAACACACCCTAACCCAATCCTTGAGGGATCACAATAAACCATAAACCCATCAGACCCTTCCGGTAAAGTTAATATCGGAGTCGAGGTAAGTCTATCTTTCAACTCTTGAAAACTCTTCTCACACGCTTCGGACCAAGTGAACTTAGCCTTCTTTTGAGTCAAAGTCGTCAATGGAGAAGCAATCATAGAAAACCCTTTAACAAATCTCCTATAATAACCGGCTAAACCCAAGAAACTTCGAATATCCTAAGGTGATAGAGGTCTAGGCCAATTCTTAACCGCATCCGTCTATTTAGGATCTACCTCAATACCCTTACCGAAGACAATGTGACAAAGAAAAGCCACGGACCTTAGCCAAAACTCACATTTACTAAACTTTGCAAAGAGTTGTTGGTCCTTGAGGACTTGCAATACAATCCTCAAATGATCGGCATGCTCACCCTCACTCCTTGAGTAAATACAAATGTAATCTATAAACACAATCACAAACATATCAAGATATTGTCTTAACACCCTATTATTAAAAAACATGAACGCGGCCGGAGCATTTGTCAACCCAAACGACATCACTGGGAATTCATAATGGCTGTATCTAGTCCGAAAAGCCATTTTTAGAATATCATCTTCTTTCACCCTCAATTGGTGATAACCCAAATGAAGGTCGATCTTAGAGAAGTAACTAGCCCCTTGAAGTTGATCAAACAAGTCATCTATTCTTGGAAGAGGATACTTATTCTTGATGGTAACCTTGTTCAATTGAAGGTAATCAATGCACATACGAAGTGAACCATCCTTCTTCCTTACAAACAATACCTGAGCACCCCATGGAGAGATACTCGGTCGGATGAAACCCTTATCCAACAAATCTTTCACTTGCTCTTTTAACTCTTTAAGTTCTGCCTGAGCCATTCGGTAAGGAGGAATAAAGATAGGTTGCGTATCTAGGAGAAGGTCAATATCGAAGTCTATTTCCCTTTCTTGAACCCTAGCTTGCCTTATTCTTCTTCTTCTAAGTTCTAGAGAGAGAAATATTTGAGGGAGAAGAGTTTGGGGGAATTTGCAAAGTGATTGGAAAAGGGTAGATTTTAGGATTAAAAGGCTTATATAGTGTTAGGAATAGTTAGGAACCAACCTTGGTGGATAAATAAGTCATTAGGTGAAAAGACAAAAAAAGCCCTTTAAAAATAACTGTCGGAACCTTGTCTACAGTTGGAACTACGATCCGTAAGTCGACCTACGACCCGTCATGTCCTTCCGTAGATAGATTCAAAGACTGCCAACCTTGGACCCTACAACGACGGACCCAATGTATGGTTCGTGGGTCGACCTATGGCCCATACATGGCCACCGTAGGTCAAATCCTTAGACTTGAAAATTTAACTAAATATAGGTCTCACCTACGAACCCTACCTATGACTCGTACACTGGAAGACGGGCCGTCCTGGGAAGCCGTCATTGAGGTTCTGCAACTTAATATTTTTTAAAACTTGGGATTGCCACCTATGGCATGTAGGTCAGCCTACGATCCGTAGATGGCTCACGTAGGAGTTGGCACCAGATGAAAACCTAAAATTTTCCCTTTTTTTTAAATTTGAGGTGTTACATATATTTCAAGAACCTTCGGGGTTCTCAATAGGTATCATTATATTTGCGATAGAATTGAACTCGTCTCTATCAGTCATCTTTCCTTTTGATTGAAGGTTGTATCGTGAGTCACCCAGTTTGTAAGTCGACACAAATCAACGTACTTTGGGAATAAATGATGACCAAAAAGAAAAGAAAACAAAGAAAAATGGAAACCATGTTAGTTTAGGAGATTTTGAACGATGTAACAAATATGTAACACATATATACGCCAGGTTATCAGGAGGCATCCTAATATGAAGCCTCTTTTTGTACGAGGTAGGTCTACGTTGCAAATATTAATAATTAATTGATCAAAAATTTAAACACGTTCCAGATTCAAGACAGAGCTGATATTTCAATAATATTTTGGGGCAAATCTCAAATTGATCGCCCTATTAGTGTATTAGATCATTATGACAGGCCATGCAAGACCTCTTTTAGGGCAACATAAAGGAAAATAAAGGAAAAGCCTAGGGCTAAGTTGGGTAATCATCATCATCATCTCTCAAAGCATAGTAAGGCCCTGGCTGGTACCCTGGGGATTCGTTGATCTCCCATCCCTTGTTGTTTGAACCTTCCCCTTCATCAAACACTATGGAACCATACTCAGAGTAAGCATCTTCTGCTTTTGTAATAGGTTCATTTTCCATATGCATCACTCCTCCATCTCTAGGGTCATACACGTTAGGGTCATGCTCAGAATCTTTTTCCATTTCTTCCATTGGCTCTCTAGGATCCTCTTCCGGATCTTCTTCTATCTCCTCTTCTGGTTCATCCCCAATCACCTGTATGAGATGATCGATAGACCGCGGGGTCACCTGATGATACATGGCTATGGTGATGGGCATGAGGTTCAATAGTTCCATGCCAATCTAATTTGACCTTTGAGTGTCCGTGAAATCCAAGATTCCAGCATAGCTAGCCTTGCGAGAATTCCTCCCATCATATACCAAGTATAATACTCAGGCGTGCACCATGACTCATCCCCCATGCCTAAGTCAAGAATACCAGACCATCCTTGTACCAAAGCAGCAATCCTTTCGATCGGGATTCTTCCCTCAGAATCGACCTCTACTAGTGCCATATTTTACCATAGAGGAACGCCTTGGGTCATCCCAAACTGTCGGAGTACTCTTAAAGGTGCATAAGGCTGGAGGTCTTCCAACCCAATTAGCTCAATGAAATAGACGGGGTTGGTTCTCAACAAAGCTCGGCCATGGACCCATAATAGTCGCCATTGAATACGATTCCCTGTGAGGTGGATCAGGAAGAGCCACCATTCTTCTTCATAGTTTGGGGTATTCCACTTGTTCAACCTCATGCATGACTTCTGATTTTGTTGCGTAATTCCCCTTCAGTTCCATTGTCTGCCTGCCTTCGGTAGAAGTGTTCCAACACCCAAATATGTAGCAGCAAGTTACTGCCCCTGAAGTGATCATATTCCCAAGAGCAAAGGGATAGTGATCGAAAAATTTCCGCCATGATCATAGGTACGATGGTTACTCTAACAGGTCCTCTAAACATATAAATGACCATAGGCAGTAGGTTGATGTTGACATAGTCTCTTTTCCTCGGGAAGATCATTATTTCCAAAAAGGCTATCACGAAAACAATAGCCCTGTGTCTTTTCAAATCAACCCTAGAAATGAAGAATTCTTGTTGGAACCTATCATAGCTCTCTTGATGACCGAATTTTTAAAGAGGTATTCTAATTTGACCTATTCTTCATCAACTCTTCGCAAACCTGGTGATAACAACATGTATAGCATATATCATATGAAAGCTTTAAAGGAGCTTGATGGACACCAAATAAAGACATATAATGTGTTAAAGGTCCATCAAAGTGAAGAGAAGGAAGAAAGTGGCCATGTGTGCAATTTGACCATCTCATGAATTCAAGAATTCACAAAAGAAGGCAACCAACCAAACAAGGCCCTTATCTCATTAAGGTAAAATTGTCTAAGAACTGTCTTCTTTATTTCCTTAGTATAAATATTAGTCTTTTTTCATTTTGCACGACGTAGAGTATGTTGAATGTTGAAATTGAATACACTCAAATTGTAGTTACTAATTTAGTATTAGTTTAATTCCCTTAAGGAATTAGTGAGTAATTAGAGGTTAACTCTTAGAATTGATAGTTAACTTCTTCTAGCTTAATCAATCATCGAGTTACCCTATTAATAGATTCAGTTTGGTTTTCTCCTTTCTGATTGAGTTTGGGGTATTGTTGTTTGATCGGATTCAATTGAGATATGAATGTATAAAGTCCTTTGTTGCTTATAAATTCGATTAGATTTTGATAATTCCACATATTTTTTCTTATTTCTTTCAATTACCCCTTTCATTCTTATCATTTGGTATCAGATAAGGGCCTTATTTGTTTACCTTCTTTTGTGAATTCTTGAATTCATGAGATGGCCAAATTGCACACATGGCCACTTTCTTCCTTCTCTTAACTTTTATGGACCTTTAACACATTATATGTCTTTATTTGGTGTCCATCAAGCTCTTCTAAAGCTTTCATATGATATATGCTATCCATGTTGTTATCATCCTCCCCTTCTTGAAAAGGATTCATCCTCGAATCCAAACCTTGCAAAAACATAAGAAGGAAAGTAACCAAGAGGTCCTCATAGCCAAAGGGTTAGTATAAATGTTAGCAAAAAAAACTTTATACGAAGGAGACTCAATCTCAAGGAAAAACCAAGTATCCTACATTATCATGACTATTAAGCCCATACATGGAGCACAAAGAAATTTGTTATTTCGCACATCAAAAGGATAATACCACCCAAAAGATGGCACTACTACAGGCTCATGTACTTCCAAATGTTCACTGGTGTCAAAATGATAGAAGGTCCACATAATCGGGTCATACAAACAAGTATATACCTCAATAAAATCCCGACCCAAGTGCAATGCACATTTAAGATGACTATGAGACTCGTCATATGCAAAGAGATAGTAGAGAAATGTGTCCTGCACATTGAGGTTAAGGTGTTCCTATATGCAAGATCACAACTAGGTTCAAGGATCCTAGCACTCATTACATCATAAGATGGAACACACAAAGACAACATGATGAATTTAGGATAAACTTCACCTTCTCTTGGCAAATAACTCCTACCCCCATAAGATCTGCAATCAATAAGATCATATGCAAAGAGGTAGTAAAGAAAGGGGGTTATAAAACTACCCTTGCCAAAAAATTCATCCAAATTGTCCAAGCATCACTACACAGGTGCTACAATTTAACACATTACAGAGCTCAAATGGAAAGGAAATCCATGAACATGGATCAAGTACATAATTTTTTACCCGGTTGACACTCTTATATTCCAACAACATTCTCCACTCAAAAGCATGAGCATCATCATATGCAAACAAGTAATAAAGAAAGGTGCTACATAAATGAACTTCATCCAAGGTGTGCCCACATATAGAATCACCCTTTGATCCACAAGCATTAAGGCCTTGATCAAGAATAGTACCACACAAGAATGAAGGGCTCATTGGAGAACATACACCCTCTTTTTTTTTACCACAAACCCCTCCAATAGATGTACTATCATCTTTCAAGAAGAGAGTTCCATCTTCGGAAAGTGTGTCATTATGCCATAGTGGATTCTCAATCACTTGGTAGCCTTCAAGAGGGACTACACTTTTATCATGCCAAGACACACCACTATGCATTTCACCATCATTAGTCATGTCAACATCAAACAAGGGATTATTACTCACAAGTTGATCAACACCAATATCACTTGATAATGAACTATCATTCAAAGCATATGTATCAACACTAGGTTGACACAAATTGATTTTACTAGAAGAATCAATTCAGTCATCGATAGGATCAACTAGTGTATCCATATTATCAACATGCACATCATCAAAACATGAAAAAGAACTACATGGCAATGTAATATCACTCAAGGCACAAGTGTCAACACTAGGTGGACACAAATTGATCTTACAAGAAATCTATTCGGTCATTAATAGGATCAACTAGTGTATGAACACTCTCAACAAATACATTATCTCTATGTGGCAAAGAATCATTAAGCTCACATGAAATCAAGCTATCACTTATACTCAATTGGCTACTAGCCAAACAATTAATTTCCAAGCTTAAGGAAGTGCAAGAATTAGAATTGTTACGTTGAAGCTCATAACATGAAGTGTCTTCACCTTGGTTGTGCAATTCCTTAGGTTCTTCATCACGACGAGTAGTACCCTTTAATAGTCTTTCCAAGTCATCGAGTGCCATCTCAGTGACTAATAGAATGACCTTTTTAATTTTTCCTTGTATGGAAGCAAACAACTCATTTGTGATCATAGTACGAGGATCCTGATAGCGAAATGATAATGATCCTATTACCATACCTATAAAACTTAATGTCACGACCCAAGGTACCCCCTTGACGTGACATGGCATAAAAAACCCCGAGAGGCCTCATACAAGCCACTTAGCATACATACATACAAGATAATAGAGATTAAGAGTTTAAAAGATATTTTTATATCAAAGCTTTTAAATGCAACAACGGAAGTCTATATCTCATGTTTCAAAGCCAATCTAACATAGAAAATAAAGTTTGGGACGTAACCCAATACAACATCGAAAATGAAATAACATGAAAATAAGAACAACTAGGCTGTGTCCTCGGATGGATGAGGACTCACCAAGTCTTCTATCAAATCTTCTATAAAGCTCTAGCCGCGAGTGGACGGTGAATCGCCAAATCCTACATCAAAGAAGTTAATGTAGGCAATAGTATGCGTTAGTACAATCAAGTACCAAGTATGATAGCAATGCACATAAAACACATAAAACATGCTAGAATGAGAAATAATCATGACATGCAATGGCCAAGCTAAAACATAATAAAGCATAAGAAGCATGAAGCATAAACCATAGCCAAAGCAAGCTAAATCATCTTTATTTACTTTAGATTATCATAACAACACTTGTGTTCATTAGTTGTGAGGAATAGCCTTAACCGACATATAAGACCATGTGAGCTATGAACATGGAATCTGGTGTCTACCCTACACCGAAAGAGGGCCATCCTACTTGCCAAGGTAGGACCCTTTACTTAACTTGTAGCTTACATGGATTCACTATCTAATGTCTATCTAAGACAATCATCCTATGAGGGAACATAGGTAAGGGATAAGGAGATTGCTACTAGAAACCCGGCCTCTACTACGGGGGAGCTTCCATCTCAATATCCTCTCGGTGCTAAGCATATTTCCCACGCAATAGTTAATTATCATATTCATATCATTATCCATGGAAAGGTACAACTAGGGTTACCAATCCAAGATAAAATCATGTTTATAGACATTTCATCTTCCATGGACTAGTCCAAGCTTACGTCATTAGAATAGCTCCTTATGAACATGGGTAATCAGCTATTTTTTCATTAACTCCTAGTGTGAGCATTACGTGAGAAAACCTTTCACAACTCAACACAACATCATCATGTCATAACTTTGGTACTTCACTCTCAAAGCACCCTTAATTCATCATTAAACTCATATGAGACATGCATAAGTTCATAAGCTTCATCCTTACATAGTTCATCATGCTCATAATTCATGGATCGTATAGTTCATATGGGTTCATAAAATTTCAACTTAAATCATGCAATTCAATGCAAGGTCATACTTAGAAAGTCATAAATAAGACAATTTACCCATACTTAATGGAACTCACATAATAGAGGGAAAATCATGCTTTGGACTTGAACATACTAAACTTCATAAAGTCACCCTCAATTCATTCATAATTCATGCATAGCTTCATAGAGATTTTCATAAAATTACTCAATCCACCAATCAAAGCATAGATTAGGAAATTGGGGAGAAATAGCATAGGTTCATGGGGATTCATTCAATATCTACATCAAATCGAATAATTCACGCTAATTCATGCACTAAATTCCTTTATCACGCTACATTGTGCACTAGAAATCATAAAATCAACAATTGAAATCATAATTTGAAGAACCCATAAGAATTGATCAAAAATCCTAATTCAATAGGGGAAATTGAACCTTGAAAACCTTGAAGAAAGTTGAGGACCCATGGGAGGAAAGGGCTCCTAATGGTGAACACTATCATACCTCAACAAAGCCCACAAGAAATTGATGGAAATTGATGGTCTTCAATGGAGGATCTTAGTCTTCTTCTTCCATAAAGCTTGAGAGAATTTTCTTAGAGAGAGAAATATTTGAGAGAGAAGAAATATTGGAATGAGTGAAAATAGGCTTAGAAAATATATATAGGGTCTAGGTTAAGGGTATAACCAACTTAGATTAATAGTTAAACATTTAGGGAAAAGACCAAAAAAACCTTAAATAATAACTGTCGGGGGCAGTCTACGGGCAGGACCTACGGTCCGTAGGTCAATTGACGGACCATCCTGTCCTTCCGTCAATTGATTTAGAATCTCAGTTGGGGCTGAAAATTTGGCTAAGTCTGGAAGGGATCTACGGGACCCATCTATGGATCGTCAACTGGACGATGACCCATCCTGTTGCTCCGTAGGTCGAGGTTCAAAAACTTGGAAATCCTGAAAGTCCATAGTGCCAACGACGGTTCCCACCTACGGCCCGTCATTCCACCTACGATCCGTAGGTGACCTCCGTAGTCATTAGCACCAGGTTGAAAAACTACATTTTCATTTCTTGGAAAGCTTTGGGGTATTACACTTAACAAACTAGTTAGTAGCAAAATTCATCATGTCACTCTTTATTTGAACTCTCAACTCACCTTCTATGGCGTCGTCTCAAAACTGATAGTGAACTAACTTTGCCATCCAATTCAAGGTCACCTATCCTTTGTGGTGGGGTGGATTCTTATGACTCTTAAAAGAAGGACGACCTAAAAAAAAGCTAACGGACTTGAACCAAGAAGATTATCAACATAGTAAGATGAGAAAAGTAGTAGAAAGAAGCAAGAAAAGATACAGACTCAAAACAAACTAAGTAACAAAAGTAGAAGAATTACTTGTTGTTACTTAATTTGAAGGATCAAAGGAATGATTTGATAATTAAAAACTAGTTAGCAAGTAAATAAAAAATGTTAATAAGTTGTTAAATAGTTTAGAAATGAGAAGAAAAATGAGTGTAGAAGAAGAAGAAGTGAATTTGGACACTTAGAAAATTTTTTAGGCACAAATAACTCTCATACTTAGCCAAATTTTGAGGCTGAAACAAAAAACCTGCTGTCTGAAGTTGTACCACACGCGCGCAGCAGCGAGTTGTACCTCTTTGAGTTGCAGCCTATGCGCTGGCGCTGACGTGGCTGTTGCGTGGCTGCTATGTTGGCAATAAACTGCTGACGTAGCAGCTGACGTGTTGGCCACGTGGAATTTAATTATTTTTTTGAATCTCAAATTTTATTTTATTTTTGAAATTTCCACAAGTGGACTAGTAAACATCTTGACCAACTTTGACTTGAGAATATTGGATCAAATGTACCTTTTTGCTCCTTCTTTGTCACGACCGAAGGTACCCCCTAGACGTGACATGGCGTACAAGACCCTGAGAGGCCTCATACAAGCCACTTAGCATGCATCATACAAGATAATAACAATTTAAGAGTTCAAAGACAATTCATTATCAAAGAGTTTAAGGAAATAGCGGAAGTCTATATATAGTCTCAAAATCCATCTAACATAAGAAATGAAAGAACGTTGGGACGTAACCCATACAAAGTCTTAAAAAGAAAGTAAATGACATGAAGGTAAATGTGGCTATGTCCTCGAACATATGAGTACTCACCAAATTCTTTAATGATCTCTACTATCACGAACTAGCCACGGGAAGATGGGGATGAGCTGGACCCTACAATTATAAGAAAATGTAGGCAAGAGTATGCGTTAGTACAAATATGTACCAAGTATGATAACCATGCATAAAAATATTTAAACATGCAAAAGGGGACATTTTCATAATCATGCAACGATCAAGCTAAATCATGAGAAAAGGTTTAGAAATCATAAGTTACAAATCATGATCAATGCAGGATAAACATCTTTACTTTACTTGAGAAAATACCTTGAAAGCCACTTTAGGTCATTATTGTGGGAAATAGCCTTAACCTACATGTAAGACCATGTTAGCTATTAACATGGAATCCGGTGTCTAATCCTACACCGATAGGGCCATCCTACTTTCCAAGGTAGGACCCTTTCTTACTTGTAGCTTACGTGGATCCACTAGCTAATGTCTATCTAGACCATCATCCTATGGTGGCACATAGTTTATGGGATAAAGAGATTGCTTCTAGAAACCCGGCCTCTACATACGGGAGAGCTTCCATCTCAATATCCTCTCGGTGCTAAGCATAAATCCCACGAAATAGTCATATATCATAATTCATCTTTTTATCCATGAAAAGGTACAACTACCTCATTTAGAATAGCTCCTTAATCTTTGATTAAACTTTAGATAAGAAAACCTTTTAACAAGTTATGAATCCTTTATGTGAGAAAAATCCTTTCACATTTCATAGTTTGAGTAGTATGTGAGAAATCCTTTCACAACTCAACAACAACATCATTCATGCTTCAATCTCAAAGCAATTCATAAATCATCATAATTTTCATCATGGAACATGCATACTTTCATAAAACCCATATTTTGATCATTCATAATTCATCATGAAATCATAGTTTTTAGAAATCGTAAATCATGCATGGGTTCGTATAAACTTCATAAAATTCATCTTCTTCACAATTAAACCCATCAACAAACCTAATTTCGAAATTGGGGAAATGACATAGGTTCATGGGGATTCATCTTAATTCATGAAATTCAACTCAATTCATGCTTCATAGTTCATAAAAAAAATCAATAAAATCAACATTGAAAAGAACCCATGACATAGAAGAAAAGCCCTAACTTCAATGGAGGATTTCTAACTTGTAAAATAGAGAATTTTAGGGACTCTATGGAGGAAAGAACTCCATAGATGAATATCATCATACCTCAATGCCAAAACCTTGAAATCAATGGAAGATTAGGAGGATTGATCTTGGAACCCTAGGTTCTTCTTCTCCTTCTTCAAACTTCTAGAGAGAGAAATATTTGGGAGAGGAGAGATTTAGGAATTATTAGGAATGGGTAAAAATTAGGATTAAAAGGTTTATATAGTGCTTAGGATTAAAAGGTAACCGACTTAGGTTAGACATTAAACATTTAGGGGAAAGACAAAAAAGCCCTTCTTAAAAATTAACGGCCGGACCCCACCGATGACTTGACCTACGATCCGTGGGTCCAACCACGGACCGTCGGTGGTCTCGTCGTTAGTTTCAAAGACTATCAACCTTGTACCCTGCAATGATGGACCCCATGTATGGTCCGTTAGTCAACCTACGGCCCGTACATGGCCACCGTAGGTCCAATTCTTGTCCTTGAAAATTTAACTAAATATAGGTCTCACCTACGAGACCTACCTACGGCTCGTACATAGAATGACGACTCATCATGTTGAACCGTATATCAACTACTGAAACTTAACATTTGGAAAACTAGGACAGTGCCAACCACGATTCCACCTACGTTCCGTACGTCAGACCACGGACCGTCAGTGGTCTTGTTGGTACAGCTCCAAAAAAAATTCTTCCTTTTTCGAATCCGAGGTGTTACATTATCTCCCTATTTGGAAAATTTGTCCTCAAATGGGAGTCAAGACATCTTAAGGAGGGCAAAAAAAAGATCTATCAACCCAACAAGAATGCAATCACATAAATGCACATATCCGAGGAGGAAACATTAACTCAAAGCTTAAGCATGTTCAAAATATCATTTCATAAAAGCTTTATGCAACTCATACTCAAATGCACATAATCATAGAGAAATCGATCAAGCTAGGTCATTTTCAAAATATTTAACTCTTCATGAACATGCATAAACAAGGAATCGTGGAAACAACTGACACATGAAACCAAAAGAATGAACCATGAGGAACTTAGATACCTCAAGCTAGAGTAGAGTCGGAGGGAAAGAGATGAGGTATCGGGACATCATATCGGTCTCGGCCTCCCAAGTAGCATCCTCAACCAATTGATTCCTCCAAAGAACCTTCACGAAAACAACTTCTTTATTTCTTAACTTCCAGACTTGCCGGTCTAAATTCTCAACCGGAATTTCTTCATAGGAAAGATTATCCTTTATGCCAAGACTCTCCAATTGCACTATAGATGCCGGATCACCAACACACTTCTTCAACAATGAGACATTGAAAACTGGATGCACCGATGCCAAATCATTAGGCAAGTCAAGTTCATAAGCAACCTTACCAACACGTCTCAAAATTTGATATGGGCCTACATAACGGGGACTGAGCTTCCTTTTCTTTCAAAACCTCATTACACCCTTCATGGATGAAATTTTCAAGTAAACTCAATCATCAACATCAAATTCTAAATCTCTCCTTCTAACATCAACATAGGACTTTTGTCGACTTTGAGCCGTTTTCCACCTTTCTCTAATAAGATGAACTTTCTCCATAGCCTCATGTACCAACTCGGGGCCTATCAAAGCAACTTAACCAACTTCGAACCAACCTATAGGAGATCTACACCTCCTACCATAAAGAGCCTCAAACGGAGCCATACCAATACTAGAATGGTAGCTATTATTATAAGCAAATTCAATCAAAAGCAAATGATCATCCCAATTACCCTTGAAGTCAATCACACAAGCTCTCAACGTATCTTCCAAAGTTTGGATAGTACGTTCCGCTTGCCCATCGGTTTGAGGATGAAAGGTCGTGCTAAGCTTAACACGAGTACCAAGACCCTTTTGGAAATACTTCAAAAATTGAGAAGTAAATTGTTCACCACAATCGGTGAAAATGGATAAAGGCACTCCATGGAACCTAAAAATTTCTCTCAAGTACAACTTAGCATAATCCTCCGCTGAATAAGAAACCTTGACGGGAATGAAATGGGCTGATTTCTTCATACGATCCACAATAACACAAATCGAATCATATTGCCGCCGGGTGCGTGGTAAACCAACAATAAAGTCCATATTCAAATCTTTCCACTTCAAATTAGGAATACTAATAACTTGGTAAAAACCTCCCGGCTTTTGATGCTCAACTTTCACTTGTTGACAATTAGGACACTTCGCCACAAATTCCGCAATATCCCTCTTCATCCCATTCCACAATTAGACCTCTCTAAAACCATGGTACATCTTGGTAGCACCCAGGTGAATGGAATATCCAGAACTATGAGCTTCCGACAAAATTTGTTCCCTTAGGTCATCTACATCGGGAACACATAAACGACCTTGATATCGAAGCACACCATCTCCCCCTTGGGAGAAAGCCTCAATAGACTTCTTGAGCACCGCTTCCTTCAACTCAACCAAATTATGATCAAGATCTTGCTTAGTCTTCACAAAGGACACAAAAGATGATTCTGAACTATTGTGAATCATAACGCCACCCTCACTAGAATCAATCAACCGAACACCCAATCCGGCCAATCTATGAACATCACAAACCAACTCTTTCTTACCATCCTCAACATGAGCAACACTACCCATAGACAACCGACTAAGAGCATCTGCCACCACGTTCGCCTTGCCGGGGTGATAGAGGACACTCATGTCATAGTCCTTTAACAACTCAAGACACCTCCTTTGGCGAAGATTTAAATCTTTTTTCTTGAACACATATTGCAAACTCTTATGCTCGGTAAAAACATCAACATGCACACCATACAAATAATGCCTCAAAATCTGTAAAGCAAACACAACCGCCGCTAACTCTAAGTCATGAGTAGGATAGTTCTTTTCATGAATCTTGAGTTGCCTTGAAGCATAATCAATGACTTTCCCGTTTTGCATAAGAAAACACCCTAACCCAATCCTTGAAGCTTCGCAATAAACTACAAACCCATCAGACCCTTTCGGTAAAGTTAAAATCGGAGCCGAGGTAAGTCTATCCTTCAATTCTTAAAAACTCTTCTCACACACATCGAACCATGTGAACTTAAACTTCTTTTGACTCAAAACCATCAATGGGGAAGCAATTGAAGAAAACCCTTCAACAAACCTCCTATAGTAGCCAGCCAAACCCAAGAAACTTTGAATATCTGAAGGTGATAGAGGTATAGGACAATTCCTAACCGCATCCGTCTTCTTAGGATCTACCTCAATACCTTTACCGGAGACAATGTGACCAAGAAAAGCCACGGACCTTAGCCAAAACTCACATTTACTAAACTTCGCAAAGAGTTGTTGGTTCTTGAGGACTTGCAACACAATCTTAAAATGATCGGTATGCTCATCCTCACTCCTTGAGTAAATATCATCTATGAATACAATCACAAACATATCAAGATATTGTCTAAACACCCTATTCATCAAATCCATAAACGCGGCCGGAGCATTCGTCAACCCAAACGACATCACTAGGAATTCATAATTGTCATATCTAGTCCAGAAAGTTGTTTTCGGAATATCATCTTCTTTCACCCTCAATTAGTGATAACCCGAACGAAGATCTATCTTAGATAAGTAACTTGCCCCTTGGAGTTGATCAAACAAGTTATCTATTTGTGTAAAAGTATACTTATTCTTAATGGTAACCTTGTTCAATTGATGGTAGTCAATGCACATATGAAGTGAACCATCTTTCTTTTGAACAAATAAAACTGGAGCACCCCATGGAGAGATACTTGGTCGGATGAAACCCTTATCCAACAAATCCTTCAATTTCTCCTTTAACTCTTTAAGTTCTACCGGAGCCATTCGATAAGGAGTAATAGAGATAGGTTGCGTATCGGGGAGGTGATCAATACCAAAGTATATTTCCCTTTCGAGAGGAACACCGGGTAGATCATCGGAAAACACTTCGAAAAACTCATTAGCAGCGGGGACCGACTCAAGAGGAGGGTTTCGGAATCCATATCCCTCACCCTATCAAGATGGTATATACACCCCTTAGAAATCATTTTTCTAGCTTTAAGACATGACACAAATTGACCTTTACGCATAGAATTTCCCCCCTTCCACTCTAGGATAGGCTCATTTGGGAATTGAAACTTGACCACTCGGGTCCTACAATCAATAGAAGCATAACAAGAATGCAACCCATCCATCCCAAGAATAACAACAAAATCTAACATATCAAGCTCTACAAGATCAACATGAGTGACTCTATGGGATAAGGAGACGGGACAATTTCTATAGACTCTCTTAGCCACAATAGATTCACCTATAGGAGTAGAGACACAAAAGGAATCTAACAACACATCCGGAAGAACATCAAACTTCATAGCCACAAAAGGTGTCACAAAAGACAAAGTAGCATGGGGAATAAGCAAAGCATAAACATCAAAGTGAAAGACTTTTAACATACCGGTAACCACATCGGGATAACCCTCTTTCTCATGGCGAGCTTGAAGTGCATAGAATCGATTTTGCTTGGAGCATTTGAACCTGAACCACTAGATGGAGCTTGCTTATCTTCTCTTCCCTTAGCCATGAGAGATGGACAATCCCTTATCTTATGACCACTCTTACCACAACCGAAACAACCATCCGTATAGGCTAAGCACTTGCCCTCATGCTTCTTCCCACACTTAGCACAAGTAGTCGATGAGAATCCACCGCTATTTCCTCCTTGAGGCTTAGGGTTAGGCACCCTATCTTTGTTGAACTTAGGAGGAGTATTGGAGGAACCTTGACAGGAAAACCTTTGTCGAAATCTAGAACGATCATGTCCATCGGACCTTGAATGTGAGAAATTACCATCACCGGTCTTAGCCCTCTTTGCCTCTCTAGTCCTTTCCTTAAGTTTATCCTCTTCTATTTGTTGAGCATGAACCATGAGACGAGAAATATCCATGTCATTGACAAGCATGGTAGTACGACATTCCTTGACCACCATCTCGGACACTCCCAAAATGAACTTACTCATACTTGCCCTAGGATCGACAACCATAGTAGGAGCATATCGAGACAATTTTGTGAACTTCAAAGCATACTCCTTCACACTTATGCTTCCTTGACGAAGATTGATGAACTCAAACACCTTTGCCTCCCTCATCTAAAGGGAAAAGAACCTATCAAGGAAAGTAACCTTGAACTTTTCCCAATCAAGAGGACCCGCATCGTCCGCCCTCTCACACTTCCATTGCTCAAAAAACACTTGAGCCATACCCTTAAGGTTATAAGCGGCCAACTCCACCTTTTCCTTCGCCGTCACACCCATGATCATTAGCACCTTATACACCTCATGAATAAACTCTTAAGGATCTTCCTCAACCTTAGAACCATGAAACTCCGGAGGATTCATTCTAGTGAAGTCCCTCACTCTAGATACCGTCGTACCCATATTTGGGTTCACGGAAGCCATAATCTCCATATTGGCTTGAGCCGCCATGGATTGAGCCAACACTTGAAAAGCAGCCCTAAACTCTGCATTAGTCACTTGTTTAGCCAAAGGGTCGGCCAAAACTTGAGGAGCTTGAGGAGGAGCTTCTTGTTCCATATTCTCTCCTGCATTCCTTCTAGCATAAGCTCTTCGAGTAGCCATATCCTAAAATGCATAGGATAGGGATTAGGAGAGAGACATATAGAGTTACACTATATCGCACGACTTTAAAATAATAAAAGAAGTGGAGTTTCATAAACATCTTATAGCCTCTCATTCATAAGTGTGGCGCGCTTCACACCCATTAACATGACTCTACTCGACATGGCTTATGAGACGTCCTAGGACCTTTCTAAAACCTTGTGCTCTGAATACCAAGTTTGTCACGACCCAAGGTACCCCCTAGACGTGACATGGCGTACAAGACCTCGAGAGGCCTCCTACAAGCCACTTAGCATGCATCATACAGAATAATAGCAATTTAAGAGTTCAAAGAAAATTCATTATCAAAGAGTTTAAGGAAATAGTGGAAGTCTATATATAGTCTCAAAAGCCATCTAACATAAGAAATGAAAGAACGTTGGGATGTAACCCATACAAAGTCTTCAAAAGAAAGTAAATGACATGAAAGTAAATGTGGCTACGTCCTCGAACATATGAGTACTCACCAAATTCTTTAATGATCTCTACTATCACGAACTAGCCACGGGAAGATGGGGATGAGCTGGACCCTACAATTATAAGAAAATGTAGGCAAAAGTATGCGTTAGTACAAATATGTACCAAGTATGATAACCATGCATAAAAATATTTAAACATGCAAAAGGGGACATTTTCATAATCATGCAACGATCAAGCTAAATCATGAGAAAAGGTTTAGAAATCATAAGTTACAAATCATGATCAATGCAGGATAAACATCTTTACTTTACTTGAGAAAATACCTTGAAAGCCACTTTAGGTCATTATTGTGGGAAATAGCCTTAACCGACATGTAAGACCATGTGAGCTATTAACATTGAATCTGGTGTCTAATCCTACACCGAAAGGGCCATCCTACTTGCCAAGGTAGGACCCTTTTTACTTTTAGCTTACGCGGATCCACTAGCTAATGTCTATCTATACCATCATCCTATGGTGGCACATAGCTTATGGGATAAAGAGATTGCTTCTAAAAACCTAGCCTCTACATACAGGAGAGCTTCCATCTCAATATCCTCTCGGTGCTAAGCATAAATCTCACGGAATAGTCATATATCATAATTCATCTTATTATCCATGAAAAGGTACAACTAGAGTACCTATCCAAGCTTACATCATTTAGAATAGCTCCTTAATCTTTGATTCAACTTTAGTTGAGAAAACCTTTCAACATGTTATGAATCCTTTATGTGAGAAAAATCGGTCACATTTCATAGTTTTAGTAATATGTGAGAAATCGTTTCACAACTCAACAACATTCATGCTTCAATCTCAAAGAAATTCATAAATCATCATATTTTTCATCATGGAGCATGCATACTTTCATAAAACCCATCTTTTGATCATTCATAATTCATCATGAAATCATAGCTTTTAGAAATCGTAAATCATGCATGGGTTCATATAAACATCATAAATCTTTTTCACAATTCAACCCATCAACCTAGTTTCAAAATTGGGGAAATCACATGGGTTCATGGGGTTTCATCTTAATTCATGAAATTCAACTCAATTCATGCTTCATAGTTCATAAAACAATCAATTAAATCAACATTGAAAAGAACCCGTGACATAGAAGAAAAGCCCTAGCTTCAATGGAGGATTTTTAACTTGTAAAATAAAGAATTTTAGGGACTCTATGGAGGAAAGGGAGCGCTCCATAGATGAAGATCATTATACCTCAATGCCGAAACCTTGAAATCGATGGAGGATTAGGAGGCCTAATCTTGAAACCATAGGTTCTTCTTCTCCTTCCTTAAACTTCAAGAGAGAGAAATATTTGGTAGAGGAGAGCTTCAGGAATGATTAAGAATGGGTAAAAATTAGTCTTAAAAGGTTTATATAGTGCCTAGGATTAAAGGGTAGCCGACTTAGATTAGACATTAAACATTTAGGGGACAGACCAAAATCCCTTCTTAAAAATTAACAACCAAACCCCACTGACGACTTGACCTACGGTCTGTAGGTCAAAGCAAGGACCGTCGGTGGTCTCGTCGGTAGGTTCAGAGACTATCAACCTTGGACCCTGCAACGACGGGCCCCTTGAACGGTCCGTGGGTCAACCTATGGCCCGTACATGGCCACAGTAGGTCCAATTCTTGGCCCTGAAAATTTAACGAAGTATGGGTCTCACCTACGAGACCTACCTACGGCTCGTACATAGAACAACGACTCGTCCTGTTGAACGTATATCAACTACTAAAACTTAACATTTGAAAAACTTGGACAGTGCCAACAACGATTCCACCTACGGTCCGTAGGTCAAACAACGGACCGTCGGTGGTCTCATTGGTACTACTAAAAAAAAATTCTTCCCTTTTCGAATCAGAGGTGTTACATTCTTCCTCAAGAACATTGATGAAATTAAAAAATTCATAACTCACTCAATTTAGCTCCGATTTCTATGAAATTTCAAACGCGAGCTCCATTGAACACGTGAACAAATTCCAATAGTTTTTAACCCTTAATTTTAAACCGAAAATAAACCCATTTCCTCCATTTTCAATTTATGAAGAATACCACGAACATGAAGAACACCAAAAATAAACCTCAGTTCAAATTTTCACCAAATCACCCCATTTTCAAGAGTAGCTTCCTTTCAAGCTAGAGAACAAAACCCAATACTTTTTGAGCTCAAATTCAACCTCAATCAATAAGGTCCACTTAAAATTTCTTCAGAGTTTGAAAGCTTCAAGCTTCTTTAATGGCGGATTATTCTTTTGAACTCCAAATCACTTGAAATTTCGAACAAATACTCAAAAAACACTAAGGAACAAGTATCTAGTGTCAAAACAACAAACAAAATACGAATCAAAAAAAATTTCAAAATTTTGGGCAGATTTTCAATTTTTTTTATTTTGCAAACCAAGACTAGATTTGTAATAACAAATCTAAACCTAGGCTATGATACCAAATGATAAGAGTGAAAGGGGAAATTTAAGAAAATAAGAAAACATATGTGGAATTATTAAAATCTAATCGAATTTATGAGCAACAAAGAATTTTATATCTTCACCTCTCAATTGAATCCGATCAAACAACAATAACCCAAACTCAATCAAAAATGAAAAAACCAAATTGAATCCACCAAGAGGGTAACTCCATGATCGATTAAGCTAGAAGAAGTTAACTATCAATTCTAAGAGTTAACCACTAATTACTCACTAACTCCTTAAGGGAATTAAACCAACACTAAATTAGCAACTTCAATTTGAGAGCGTTCAATTTCAACAGTCAACATACTCTAAGTCTTTCAAAATGAATAAAGACTAATATTTATAATAAGGAAATAAAGAAGACACTTCTTTGACAATTTTATCCTTAATGAGATAAGGGCCTTGTTTGGTTACCTTTTTTTGTGAATTCTTGTATTCATGAGACGGCCAAATTGCACACATGACAACTTTCTTCCTTCTCTTCACTTTGATGGACCTTTAACACATTATATGTCTTTATTTGGTGTCCATCAAGCTCCTCTAAATCTTTCACATGATGTATTCTATCCATGTTGTTATCTTCTGGGCTTACTCTCAAACCCAAAGACCAGAGAAAACCAATTCCTGATGTAGTGTGCAGGGCCAAGGTGCTTCTGTAACACCCTAGAAAATTTTTAAGTTAAGAGCAAACCATTCTTGAATTGCGTATAAGGTCGTACCGAGTGATTCTTAATTTTTCTTAGATTCTAAGGTCAATTCATTAGTGTGGGAATGATTTGGATATGACTTAAGTTCACAAGAACCCCGTAGTTCAAAGTTGAATTGAAAGCTCCCTTACCGATCAAGTTTTGAGAAAAGATTTTACTTAGGTCAACTTCAAATGACTATATCTCTCAGCTCATAAAGTATTAGGTGGCCCATGACCTATCAAATTGAAGATCTTTGAGTCCTCTTTTCAACACCACCAAGTTTCCCTATTTATGAGTTCGGAGTAAAAGGTTATTGCCATTTTACCAGAGACTGCCATATCAGAATATTTTGAGCATGTGAACTACGGATCCAATGTACGGGCCGGAGATGGAACTACGACTCATACTATCAAGTCGTCAAAAAAAGTTCAGAGACTCAATTTTGGGGTCCCTTTTCTACGAATCCATTCTACGGGCCGTAGGAACTTCTACGGGTCGTAGATTGGACCCGTATATGAATTTTTGAGCCTGAAATTTAGTATTAAGTCTATGGATTGGATTTACGATCCGTAGAAACTTCAATGGGTCATAAATTGGACCCGTAAAATGAAGTTTTGAGCTAAAAAAATCAATATGAATTCCATGGATTTGATCTACGGTTCGTAGAACAAACCACGAACCATAGATAGACCCATAGAAGGTTTTTCATCAATTTTTAAGAGGGGTATTTTAGTCTTTTCCCATCCCTTCTAAGCCTAACCCACAAAGTTTATACACCCAATTAAGGTCCTTAACAGTATTAATCAACCCTAATACTCTCATTAAGACTTCTAAGTCTTAGACCAAAGATCCAAGAGGAGAAAGCTAGGTTTTCAATCGTTCTTCCGATTTCGCCAAGAACTTTGTTCTTCCCAGGTATGTACGGTTATCATAGTGTTGGATGAGTTCGTCCTCAAGCCCTACATCTACTTTCAAATCAGAAAAAGAGTAATCTAGGGTTCTATCCTTAGATTTCAGTATTCTTGAGATGAGTTGATATTGAGTTCTAAATCCTTGAGTCGTTGATTGATTGAATTCATGTCTCTAATTACTGAGTTGTCACACATTGTGTATTGTGATTATTGAGTTGATTATTCATGACTATTTTCAGCATGAACCCTATTCTTGAGTATTCATCTAATTCTTATTAAGAATCTTTTGAGCAAAAATTATTGTTTAAACTAAGTTTTGAAGAAGTAAAGAGCTGTTTGAGAAAGAGTATAAGGGAACCAAGTAGTCCCCAAATGTTTCATTCTTACATGAATAAAAGAGTATATTTTTTTTTGAGAAAAGTTAAAGGATTTTTCAGAAAGATTAAGTACAGAGCAGTTACCTCTTAAAGAGGCCCCTCTTTGAGTAATTATCTCAACCTAGAATATATTCTTATATTAAGCAAAGAGAAATCTTGTTTTCTAAATGAAAATGTGTTTCAGAGCAGTTACCTCTTTTAAGAGGATAGTTTGAGCAATTACCTCAAACCAGAGAAAAAGCAATATGTTTTTATAGATTTGAGAAACAATATATATTATTGGGAGTAGTATTGAGCACCGATATGGGGGAGAGTTCAGGCAACTCACAGTCCCCATAAACCATGTCTTGCAAACATGGGTTCAAGATCATACTTTTTAGTTGAATCCTTATAGCTTAGTGGATCCACTTAGTTGAGGCATTCTATATCCGGCACGATATAAGACAATTCGGCAGCGTGGATAGAATGATGTATCATCACGTAGCTCATAGTGATGGTTGTCGGTTAGAGAATCTCCCAAATAGAGTTAAAGTGTATTTTCATAAATTACTTTTTATGTTGAGTTCAGAGATGAGTAAGTATTTTGTAAAGTTTTAAATGATTTAATTCATTTATTTCTTTACATCCAGCTTGAGTACATTTTATCTACTGCAGTCCTTTCTTTCAGTTATTTTCACCTCAGCTATATTACATACTCCTACATTCAAATGTACTTATGTCATTCGGCTTGCATCTTTTTATGTTGCAGATACAGGTGTTCAGGATCATCAACAAGCGCTTCGTTGAGATCACTTAGAACTCCCAGTTAGCTTTGGTGAGCCTCCTTGCATTTCTGGAGGACCCCACTTTTATTCCTATCATTAGTTGGTTGAGGTGTCGTGGGTCTTGTTCCAACACCTATCTTAATGTTAGGCGCGTCATAGATAGTTAGAGTTGATGAGTCTCTCAGTATTTCCCTTTTGTTTGAGATGTTTTGAGATTGTTTTGCAAAGTATTATTATTATTGTAATCAAGTATTTTCAGACAGTTTGGGTTAAGTATTTGATTGAGTTTGAGTGCTTTAAATTCTATTGCTAAGCTTGTTATCACTTGAGTAAATCTTCCGCTAAGTAGTCTGCCAGTCCAAGGGTTCACTTGAGGACCAGAAATGGTTCTCGAGCGTCGGCCATGTCCAGGGTGTAGGCTCGGGGTGTGACAAACTTGGTATTAGAGCACAGAGTTCAAGAGTCCTAGGGTGTCTATTAGTGTCTATTTTAGCCTTCTATATTTCTAAAGGTAATTATTTTTAGCCTTTAAACTAGTTTCAAATTCGTTTGGGAGTCCTAAACGATTAGTTTTCTTTTCCTCAACTTAAAGGCCTAAATGAACATTATTTTAGCCTTTTAAAACTTCATTTGAGAATTCTAAACTATTAGTTTTCCTTTTCCTCAACTTGAAAGGCCTGAATCAATATGAATTTCATTTCCTCAACTTAAAAGGCCTAAATGAATACGGATAAATAAACTTAAGGCGTTAACCTACTTTAAAAAAATATTTTCTATCATTTTGTTCTAAAGGTGTTGCGAAAAGGTTTATAACATAATTTTCAATCCGTTGAATAATATTAGCCCACATAAATAATCTATCTATCTATTTATACTACCTTAAATTAAAAGCATGAACTCTCAAACTTGAATTTTAAATTACTATAATAACCCCAGCTAAAAACACTTAATTTAGTTTATTTATTTACTTATTTAATTGTATTATATTAAAAGTAGACAACTTTTCACATTGAAGGGTTGTGACTTTTTCGATGAGTTGTGACTTTATCGAAGGATTGTGACTTTTTCGATGAGTTGTGACTTTTCCGAAAGGTTATGCCTTTTCCAAAGAATTGTGACTTCTCTGATGAGTTGTGACTTTTTCGAAGGGTTGTGACTTTTCCAAAGGATTGTGACTTTTTCGATGAGTTGTGATTTTATCCAAGGGTTGTGACTTTTCCAATCAATTGTGACTCTTTCAAAGGGTTGTGAATTTTCTAAAAAGGCACAATTAGCACCTATTCATACTACCATTTGTTTGCTATAAATAGAGGGGTTTCCTCTTATTTCTACACTACAATATTTTAAATTTTTCTACTCTTCTTCTTCTTAAAAAATCTCAAGTGTGATTTGTAACAGTTGAACAAGAATTGAGGTACCATACCAGGAAGAGTTGGTGAACAAATTGTAGCAAATTATTCATCTATTCGCACTCTTATTTTTCTCCTACGAGTTTCATCACATACATACTTCAATATAACTTATATCATTTTAGAAAGTTATTACTAATTAGCATGAGATACACGTGCAACGTCCATTGATATGCTGAAGTTCTTATCATTAAAATTTAGGTATTGCCTTTTTATTAAAGGAAAAAAAAGAGAACAGAGAAATGTGCAATTAACTGTGAACTTTTCTTCACACATGAAGTTGTATATATAGTGCGCAGGGATTTTCATTTCTCTTTCTTATTTTGTTTCTTTAATTAATTTCTTTTAAGTTTTCATTCGAGAGGGAATTAAATAATTAATGTTTCTGTAACGAGTGAACATTGATGAATACACACATTGTGGATTCTTTTTTTCTAATAAAATTAATTAATCAGGGTGTGGGAAAGACAATAATAATAAACAAATATGAAAAAGACACATGATTGGGTAAGATATTTCTTCTTTGTTTTTCCATTTTTTATTCTTTTACTTCAAACAAAGGAGTTTCTTCCTAATTTTGCTAAAACAACAGGCATCAACGTAGTCCATTGCATTATTAGTTTTGATGTCAAGTCCAATATTTCAAAAATAGATTTTCACTTTTATTTAATACAAAACATCAATTATAGAGATAATATGATACTATAACCGTGATAATAATTATTTTTTGATAGATATGTCAAGTCGAATTATAGTAAGTAAAAATGAACGGAGAAAGTAAAGTGTTGGTGGCAAGGGATTTCAATCAAATGGAACACTAGAGTGAATATAGCATTAACATATATTTTTCGCCTTCCTTCGTCATTGGCAATGAATTGTTCCATATACTTTGTCTTTAAGTATGAATTTCCTATTATTTTTTGTTCATTTTAATGTGATAAAATTTTATGTCACAAGATACACTCCATGCTAGCTATATAAAAATAGATTAAAAATATAGTGGTTGATCATAAAATGATCGTAAATCAAATTAAACATTCTATATATAATACTTTAAATATTATTCATCTATTATTTTTTTTATTGAAAAAGTTTAATGTTTTATATCACGATACAACTTTTGTAAGATACTAGATAATTTCATTAGACAACAACTATATAATATGTATGCGGCATAAAAAAGGAGAAGAGGACGATTTCACAAAGATAAGATAGAAACTTTGAGAAATGAATATTTTCACCATAGGTGATGTTGTTCATATATTAATACTAATTTATGCTACATATATATATATATATATATATATATATATATATAACACAAAGAATTGGTCAAGCTAAATATTTGACATACAATCAAACTTCTATTTAACCAGCATTTGTTATCACAACATTTTACTGTAACGGCCTAATTTTCTTTAGAACTATTTTTCATGTTATATTTTTTGTCTATATAACATTCTACTTATAAAAGTGCCGGCATTCACTATAGAAGTACACTTTTTGTAATATTACCTCACTACAAAAATTGCAGTTAAATGGTGTCCATTATTTAAGGTCATAACACCTCAAGAGGAAAGGCTATTGGAGACCTTTATTATATTGATATATTTTTCCTTTTTTATTGGTTAAATTTGTTTACAAATACATTCTTTGGTTTTATTACACAAAATCAATAAATGATCATGTTTGTATTTTTAATAGCTAAATGAGACCAAAATGTCAAATATCAATATAAATATATAACAACACCTCACTATAGCAGTCATGAAATTTTCCAATAGACATTAACAAGGTTTTACTATATTAAAAGAACACTTATCTTTTGATAATTACTCGGTTGTATTGAGTTTGATCTTCAACACCATATTAATAATATATATACAACCACACTTGACAATAAACTAAAAAGGAATTCTAACTACGTGAAAAATATAATCAATTAATTAGCAAATTGTGTATACTGATAAACTATAACATGATAACAACAATTAAAAAAAAACTACATATCCACAATAATTCCACATTATGGAATCTAGAAACTATAACATGAGTGAAGTAAAAACAATACTACTAAAGAAATATCACTTTATCCCTATATTTAAACTTTGAATGTATTTTGAAATATTTCAATGATATCTGGCAATTTTGATCTCAAAAAAATAAGTAACTCTATGATACGATACACACGTGCAACATTTGTCTATGATTTAAAAACAAGTAACTCTATGACAATCTGTATTAATCATTTAAAAACATTTGTCTTATATTCTTTTAGTTATACTTTTTTACTGAAACATTTTAATTTAGTAATATTAATTCTATTTAACAACACCCGTATACTATATGATACGATACACACGTGAAACGCACGTGCCGTGAAACTATTATATAAAAAAGGGCAAGCAGTTAAATGTATCAAAACTCAAGAGTTATGCAAGCATATGTAGGAATTAGTTAGTATATCAAAATAACATAATTAAGACAATAAAAGAGAGGCTAAGAAACATTGGGCACCTAATTTGTGAGACTCCAAGCACTGAGATGATCCTAATAGCTGATGGCCCATTTTTTGGGGCCAAAAATGAGTTCCAAAGTAGAAATGCTAGCCCTATGATTGTAGAAGAGAAATAAGATTAGAAATTTTACACTAAAATGAAGACAAAATATAACATGAGTGACACACAAATAATGAAATATACTTGAGCAGGTCGTAACTTCAAAACAATATGAAGAACATGTTATTATATAAAAAAATTTCTCAGATTTTAAATAAGTACTAAACATATTGCAGACAACTCAATTGTCAATAATAGAATTCCTAAGAAATACATACCACAATTTTAAATCAAACACCTACATGGTCAACATAGACTAGGATTCTAGTAATAGAACAATAAAACTTATAGGATGCGTCATACGAGTGACCACAAAACTTTGGTCGATGGTTAGATGTTACCACTTGGTCAACATTATTTTTTACAGATTTGAATCGTGTCCAATCAAAATGTCCCGTTCTATAGGCTATAGGTAGATTTTAAGCTTTGAACAATCACAAATAATTTAGTCAATAAAGAGAAGTTGCACATCTTAGTACACATAGAAAAAACAATGTTTTACAAAATTAGGGAAAATTCAAAATTAAATGGGTTAAAAGTCATTTTTCAGAAAATTGGCTTGATCGAACCGCCTTGCGGCTGTTTAATAGCATAGATATCAAAAAATACCCAAGTTATAAAAAACCCAGCTACTAGATGGTTTGATTAGTCTTTCGCCCCTATATTCAAGTCAGACGAATGATTTGCACGTCAGTATTGCTACGGGCCTCCACTAGAGTTTCCTCTAGCTTCACCCCGCTGAGGCATAGTTCACCATCTTTCGGGTCTGGACAGGTACGCTCACACTCGAACCCTTCTCAAAAGATCAAGTTCGATTGGCAGTGCACCCCTCTGGGGGATCCCACAAAATCAACTTCCTTACGCCTTACAGGTTTATTACCCTGTTGAATCGCACTCATGTCAGACTCCTTGGTCCATGCTACAAGACGGGTCGAATGGGGAGCCCATAGGCCAGCGTCTGGAGTGCACAAATGCCAAAGCACGCCAGAGGCGCGCGCTGCCTACTACAATCAAGGAGACGACTTTCCACGGGCGTATCAAGAACTCGTGCTTTGGCTGCCCCCAATCCATGCTGGTCCATGCCTTGAGTCGATCGTCGATCAGCTCATCACCGTTCCACATCCGACTAGGGTGCATCACCTACCCCCATTTGCTCTCCTCCCAAAAATTTCAAGCACTTTTTGACTCTCTTTTTTCAAAGTCCTTTTTATCTTTCGCTTGCAGTACTTGATCGCTACCGGTCTCTCTTCCGTATTTAGCCTTGGAGAGAATTCAGCACTCGATTTGGGCTGTATTTCCAAAAAACCCGACTAGTAGACAACGGACGTATCAAGAGCCCAGATTTTGGTTGTCCCCCAATCAATGCTGGTCAATGTCTCGAGTCGATCGGCGATCGGCTCATCACCGTTCCACATCTGACTGGGGCGCATCACTTGCCCCCCTCTACTCTCCTATCGACAATTCCAGGCACTCTTTGACTCTCTTTTTCAAAGTCTTTTTTATCTTTCGCTCGTGGTACTTGTTCGCTATCGGTCTCTCATCCGTATTTAGCCTTGGATGGAAGTCACCACTCGATTTGGGCTGCATTCCCAAAAATCCTGACTAATAGACAGTACCTCGTGGTGCGACAGGGTCTGGGCACAACAGGGATCTCACCCTCTCTGGTGCCCACTTTCCAGGGGACTTGGGCCCGTTCCGCCGCTGATGACGTTTCTCCATACTACAATTCGGACGACGGAGCCGCCCGAATCTAAGGTTGGGTTGTTCTCGGTTCGCTCGCAGTTACTAAGGGAATCCTTGTAAGTTTTTTTCCTCTGCTTATTGATATGCTTAAACTCAGCAGGTAATCCCGCCTGACATGGGGTCGCGGTCGGTGCTCCTTAATTAAAAGGTGCAAAGAGGGACTGGGAGTCTGGACACACGACGGGCTTTAGCCGCGACAACAAAGAGAGTTGAGTTTCAACCACCAATTGTCGTGACATTTGTCGACGTGGTTTTAATGCGTGACGTCCAGAAATATCAACAATAATGGTTTTTAAAAAATTAAATTTTTATTTTTTTCAGAAATGTACAAAAACTATAAAAATCAAGAAAAATATAAAAGTATAAAAACTCTTCAAAAATATATTCGACTTGCACCTATGACTTTAAAATATCGAAAATAATATTTTTTTTCGTAAATGTCTGAAAAATGAAAAAAATCAAGAAAAATATATAAAAAATATCAAAACACTTCAACAAAAAGTCGGCTTGCCCCAATGATTTTAAAATATCGAAAATAATAGTTTACAAAAAAATCAAAATTTATTTTTTTGTAAATGTCCGAAAAATATAAGAATAAAAAAATATATAAAAAATATAAAAACATCTCAAAAAAAATTTCGACTTGCACAATTGACTTTAAAATATCAAAAATAATATTTTTTTTGTAAATGTCAAATAAAAAAATCAAGAAAAATATAAGAAAAATATAAAAAAAAAATCAGCTTGCACCAATGACTTTAAAATATCGAAAATAATAGTTTTCAAAAAAAATCAATATTTTATTATTTTTCATAAATGTCTGAAAAATATAGAAATCAAGAAAAACATAAAAACACCTTAAAAAAAATTGACTCGTACCAATGACTTTAAAACATCGAAAATAATAGTTTTAAAAAAATCAAAATTTTATTTTTTTCATAAATGTCCGAAAATAAAAAATTAAGAAAAATATTAAAAAATATATAAAAACACCTCAGAAAAATTTCGGCGTGTATCAATGACTTTCAAATATAAAAAATAATGATTTTCAAAAAAAACAAAAAAAAATTCGAACAATGTCCAAAAAAAATATTTATTTAATAAAAATGATAAAAAAAGAGAAAAATATAAAAAAAGAATAAAAACACAACTAAAAAAATTAGGAATACATGTAGTAATTTTAAATCCAACCATGGAGTACATTGTGATTTTTAAAACGTCATGTAAAAAATATTAAAACGTGAAAAATAATTTTTTTTTAAAAAAGAAAAATGTTTAAAAAGATAAAAATGCCATACTCAACATATAGAACAAATGATAGAGTGCATATTTTTTACAAATAATGTAACGTAAAGATTTTAAAATATCCTATAAATGGTAAAAATAGTGAAATTCGATATGAATGAACCATCATGTGGGGCAGAGGCGTTGAGAATAGATTATGGAGAATAGATAGATATGCCCGAAGATGTGACGTTGCTATGCATGAAATGTATTTTACGCTCTTTTGAATTTTGCATGGCATGAGAGTTCGTATGTTATCGACTTGACGGCTTTTTATTGGTACATCGGGTGTGGAGTCGTTGGGTTGTGGTGCATGTCGCATGGTGCCAGGGTGTACTAGTGCCATGGTGCCCGGGTGCACTAGTTTTATGGTGCCCAGGTGCACAGGTGCCATGGTGCCCGGGTGCACCAGTGCCATGGTGCCCAGGTGCACTAGTGCATGGTATCCGAATACAACTACAAAAGACCATCATGGTTGGCCACGTCTATCATTTGACATCGACCGTTGTGTGCGGTCCTCGGCAGATGTCACGTGTGCAGGGGTCTGCCGATGTCGCACGAGCAATTCACATAGGGTCTGCCGATGTCACCTGGGCGATGCGCGAAGGCGCCTGCTGATTGCACGGGCGATGCGCAAAGGGTGTGCCGATCGCACGCACGATGCGTGCAGGGGCTTGCCGACGTTGCACAGGCGATGCGCGCTGGGACCTGGCGATGTCGCTTGGGCACCTGGCAATGCGGACAGGGGCCTGCCAATGGGCAATGCATGCAGGGGCCTGCCGATGTCACACTATGCTATGCGCGCAAGGGGCCGCCAATGTCGCCAGGTCGATGCGCCCAAGCCTTGGCCGATGTAGTCTAGATACAATTATTAAATCTGAAGAAAAGGGATGGTTGAGTAAAAAAAAAAGGTGACCAATGATAGTTACTTGTGATGAGAAGACCCTCTTAGAAGGAGTGTGACATGAAAAAAAATTGCTTGAAAAAGAAAAAAAAATTATTGAAGCATTCTTGATATGATGAGAATTACTTGTGAAAATAGTTGAAGGGATGGCTGAAAAAAAAGTGATGAAAATAATGGGTGATGAGAAAAAATAAATGCAAAGTGCTTAGGGAAATTTTAAGTCACTATTATATAGTTTCCCACCTGTCCCCTAGCCAACATTACAACCCGTTAAAGTCCTATTTGATTCTATTCAAGCGTACTTAATTAGTTGAGATGTACATAATGGGCAAGCCTATGGTTCTTTATGCATACATGTGAATTCTTTTGTGAGTGAGAGAGTTGTTCTTTAATGCTTAGCCCTTAATTTATATTCGATTCTTTAAATTGAGTGTGTGGACTATTTCTTCTTGTGAGGAACTTGTTTCATGATAGATAAGTGATTTTATTAGCTTTCTTTGATGGACTAGGAGAACAAATCCAATTTGAAGAGTAGAGTCCATCTTTGAGGTTAGGAGGTTAGAAGTTTGTTGTTTTGTTCTATATCTTGCATAATGATTGGAAAAATACTTGATATTATGCTTTGTAATATGGCTTAATTGTTTGTATTAATCAAAGTGGTGGTATTCCAAGTTCAATTTTTTTGAGCTTTAATGTTTGCTCGAGGACTAGCAAAAGTTTAAGTGTGGGGTATTGATGTGAGGCTAAAAATATACACATCTAATCATTATTTGCCTCATATTTAATCTTTTAATTATCTTTTTTTAGCATAAATTTTATGAATTGTGCTAAATAATATATTTTATTTGTAGGATTAAATTGGTGTGAAGATGAAGAAGTATGGAGCTAAAACGAATTAAAAATAGAAGATTCTAGAAAGAAAATCAAAGCAGACAGCTTAATGGATTATATTTAATAAAATAATATATGTATGCATAAGGCAAATGGCGGCTGGAATTGCAATTTGATTTGCATAATTGTTGCCACGTGGCAGTCTTTGAAGAGCCAAGAATTGGAAAAAAAATCTTGAGGCGGTTCCATAAATAAAATACACACGGAAAAGGAATCCTTCCGGTTTTGGGTTTTCTAATTTGTTTTGGACTCAATTATTTTATTTGGGGTTTTTATATTTATAAATAGGGCATAAAAATTTAGTCTTAAGAAGTCACCGAAGAAACAATATACAAGTTAGAACTTATAGCTTAGGAACTTTTGAATAGCCACCGTGGAGGCCGGAGAATTTTGGTTTATTCTTTCTTCTCCTTTATTATTTATTTGTGTTCGTGATTATTGAAAGATATTTTAGCTATTGTTCTTAAATTTTTATCATCAACATAAGCATATTTATTTTAATAAATTTTGATTGAGTTTTTTGAAATAATGAATAGCTACATTTCATAACTAGGGTTGTGAAAACCATGATGAGTTATTAAAGTAAGTTAATGTACAAAAAGTGATTCTTGATTGATTTTTATGCATGTATTTGTTAATCTCTTTGTTTAGAATGCTTTTTAACGGTGTACAGCGTTAGAACCCGCCTCGTTCCTACTTGCCGGACAAAGGAATTAATGAATGAGAAAGAGATTAAACAACGGAGATTTAGCATTGATTAGTCCGCTATCTAATGGCCTGAACCACATACGCAGAGGGCTTATCTGGGTCAAAGGTAAGGGTTAGTAAAGCACACACCCTTAGACGGACCAAGTTGAGTGGTGAAATTCCCTATTTGGAGGACCAATCACTTAGGGATACCTAACTTACCGACTTTGCATGCTAAAAATTGAATTAGATCACTAGTACAATATTCTTGCTATGTTATGAAATCATGGAGAACACATTCCTAGTTATTTCTAATAATCTAAATGCAAATAAATACTTAGTTCCAAGCTATTGTTATTCTTTTTATTTCAATTTAAATCCTCCCTTTTTAAATAATGACTACCTGGTTAAATATTTGTTATTGACAATATTCTTTCATATTCTATGTGGGATCGACCCCGACTCATAGTTGGGTAAATATATCGCATACGACCATTTATATTTCTTTTCAAGAAGTATATTTGAACGATATAACCTGGCAATGCGGGCAGGGGCCTGCCTATGGGCAATGCACGCAGGGGCCTGCCGATGTCACACTATGCGATGCGCGCAAGGGGCTGCCAATGTTGCCTATCTCTTTCGAGGTCGCATGTGCTTTGGCATCTTCCTATGCCGATCCTCTCTACCTCTCTCGACATGTCACTTGACATTCCAAAAAACCTCTAACAGTGACATTGTTATTGGGCACGAAGTTGCCCTTGGCATGTCATTAGTCATTAGAAATGCATTCGACGGTAAAGAAAACCTCTGATTGCGACATCGGTATTGGGCGCAGGATTCGCATTCGACATGTGTATTGGTCGACATAGTTAAACACTTATCGGCATTTCTCCAAGGAAATAATACATTTTACGTGTGATGTTATTCTTGGTAATTATTTTCTAACGCTTAGTGGCGTTTCGTGCGGGGGCCTGCTGATGCCGCATGGGAGATGCGCACTGGGCATATTGATGTCGATGAGACCTTGGTCGATGTCACCTCAGCCAACGTTAGTAGGTCTAGGTGCCTGGCCGATGTCGCCTGACTAATGTCGGCAGGCCTTGGTCGATGTAGCTTGTCAGATGTGCGCATGCTCGACCGAAGTAGCGTGGTCTCTATCGATGTTGCCTGGTCGATGTGCCCAGGCCTTGGCCAATGTAGCCTGGTCTCGATTGATGTCACCTGGTCGATGCGCCCAGCCCTTGGCCGATATAGCCTATCCTCAGTTGATGTCGCATGGCCGACGCACCCAGGCCTCGGTTGATGTAGCCTTGCTTCGATCGATGTTGCCTGGCCGATGCACCCAAGCCTTAATTGATGTAGCCTGGACGATGTACCCAGGCCTTAATCGTATGTAGCCTTGCCTCGTTCGTTGTCGTCTGGCTGATACCCTTAGGCCTCGACTGATGTCACCTAGCCTCGATCGATGTGCCCGACAGATATGCCCTCGGCCTAATGGATTTTGGCACATTTTGCATTCAAAGACTTGATGTTGCATGGCCGATGCGTGCATGCCTCGGCCGATGTCGCCTGCCCGATATTAAAATTGATTATCCAATATTCAAATTTACATTTACATATGTATTTACAAGGTATTTCAAACTCAAAAGCAATTTTGTTTCATCAGTTTTTTACTAAAAAAGAATAAAAATCCTGGCGAAATTGGGGAATTTAAAATAAAATGGAATAAAAGCTTTTCTCAGAAAATTGATCTTCTAATATTAAAATTGACATTCACATATGCATTACCAATGTATTTCAAACTCAAAATCCATTTTGTTTTATCAGATTTTTACCAAAAAAGAAAAACAATTTTCTAAAAATTAGGAAAAATTCAAAATTAAATGGGTTAAAAGTCATTTTCAGAAAATTGGCTTGGCCAAACCTCCTTGCGGCAGATTTGACCGAATTGAACTCTAAAAAATACCCAAATTAAAAAAAACCAGCTATTAGATAGTTCAATTAGTCTTTATCCCCTATACCCAAGTCAAACGAACGCTTTTCACGTCAGGATCGCTACGGGCCTCCACAAGAGGATCCTCTAGCTTCACTCCGCTGTGGCATAGTTCACTATCTTTCGGGTCCCGATAGATATGCTCACACTCGAACCCTTCTCAAAAGATCAAGGTCGTTTGGTAGTGCACCCCTCAAGGGGATCCCACCAAATCAGCTTCCTTATGCCGTACGGGTTTACTCGCCTGTGAATCGCACACATGTCATACTCCTTGGTCCATGTTTCAAGACGGGTCAAATGGGGAGCCCACAGGCCAGCGTCCGGAGTGCACAGATGTCGAAGCACGCCAGAGGCGCACGCTGCCTACCACAATCAAGGAGACGACTTTCACAGGCGTATCAAGAGCCCGGGCTTTGGCTGCCCCCCAATCCATGCAGGTCCATGGCCCGAGTCGATCGACGACCGAATCATCACCATTTCACATCCGACTGGGGCACATCACCGGCCCCATCCGCTCTCCTCCCAACAATTTCAAGCACTCTTTAACTATCTTTTTTCAAAGTCCTTTTTATCTTTCGCTATCGGTCTCTCGTTCATATTCAGCCTTGGACGGAATTTACCGCTCGATTTGGGCTGCTTTCCCACAAAACCCGACTAATAGGCAACACCTCGTAGTGTGACACGGTCTGGGCACAACAGGGCTCTCACCCTCTCTAGTGCTCCCTTCCAGGGGACTTGGGCCTGATCCGCCAGTGATGACGTTTCTCAAGACGACAATTCGTATGACAGAGCCGCCCGATTCTAAGGTTGGGTTGTTCTCGATTCGCTTGCAATTACTAAGGGAATCCTTGTAAGTTTCTTTTCCTCTGCTTATTGATATGATTAAACTCAACATGTAATCCCGCCTGACATGGGGTCGAGGTCGGTGCCATAATTAAAAGGCGCAAAGATGAACTGCGAGTCTGGACACACGACGGGCTATAACCGCGACAACAAAGAGAGTTGAGTTTCAACAACCAATTGTCGCGACGTCTGTCGACCTGGATTCACATTTAGGCTAGCCGCGCGCTCAGGGCGCACGAGAGGCCAACTTACGTCCCGCGCTATGCTTTATTGTGTGCAAGGGGGCGACGCAATGCGTGATGCCCAGAAATATCGAAAATAATGTTTTTTAAAAAAAATAAATTTTTTTTCCAGAAATGTCCGAAAAATATAAAAATCAAGAAAAATATAAAAAATCTAAAAACTCTTCAAAAAAATATTCGGCTTGCACCAATGACTTTAAAATATTGAAAATAATAGTTTTTAAAAAAAATAAAAAAAAATTTCGTAAATGTCCGAATAATATAAAATAAAAAAATATAGAAAAAATATAAAAACACCTAAAAAATATTTTGACTTGCACCAATAACTTTAAAATATAAAATAATAGTTTTAAAAAAAAAGATAATTTTTTATATTTTTCATAAATGTTCGAAAAATATAAAAATCAAGAAAAATATAGGAAAAATAAGAAAACACCTCAAAAAAAGTTTCAGCTTGGACCAATGACTTTTAAATAATGAAAATAATAGTTTTAAAAAAATCAATTTTTTTTCTTAAATGTTAGAAAAATAAAAAAATAAAGAAAAATATATATAAAAATACCACAAAAAAATTTCGGTTTGCACCAATGGCTTTAGAATATCAAAAATTTTATTTTTTCGTAAATTTCTGAAAAATATAAAAACTAAGAAAAATAATTAAAAAATATAAAAACACCGCAAAAATTTTTCTGGCTTGTACCAATGACTTTAAAACATCAAAAACAATAGCTTAAAAAAAAAGAAAAACATCAAAATCTTATTTTTTTCATAAATGTCCAAAAAAATATAAAAATTAAGAAAAATATTTTAAAAAAATAGAAAAACACCTCAAAAAAATTTCTGCTTGAATCAATAACTTTAGAATATCGAAAATAATGATTTAAAAAAACAATTTTTTTTTTGTAAATGTCTGAAAAAATAATTATTAAATTAATAAAAATAATAAAAAAATATAAAAAAAAAAGTATAAAAACACAATAAAAAATTAAAATTACATGTAGTTATCTTAAATCCAACCATTGAGTATATTTGGATTTTTAAAATGTGACGTAAAAATATTAAAACGTAAAAAATAAATTTTTTTAACAAAGAAAAAAATTTTAAAATATAAAAACGCTATAAAACACTTCTCAACATGTAAAACAAATGATATAGTTCACATTTTTACATTTAATGTAACATAAAGATGTTAAAATATCGTATAAATGGTAAAAATAGTGAAATCGATATGAATGAACCATGTGGGGCGGAAACGTTGAGAATAGATGATGGAGAATAGATAGATTTGCCCAAAGATGTGACGTTGTTATGCATGAAGCGTGTTTTACGCTCTTTTGAATTTTGCACACATGAGCGTTCACATGTTATCGACTTGACGGCTCTGTATTGGTTCATTGGGTATGGAGGCATTGGGTTGTGGTGCACATCTCATGGTGCCCAGGTGTACCGATGCCATGGTGCCTGGGTGCACCGACGCCATGGTGCTCGGATGCACCGGTGCCATGGTGCCCAGGTGCACCGATGCATGGTGCCCAGGTGCACCGATGCATGGTGCCTGAATACAACAACAAAAGACCATTATCGTAGGCCACGTCCATCATTTGACATTGACCGTTGTGCGCGGGCCTCGATCGATGTCACGTGGGCAGGGGTCTGCCGATGTTGCACGGGCGATGAATGTAGGGTTCGCCGATGTCACCTGTACGATATAAGCAGGGGCCTGCCGATTCCATGGGCAATGCGCAAAGGGTGTGCTGATCGCACGCGCGATGTGTGCAGGGGCTTGCCGATGTCACTCGGGTGATGCGTGTAGGGACCTAGCGATGTTGCTTGAGCACCTGGCAATGTGGGCACGGGCCTGCCTATGGGAAATGCACGCAAGGGCCTGCCGATGTCACAATATCTGATGTGCGCAAGGGGCTGCCAATGTTGCCTATGCGCTTTGGTATCTTCCTACGCCGACTGGCCTTCGTCTACACCTCTGGACATGTCACTTGACATTAGGATTGCCCTCGACATTCAAAAAAACATCTAACAGGGACATCATTATTGGGCATGAAGTCGCTTTTGGCATGTCATTAGGCATTAGAAATGCATTCGACCGCACAGAAAACCTCTATTTGCAACATCGGTATTGTGTACAGGATTCGCATTCGACAAGTTATTGGTCGACATTGTTAAACAATTGTTGGTTTTTCTCCAAGGAAGTAATACATTTTATTTGCAATGTTATTCTTCGTAATTATTTTCTAACAATTAGTGACGTTTCATGCGGGGGCCTACTGATGCTGCATGGGCAATACGCACGGGGCTTGCCAATGTCGATGAGACCTTAGTCGATGTCACCTCGGTCGACGTTAGTAGGCCTAGGTTCCTAGCCGATGTCGACTGACTAATATCGACAGTTCTTGGTCGATGTAGCTTGGCAGATGCGTGCAAGCTTGGCTGACATAGGTGGTCTCGATCGATGTCGCCTGGTCGATGCACCCAGGCCTTGGCCGATGTAGCCTGGCCTCGGTCGATGTCGTGCGGTCGATGAGCCTAGGCGTTGGCCGATGTAGCCTAGCCTTGGTTGATGTTTCATGGCCGACGCACCCAGGCCTTATTTGATGTAGCCTTTCCTCGATCGATGTCGCCTGGTCGATGCGCCCAGGCCTTGGTCGATGTCGTTAGGCCGATACGCCTAGGCCTCGACTAATGTGGCCTGGCCTCGACCTATGTGCCTGACAGACATGCCCTCGGCCTAATGGATTTGGGCACAATTTGCGTTCGAAGACTTGATGGCGCATCGACTGATGTCGCATGGCCGATGCGTGCATGCCTCGGCCGATGTCGCCGGCCAAACATTAAAATTGTTTATCCAACATTAATATTGACATTCACATATGTATTAACAAGGTATTTCGAACTCAAAATCAATTTTGTTTCATAAGATTTTTACTAAAAAAGAACAAAAATCCTATGCCAAATTGGGGGAAATTCAAAACTACGGAAAAGGGCCTAAAATACCCTCAAAGTATTGGAAATGGTACAAAATTACCCCTCATCCACCTATTAGCTCCAAAATACCCTTCTCATCCACCTTTGGGTCCAAATTTTACTACTTTAATGGATTTTCATTTAAATTATTAAATTTTTTTTTAAATATGTGGCGCTCAACAATTGGTTATAATTTAATTAATATAAACCCACCCATTACTAATTAAACCCACCCCTAATCTGACCCAATTAATACACCCGCCCCAAATTATAAATGCCCACCTATTAAATAAAACCCTTCACCCTTTGTTCCCAATATCTTCTTCTTCTTCTTCCTTTCTTCTTTTTCCATAAAATATGTATTCTTTTTCTTCTTTCTTTTCTTTTCTTAGTTCACTTTTTCATTTACTGAACATCCTGTTGTATATGAAGTCAAAGTGGAAATCAGCTGCTTCACTGCTTTTTCTTTTTGCAACTATTGCGGAGAACTGGAGCTTTGGTTGCATTTATTCCTTGAAAAAGCTACCAATATGTTCTTGCTACCAGATTCCATAAGTCTAACTTATAGTTTTTTCTCCTTTTATATCCTTACAGGGCTATTATGGGCAGTGTAAGCAACTATGTGGTGAATAATGCTACATGCCTTGTTACTGTTGTAAAGAATGCAGAAGACTAATTTTACAATGTGTGGAACTCCTTAAGTACTGGCGAAGCTGAAAGCTTATGTTAAATTAATTGTGTCTGTTTTCTAAGCTTGGTGTCGTATCAAACTTCTACATTATCGTGAACATTGAACATGTTGATGTGTGTATTGTGTACCTTCATGTTGAACCTCTGTAATTCCTTTCACTATGGATTGCTAGAGTAATAAGCTTTTTTTCAAAAAGAATATACGATGGTTGAACTATCTAATTTCTGTTAAGTAACTGAAAAAGTGAACTAAGAAAGGAAAAGAAGATGGAAAATAATATACATTTTAGAGAAAAAGAAGAGGGGGAGAAGAAGAAGATGTTGGGAACGAAGGGTGAATAGTTTTGTTTAATAGGTGGGCAATTATAACCCCGGGCGGGCTTATTAAATGGGTTGAATTTGGGGCTGGTTTAATTAGTAATGGGTGGGTAATGGGTGAGTTTATAAATTATATTAATTAATTAAGTTATAACCATTGGTTGAGTGCCACGTATTTTAAAAAAAATATTTAAAAATAATTTAAATGAAAAATCCGTTATAGAAGTGGTCACAATGGTATTTTAGAGACAATAGATGGATAAGGGGTAGTTTTGTACCATTTTCAATACCTCGAGGGTTATTTAGGCCCTTTTCTGTTAAAATTAAATGGAATCAAAGCTGTTTTTCAGAAAATTGATCTTCTGATATTAAAATTGGCATTCACATATGCATTACCAATGTATTTCAAACTCAAAATCCATCTTGTTTTATCAGATTTTTACCAAAAAAGAAAAAACAATTTTCTAAAAAATTAGGGAAAATTCAAAATTAAATGGGTTAAAAGTCATTTTCCAGAAAATTAGCTTGACCAAACCTCCTTGCGGCAGTTTGACCACATAGATCTCGAAAAAATGCCAAAATAAAAAAAAAACAAGCTACTAGATGGTTCGATTAGTCTTTCGCCCCTATACCCAAGTCAAACGAACGATTTGGACGTCAGTATCGCTATGGGCCTCCACCAGAGTTTCCTCTAACTTCGCCCCGCTTAGGCATAGTTCACCACCTATCGGGTCCCGACAGGTACGCTCACACTTGAACCCTTCTCAAAAGATCAAGGTCAATTGGCGGTGTACCCCTCAGGGAGATCCCACTTAAACAACTTCCTTACACCTTACGGGTTTACTCGCCTGTTGAATCGCACACATGTCAGACTCCTTGGTCCATGATTCAAGGCGGGTCGAATGGGGAACCCACAGGCCAGCTTCCGGAGTGCATAGATGTCGAAGCACGCCAGAGGCGCGCGCTGCCTACCACAATCAAGGAGACGGCTTTCCTCGGGTGTATCAAGAGCCCGGGCTTTGGCTGCCCTCTAATCCATGCTGGTCCATGCCCCGAATTGATCAGCGATAGGCTCATCACCGTTCCACATACGAGTGGGGCGCATCACCATTCCACATCCGACTGTGGTGCATCACCGACTCCCATCCGCTCTCCTCCCGACAATTTCAAGCACTCTTTGACTCTCTTTTTTCAAAGTCCTCTTTATCTTTCGCTCGCGGTACTTGTTCTCTATCGGTCTCTCGTCCATATTTAGCCTTGGACAAAATTCACCACTCGATTTGGGTTGCATTCCCAAAAAACCCGACTAATAGACAACACCTTTGGTGCGACAGGGTCTAGGCACAAGAAGGCTCTCACCCTCTCTTGCGACCACTTCCAGGGGACTTGGCCCCGATCTGCCACTGATGATGTTTCTCAAGACAACAATTCGGATGACGGAGCCACCCGATTCTAAAGTTGGGTTGTTCTCGGTTCGTTCGTAGTTACAAGGGGAATCCTTGTAAGTTTCTTTTCCTCCACTTATTGATATGCTTAAACTCAGCAGGTAATCCCGCCTGACATGGGGTCACGATCGGTGCGTTGTAATTAAAAGGCGCAAAGAAGAACTGGGAGTCTTGATACACAACGGGGTGTAGTTGTGACAACAAAGAGAGTTGAGTTTCAACCACCAATTGTCGGAACATCTGTCGACGTGGACTCACATTCAAGCCAGCCGCGCGCTTAGGGTGCACGGGAGGCCAGCTTACACCCAGCGCGACGCCTTTCAGCGTGTGAGGGGCGACGCAATGCGTGACACCCAAAAATATAAAAAATAATGGTTTTTAAAAAAATCAAATTTTTATTTTTTTCAGAAATGTCTGAAAAATATAAAAATCAAGAAAAATATAGAAAAAAAAGATAAAAACACCTCAAAAGTATCTTCGCCTTTTACAAATGACTTCAAAACATAGAAAATAACAGTTTTCAAAAAACAAAATCAAAATTTTATTTTTTCGTAAATATCCGAAAAATATAAAAATTAAGAAAAATATAAACACACCTCAAAAAATTTTTTTGCTTGCATCGATGACTTTAAAATATTGAAAATGATGATTTTCAATAAAAAATAAAATTTTACTTTTTTCGTAAATGTCCGAAAAAAATAATTAATGAATTAAGAAAAATAATAAAAATAGAAAAATATAAAATAAAGAATAAAAACACAACCAAAAAATTAGGAATATATGTAGTAATCTTAAAACCAACCATTGAGTACATTTGGATTTTTAAAATGTGATGTAAACATTACTAAAATGTAAAAAATAAATTTTAAAAAAAAGAAAAAATTGTTTAAGAATATAAAAACGCTATAAAACACTTCTCAACATAAAAAACAAATGATAGAGTACATTTTTTACAAATAATGTAACATAAAGATGTTAAAATATCGTATAAATGGTAAAAATAGTGAAAATCGATATGAATGAACCATGTGGGGCAGAAGCATTGAGAATCGATAGATATGCCCGAAGATGTGACGTTGTTATGCATGAAGTGTGTTTTACGCTCTTTTGAATTTTGCACGACATGAGCATTCGCATGTTGTCGAATTCATGGCTTTGTATTGGCACATCGGGTGTGGAGGTGTTAGGTTGTGGTGCATGTCGCATGGTGCCTGGGTGTACCAGTGCCATGTTGCCCCGGTGCACCGATTCCATGGTACCCGGGTGCACCGTTGCCATGGTGCCCAGGTGCACCGGTGCCATGGTGCCCAAGTGCACAGGTGCATGGTGCCTGAATACAACAACAAAAGACCATCACGGTAGGCCACGTCTATAATTTTACATCGACTGTTGTGCACGAGCCTCAGTCGATGTCACGTGGGCAGGATCTATCGATGTCGCACGAGCGATGCACGTAGGGTTTATTGATGTCACCTGGGTGATGCGCGTAGAGGCCTGTTGATTACACGGGCGATGCGAAAAGGGTGTGCCGATCGCACGAGCGATGCGTGCAAGGGCTTGCCTATATCACACAGGTGATGTGCGCAGGGACCTGGCGATGTCGCTTGGGCACCTGGCAATGCGGGCAGGGGTCTGCGTATGGGCAATGCACGCAGGTGTCTGCTGATGTCACACTGTGCGATGCGCTCAAGGGGATGCCAATGTTGCCTATGCGCTTTCGAGGTCGCATGTGCTTTGGCATCTTCCTACACCGACTGGCCCTCGTCAACACCTCTCGGCATGTCGCTTTACATTAGGATTGCTCTCAACATTCCAAAAAACCTCTAACAGTGACATCGTTATTGGGCATGAAGTTGCCCTTGGCATGCCATTAGTCATTAGAAATGCATTCGATGTCACAGAAAACCTCTAATGCAACATTGGTATTGAGCACAGGATTCACATTCGACAAGTTATTGGTCAACATAGTTAAACACTTATCGGCATTTCTCCAAGGAAGTAACACATTTTATGTGCGATGTTATTCTTGGTAGTTTTTTTCTAAAGCTTAGTGGCGTTTCTTGCGGAGGCCTGCTGATGCCGCATGGGTAATGCGCATGGGGCTTGCCGATGTCAACGAGAGCTTGGTCGATGTCACCTCGGGTGACGTTAGTAGGCCTAGGTGCCATGCTGATGTCCCCTGACTAATGTCGGCAGGCCTTAGTCGATGTAGCTTGGCAGATGTGCGCAAGCTCGATTGATATAGCCTGGTCTCGGTCAATGTCGCCTAGTTGATGCGCCCAGTCCTAGGCTGATGTAGCCTAGCCTCGGTTGATGTCGCCCGGTCGATGCGCCCAGGCCTTGGCCGATGTAGCCTAGCCTCTATTGATGTCGCCTGGCCGACGCGCCCAAGCCTTGATCAATGTAGCCTTATCAATGTCGCCTTGCCGATTCGCCAAGGCCTTGGTTGATGTAAACTGGCCTCGGTCGATGTCGTCTGGCCGATGCGCTTAGGCCTCGACAAATGTCGCCTGGTCTCGACCAATGTACCCGACAGACATGCCCTCGGCCTAATTGATTTGGGCATAATTTGTGTTCAAATATTTGATGTTGCATGGCCGATGCACGCATGCCTCGGCCGATGTCGCCTGTCCGATACTAAAATTGATTATCCAATATTAAAATTTACATTCACATATGTATTAACAAGGTATTTCGAGCTCAAAATCAATTTTGTTTCATTAGATTTTTACTAAAAAAGAACAAAAATCCTATGCCAAATTGGGGGAAATTTAAAATTAAATGGAATCAAAGCTGTTTTCCAGAAAATTGATCTTCTAATATTAAAATTGACATTCACATATGCATTACCAATGTATTTAGACCTCAAAATCCATTTTGTTTTCTTTCTTTTTTTTCAGATTTTTACCGAAAAAGAAAAACAATTTTCTACAAAATTAGGGAAAATTCAAAATTAAATGGGTTAAAAGTCAATTTTAAGAAAATTGGCTTGACTAAACTGCATTGCGGCAGTTTGACCGCATAGATCTCAAAAAACTATACCCATATTAAAAAAACCAGCTACTAGATGGTTCAATTAGTCTTTCGCCCCTATACCCAAGTCAGACGAAAGATTTGCACGTCAATATCGCTATGGGCCTCAACCAGAGTTTCCTCACGCTTCACCCCGCTGAGGCATAGTTCACCATATTTTGGGTCCCGACAAGTATACTCACACTCGAACCTTTCTAAAAAGATCAAGGTCAATTGGCGGTGCACGTCTCAGGGGGATCCTGCCAAATCAGCTTCCTTATGCCTTACGGGTTTACTCGCCTGTTGAATCGCACACATGTCAGACTCCTTGGTCCATGTTTCAAGACAGGTCGAATGGGGAGCTTAAAGGCCAGCGTCTGGAGTGCACAGATGCCGAAGCACGCCAGAGGCGTACGTTGCCTTCAACAATCAAGGAGAGGGCTTTCCACAGGTGTATCGAGAGCCCGGGCTTTGGTTGCCCCGAAATCCATGCTGGTCCATGCCCTGAGTCGATCAGTGATCGGCTTATCACCATTCCACATACGACTGGGGCGCACACCGGCTCCCATCCGCTCTCCTTCCGACAATTTCAAGCACTCTTTGACTCTCTTTTTTCAAAGTCCTTTATATCTTTCGCTCACGGTACTTGTTTGCTATCGGTCTCTCATCCGTATTTAGCCTTGGATGGAATTCGCCACTCGATTTGGGCTGCATTCCCATAAAAACCGACTCATAAATAGTACCTCGTGGTGCGACACTTTCTGGGCACAATAGGGCCATCAACCTCTCTGGCGCCCCCTTCCAAGGGACTTGGGCCCAATCCACTGCTGATGACGTTTCTCCAGACTACAATTTGGACGACAGAGCCACCCGATTTTAAGGTTGGGTATTTCTCGGTTCGCTCGCACTTACTAAGGGAGTCCTTGTAAGTTTCATTTCCTTGGTTATTGATATGCTTAAACTCAGCAGGTAATCCCGTCTGACATGGGGTCGCGGTTGGTGCGCTTTAATAAAAAGGCGCAAAGAGGGACTGGGGAGTGTGGACACACGACGGGCTGTAGCCGCGACAACAAAGAGAGTTGAGTTTAAACTAATAATTATTGTGATGTCTGTTGACGTGGACTCACATTTAGGCCAGCCGCGCGTTCAGGGCGTACATGAGGCCAACTTACGCCCTGCGGTGTGGGAGAGGCGATGCGGTGCGTGACGCCCAGAAATATAAAAAATAGTGGTTTTTTAAAAAAACTAATTTTTATTTTTATCAAAAATGTCCGAAAAATATAAAAATCTTTAAAAAATATAAAAAATAAAAAATCTTCAAAAATTATTCGGCTTGCACTAATGACTTTAAAATATCAAAAATAATAGTTTTCAAAAAAAATAATTTTATTTTTCGTAAATGTCCAAATAATATAAAAATCAAGAAAAATATAGAAAAAAAATATATAAAAACACCACAAAAGTTTTTTGGCTTGCACCAATGACTTTAAAATATCGAAAGTAATAGTTTTAAAAAAATATCAAAATTTTATTTTTTCGTAAATGTCTGAAAAATATAAAAATATCTAAAAAAATATTTAAAAACCTCAAAATAGTTTTCGGCTTGTACCAATGACTTTAAAATATCGAAAATAATAGTTTTCAAAAAAAATCAAAATTTATTTTTTCGTAAATGTTCGAAAAATATAAAAAAACACCTCAAATTTTTTTTGGCTTGCAGCAATGACTTTAAAACATCGAAAATAATAGTTTTTTTTAAAAATAAATATTTATTTTTTTCGTAAATATCCAAAAAATGTAAAAATAAAGAAAAATATTTAAAAATATAAAAACACCTAAAACAAATTTTCGGCTCTCATCAATGACTTTAAAAATTTGAAAATAGTGATTTTTAAAAAATCAAATTTAAATTTTTTGTATATGTCCGAAAAAAATAATAAAAAATGGAAGAATATAGAAAAAAGTATAAAAACACAACCAAAAAATTAGGAATACATGCAGTAATCTTAAATCCAACCGTTGAGTAAATTTGTATTTTTAAAATGTGATGTAAAAAATATTAATACATAAAAAATAATTTTTTTAAAAAAGAAAAAATGTTTAAAAATATAAAAATGCTATAAAACACTTCTGAACATATAAGACAAATGATAGAGAACATATTTTTAAAAATAATGTAACATAAAGATGTTAAAATATCGTATAAATGGTAAAAATAGTGAAAATCGATATGAATGAACCATGTGGGGCGGAAGCGTTGAAAATAGATGATGGAGAATAGATAGATATGTCCGAAGATGTGACTTTGTTATGCATGAAGTGTGTTTTGCGCTCTTTTGAATTTTGCACAGCATGAGCGTTCGCATGTTGTCGACTCAACGGCTTTGTATTGGTATATTGGGTATGGAGGCGTTGGGTTGTGGTGCACGTCGCATGGTGCTCGGGTGTACCGGTGCCATGGTTCCCTGGTGCACTGATGCCATGGTGCCAGGTGCACCGGTGCCATGGTGCCTTGGCGCACCGGTGCATGGTGCTCGAATACAACTACAAAAGACCATCATGGTAGGCCACATCTATTATTTGACATCAACTGTTGTGCGCGGGCCTCGACCGATGTAACATGGGCAGGGGTGTGCCGATGTCACATGGGCGATGCACGTAGGGTCTGCCGATGTTGCTTGGGTGATGCACGCAGGGGCCTGCCGATTGCACAGGCGTTGCGCAAAGGGTGTGCTGATCGCACACACGATGTTTGCAGAGGCTTGCCGATGTCGCATGGGCAATGCGCGTAGGGACTTGGCGATGTCGTTTGGGAACCTGGCAATACAGGCAGGGGCCTGCCTATGTGCAATGCAAGCAGGGGCCTACCTATGTGCAATGCATGCAGGGGACTGCCGATGTCACACTATGCATTGTGTGCAAGGGGCTGCCAATGTCGCCTAAGCGCTTTTGAGGCCGCATTTTCTTTGGCATCTTCCTACGCCGACTGGCCCTCATCTACACATTTCGGCGTGTCACTTGACATTAGGATTTCTCTTGACATTCAAAAAAACCTCTAATAGTGACATCGTTATTGGGAACGATGTTGCCCTTGACATGTCATTAGGCATTAGAAATGCATTTGACGACACATAAAATCTCTGATTGCAACATCGGTATTGGGCGCAGGATTCGCATTCGGCAAGTTATTGGTCAACATAGTAAAACACTTATCGGCATTTCTCTAAGGAAGTAATACATTTTATGTGCGACATTATTCTTGGTAATTATTTTCTAACGCTTAGTGGCATTTCGTGTGTGGGCCTTCTGATGCTGCATGGGCGATGCACACAGCGCCTACTGATGTCGATGAGACGTTGGTCGATGTAGCCTCGACCGACGTTAGTAGGCCTAGGTGCCTGGACGATGTCACCTGACTAATGTCGGCATGCCTTGGTCGATGTAGCTTGGCAGATGCGAGCAAGCTTGACTGATGTAGCCTGGTCTCGGTAGATGTCGCTTGGTCAATGCACTCACGCGTTGGCCGATGTAGCCAGGCCTCGATCGATGTTAGCCGGCCGATGCGCTCAGGCCTTGGCCAATGTAGCCTAGCCTCGGTTGATGTCACTTGGCCAATGCGCCCAGGCCTTGGTCGATGTCGCCTGGCCGATGCGCCTAGGCCTTGGTTGTTGTAGCCTGGCCTCAGTCGATGTCGTCTAGCCGATGCACCTAGGCCTCGACCGATGTCGCCTGGCCTCGACTGAAGTGCCCAACAGACATGCCCTCGGCCTAATGGATTTATGACCAATTTGCATACAAATGTAACACTTGATGTCGCATGGCCGATGCGCGCATGCCTCGGCTGATGTCCCCTGAAGTCGGCCGATGTCGCCTGCCCGATATTAAAATTGATTATCCAATATTAAAATTTACATTCACATATGAATTAACAAGGTATTTCGAACACAAAATCAATTTTGTTTCATTGGGTTTTTACTAAAAAGGAACTAAAATCCTATGCCAAATTGAGGGAAATTTAAAATTAAATGGAACAAAACCTATTTTTCAGAAAATTGATCTTCTATTATTAAATTTGACATTCACATATGCATTACCAATGTAATTCAAACTCAAAATCCATTTTGTTTTATCAGATTTTTACCAAAAAAGAAAAAAAAACAATTTTCTACAAAATTAGGGAAAATTCAAAATTAAATGGGCTGAAAGTCATTTTTTTCAGAAAATTGGCTTGACCAAACTACCTTGCGGCAATTTGACCGCATAGATGTCGAAAAAAAAAACCCAAATTTAAAAAAACCCAGCTACTAGATGGTTCAATCAGTCTTCCACCCATATACCCAACTTAGACGAACTATTTGCACGTCAGTATCGCTACGGGCCTCCACCAAAGTTTCCTCTAGCTTTGACCTACTGAGGCATAGTTCACCATCGTCTTTCAGGTCTCGACAGGTATGTTCACACTCGAACCCTTCATAAAAAATCAAGGTCGGTTGGCGGTGCACCCCTCAAGGGGATTCCACCAAATCAGTTTCCTTACGCCTTACAGGTTTACTCACCAGTTGAATCGCACACATGTGAGATTCCTTGGTCCATGTATCAAGATGGGTCGAATGGGAAGCCCACAGGCCAGCGTCCAGAGTGTACAGATGCTGAAACACACCAAGGCGCGCGCTGCCTACCACAATCTAGGAGACGACTTTCCATGGGCATATCAAGAGCCCGGGCTTTGGCTGCCCCCAATCCATGCTGGTCCATACCCCGAGTCGATTGGTGACCGGCTCATCACCGTTCCACATCCGAATGAGGCGCATCACCACCCCCTATTCGCTCTCCTCCCAACAATTTCAAGCACTCTTTGACTCTTTTTTTTTGAAGTCCTTTTTATCTTTCGCTTGCGGTACTTGTTCGCTATCGGTGTGTCGTCTGTATTTAGCCTTGGACGGAATTCACCGCTTGATCTGGGCTGCATTCCAAAAAAACCCAACTAATAGACAACACCTCGTAGTGCGACAGGGTCTGGGCACAACAGAGCTCTCACCCTCTCTGGCGCCCCCTTCCAGGGGACTTGGGCCCGATCCGCCGCTGATGACGTTTCTCCAAACTACAATTCAGACAACGGAGCAGCCTGATTCTAAGGTTGGGCTATTCTCGATTCGCTCGTTGTGACTAAGGTAATCCTTGTAAGTTTCTTTTTCTCCACTTATTGATATGCTTAAACTCAACAGGTAATCCCGCCTGACATGGGGTCGCGGTCAGTGTGCCTTAATTAAAAGGCACAAAGAGGGGCTGGGTAGCTTGACACACGACGACCTGTAGCCGCGACAACAAAGAGAGTTGAGTTTCAACCACCAATTGTCGCGACGTTCATCGACGTGGACTCACATTTAGGCCAGCTGCACGCTCAGGGCACACGGGAGATAGGCTTACACCCCGTGCGATGCCTTGCAGTGTGTAAGGGGTGACGCGATGCGTGACGCCTAGAAATATCGAAAATAATGGTTTTAAAAAAATCAAATTTTAATTTTTTCAGAAATATCCGAAAATATAAAAATCAAGAAAAATCTAAAAAATATTAAGACTCTTCAAAAGAATATTCGGCTTGCACCAATGACTCTAAAATATCGAAAATAATAGTTTTAAAAAGAATCAAAATTTATTTTTTTGGGAAATGTCTGAAAAATATAAAAACACCTCAAAATTTTTTTCGGCTTGCACCAATGACTCTAAAATATCGAAAATAATAGTTTTAAAAAAAATCAAAATTTTACTCTTTCTCGTAAATGTACGAAAAATATAAAAAAAATATAGAAACACCTAAAAAACAAATTTCAGCTTGCACCAACGACTTTAAAATATCAAAAATTGTAATTTTAAAAAGAAAAATCAAAATTTTATTTTTTTCGTATATGTCCGAAAAATATAAAAATAAAATAAAATATAGAAAAAATATAAAAACACCTCAAAATTTTTTTTGGCTCGCATCAATGACTTTAAAATATCGAAAATAATAGTTTTAAGAAAAATCAAAAAATTATTTTTTTCATAAATGTATGAAAAATATAAATATCAAGAAAAATAAAGAAAATAATAAAAACATCTCAAAAATAATTTCAGCTTGCACCAATGACTATAAAACATCGAAAATAATAGTTTTTTAAAAAAATAAAAATATCCAAAAAATATTAAAATTATGAAAAATCTAATGAAAATATAAAAACACCTCAAATTTTTTTTGGCTTGCATCAATGACTTTATAGAAAATAATAATTTAAAAAAAAATTAAAGTTTTCTTTTTTCTTAGTTGTCTGAAAAAAATAATTAATAAAAATAATAATAGTAGAAAAATATAAAAAAAGTATAAAAACACAACCAAACAATTAGGAATACATGTAGTAATCTTAATCCAACTATCGAGTAGAATTGAAATTTTAAAATGTGACATAAAAAATATTAAAACGTAAAAAATAAATTTTTAAAAAAAGAAAAAATGTTTAGAAATATAAAAACGCTATAAAACACTTCTTAACATAAAAAACAAATGATAGAGTATATATTCTTACAAATAATTTAACATAAAGATGTTAAAATATCGTATAAATGATAAAAATAGTGAAAATCGATATGAATTACAATAAAAATAGCGAAAATCGATATGAATGAACCATATGGGGCAGAAGCATTGAGAATAGATAGATATGCCAAAAAATGTGACATTGTTATGCATGAAGAGAGTTTTACGCTCTTTCGAATTTGCACGACATGAGTGTTCGCACGTTGTCGACTCGTTGGCTTTGTATTGGTACATCCGGTGTGGAGGCATTGGGTTGTAGTGTGCGTCGCATGGTGCCTAGGTGTACCAATGCCATGGTGCACCGGTTCCATAGTGCCCGGGTGCACCGGTGCCATGGTGCCCAGGTGCACTGATGCCATGGTGCCGGGTGCACCGATGCTTAGGTGCATCGGTGCATGGTGCCCAAATACAACAACAAAAGACCATCATGGTACGCCACGACTATCATTTTACATCTCCCGTTGTGTGAAGGCCTCGGCCGATGTTACGTGGGCAGGGGTTTGCCGATGTCGCACGGGCAATGCACGTAGGCTCTGCCGATGTCGTCTGCGTGATGCGCGTAATGGCTTGCCGATTGCACGAGCGATGCACAAAGGGTGTGCCAATTGCACATGCAATGAGTGCAGGGGCTTGCCAATGTTGCACGGGCTATGCGCAGGGACCTAGCGATGTCTCTTGGGCACCTGGCAATGCGGGCATGGGCCTGCCGATATCACATTATGCGAGCGCAAGGGGCTTTCAATGTCGCCTATGCATTTTCAAGGTCGCATGTGCTTTGGTATATTCCTACGCCGACTAGCCCTCGTCTACGCCTCTCGACATGTCACTTGACATTAGGATTGCTCTCGACATTCAAAAAAGCCTCAAACAGTGACATCGTTATAGGGCAATAAGTTGCCCTTTGCATGTCATTAGGCTTTAGAAATACATTCAACGGCACATAAAACCTCTAATTGCGACATCAGTGTTGGGCACAGGATTCGCATTCGACAAGTTATTGGTCGACATAGTTAAGCACTTATCGGCATTTCTCCAAGGAAGTAATACATTTTATGTGCGATGTTATTCTTGGTAATTATTTTCCAACGCTTAGTGGTGTTTAGTGCAGGGGCCTGCTGATGCTGCATGAGAGATGCGTAAGGGGCTTGCCGATGTCGACGAGACCTTGGTCGATGTTAGTAGGCCTAGGCACTTGGCCGATGTCGCCTGACAAATGTCAGCAGGCCTTGGTCACTGCAGCTTGGCAGATGCGTGCAAGCTCAACTGATGTAGCCTGGTCTCGGTCCATGTCGCCTGGTCGATGCACCCAGGCCTTGGCCGATGTAGCCTGGCCTCGGTCAATGTTGCCAGGTCGATGCGCCCAGGCCTTGGCTGATGTAGCCTAGCCTCGGTTGACGTCGCCTGCCAATGCGCCCAGGCCTTGGTCTATGTAGCCTTGCCTCGATCGATGTCACCTGGCCGATGCACACAGGCCTTGGTCGATGTAGCCTGGCCTCGGTCGATGTTGTCTGGCCAATGCGCCTAGTCTTCAACCGATGTTTCTTGGCCTCGATCGATGTTCCCAACAAACATGCCCTCGGCCTAATAGATTTGGGCACAATTTGCGTTTAAAGACTTTATTCCTCGACCGATGTCGTGTGACGTCGGCCAATGTTGCCTGCCTGATATTAAAATTGATTATCCAATATTAAAATTTACACTCACATATGTATTAACAAAGTATTTCGAACTCAAAACCAATTTTGTTTCATAAGATTTTTACTAAAAAAGGAACAAAAATCCTATGCCATATTGCGGAAAATTTAAAATTAAATGGAATAAAAGCTGTTTTTCAGAAAGTTGATCTTCTAATATTAAAATTGACATTCACATATGCATTACCAATGTATTTCAAACTTAAAATCCATTTTGTTTTATCAAAATTTTACCAAAAAAGAAAAAGCAATTTTCTACAAAATTAGGAAAAATTCAAAATTAATTGGGTTAAAAGTCATTTTTCAGAAAATTGGCTTGACCAAACCGCCTTGCGGCCTTTTGACCGTATAGATCTCGAAAAAATACCTAAATTAAAAAAAGTAGCTACTAGATGGTTCGATTAATCTTTTGCCCCTATACCCAAGTTAGACAAACGATTTGCACGTCAGTATCGCTACAGGTCTCCACTAGAGTTTCCTCTAGCTTCACCCCGCTGAGGCATAGTTCACCATCTTTTGGGTCCCGACAGGTATGCTCACACTCAAACCCTTCTCAAAAGATCAAGGTAGGTTGGCGGTGTACCCTGATACGCCCAAATTACACATCCCTAAAGAAAAATAAGCGATCGTTGTCAAATAAAGAACCTAACAAAGGTTAGGGTCGATCCCACGAGGAATATGGTTTAGACTTAGCCTAATTTATTGTTAATTGTACGTTTAGTCAATTTATCTCTAAAAAGGGGGGAAATAAATAAAACTAAAATTATGATGGCTAGATGTTTATCAAAACAAGTAAACAGATAACATAATTTGCAAATTTGTGATATCAATATAAGAATGAAACTAGGGCACATGTGTTCCCCACAAGCTCTTAACTCAGTAAACCTAATAATGGTAACTCTCTATAGTGTTTAACATGCATAGTCGATAAGTTAGGTATCCCTAAGTGATTGGTCCTCCAAATAGGGAATTTCACTACGCAACTTGGTCCGTCTACGTGTGTCGATTTACTAACCCTTACCTTTGACCTAGATTAGCCCTTTGCATATATGGTTCAGGCTATTAGATAGCGGACTAAATCAATGCTAAATCTCCGTTGTTTAATCTCTTTCCCATTCGTTACTTCCTTGGTCTGACAAGTAGGAATAAGGCGAGTTCTAGCGTTGACCACCGTTAAAAAGCATTCAAAATGAAGAGATTAACAAATACATGCATAAACACCCATCAAGAATTACAACCTTATTAGTTTTACTTTTTTTAATTGCTCATGGTTCCCACAACCCTAGTTGTGGATATAGCGACTCATGTGTGAGGGTTCACAACTCAAGTTAGGGCTTGAAGAATAATTCATGAACTTACATTGATGATAGATTAAATCCACAATCTTGAATTGAAAAGTAAAGCAAACTTTATAATCCAAACTTCATGAATTTATTTCCACAAACGTTGCAAAATAATTCCCAAAGTCAAAGCTAAAAATTCAAAAACTGTTCAACAACCCAAAAATGAAATTTACATCTGGTATTTATAGAAAATAAGTCCTAAATAAACTAGGAAAAGGAAATATTAAGGGAATCCGATTCTGAGCAGTGTCACCTACGAATCTCGACCTACAGCTCGTCACAGAAATGACGGCTCGTAGGTCCATTCCGTCGTTCAGTAGTTAACAAAAATTCTTAATTAAATCCACCTACAGGCATGACCTATGGCTCGTAGGTCTAAGCATGGCCCGTCCTGTCAGATCATCATTCAAGTCCTGCAACTCAACCTCTCTGAACCTTTTGACGACTTCCATCTACGGTTCATAGCAGGACCTAGGGTTCGTCGTTCCTAACCGTCGGTCCATACTTAGAAAATTTCTTCAATCTTCTGAACCACGACTTCACCTACGGCTCGTCAGTAGAACGAAGGCTCGTAGGTCCTCTCGTACATCACCAAAAATACACTGCTGCACCCTTTTCAACCATCTCTTGCTCAAAACCCGTTTCCTGTAAAATTTAACACATAAACCATCAAATCTACTAATAAAATGCTTAAGCTACATGCAAAACTCTAAGTTTAATGCATCAAAAGTACCGTACATTCACGGTACATCAACATCCTCAGCTTAAAATCATTGCATGTCCTCAAGCGACCCAATAAACTCTAAATGACACATATGTATAAGCAACCCGGACTTCAAGCAATCATTTAGCATTTTCTCAATCATCCTCCTCCTTATTTATTCTCAACATAGTGCAATTTTCTTCATAAACTCAACAAGCTAACACATGCGGATCAATACATGACATAGACAAATCAATAGATACATTCACATACACATACAACAATCACCAAGTTACCGACTCTTCAATAATACAACTTGCGCCCTTTCCAGAAATAAATCCCTTTTTTTCACAAAAAATGACATTTTAGTTAGGGACTCAGTATTCACTCACACTCAGAATGAATTCAATATAGTTTGTGCACAATACCATAGGCTTGCCCACTTTGGCTTTTCAAACCTTTCGGCTAGAATCACTATAGGACTTTCTTGGCTTCTAATGTAGGCTCGGGGTTAGGTGTGGTATATTTGGAAATTAAGTGACTTCTCTGCCCCTCCTTGACATCTCATTTGGCTCGTTACCCTCTTTTTCAACCACTTTTTCATATCTTCATGCTTTATGCCCTTCTTCTTATGATTCATTCAAGCTCTAGTGTGACTTTTGACTTGATCAATTTGTTGGATTCACCTATTTATGCATCTTCTTGTTTAAGCATTTGATTTTTTTGTTGCTCTTTTCTTTGTGTGAAGTCACACTATTTTCAGCTGTTTCATTCAATTTGCTTTCTTTGCTCTACACGCGACTCTTTTCATACCCTTTCTTTCTTGCTTTCCTTCATAATAGCCACCCTCAACTTAGATGTTTAGTATGAGTTGAGGTACACAATATCCTAGAAAGGACCAGGACTAGAATTTAGATAACTTTGCAGTAGCCACCCACAACTTAGGATTTTGGCCTACGTCGAGGTGCACGATGTCTAAGGGGGTTCCAGGGCCAAAACAAAGCCTAAGAATACATTCAGGGAAGGTGAATTGGGCGTATAGAAAGAATGGTATTCGTTAGGCTCAAACATTTGGATCAAAGGAAAAATATTTTACATATTTTTGGTTGGTTCATTTTAGGCTTAAGTGGACTTAATATCAATAATGGCCTATGATCATCTTCTAGTTTCCAGTTCAAATGTAACACCCCGGATTCAAAAAGAACGAAAATTCCAACTTTTTAAAACTTTGGTGACCTACTACTTGACCTACTAACCGTTGGTTGAGCTACCAATAGTAGGTCAAGAGGGAGGGACCCATAGGTGAGGCTGCCAAGGGAAGAAATTGGAAAAAAAATGATTTGGGGTGACCCACTCTTTGACTTACTGCCCGTCACTTGACCTACCAATCGTAGGTCAGGAGGTGGGTGGAGTCGTTGGTGGATCTATTTTGAGGGTGAAAAATTAATGAATTTTGGGGCCTTGGCAGTAGGACCTACGGTTGGTCACCTACGGGCAGTAGGTTGATCTACCAACCGTAGGTCACTATAATAAGTGAGGGGTTCTGGGATTTTTTTAAGGGATCGTTTGGTCTTTTAACCTAATGGCTTATTTACTAATGTAGGTCAGTTCCCTTCATCTCCTAACACTATATAAGCCTTTTTAATCCAAGAATTTACCTTTCCAAATCACTTTACAAGTTTCCCCATACTCTTCTCCCTCAAATATTTCTCTCTCTAGTAGTTAGAAGAAGAAGAAGAAGAGGGCAAGCTAGGGTTCAAGAAATCAAGTTTTTCTTCATCAATTGCTTAAGGAAATTGAACACTAAGGTGTGATAGTCTTCATCCATGGAGCCCTTTCCTCCATGGAATCCCTAAAATCTCCAATTTTCAAGTTATAAATTACCAATTGAATTAAGGGTTTTATTCCATGTCACGGGTTCTTTGCAAGGTTGCTGCAACTGATTGTTTTATGAACTTTGAAGTTTAAATTGAGTTGAATTTCATGAATTTAGATGAATCCCCATGAACCCATGCCTTCTTCCCCAATTTCAAAATTATGAATGTGTTGATAGGTTGAATTGTGAAGACATGAATTTTATGAAGTCTATATGAACCTATGTATGAATTATGATTCCTAAGCTAAGACTTTTCATGATGAATTATGAATGATCTAAAGATGAGTTTTATGAAAGTATTCATGTTCCATGTTGAAAATTATGAGGATTTATGAATTGCTTTTAGATTGAAACATGAATGATGTTGTTGTTGAGTTGTGAAAGGATTTCTCACATATTACTCAAATTATGAATGTGAAAGGATTTTCTCACATAATGGATTCATAACATGTTGAATGGTTTTCTCAACTAAAGTTGAATAAAAAATTAAGGAGCTATTCTAAATGATTTAAGCTTGGATTGGTAACTCTAGTTGTACCCTTTCGTGGATAATAAGATGAATCATAATATATGACCATTCAGTGGGATTTATGCTTAGCACCAAGAGGATATTGCGATGGAAGCTCTCCAATAGTAGAGGTCGGGTTTCTAGTGGAAGCTCTCCCGTAGTAGATGCCGGGTTTCCAAAAGCAATCTCTTGTCCCATAAACTATGTGCCACCGTAGCATGATTGTCTAGATAGACATTAGCTAGTGGATCCATATAAGCTAGAAGTTTATGGTCTTACCTTGGCAAGTTGGACACCTCTTTTCGGTGTGGGGTTGAAACCGAATTCCATGTTAGTAGCTCACATGGTCTTACATGTCACTTAAGGCTACTTCCCACAAACAAAGAACTAAAGTACTTTTAAGATATTTCTCAAGTAAAGTAAGGATGTTTAGCTTGCTTTGACCATTGTTTATGACTTATGTTTCTAACCTTCTTTTCATGTTTTAGCTTGGTCATTGCATGTCATGAAAATGTCCCGTTTTAGCATGTTTAAATGATTTTTTGCATTGCTATCATACTTAGTACATTCCTCGTACCCTCATAATATAGGGCTTGGTGATTCTCCATCTATTTGTGGCTAGAGCTTAGTAGAAGGTTTTCGGAAGATTTGGTGAGTCCTCACACATTCGAGGACATAGCCTTGTTGTTCTTCCTTTTATGTTCCTTTACTTTGACATTGTATTGGGTTACGTCCCAAATGTTATTTCTCATTCTTAAGTTAGATTGGCTTTGAGACATTTGATGTAGACTTTCGCTATTTTTCTTAAAAGCTTTGATATGAAATTGTCTTTTGAAATTTTAAATCTCTATGATCTTGTATGTATGTATGCTAAGTGGCTTGTATGAGGACTTTTGGGGTCTTGTACGTCATGTCATGTCTAGGGGGTACTCTAGGTCGTGACAAACTTTGTATTAGAGCCAGGTTTTACAAAGGTCCTAGGATGTCTCATAAGCCATGTCGAGTAGAGTCTTGTTCATGAGTGTGAAGCGCGCCACATTTTTGAATGAGAGGCTATAAGATGTTTAGGAAACTCCATTTCTTTCATTACTCTTAAGTAGTGCGATAGAGTGCAACTCTATATGTCTCTCTCCTAATCCCTATCCTATGTGTTTTAGGATATGGCTACCCGAAGAGCTCGTGCTAGAAGAAATGCGGGAGAGAATGTGGAACAAGAAGCTCCTCCTCAAGCTCCTTAAGTTTCGGCTGACCCTTTGGCTGAACAAGTAACTAATGCGGAGTTTAGGACTGGTTTTCAAGTGTTGGCTCAAGCCATGATGGCTCAAGCCAATAGAGAGGTTGTGGCTCCCGTGAACCCAAATGTGGGTACGACAGCATCGACGGTGAGGGACTTTACTAGAATGAATCCTCCAGAATTTCATGGTTCTAAGGTTGAGGAGGATCCTTAAGAGTTCATTGATGAGGTGTACAAGGTGCTAATGATCATGGGTGTGACGCTAGATGAAAAGGAGGAGTTGGCCGCTTATCAACTTAAGGGTGTGGCTCAAGTGTGGTTTGAGCAATGGAAGAGTGAGAGGGCGGATGATGCGGGTCCTCTTGATTGGGAAAAGTTCAAGGTTGCTTTTCTTGATAGGTTCTTTCCCCTTGAGATGAGGGAGGCAATGGTGCTTGAGTTCATCAACCTTCATCAAGGAAGCTTGAGTATGAAGGAGTATGCTTTGAAGTTCACCAAATTGTCTCGATATGCTCCTACTATGGTTGCCGATCCTAGGGCAAGAATGAGTAAGTTCGTTTTGGGAGTGTCCGAAATGGTGGTCAAGGAATGTTGTACTGCCATGCTTGTCAATGACACATATATTTATCATCTCATGGTTCATGTTAAAAAAATAGAAGAGGAGAAACTTAAGGAAAGGTCTAGAGAGGCAAAGAGGGCTAAGACCGGTGGTGGTAATTTCTCACATTCAAGGTCCGATGGACATAGTCGTTCTAGATTTCAACAAAAGTCTTCCAGTCAAGGTTCCTCCAATGCTCCTCCCAAGTCCAACAAGGATAGGGTGTCTAACCCTAAGCCTCAAGGAGCGAATGGTGGTGGTTTCTCATAGACTACTAGTGCTAAGTGTGGGAGGAAACATGAGGGCAAGTGCTTAGCCGGCATGGATGGTTGCTTCGGTTGTGGTAAGAGCGGTCATAAGATAAGGGATTGTCCATCTCTCCCGTCTAAGGGAAGAGAAGGTAAGAAAGCTCCACCTAGTGGTTCGGGTTCAAATTCTCCCAAGCAAAACCGATTCTATGCACTTCAAGCTTGTCATGAGCAAGAGGGTTCTCCCGATGCGGTTACCGGTACGTTGAAAGTCTTTCACTTTGATGTTTATGCTTTGCTTGATCCGGTGCTACTTTGTCTTTTGTGATGCCATTTGTGGCTATGAAGTTTGATGTTCTTCCGGATGTGTTGTTAGATCCCTTTTGTGTCTCTACTCCTATTGGTGAATTTATTGTGGCTAAGAGAGTCTATAGAAATTGTCCCGTCTCCTTATCCTATAGAGTCAATCATGTTGATATTGTGGAGCTTCATTTGTTAGATTTTGATGTTATTGTTGGGATGTATTGGTTGCATTCTTGTTACGCTTCTATTGATTAAGGACCCAAGTGGTCAAGTTTCAATTCCCAAATGAGTCTATCCTAGAGTGGAAGGGGGGAAGTTCTATGCCTAAAGGTCAATTTGTGTCATGTCTTAAACCTAGAAAGATGATTTCTAAGGGGTGCATATACCATCTTATTAGGGTGAGGGATGTGGATTTCAAAACCCCTACTCTTGAGTCGGTTCCCGTTGTAAAAGAGTTTCCAGAAGTGTTTCACGATGATCTACTCGGTGTTCCTCCCGAAAGGAAAATAAACTTTGGTATTGATCTTCTCCCCAATACGCAACCTATCTTTATTCCTCCTTACCGAGTGGCTCCGGTAGAACTTATGGAGTTAAAGGAGCAAATGAAAGATTTGTTGGATAAGGGTTTCATCCGACCAAGTATCTCTCCATGGAGTGCTCCAGTTTTGTTTGTTAGAAAGAAAGATGGTTCACTTCATATGTGCATTGACTACCGACAATTGAACAAGGTTACTATCAAGAATAAGTATCCTCTCTCAAGATTAGATGACTTGTTTGATTAACTCCAAGGGGCAAGTGACGTTTCTAAGATTGATCTTCGTTCGAGTTATCACCAATTGAGGGTGAAAGAAGATGATATTTCGAAAATGGCTTTTTCGGACTAGATATGGCCATTATAAATTCCTAGTGATGTCATTTGGGTTAACAAATGCTCCGGCCGCGTTTATGGATTTGATGAATAGAGTGTTTAGACATTATCTTGATATGTTTGTGATTGTGTTCATAGATGATATTTTGATTTACTCAAGGAGTGAGGGTGGGCATGCCTATCATTTGAGGATTGTATTGCAAGTCCTCAAGGACCAACAACTCTTTACGAAGTTTAGTAAATGTGAGTTTTGGCTAAGGTCTGTGGCTTTTCTTGGTCGCATTGTCTCCGGTAAGGGTATTGAGGTAGATCCTAAGAAGACGGATGCGGTTAAGAATTGGCCTAGACCTCTATCACCTTTGGATATTCGAAGTTTCTTGGGTTTGATCGGTTACTATAGGAGGTTTGTTGAAGGGTTTTCTTCGATTGCTTCCCCATTGACGGCTTTGACTCAAAAGAAGGTTAAGTTCACATGGTCCAAAGCGTGTGAGAAGAGTTTTCATGAGTTAAAAGATAAACTTACCTCGGCTTCGATATTGACTTTGCCGGAAGGGTTCGATGGTTTTGTGGTTTATTGTGATACTTCAAGGATTGGGCTAGGGTGTGTTCTTATGCAAAATGGAAAAGTTATTGCTTATGCTGCAAGGCAAACCAAGATTAATGAAAAGAACTATCCTACTCATGATTTAGAATAAGTGGCGGTTGTGTTTGCTTTAATGATTTGGAGGCATTATTTGTATGGTGTGTATGTTGACATTTTTATCGACCATAAGAGTTTGCAATATGTGTTCAAACAAAAAGATCTAAATCTTCGTCAAAGGAGGTGGCTTGAGTTGTAAAAAGACTATGAAATGAGTGTCCTCTATCACCCCTGCAAGGCGAAACGTGGTGGCAGATGCTCTTAGTCGGTTGTCTATGGGTAGCGTTGCTCATGTTGAGGATGGTAAGAAATAATTGGTTCGTGATGTTCATAGTTTTGCCTGATTGGGTGTTTGGTTGATTGATTCTAGTGAGAGTGGTGTTATGGTTCACAATGGTTTGAAATCGTCCTTTTTGTCCAATGTGATGACTAAGCAAGATCTTGATCCTAATTTGGTTGAGTTGAAGGAAGCGGTACTCAAGAAGTCCGTTGAGGATTTCTCCCAAGGGGGAGATGGTGTACTTTGATATCAAGGCCGTTTATGTGTTCCCGATGTAGATGACCTAAGAGGACAAATTTTGTCGAAAGCCCATAGTTCTCGATATTCCATTCACCCGGGAGCTACCAAGATGTACCATGATTTGTGGGAGGTCTATTGGTGGAATGGGATGAAGAAGGATATTTTGGAATTTGTGGCTAAGTGTCCTAATTGTCAACAATTGAGAGTTGAGCATCAAAAGCTGGGAGGTTTTTCCCAAGATATTAGTATTCCTACTTGGAAGTGGGAAGATTTGAATATGGACTTTATTGTTGGTTTACCACGCACCCGGCAACAATATGATTAGGTTTTGGTTATTGTGGATCGTATGACGAAATCAGCCCATTTCATTCCGTCAAGGTTTCTTATTCGGTGGAGGATTATGTTAAGTTTTACTTGCAAGAAATGGTTAGGTTGCATGGAGTCCCTTTATCCATTATCTCCGATCGTGGTGCACAATTTACTTCTCAATTTTGGAAGTCTTTCCAAAAGGGTTTTGGTACTCACGTTAAGCTTAGCACGACCTTTCATCCTCAAACCAATGGGCAAGCGGAATGTACTATCCAAACTTTTGAAGATATGTTGAGAGCTTGTGTAATTGATTTCAAGGGTAATTTGGATGATCATTTGCCTTTGATTGAGTTTGCTTGCAATAATAGCTACCATTCTAGTATTGGTATAGCTCCGTTTGAGGCTCTCTATGGTAGGAGGTGTAGATCTGCTATAGGTTGGTTTGAAGTTGGTAAAGTTCCTTTGATAGGTCCCGAGTTGGTACATGAGGCCATGGAGAAAGTTCGGCTTATTAGAGAAAGGTTGAAAACGGTTCAAAGTCGACAAAAGTCCTATGCCGATGTTAGAAGGAGAGATTTAGAATTTGATGTTGATGATTGGGTTTACTTGAAAATTTCACCCGTGAAGGGTGTAATGAGATTCGAGAAGAAAGGGAAGCTTAGTCCCCATTATGTAGGCCCATATCAAATTTTGAGACGTGTTGGTAAGGTTGCTTATGAAATTGACTTGCCTAATGATTTGGCATCGGTGCATCCAGCTTTCCATGTCTCATTATTGAAGAAATGTGTTGGTGATCCGAAATCTATAGTGCGATTGGAGAATCTTGGCATAAAGGATAGTCTTTCCTATGAAGAAGTTCCGGTTGAGATTTTAGACTGGCAAGTCCGAAAGTTAAGAAATAAAGATGTTGCTTCCATGAAGGTTCTTTGGAGGAATCAATTAGTTGAGGGTGCTACTTCGGAGGCCGAGGTCGATATGATGTCCCGATATCCTCATCTCTTTCCCTCTGATCCTACTCTAGCTTGAAGTACCTAGTTCCTCATGGTTCCTTCTTTTGGTTTCATGTGTCATAGTTGTTCTTATGATTCCTTGTTTATACATGTTCATGAAGAGTCTAAATCTTGAGAAATGAGCTAGCTTGATTGATTTCCCTATGGTTATGTGCATTTGATTGTGAATTGCATTAAGCCTTTATGAAATGCTGTTTTGAACATGCTTTAGCTTGGAGATGATGTTTTCTCCTCGGATATGTGCATTTATGTGATTGCATGCGTGTTGGGCTATTAGATCTTGATCTTACCTTCCTTATGATGTCTTGATTCTCATTCGAGGATGAATGTTCCCAAGGGGGAGATATTGTAACACCCTGGATTCGAAAAGAACAAAAATTCCAACTTTTGAAAACTTTGGTGACCTACTACTTGACCTACTAACCGTTGGTTGACCTACCAACAGTAGGTCAAGAGGGAGGGAGCCGTAGGTGAGGCTGCCAAGGGAAGAAATTGAAAAAAAATGATTTGGGGTGACCCACGCTTGGACTTACTGCCCATCACTTGACCTACAAATCGTAGGTCTGGAGGTGGGTGGAGTCGTTGGTGGGTCTGTTTTGAGGGTAAAAAATTAATGAATTTTGGGGCCTTGGCAGTAAGACCTACGATTGGTCACCTACGGGCAATAGGTTAACCTACCAACCGTAGGTCACTATAGTAGGTGAGGGGTTCCGAGAATTATTTTAAGGGATCGTTTGGTCATTTCACCTAATGGCTTATTTACTAATCTAGGTCGGTTCCCTTCATCTTCTAACACTATATAAGCCTTTTTAATCCAAAAATTTACCCTTCCAAATCACTTTACAACTTTCCCCAAACTCTTCTCCCTCAAATGTTTCTCTCTCTAGAAGTTAGAAGAAGAAGAAGAAGAAGAAGAAGAAGAAGAAGAAGAAGAAGAAGAAGAAGAAGAGGGCAAGCTAGGGTTCAAGAAATAAAGTTTTTCTTCATCAATTTCTTAAGGAAATTAAAAACTAAGGTATGATAGTCTTCATCCATGGAGACCTTTTCTCCATGGAATCCCTAAAATCTCCAATTTTCAAGTTAGAAATTTCCAATTGAATTAAGGATTTTTTTCCATGTCATGGGTTCTTTGCAAGGTTGCTTCAATTGATTGTTTTATGAACTTTGAAGTATTACTTGAGTTAAATTTCATGAATTTAGATGAATCCCCATGAACCCATGCCTTCTTCCCCAATTTCGAAATTATGAATGTGTTGATGGGTTGAATTGTGAAGACATGAATTTCATGATGTCTATATATACCTATGTATGAATTATGATTCCTAAGCTAAGACTTTTCATGATGAATTATGAATGATCAAAAGAGAGTTTTGTGAAAGTATGTATATTCCATGATGAGTATTATGATTATTTATGAATTGCTTTGAGATTGAAGCATGAATGATGTTGTTGTTGAGTTGTGAAAGGATTTCTCACATATTACTCAAATTAGGAATGTGAAAGGATTTCTCACAGAATGGACTCATAACATGTTGAAATGTTTTCTCAACTAAAGTTGAATCAAAGACTAAGGAGCTATTCTAAATGATGTAAGCTTGGATTGGTAACTCTAGTTGTACCTTTTCATGGACAATAAGATGAATCATAATTTACGACCATTCCGTGGGATTTATGCTTAGCACCGAGAGGATATTGAGATGGAAGCTCTCCCGTAGTAGAGGCCGGGTTTCTAGTGGAAGTTCTCCCGTAGTAGAGGCCGGGTTTCTAGTGGAAGCTCTCCCGTAGTAGAGGCCGGGTTTCCAAAAGCAATCTCTTGTCCCATAAACTTTGTGCCAACATAGGATGATTTTCTAGATAGACATTAGCTAATGGATCCACGTAAGCTAGAAGTTTATGATCTTACCAAGGCAAGTAGGACACCTCTTTTCGGTGTGGGATAGTCACCGGATTCCGTCTTGTTAGCTCACATGGTCTTACATGTCGGTTAAGGCTACTACCCACAAACAAAGAACTAAAGTGCTTTTAAGATATTTCTCAAGTAAAGTAAAGATGTTTAGCTTGCTTTGACCATTGTTTATGACTTATGTTTCTAACCTTTTTTTTCATTATTAGCTTGCTCATTGCATGTCATTGCGTGTCCCATTTTAGCATGTTTAAATGATTTTGTGCATTGCTATCATACTTAGTACATTCCTCGTACTAACACATACTTTTTGCCTTTATTTTCTCATTATGTAGGGCTTGGCGATTCTTCATCTATTCATGGCTACAACTTAGTAGAAGGTTTTCAGAAGACTTGGTGAGTTCTCATAAATTCGAGGACATAGCCTTGTTTTTCTTATTTTTATGTTCCTTTTCTTTGACATTGTATTGGGTTACGTTCCAAATGTTATTTCTAGTTCTTATGTTAGATTGGCTTTGAGACATTTGATGTAGACTTCCGCTATTTTTCTTAAAAGGTTTGATATGAAATTGTCTTTAGAACTCTTAAATCTCTACGATCTTGTATGTATGTATGCTAAACGGCTTGTATGAGGCCTTTCGGGGTCTTGTATACCATGTCACGTGTAGGGGATACTCTTGGTCGTGACATTAAATTACCTTAGAAAGACCAACGGGGCAAGTTCTAGATTGGCACATACCATACAAATATTCAAATAGCCTCACACTCACATGCCTACATTGTCTCATAATGTAGGGCTTGGCGATTCCCCATCTATTCGTGGCTACAACTTAGTAGAAGGTTTTCAGAAGACTTGGTGAGTCCTCATACAGTCGAGGACATAGCCTTGTTGTTCTTACTTTTATGTTCCTTTTCTTTGACATTGTATTGGGTTACGCTCCAAATGTTATTTCTCATTCTTATATTAGATTGGCTTTGAGACATTTGATGTAGACTTCCGCTATTTTTCTTAAAAGGTTTGATATGAAATTGTCTTTAGAACTCTTAAATCTCTATGATCTTGTATGTATGTATGCTAAACGGCTTGTATGAGGCCTTTCGGGGTCTTGTATACCATGTCACATGTAGGGGATACTCTAGGTCGTGGCATCAAAATACCATAGCAAGACCAACGGGGAAAGTTCTAGATTGGCACATACCATACAAATATTCAAATAGCCTCACACTCACATGCCTACATTGTCTCATAATGTAGGGCTTGGCGATTCTCCATCTATTCGTGGCGACAACTTAGTAGAAGGTTTTCATAAGACTTGGTGAGTCCTCATACATTCGAGGACATAGCCTTGTTGTTCTTACTTTTATGTTCCTTTTCTTTGACATTGTATTGGGTTACGTTCCAAATGTTATTTCTCATTCTTATGTTAGATTGGCTTTGAGACATTTGATGTAGACTTCCGCTATTTTTCTTAAAAGGTTTGATATGAAATTGTCTTTTGCACTCTTAAATCTCTATGATCTTTTATGTATGTATACTAAACGACTTGTATGAGGCCTTTCGGGGTCTTGTATACCATGTCACGTGTAGGGGATACTCTAGGTCGTGGCATCAAATTACCTTAGCAAGACCAACGGGGCAAGTTCTAGATTTGCACATACCATACAAATATTCAAATAGCCTCACACTCACATGCCTACATTGTCTCGTAATGTAGGGCTTGGTGATTCTCCATCTATTCGTGGCTACAACTTAGTAGAAGGTTTTCAGAAGACTTGGTGAGTCCTCATACATTCGAGGACATAGCCTTGTTGTTCTTACTTTTATGTTCCTTTTCTTTGACATTGTATTGGGTTACCCTCCAAATGTTATTTCACATTCTTATATTAGATTGGCTTTGAGACATTTGATGTAGACTTCCGCAATTTTTCTTAAAAGGTTTGATATGAAATTGTCTTTAGAACTCTTAAATCTCTATGATCTTGTATGTATGTATGCTAAACGGCTTGTATGAGGCCTTTCGGGGTTATGTATACCATGTCACGTGTAGGGGATATTCTAGGTCGTGACATCAAATTACTTTAGCAAGACCAATGGGGCAAGTTCTAGATTGGCACATACCATACAAATATTCAAATAACCTCACACTCACATACCTACACTGTCTCATAATGTAGGGCTTGGCGATTCTCCATCTATTCGTGGCTACAACTAAGTAGAAGATTTTCAGAAGACTTGGTGAGTCCTCATACATTCGAGGACATAGCCTTGTTGTTATTACTTTTATGTTCCTTTTGTTTGACATTGTATTGGGTTACGTTCCAAATGTTATTTCTCATTCTTATGTTAGATTTGCTTTGAGACATTTTATGTAGACTTCCGCTATTTTTCTTAAAAGGTTTGATATGAAATTGTCTTTAGTACTCTTAAATCTCTATGATCTTGTATGTATGTATGCTAAACGGCTTGTATGATGCCTTTCGGGGTCTTGTATACCATGTCACGTGTAGGGGATACTCTAGGTCGTGGCATCAAAATACCATAGCAAGACCAACGGGGAAAGTTCTAGATTGGCACATACCATACAAATATTCAAATAGCCTCACACTCACATGCCAACATTGTCTCATAATGTAGGGCTTGGCGATTCTCCATCTATTCGTGGCTACAACTTAGTAGAAGGTTTTCATAAGACTTGGTGAGTCCTCATACATTCGAGGACATAGCCTTGTTGTTCTTACTTCTATGTTCCTTTTCTTTGACATTGTATTGGGTTACGTTCCAAATGTTATTTCTCATTCTTATGTTAGATTGGCTTTGAGACATTTGATGTAGACTTCCGCTATTTTTCTTAAAAGGTTTAATATGAAATTGTCTTTAGAACTCTTAAATCTCTACGATCTTGTATGTATGTATGCTAAACGGCTTGTATGAGGCCTTTCGGGGTCTTGTATACCATGGCACGTGTAGGGGATACTCTTGGTCGTGACATTAAATTACCTTAGAAAGACCAACGGGGCAAGTTCTAGATTGGCACATACCATACAAATATTCAAATAGCCTCACACTCACATGCCTACATTGTCTCATAATGTAGGGCTTGGCGATTCTCCATCTATTCGTGGCTAAAACTTAGTAGAAGGTTTTAAAAAGACTGGGTGAGTCCTCATACATTCGAGGACATAGCCTTGTTGTTCTTACTTTTATGTACCTTTTCTTTGACATTATATTGGGTTACGTTCCTAATGTTATTTCTCATTCTTATGTTAGATTGGCTTTGAGACATTTGATGTAGACTTCCGCTATTTTTCTTAAAAGATTTGATATGAAATATTCTTTAGAACTCTTAAATCTCTATGATCTTGTATGTATGTATGCTAAACGGGTTGTATGAGGCCTTTTGGGGTCTTGTATACCAAATCACGTGTAGGGGATACTCTAGGTCGTGGTATCAAATTACCTTAGCAAGACCAACGGGGCAAGTTCTAGATTGGCACATACCATACAAATATTCAAATAGCCTCACACTCACATGCCTACATTGTCTCATAATGTAGGGATTGGCGATCCTCCATCTATTCGTGGCTACGACTTAGTAGAAGGTTTTCAGAAGACTTGGTGAGTCCTCATACATTCGAGGACATAGCCTTGTTGTTCTTACTTTTATGTTCCTTTTCTTTGACATTGTATTGGGTTACGTTCCAAATGTTATTTCTCATTCTTATGTTAGATTGGCTTTGAGACATTTGATGTAGACTTCTGCTATTTTTCTTAAAAGATTTGATATAAAATTGTCTTTAAAACTCTTAAATCTCTATGATCTTGTATGTATGTATGCTAAACGTCTTGTATGAGGCCTTTCGGGGTCTTGTATACTATGTCACGTGTAGGGGATACTCTAGGTCGTGGCATCAAATTACCTTAGCAAGACCAACGGGGCAAATTCTAGATTGGCACATACCATACAAATATTCAAATAGCCTCACACTCACATGCCTACATTGTCTCATAATGTAGGGCTTGGCGATTCCCCATCTATTCGTGGCTACAACTTAGTAGAAGGTTTTTAGAAGACTTGGTGAGTCCTCATACAGTCGAGGACATAGCCTTGTTGTTCTTACTTTTATGTTCCTTTTCTTTGACATTGTATTGGGTTACGCTCCAAATGTTATTTCTCATTCTTATATTAGATTGGCTTTGAGACATTTGATGTAGACTTCCGCTATTTTTCTTAAAAGGTTTGATATGAAATTGTCTTTAGAACTCTTAAATCTCTGTGATCTTGTATGTATGTATGCTAAACGGCTTGTATGAGGCCTTTCGGGGTTATGTATACCATGTCACGTGTAGGGGATACTCTAGGTCGTGACATCAAATTACCTTAGCAAGACCAACGGGGCAAGTTCTAGATTGGCACATACCATACAAATATTCAAATAGCCTCACACTCACATGCCTACATTGTCTCATAATGTAGGGCTTGGCGATTCCCCATCTATTCGTGGCTACAACTTAGTAGAAGGTTTTCAGAAGACTTGGTGAGTCCTCATACAGTCGAGGACATAGCCTTGTTGTTCTTACTTTTATGTTCCTTTTCTTTGACATTGTATTGGGTTACGCTCCAAATGTTATTTCTCATTCTTATGTTAGATTGGCTTTGAGACATTTGATGTTGACTTCCGCTATTTTTCTTAAAAGGTTTGATATGAAATTGTCTTTAGAACTCTTAAATCTCTATGATCTTGTATCTATGTATGCTAAACGGCTTGTATGAGGCCTTCCGGGGTCTTGTATACCATGTCACTTGTAGGGGATACTCTAGGTCGTGACATCAAATTACCTTAGCGAGACCGATGGGGCAAGTTCTAGATTTGCACATACCATACAAATATTCAAATAGCCTCACACTCACATGCCTACATCGTCTCATAATGTAGGGCCTGGCGATTGTCCATCTATTCGTGGCTACAACTTAGTAGAAGGTTTTCAGAAGACTTGGTGAGTCCTCATACATTCGAGGACATAGCCTTGTTGTTCTTACTTTTATGTTCCTTTTCTTTGACATTGTATTGGGTTACGTTCCAAATGTTATTTCTCATTCTTATGTTACATTGGCTTTGAGACATTTGATGTAGACTTCCGTCATTTTTCTGAAAAGATTTGATATGAAATTGTCTTTTGCACTCTTAAATCTCTATGATCTTTTATGTATGTATACTAAACGACTTGTATGAGGCCTTTCGGGGTCTTGTATACCATGTCAC